>CM031607.1:59770389-59772889 GCA_018398815.1 Conus ventricosus | reverse complement strand
TCCGGGTTTTCTTTGCCCCTTTGGGTAGGGGCACTTTATGATTTTTGTTTAAAGGAAAAAATTTTTTAAAGCAACTCAATGGGAAGTGATCCGATTTAGTCTGTCAGATACAATCCCAAATTTTCATGAAGAAGAAAAAGGAAAGGTTTAAAAAATTTTTTGGTGACTAGGAAAAATAATCATTTTAAATGTTTCCCGTTTTAATATTTATGTATAACTGCTTCAGTATTACCACGCAAAAACCATTAAGAATTCACAAACAAGGCTGTACAATATTTAACAAACTTTACCATTAAAATATTAAATACATTATCTGAAGGGTTTTTTAATTTGCAATCCCCAAAAAAAAGAAAGGGTGTCAAATGATCACAAGGTACATTATTGTCGTCAAATTTATCTGGGGAAAGTTTGAAGTTTTGTATTTAAGTCTCGAAACAATCCAAAGTGCATCTTTAAAAGAGTCATACAATCCCAAAAAGGGCACTCTTTAAAATGAACTTATGCCAATTTTTTAATATCAAAATTTAAAAGTAAAAAAGGTAAACCCGCGGGGGAAAAATAAGTACAAAGCATAGATGACCCTCCGTTGATAAACCAAAAAAAACTCTTGTCAAACAAAAACAAAAAAACATTTTGGGGAAAATTTTCTTGATTTCTTTTATATAAGAATGTATTATTTCGGAAAAGGGCAAAATATGCCGCCTGAAAATTTTCCCGTTTTGGAAAATTTTTAAAGGCAGGTTTGAAAAGAGGTATTCCTGGGAATGTAAAAATTGAAGATCATCTACAAAAGTTTTTTAACTAGACAAATGACCCTCAAAAAACAAACCAAAAAGGACATAAAATCTCTTTTCTTTATTTTTGAAAAAAGTCCATTTTTTATTCAGTGTAGAATTAAAAGCAACCTCAATTTTCTAAAGACTTCATTAAAATTCAATTTAACAGTATTACCATTTAATTTTTTCCCTTTTTTAGTTTTTAAATTTTTTGATTTCTCTTGTTTTTTAGGACAAAAAAATTTCCCACTAAACCTTTTTTTTTAATCCTTTTTTTCCCTTTTTAAATTTCCCCCTTTTTTAAACCCCCCTGTGTTTTTCATTTTGTCGGGGGAAAATGTGGTTCAATTCCTGAAAAGGTTTGTCGACAATTTGGTTGGGGTTTCCTAAGACAATTCTTTTAACAAATTGGGAAAATAAAATATAAAAAATTTTTTTTTTTTTAAAACTTTTTTTTTTTTTCTGACCTTGAAAAAAGTTTTTTTTCTTGACCGGCACCTAATTTGGGGCCTTTCGGTCCGGGGTGGGCATAAGGCAAAATTACCCTTTTCCCTTTTCCTTAAAACTCGGTTTTGAAACCCGGGTTTTGGGGGCCCGCTTGTTTGTAATTCTGGCTTTTTTCCCCAAAAATTTTAAAAATCTTTTTTAAAATTTTTTCCCTTGGGGGAAAATTTAAACAAAAAATTATTTTCAAACTTTTATTTTACAAATTTTAACCCTTTCTTTTTTAGAAAGGGGTCCAATTTGGGGTTTTCGCTAAATTTTGGGGATGCCTTTGGGTCAAAAATGGAAATGGCCTCGCAGGTTTTTTTTCGTCCCAGGTAACCTTCCGTCCGGGTTGGGTTTAATCCTGGGGGAAGGCCCCTTTTGGAAGATTTTTGGGCTTTGGGGCCCTTGATTCGGCTTTTTTTTTGCAGATTTAGAAACCTTTGGAATATTTTCTTACCCCGGGGGGAATAGTTCCTTTCCCAAAATTTATTTTATGCCCTTAAATTTTTTTTTTCTTTAAGTTTTTTCTCCCTTTCTTTGGAAACGGTTTAAAAACCCCATAATTTGGGGGGTTGGGGGAGGGAATTTAAAAGGCCGGGTTTTTCTCTCCTGGGTTTCCCCGTCGGATCGGGTTTGGTTTTGAAAATTTGGGGAAGGGCCTTTCCGTCCTGGGTTTCCTTTTCGCCACAGGAAGTTTGAAAAATTGGCCCCCTTTGAGGCGGCCCCTTCCCGTTTGCCCCCGGCTTTAGTTCCTTTTCCCCATGGGGCCTTTTCGGCCCCCTTTTCCCGTTTCTGGCTTCCCCCCACATTTCGCGGAAATTTACCCTTCCGAAAGGAAGGGCATTCCCCATTTTTCAAAACGCTTTTAAAAATGGCCCCTTTGATTCCCCTTTCTTAATTTTTCCCTTTTTCCCTGCGTTTTGGTTCTTTTTGGCCAAATTTACACAAGGGAGGTGGGGGAGGAGAGGGGAAAAAAGGGGTGGGTTTGGTTTTGGGTCTCCCCCCTGGTGGCAACCCTTGGTTTTGGTGGGTTTGGGTGTGTTTTCGGGGCCTTTGGGACCCCGGGTTTACCGCCCCCCACATTAATTAAAAAAATGGCCCCGATTTTTTAGGAAAAGGCAACCATTTTAAACCGGCTCGGAAAGGGGAACAAAGGCCCGAAACTGGGAACACCCTTTTCCCCGGCCCTTTCATCATTAAAGGTTTAAAAAAACCTGGTGAAAACCCAATTTTGG
>CM031607.1:59747889-59755389 GCA_018398815.1 Conus ventricosus | reverse complement strand
AAAGCGAACTTGGGAATACAGTCAATTGAAAGCAGGGATTTATTATGAATCTATTCGAAACGTTGGTACGAAGAGGATGGAAAAGATAGGCTGGGTGAAACAGGACTTGGAATATATATACATCAAGCAGCGCTCACTGTAAAAGCAAAAAGGCGGCGTGAGCCTGGAGCCTGATTAATGTTGATGTAATGTGGCTGCAGTCAAACCCTCCAACTCAGAGCCCCCGGTGGGTCGGGGTGGGTCGAGGGTGGATATTTGTACAAGGAATCCCGCGCTGCACTTTCCTTTGGAATGACAACTTTGTATACATGATGGATGATGTATAATAAGAGCTATCCAAATGTCATTCTTCTTGGTATTTTAACATTTGAACTGTTAAAACGGCAGCCTGCCTGGATGCTACCACCACACTCATTGGCTTGCAACAGCTTATTCATAATCCAACTAGAATCTCAAAGACTACTTCTACATTGCTGGATCATATCTACACGATCAACAAAAAAGCCATTGAGTCCCAATATAACAGTGGGCAACAAAAGCATCACGACCACTGTCTCATTTTGTTGTACTTGGTCTTGTAAACTTCCCAAAGCAACAGAATAAGGGCCACACAACCATTCAATATCGCTGCTTTCAAAATTTTCAGTAAGGATGAATTTTTCATCGACTTAAGCATAGCTCCTTTCTACAGTGTACTCAATTACACACAGCTAGCCAAATGTAAAGCGATAATACCTGTATAATATCTTTCTCTCCAACGTTTGATAAACAGCCACCATTTTTTGTATTTTTATTTTTTTTTTTTCTTAGAAGAAAAAAGGTAAAAACACAGAGTACTTACCCCAGCTGGCTGACAATAGACATGTATTAAAAGAAATGGCACTAATGGATGCACTTAAAACCGCAAAAAAAGGTAGATTAATATAAAAAGCACACACTCACACGAGTATCAGATCTAGTGTATAAAATCAAAATCTGAGCATTTTTAGGAAACTGATAAACGCAAACAAGGGAATACAGCATCTTATGGCGTCTGTTAATAAATACACTGACAAGTCGAGAACGTAAAAACAATAATACTGCGACTATGTGTCTGCTAACACTTTTCAACAATCATTTTCCTTCAAGGTAACGAATGCAGTACAAACAGCTGCCAGAGTCACATTCTTTAATCGATATGAGACTCCAGCTGTTCTCCAATCGATTGCCAAAACTATTGAACACTATAGATTCATCATTAAGCATCCCCTTGCTTGCTATTTAATGAAGTTGGTTCCTTAATTAGCAAAACTTAAAAAAAAAAAAGCATTGGTCCCAGATAACTTAAATTCTTCTATACTCAAGCGCTCAACCTTACATTGTTGAAAACCCTTACGTAATTTTATTAATTTGGTGTATTGATCAGAATGTCTCCCATGTGGTCTAAGGCAAGCAAAAGATCTACACCTACCGCAAAACAAAGAGATCACACTGATTTAAACAATTTTAGACCAATACTCTTTAATTTCCGTTGTATCGTGAAACTCCTCTTGGATGCATGTTCAAAAACACCTAACTACACCATATGAACATCACAAACTTGTTATCCACCCATTACAGTCAGGCTTTCGTCGAAAACACTCATGCACACAGCCTTAACACCCTCTGTGATACATGGCTATCAGCCAACAAACGAAAGAAAACTCACTGGAAACTTTTTCCTCGATTTAAAAGCCTTTGATCTTGTAGACCACAACATATTTATTAAACAAAAAGACTGCATTATGTTCAACAACTCGGCAGTAGTCCAACCTTCTTTCAGTCATATCTTGAAAACATGACCCAGTGTGTTTACTTAAACGGTTACTTATTCCTCTGATGGAATGGTGAGCTGTGGCGTTTTCCACAGGGCTCTGCCTTGGACGCTCTTCTCAATCTTAATAATTTATAAATGACCTACCGATGCAGCGATATCTCACAAAGATGTCATATGTGATCTTGTTCCGCTGACGACAGTTCTCTTCACTGTAGTGATACAAACACATGACCTGTATACTAATATCGTTTACAAACAAAGTATAATGAAGTCTAGAATGGTGCAACAAAACCGAATGTCCTTAATGCCGCACAAAACAAAATGTATGGTCCTAGCATCGAGACAGGAAACATCAACATCTAACGTAGACCCTAAAATGAGTGAACCCTTGATTCGAGTTAGGTTTACCGAAAACAACCGGTCCATAGGCGAGATAATTGAAGTGATAATTTTAAAGGCAATCACATATAAATCATGTTTTGCAAAGACAGTTGGCTCGCCAAATTTGTTTTTGCTCAATAAACTCAGTTTATTATGTAGAACGCACACATCCGGAAATTATTTTTTGAAGGCCATTGCCTTTCTCCACATCAACTATGCGTCCACTGTCTTGGAGTTGTGCCGGTGAAAATCACATAAAAAAGATCAACTCCTATGCATATCGGGGAATTTAACTGATACTTCCCGACAAGGAGTTCTAATCAACCACGGGCAAATTCGCAAACTAATGATTGCTACTACCACTGAGCAGAAGCCAACTAGATTCTATAATAAGGCAGTACTAATGTTTAAAAGTCCATGCAAACAAGGCTCCAAAAACATGCTGAATTTAGAGCGCGCGCGCTGGCAACAACGCGATATGATTCAAATAATTACATATTAACCACGATTCCGCATTGAATTGTTCAAATCTAGTTTTTGGCATTTTTTGGTCCATCTGTGTGGAACTCTCTTCCTCCGTTCTGCCAAACATGTCAATCACTGCCGTTCCTTCAAATCAGCAATACATAAACATTTACTTGAACAATAAACAAAACCTTTGATCATAGTCTCAACGCCCTACTCGTAATTTTTGCCTCTATATTAGCTGATGAAAATTGTATGTATGCATGAGTGGGGGGGTGTGGTGTTAGGTGTGGGGTGTACGCGGGTGCGGCGTGTATGTGTGGGGGTGGGGCGTGAGCGTGCATGTGAGCGCGCACGAACGTCTCTGATTAGTTTTGTGTAATTTTGTAATGGGATTTTATTTTTAATCATTATTATTCTAATTACAATTGTTATTTGTTATTATCTAAGATTTGCCTTAATTCTTTCATAGTTTCTACCATTATAAATATGAGCAGTGTGTTTTTATTGAATGTTGTAGAATAGCAAGGACAGATTGGAAGAATAGGCACTGCCTAAAATCTCTATCCTTGAGTAAATAAAAGTTTTTGAGTCTTGAGTCTTGAGTCTCTCTCCTCTCTTTTCTCTCTCTCTCTCTCTCTCCTCTCTCTCTCGTTTCGGCCATTTCTGCCAAACTTTAAGACGGTCGCCCATAAGTGACAAAATGGACCCCCACCATTCTGCCAAGGGAGAAAAACTGACAGCGGCCACGACAGTATCAAGGGATGTAAGAAGCGCCGGAGGTTTTCCATGCTGGGAGGGGGATGGGGGGGGGGGGGGGGTGGGGGGGGGGGGGGGGGGGGGGGAGGAGGTGTGGAAAGGAACGTCCTTCTGGTGCACTATTATTCCAATATTCGCCCTGTCCATATATTGGCGATCAGTACGGGCAAACCCGCAGCTCACCCGGCGGTCATAACAAGCATTTGCGCCGCTAATTTCTATGCCGTGCGGTTGCGATGGTATGGTGTGCATGTGAGGTTCGTCAACGTCAGCAAGCACGCAATATGTGTGTAAAATCAGACAGCCCCCCCCCCCCCCCCCCCCCCCCCCCCCCCCCCCCCGACAGTACTGCGAAAAACAGTGGCAGTACTGCGAAATATTTGAGGCGTTGCTGATGTGAGGTACTAACCATCACTGTGTGTATGTGTGAAAAGTCAGTTGAATAAAATCGCGGTTTCCAATACGATCATGCGGATCAACTACTTTATCACTTTGATCAAGGGTTGACCTCAGTTAAACAGAAATGCATGTGTAAGTCCTATCAACCATTTGGGTACAGTAAAGAGAGGCATCGTTTGGACCCAATCTTTCCACAGATGCAATGTTTTTTAGTAACACACTTCAGGGTCAGTTTTTAGGCTGGTTCCGCGAACTCAAGAGGTTGTAGGCAGGAGGATTTATTCTCTTGTGTTATTCTGCATTAGACACTGACCACAAAAAAAGGGGTGAATGAACTAAAACGTTTGCTATCTCTTTGGCTGTTACCATCTCCCCTCCTCCCTTTCCACCTCCCCCATCCCTTTTCCTTCCCGTCAGTTCTGCTAGCCAACCCCCCCCCCCCCCCCGCCCCGCACGCCCCCCCCTCCCTCCCGCGCATCCTCCCTTCTTCTAACTCTTTCAAAGAGGGAAAGATTCGGGAGAATTAAATGCCCTTAACCTTCAAAGCTACATCATGAACGTTAGAGCCCCGATTCATCCCTGCATCGACGACACAGCTGTACTCAATACAACATCAATGACGACAGTATTTCTGTGCTCTTAGGGAACACAGTCGTCACAACATGGGCCATCTCTTCACAGTATGCTGAGAATGACAAGAAATCGTAGGTATCCCATGTCAGGAAGGACGCTCGCCATTTTCAGACTCGTTGAAACACTCACAAGGCTGCAACATTCTGTGACGTTACAGGAACCCGGTACATTTCCATGTTAGTTTAACTGTAAGTCCCGCCGACCGCACAGCGTTCCTTGAAGGCTGTCATCAGACAGCAACAACAAACAAAAAGCTTTATCCTAAAAATCACAAATAAGCGCTACACAAAAAGATAATATCTATCACATCTAATGATATGTCGCTGCAACATTCTCGCTGAAGTAGTGGTACTCTTAACCGTTCCGCTTGAATTTTCACTCAAAATGACAAAATTGTGTAAAAAAAAAAAAGAAAAAAAAAAGTAACAAAATAATCCACAATAGTGCGAAACCAAATATATTCAAAGGACACATAGGCAAACAGCGCAGTATGGTCAGCTCATTGCACTCTGAACAGTGTCCCGTCTTGTTACCTGGCCGTCAAAGCACAGCAGACAAGCTGGGGGGATACAGCAGATGAAGGGAGGCAGTTTGCCTTACCGACCAACGTGGGATGCCTACATGCAGCGGAAAGAGGAAGGTAAGGATGGGTTGGTGAAGGAGGCTGAACGTGTCGTGAAATTCTTACTACACACTTTCGTTTCTGTAGCTTTGGGCAATCAGCATTTAATGTGTAGATGGTCGCATTTTGTGGGCCACCCCGAAGAATTAAAAAAACAACAACCAAGAGAGTGATTAGAACAAAGATAAAAAGAAGAAGAAAAAGCAGTCCCATGCTGGCAAATTCACATCTCAAATGAGATCAGATGTGGTGAGCAAACGCTTTGTGGTGATTGACTTTGGATAAACACGAAACATGGCACGTTGCAGTCAGCGTCAGCCATAGCAGGGTGTTCTGGGACGTTCTCATTTCTAAAACTTGTTGATGCAAAGTTTTTTCTCTAGTGCTCCTACTCACACGGTTTCCCCCCTGGCAGCACCCTCCTAAAACCCCCACCAATTTCTTTGCCTTTCCTTCCATACCCCCCCCCCCCTTTCTCTTACGGGCCCTTTTCACCCGCCGGCCCCATCCCTTGGCCCCCTCTCTTTGTCTTCTGTTATCTTATCTCATCGCCATTACCCGCAGCAGTTGAAGTATCCTGACCTTGATTACCTTAGCTATTTCTGGATAGTGGGATGCAATCATCACCCGCACGCTCCACTTTAAGGTGAAAAGGTCAGTCCCAAATGTCCTTCATTCAGACACCGTTTCAGTGCTGCTCTTTCTGGATAGTATTATGCAATCGTCACCTGCACGCTCCCCGGTAAGGTGAAAAGTTCACCTCGAGATCTAGTTCATTCAGACATCTCTTTTCCTTCACTGAGAGGTCGCCTACGTATTCTAAATGTACATCCTTAGCAAACTGAGGTAAGCGTTACATGTATGACGTAATATTCTGAACAAACATACATGACGCTTTACAAAGATTAGTGCAGTCAATTCGGATTTGTCAATGAAACGCGAACACGTTTGATAATACTGACAACAATACAAACATTATGATTGTGAAAACAATTTGCTGCTTGAATATGGTTTTCTTTGCTTGTTTTACCATGAAGATAAACCCGTATTGTCTTACTTAGCTGTTATGGGCAAAATATATCTATATGCAGTCTTAGTTTCTATCTTGGCACCATGTTTATCTAAACTTGCGCCTCTGGTAGAAATTGCACTAAATGGTTCAATCGTAACAGTGTGTGACTTGATGTTGGTGACAATATGCGCCATTATCTGCGCTGCATCCTACACAGGCAGTGCTGTATCCGAAGGCAGCGCCCTGAACGTAGGTTTCAGAAGGTGAAAAAAGAACCTGAAGGAAAGAGGACATCAATGAGGACATCAAGGGAAGCTTGTTAGTTCTGCTGTTACAAAGTTCCAGCGAGAGTCGGTCTTCTGAGCTGAAGGGTGTGGGGGGGGGGGGGGGGGGGGGGGGGGGGGGGAACAAACAGATGGGCAAATTGAAATCAGCAGAATCCCATTCATCATCCATAACCGCCGTTCCGGCAACCTCCCTCCGAGTCTGCGTGGCTGAAGCAGTTGAAGTACGGCTCTACGTTACACGTCCATGGTCAGAGAGAGGTACATGGCTCAACCTCAGACCTCATCACTGCCCACGGGCCGGACTGTCGTACTAAGAGCGCTGTGGGACGCCACTCATGCCACAGCTCTGTGGTGTGCTCCAACCACGTCATGAGACTGCCGTCTTCTGTAGAACAGACACTTAACCAATTCTTTAGGATCAGAAACGATTGGTCATCCCGAACAAAAAAGAAAAAAAAATCCATCTGATTGATCGGCCATGCTGGCTGCCTAAATCGTGCGGTATGTGTGTGTGCGAAACCTGACAGAAGAAAGGCAGAACTGTTGACATACACGCCAGTTCCACCGGGAAGAACGGTGACATCATGGTGAGAAAAAACCCTTCAGGTCACCAGGGCAGGCGCCGGTATACGTGAGATGTACAGCGAACGAGCGAACCTGAATGGGTAATGCTGGTGTTTGAAGGAGGAGAGACAAGTTCTTGAGGTACCACCTTCATAGCAGTGGTTCGGAAGGACTTCAAGTCTTTGACTAACCCAGATACTTTCTCTCTCGACCCTCTTACGTACTGCCTGTTTTGGTCGATCTCCTCCACCCTAGACGTCTGCATTGCACTTAACCGCTTGCTACAGACACGCCCAGACAGCCCACATCACCTGCGTTATGGTGTTTGGGGACCTTCTGACATTTCCAGATCCCAACTCTGGAGCTCAACATTGTTTTAAAACAAAACGATGAGATGATAAATTGCACAAAGAGGTTACAATTATCTGGATGGGGTATCAAATAACCTCAGGGGCATTCGGCTCCTCAGAGTGGCATCCAACAACCTCAGGGGCATTCGGCTCCTCAGAGTGGTATCCAATAACCAACAGGGGCATTCGACTGCTCAGAGTGGTATCCAATAACCCACAGAGGCATTCGGCTC
>CM031607.1:59725389-59740389 GCA_018398815.1 Conus ventricosus | reverse complement strand
AGGCAGAAAGAAAAGCGTAGATATAGAGGAGGAGAAGCAAGAGAGGAAGGATGAAGCAAGGAGATGGAGAATAAACCTCTTGGAAAGGAAGGGGCAGAGAGATAAACATGGAGGAAGAAATCTATAGAGAGGTAGGAGAAAAGAATGAACAAAGAGGAGAACAAAGCACAGCAATGGGAGAGGACATACATACAGAGGGTGAAGGAAAAGTATCGAGAGCAGGAAGGAAGAGTATGGAGAGGGAGGAAGAAATGTGTAGAAAGGGAGGAGGACAAGAATGGAAAGGAAGGAGGAAATGCACAGAAAGAGAGTAGGAAATAATATGGAAAGGGAGGAGGAAAAGAATGGAAAGGGAGGAGGAAACGCACAGAAAGAGAGTAGGAATGTATGGAAAGGAAGGAGGAAATGCACAGAAAGAGAGTAGGAAATGTATGGAAAGGGAGGAGGAAATGCACAGAAAGAGAGTAGGAAATGTATGGAAAGGAAGGAGGAAATGCACAGAAAGAGAGCAGGAAATGTATGGAAAGGGAGGAGGAAATGCACAGAAAGAGAGTAGGAAATGTATGGAAAGGGAGGAGGAAAGCCAGAAAAGAGAGTAGGAAATGTATGGAAAGGAGGAGGAAAGCACAGAAAGAGAGAGGAAATTTATGGAAAGGGAGAGAAGAATGGAAAAGGAGGAAACGCACAGAAAGAGAGTAGGAAATGATGAAAGGGATGAGGAAAGAGAGAAAGAGAGTAGGAAATGTATGGAAAGTGAGGAGAGATAATGGAAATTAAGGAGAAATGCACAGAAAGAGAGTAAGAAATGTATGAAAGGGAGGAGGAAAATGTATGGAAATAGAGGAGAGAAATGCACAGAAAGAGAGTAAGGAAATGTATGGAAAGAGAGGAGGAAAAGAATGAGAAATTAAGGAGGAAATGCACAGAAAGTGAGTAAAAATGTATGGAAAGAGAGGGAATCAGAAAAGGAATAGAAATGAAGGAGGAAATGCAGAGAAAGTGAGAAAAAAGAGAAGATGTAAATGAGAAAGAGGAGGCAAATGAATGAAATGGAGGAGAAAAAATATGGAGAGGAGGAGAGAAACGCGAGAAAGGTAGAAAAGCTTGGAAGAGCACTGAAAAGAGGATGGAAAATATGGAGAGGAGAAGAATGGAAGGAGGAAAGAGATGAAAGGAGAAAAAAGTAAGGAGAGGGAGAGACAATGGAGAGAGGAGAGAGGAGAGAGAGAAGAGAGATGAGAGAGAGAAGAGAGAGTGAGAAAATTAGAGAGAGGGAGGAGGAGAATATTATGAGAGAAGAAAGAGAGAGAGAATTGGGAGAGGAGAGACAAATGAAAAATTGGAGAGGGAGGAAGAAATATGGAGAAGGAGAAAGATGGAGAGGAGAGAAATAGAGAGAGAGAGAGAGAGAGAGAGAGAGAGAGAAAATGAGAGAGAGAGAGAGAGAGAGAGGAGAGGAGGAAAAATTCGAGAGGAGGAGAAAAGATGGAGAGAAGAGAAAAGTATGGAGAAGAGAAAAGGAGAGAGAGGAGAAAGAGAGAGAGGAGAGATGAGAGATGAGAGAGTAGAGAAAGTGAGGAAAATATGAGAGGGGAGGAAAATTATGGAGAAGGAAGAAAAGTATGGACGAGAGGGAGGAGGAAAATTATGGGAGAGAGAGAAAGTATGAGAGGGGGAAAATTATGGAGAGGAGGAGAAATATGGAGAGAGAGGAGAAAATATGGGAGAAGAGGAAAAGTATGGAGAGGAAGGAGAAATTAGAGGGAGGAAGGGGAAAATAATGGGAGGAAGGAGAAAATATGGGAAGAAGAGAAAAGTAAGGAAGGAGAAAATTATGGAGAGAAGGAGGAAAATATGGAGAGGAGGAGGAAAATTATGGAAGGAAGGAGGAAAAGTATGGAGGAAGGAGGAAAATTAGGGGAAGGAAGGAGGAAAAGTATGAGAGAAGGAGGAAAATTATGGAGGAAGGAGGAAAAGTATGGGAGGAAGAGGAAAATTATGGGAAGAAAGGAGGAAAAGTATGGAGAGGAAGGAGGAAAATTATGAAGAAGGAAGGAGGAAAAGTATGGCGAGGAAGGAGGAAAATTGTGGAGAAGGAAGGAGGAAAAGTATGGCGAGGAAGGAGGAAAATTGTGGGAAGGAAGGAGGAAAAGTATGGCGAGGAAGGAGAAAATTATGGAGAGGAAGGAGAAAAATTAGGGAAAGGAAGGAGGAAAAATATGAAGAGGAAGGAGGAAAAATATGGAGAGGGAGGAGAAAAATTATGAGGAAAGTGTGGACAGGGAAGTCAAAAGAATATTGAGAGGGAGGACAGCAAGCATGGTGAGGAAGAGAAAGGAAAGATATGGAGAGGAAGCAGTTAAACTATGAACACAGCTGAGGTAAGCCTAGAGAGGGACATGGAAAAATATGAAGAGGGAGAAGAAGTCTTGAAAGCATGTGTGTGCGCGCGTGTGTGCATGTGTGTGTGCATGTGTGTGTGCGCGCGCGCGTGTGTGTGTATGTGTGTGCGCGCGCACGTGCGTGCACGCGTTTGTATGTGTGTATGTGTGTGTGTGCGCGTGAATTGCTGTGCGTGCGTGCGTGCGTGCGTGCGTGCGTGGTGTGTGTGTGTGGGGTGTGTGTGTGTGTGTGTGTGTGTGTGTGTGTGTGTGTGTGATGAGCGAGAGAGCGAGAGAGAGAGAGAAAGAGAGAGAGAGAGAGAGAGGAGAGAGAGAGAGAGAGAGGAGAGAGTAAATCTATATGTATATATGCATATATGCCATCTCTCTCTTTTCATCTATCCATCTATATATCTATCTGTCTATCTATCAATCTACCTATCTATCTATCTACGTATCTATAGCCATAATTATACAATTAAAACGTAGTATCCACAGACTCCCTGTTGAGACGGGAAGCCATACCCATTATGTACTGAAAGACATGAACGGCTGTGTAAACGATTGCCATATGAGTGTTACAGTTGATGAGTGGCATGACTGCCTCAAGTACGCTTCGGCAACAACATTTTACATTCTTGCTGCTGCAGAAAGAAATGATTTACCATTTATCTAAAATGATACCTTAAAGCTTGCGAAACGATATCTTAAAATCTTGGTATTTTTGAAGCTTGCAAAGTTAAAAAGAAAGGTAAAACCGCAATAATAATAATGATAATGATACTAATAATAATGATAATAACAACAATAACAATTTTATTATGATAAGAACAACAACAACAAAAAATGATAATAATACTAATAATAACAATAATAATGATGATTATAATAATAATGGTAATGATGATGATAACTACTACTACTACATACTACTACTACTAATACTACTAATCGTGTATTCGCTTCCCCTTTTTTTATTCTTGAGGAGTGACCACTTTCGTTCTTGTGTATGTGCACTCAACGCACACATTGGAATATTGGAACATTTATGTTCTTACTGTCCCAATCTGTTTATTTGTTATCTTACACATCTTAAAAGGGCTACGGTGTTGTAAATACAGCTTCTAAACGATCGAATTCAATTTAACGTGTGTGTGTGTGTGTGTGTGTGTGTGTGTGTGTGTGTGTTGTGTGTGTGTGTGTGTGTGTGTGTGTGTGGTTGTGGAGAGAGAGAGAGAGAGAGAGAGAGAGAGAGGAAGGAGAGGAGAGAGAGAGAGAGTCTATATTTGTGCGTGCCTCTGAATCTGGGACACACACACACACACACACACACACACACACACACACACACACACACACACGCCCCCCACGTACCCAACACACATGCACGCACGCCGTGCGTGCGCGCTCACACACACAACACACACATACACACACACATTCCACATCTTCCTTTCGTTGTTCCGTGCAGCAATGCAATCACTCTCTCCCTCTCTCTTTCTTCTCTCTCTCTCACTCTCTCTCTCTCTCTCTCTCTCTCTCTCTCTCTCTCTCTCTCTCTCTCTCTCTCTCTCCTCTCTCTCTCTCTCTCTCTCTCTCTCCTCTCTTCTCTCTCTACTCTCTCTCTCTCTCTCTGTCTCTGCCCTCCGTTTCCCAGATCCCCCATCTCTCATCCTTCTGCTAAGCTTTTACCGAACATCGCCCTTGGAGTGGGTGTCAACACAGCTACTGAAGCTCTGCCTCAGACAATATTTTCCCTGCCTTCTCTGGACACAAAACAATGGGCACGGTTAGGAGTATCTCTGTGATAGGACAAACTGATGTGTCTGATCTGGAATGCGGCAGAAGGTCGCACTTGCAAGCACGTGTGTTTGCACGCGTGTGAGTGAGTCAAGTAAAACGTCCACCAACAGACCTTGGCAGTGGGGTGGAGGGGAAGGGTGGGGGGGGGGGGGGGGGGGGGAGGGGGCATACCAACTGCTCTTTCTGAATCGTTCCTGCAAGAACATGTTGCTCCACATGTGTAGAGTATCTGTTCTTTCTGTGTGGCAGGCTGGTTGATTACGGCCCTTATGCGCCCCGGTTCCTTGACAGATAACCCGGTTTGCTTGGTCAGAGAGAGAGAGAGAGAGAGAGAGAGAGAGAGAGAGAGAGAGAGAGGAGAGAGAGAGAGAAAAGAGAGAGAGAGAGACACACACACACACAGAAGGGAGAGAGAGAGAGAGAGAGAGAGAGAGGGAGAGAGAGAGAGAGAGAGGGGGGGGGGGAACACACACAGAGAGAGAGAGAGAGAGAGAACGAGAGAAGAGAGAGAGAGAGAGAGAGAGAGGAGGGAAAACAGAGAGACACACACACACACACACACACACACAAAAGAAGGGAGAGTAGAGAGAAGGGAAACACAGAGAGAGAGAGAGAGAGGAGAGAGAGAGAGAGAGAGAGAGAGGGAGAGAGAGAGAAGCACAGAGACAGAGACAGAGACCGACAGAAAGAGAGCGGGGAGATGACATGATTAAACCAAAGATAGCGCAGTGGTCCTCGCCTCTCAACACTTTCACCCTCACTTTTCATTCTGATATTTAAGTTTGTTCAGCCCCGGTAAAACTATGACAGAGATCCAATCAAATATGACCAATGTTCAGTTGGATTGCCTGCACAGTTCGTGCAATGCGTGTATGACAGTTTCTCCCCCTGACGCCAGCATTTCCAAACCTGGCCTGTTGTGGGACTATATACGCAGCCAGTGCTGCTGGAGTAAGGCAGCACTGAATCGATGCTGAAACTCAGTTCCAAGTATTTTCCAAGTGAGATGTATCTGAGTTTATGCACATATGTCATTTTTGTTTTGAATGATGACACAAAGAAAATGAGTAGTATTTTTACATTTAATTATATTGGTCGTATGCCGTCTAGCACACACACACACACACACACACACACACACCACACACACACACACCACAC
The DNA here is from genome assembly GCA_018398815.1 of Conus ventricosus. Classification (NCBI taxonomy): domain Eukaryota; kingdom Metazoa; phylum Mollusca; class Gastropoda; order Neogastropoda; family Conidae; genus Conus; species Conus ventricosus. The sequence goes on along the minus strand of CM031607.1, from coordinate 59,735,044 downwards.
ACAACAAAACACACACCTTTTATTTTTGTCCGGCTTATCAGTTTCCTATCGCTCAGCGGAGAATTTCTGACGAAGCTTCAATTTCCATACGTGTTCCTGGGCATTATCATCAACGAGCACGGAGCAAATAACCAAACCAAGTGAGTTCTCTTTTACCAAAATCGCCACCACGGAGTTTCTGTTATTTTGCTTTATTTCTGTCCATTTAGCACCAGGTCCCGGGTAGTGCCACAACAGTTGTCTATTACACACACACAACACACACACACAGAGAGAGAGAGAGAGAGAGAGGGGAGATGAGAGAGAGAGACGAGAGGGGAGAGAGAGAGAGAGAGAGAGAGAGAGAGTGAGTGAGGAGATAGACAGAGACACAGAGAGAGAGAGAGAGACAGAGAGAGAGGAAAGGGGGAGGAGGACGAGCACAGAGAGAGAGAGAGAGAGAGAGAGAGAGAGAGAGAGAGGGGAGGGGAGAGAGAGAGACAGAAAGAGGGGGACAGGAGGAGACAGAGACAGAGGTGGACTAAAATAAATAAGTGGTGAGAGAGAGAGAGAGAGAGAGAGAAGAGGGGAGAGAGAGAGAGAGAGAGAGAGGGAGAGAGAAGGAAGCAATGAGAAAGAGAGTAAGGGGAGGGAGGGGGGGGGGGGGGGGCGGGTTGAGGCGATCGCCTTCCACAAGCTCCTGAGCTATGACCATCAGAGCGAAAGTGACCATCTGAGCAAGTGAACCACCAAACACAGGAATGGAGAACCATCGATTAACCAATGACCCAAACCAAACAATCAGTAGATCAATTTTTTTCTTTTTCTTTTTCTTCTGGCAGGAAACGAATGTTTAAGAATGACTCACGCGATTTTGCCAAAGAGCACTTGTCAGCAGCCACCCGTTCAGCAAATGGTACCCAATCCACCCGCCACACCCGCCCAACCATCCAGCCTGCCATCCAACGTACCGCTATCCTAATCAACTAATCAAACCAAACGTCCGCACCTTCTTCATTAAAGCATTCAGTTACCCCAGCATCTAGACAGACCATCGACCAATCCAGCCAACCATCCAACGATTGTCCAACCAGCCAAACAATTGTTTTTTTTTTCTGTCTATTTTATTTACTCATCCATATCGTGCACTCAGCTGGTTCCGAAGAGAAAGAACCTTCTCCACAACAACGAAGGAAAACAACAACAACAACAACAACAAACAAAACGAAAACCAGTCGCCCAATTAATCAACCAAAACAAAAACGAGTGAAAAAAAAACCCCAACAACAAACCCAACCAGCCGTTCAATCAATCAAGCAAACAAGCGAACAAAACAAACAAACAAACAAATCAAGGAGGGGGGGGGAGGGGTGGGGGGTGGGGGGTGGGGGGGGGGGGGGTGGAAGCCACGTGAAACTGTGGTGGTACAGGGGGGGGGGGGGGAAACAAAAAACCCAAACTGACCTTCCCGGGGGTCACGTTGTCGTCGAAGTGGACGTCATGGCCACTGTAACTGGGGAAGGAGACGTTCAGCAGATACTCCAGGAACAGCGTGCCGTTGATGGGCGTCATTTCGGGCACAGCCCCACACTTCCGGGGCAAAGGTCAGAGTGCATGTCGTGCAGGGCCAGCGCCATCGCCTTCACCGCGTTCACCACGAAGCCCAGCTTGGAGTCCTGGTCCGAGTTCTCCAAGGATTCGGCGCCTAGAAACAGAAGGCACAGGGACCGATGGTTAGCCAGTGAGGTCTCCCGGCTTCGTCTGGATGTTTCTAGTACAATTTTGAATTGATTAAAAGGATGCACGCGCACACACACACACACACACACTGACTGACTGACTGAAACCAATTCATTGTCAGATTAACCCATGGTTGCGCTCACACACCACACACACACACACCACACACACACACACAACACACACACACACACACACACACACACACAAAGCAAGGCACACTCTAGCAGACTTATTGCAAAAGTGAGTGTGTGTGAGAGAGAGAGAGAGAGAGAGGAGAGAGAAGAAGAGAGGAGAAGAGAGAGAGAGAGAGAGAGAGAGAGAGAGAGTACAGAGGGAGTACAGAGAGGGAGAGAGAGAAAGAGAGAGCGAGCACACACACACACCACCACACACACACCACACACACACACACACACACACACACACACACACACACACACACACACACACACACACACACACACACACACACCACACACGCAGCCACCCGTTCAGCAGAATGGTACCCAATCCACCGCCACACCCGCCCAACCATCCAGCCTGCCACCCAACGTACCGCTATCCAATCAACTAATCAACCAAACGTCCGCACCTTCTTCATTAAAGCATTCAGTTACCCAGCATCTAGACCATCGACCAATCCAGCCAAGTAAGTGTGTGTGTGTGTATGTGTGTGTAAGGTAAAGCAGGTTTGTATGTATGGATCTGCAGTTCCATTGCATAAACACACACACACACACACACCACAACACACACACACACACACAAACACACACACACACACACACACACACACAAACACACACACAACAACGGTCAGTTTGGGTTTTTTTGTTTTCCCCCTGTACCACCACATTTTCACGTGGCTTCCACCTGTGGGATGGTTGTGTGTGTGTGTGTGTGTGTGTGTGTGTGTGTGTGTGGTGTGGTGTGTGTGTGTGTGTGTGTGTGTGTGTGTGTTTATGCAATGGAACTGCAGATCCATACATACAAACCTGCCTTACCTTATTCAACACCTTGCTTCCTCCAGCTATCAGATTCTCATTTTGCAGTCGTTAAATGTGACTCGTAATAACCTACCGAAACTGTCAAACTATTTTTTCCCTCCGGTCTGTGAAAAGACAGAGCAAGGAGAGAAAGTGAAAACGGCTATTTTATTAATGATAAAATGGATTACTCCGTGTGTCCGTCACCGGCACCAACAAACATATTACAACTGCATTCCTGTGCGGCAAGGGTTAAAATCAATTTCAGACGTTAATTGTTAATGTCGTCAGTGTGTACTTCCCTAAAGGGCCAAATGAAGAAAATACTGAATGGCTACGTCCATTGCATGATTCCGAATGAGAAAGGGCTAATCGCTGTGACTTCAACGCTCACTCACCTTTTTGGGAAGTGATAACATTTCTGTGACTAGTAACAGATTTGTCGAAAATATCGTTGATGCTTCTCTCTACCTTCTTAATGCGGGGAGAGTCACAAGGATCCCTGATATACCCACTCAAGAGCTTCTGCCATTGATCGTCTCTTATTTCTCCCATCCTTGTACCTAGTAACTGGAAAAAACATACTGATAGCTTAGGATGTGACCACTTACCCGTTATTATTACTCTTAATGATAACTTAGTCCAGACTACGACAGACAAAGACATTATACCCAAAATATAATTATAAGTGTGATGATTGGAAAATGTTTGAGAATATTCTAAAATTACAAAATACTAATGAAAATAAGGATGATGATATCAACAAATTTTTTCAAAAATCACGAACACTGTGTTACAAGCAGTGATCTTTCCATACCGAAATATTCAAATTTAAAAACTGACAAACATTCGGGAAACATCTGGTGGAACGAAGTTTGTGAGAAAGTTGGGGAACGAAAAGAAACGTTTATTCAAATTCACTTACAGGATAAAAAACCAGAAAATCACATCCCCCCGAGGAAAGCGAATTCATTTAGTAATAAAACAATAGCACAAGTGAAACGGCAGATACTGGGCTGCATTTGTACAATGGGTTTATGCCATAAAGATCTACAAAAGATATGGACAAAATTCCAATAACATGAAAAATGGAGTACATTTACCATTATGTCCAGTCGGGTTAAGGTAATGAATTTCCTTTCAATTCACAAAAGGCTGAGTCGTTTGTCGACATGTTTCTGATACGATGCTTCCAAATAATCTTCCAAAAGAAATAAAAACTTTTAGGGAAAAAGAGGGCCCAGAAAGATTGTATAAAGATTCTGTACCAGTTTAATGCAAATTATATCAATGCCCCAATTACTTTTAAAAGAACTGAAAGACACGCTGTTTTCTTTAAGTGATAAGAAAACGCCCAGTCGGAGCAGAGGGCAATATCTAGCATAATTTTTGAAACATTTGCCGGAAAACTGGTTTAAATATTACTACATGAATTGTTTCAACAAATGCTGGATAAAGGGTTCATATTCCAAAAGGTAGGAAACACTCAATCAATTTCCCAAATACCAAACAAGGAAAATCAAAGAAAGATAAAAATAATTTTACGGGCCCATTGCTCAACATCACACACCGGTAAGCTGCTAGAAAAGATCATTTTTAAACAGACTAATTTACCATTGGATAAAAAAAAAAGTTATCCCTACCAATCAAGCAGTTTCAGGAAGAACAGAAGTACAATTGATCATTTAGTGAAACTAACACCGCCAGATTAAACACAGTTTGCTCACAAAAAAAATGACTGGCCACATTCTTTGATATAAGAAAGCCTATGACCATGTTGGCATGGTAGATTTACTGTGTATAAAAATTAAAAGTATTGGTCTATCTGGACATATAAAATGACTATGTTAAGAATTTTTTTATCTGACAGAAGTATGCAACAAAAGTAGGCAACTCCTAATTCCACCTTAAGATTTCCCCCAAAAGGGAATCCACAGGCATCAGTTATTGCCCTCATTTATTCAATATTCTGCTGTACGATTTACCCACAGTCTGTGTCAAATAATATTGTAATCGACAATATGCAGATGACATATGTATGTGGATGAAAGTTACCATAAAAAGGAAAACCCCAAAAGACAGCAGAACTATTTTAGAAATTGTATCAACGGAACTTGATAACTTAAATAATTACATGATGGAGAATGGACTTTTGTTATCGCCGGAAAAAACTAATTTTTGTTTCTTTTCAACATGGGCCCGATCCCCCAGAGTTACCCATTTTTCGTTTGATAAAGAAATCCTAGAGTACAGACCGATGGTAAAATTTCTTGGAGTATATATTACTTCAAAGGTATCGTGGAACCATCTATTCAATATAAATTACAAAGGCCAGAAAAAAAATTTTAAAATTTTCAAAAATTTTTACAAAAAGAAAACTGGGCCAAGATGCTAATGTACTCAAACACCTGGCACTGTCGCTGATACGGTCCCAAAACCCCACTTACGGACAGGAAGTTTTCTTCAGTGCCCGGCAAGTTTGCTAAAGAAAATGCAGAGCTTGGATTGCAAGCTTTCAAACTAGCTATAGGTGTACCATATCATGCATCGTCCTAGGAACATAAACGCGAAATTGGGGTATTACCGAGTTGAGTGTTTTGATCAATAGTTCTTTGTTAGCTCATAGTTGTTCATTTTATTGTTGCTGTTGCTGTTTTTCTTTAAAGCCCTTGAAGATATTACTTAATACCTCTACCCTTCCCCCCTTTCCCTGTACATTGTCTGATATCACTTAATGTGGATAGACGTTAAATTGAAGAACACTCCCCACGAAAGTACACGCACCACAATCAAAGTCTGTGGAAGAAAATACGGCCCTAAAAGAAAACAAAACCTATAGAAACAATGCAGACAATACCTGGCAGAAACAAGGAGACGATACCTGACGTATCGATAGAAGCAATGCAGATGATACCTGATATATCCATAGAACAATTGTGGGCGATACCTGATAGAAACATTTTAGACGATTCCTGATAGAAACAATGTTGACGATACCCGATAGAAAAATGTAGACAATACCTGATATATCGATAGAAACAACGTAGACGATGCCTGATAGAAAACATACAGACGATATTGATACAAACAATTTTAGACAGTACCTGATAGAAACAATGTAGACAGTACCTGATACATCAATAGAAACAATGTAGACGATACCTGATAGAAACAATGTAGACAATACCTGATATATCGATAGAAACAATGTAGACGATACCTGATTGAAACGATATAGACAATGCCTGATATATCGATAGAAACAACGTAGACGATACCTGATAGAAACAATATAGACGATACCTGATAGAAGCAATGTAGACGATACCTGAGAGAAACAATGTAGATTATTACCTGATATATCGATAGAAACAACGTAGACGATACCTGATAGAAAAAATGTAGACGATACCTGACAGAAACAATGTAGACGAAAACCTGACAGAAACAATGTAGACGATACCTGATAGAAACAATGTAGACGATATCTGATAGAAACAATGTAGACGATACCTGACAGAAACAATGTAACGATACCTGACAGAAACAATGTAGACGATACTGATAGAAACAATGTAGACGATACCTGATAGAACAATGTAGACGATATCTGATTGAAACGATGTAGGCAATGCCTGATATATCGATAGAAACAATGTAGACGATACCTGATAGAAACAATGTGGACGATTTCTGATAGAAACAATGTGGACGATATCTGATAGAGACGATTTAAAGGACTTGGATTTATATAGCCTCATGTCTGGTTCCACTCTTTCAATGACTGAAATGATCAGTAAAGAAGTGGAGAAATACAGAAAGGAAAAAAGGAAAGAAACAAGAAAGACAGCGAGCTAAGCGAGAAGAACAATGCTTTAAACAGTTTGTTATCATCGCATTGTATCGGCTCATAAGAATAATTTCAGAGCACCTACCCCATTTCATTCTTTGGCGCTTATGATTAAATTAAATCAAAATCAAATAGAAAACATGAAAAATGAGAAAACAAAAAAAACTAACACGAGAATGTCAAACGTTTTTTGTGTTGTTGTGTTGTTACACTTTTCAAAGGTTTGTTGTTTGTTTGACCCACGTATTTGCTGTAAAAAGAATTAAAATGAAAGAATACATGAACTGAAAACAAAATTGAATGGATAAATGCATGAATTCGAGTCCAATGCAAAATGCGTGCCGATAACTTCTTTGATGTTTTCGAACACTAATGGTTGTCCTCTCTTTTTTTTAAAGGCATTTGATATGAACCTGCAGGCGATTTTTTTTTTTTTGACGAGCGAAAAGGGTTTTACTTTTCCCCCATTATGCCTAACTCAGCATCTTTCTTATTCTTTGTCGTAACTTCTTTCTTTTAAGTTAGTCATGATTGCTTTGGAACAAAAAAAAAGGTACGTTACAACAAACCATCTTCCCACGGTGAATCTCATGCCTGTCTCTTTATCTAATCATGAAGAGTTCTCATCCCAAACGCCAATCAGCAGCATTACTGCCCACTGGTCAGAAAGCCAGCGACTTCCCAGAGTAAAGCCCAACGGGCAAGAGACAGAGCTCTAGCAGAACAGTTTCAGCTCTAAAACGGTCATTTCCGATGAATCCTTCTTATCTCCCCCTCCATACAATTTGTGGCGGCTGGGGAGGGGCGCTATTGACTGGGCAAAGACGGGCGGAAATCCCTGCCTATGATGGCTGAATTTCGGCCTCAAAGATGGTGGCTGGTGTATGACGGCATTTGATTAAATTCCCCTTGACTGAAGTTGAGGTTTTTTTTATCCCCCCCCCCCCCCCCCCCCCCCCCCCCCCCCCCCCCCCCCCCCCCCCCCCCCCCCCCCCCCCGCGGCTTTTGGGTGATTATCTCTATAGAAGAAAAAGAGAGAAAGAAATAGAAACGGCTTCCTTGTCTATTCATCCGCTGTCGGCCAAGCAACTTTCCGCAAAACTACAGAGAAGGACGATTGCTGCGGTAGAGGGGCAAAAGGCAGGCAAAAACATAGCCGTAGACACACCCGCAAAGCTATGTGGAGAGCATTACTCACTAAGCAGACCAAATGGTGTGCCGACAATAAATAGGTTTCATGTGTAAGTGTGTGTGTATGTGGGTGGGTGGGTGGAGCTGGTGGGTGAGTATGCTCCAGCAAGTGCATTCTTTCAAGTGCTGACAAAGGAGGTGGAAAAGCTGTGGCTAGTTCATGAGGAGATGAGATTGTTTAACAGATAGATTCTCATTGAGTAAATCATCACGAATAAACGCCTGTTTTGAACAGTTGGAGAAAGTAGATAATGTGCCAACAACACACCCAACACCAACACACACAACACTCACAGTAGAGAGAGAGAGAGAGAGAGAGAGAGAGAGAGTGAGAGAGAGACAGTAGACAGGACAGGAGTGAGTGAGATACTTGTGTGCGTGATTTTTGAGTCTGGACCATGGTGGCATGCGTGTCCTGCCCTTTTCATAAGAAAGTAGTGATCTAGAGTGTTAACTTTTCAGAGGGCACAGTACACAGAGGTCCCTATATGCTGTAAGCACTTGATGCCATGTGAATGAGCTACAGAACAATGAAGTCGTCCCTGAACTCAAGTTCTTAAGGATATTCAATATGGATAGGAGGAAAAACAATTGAATTATGCAGTCGGAAAGAGCGTCGTGGCACGTTCAGCAGGAGGCCACTTTTCAGGAAGAGCAGCTCAAAATCTCAAACAGAGAATCTGACTATGATGTGAAGCTGCAACCGGATTATGTTATGCATCTCTCTCTGTCTCTATCTCTCTGTCTGTCTGTCTCTCTCTCTTCTAAGGAAAACTGTTTCGTCCTCTGAAAGAGAGAGAGTGTGAGAGAGAAGGAGAGAGAGAGAGCGATGGAAGCGTGAGAGGAGAGAGTGGGGAGGAGAGAGGGGATCCGGTAGAGAGAAGATGGTGAGTTGGGGAGAGAGGCTGGAGAGGAGAGTGAGATGGGAGAGAGAGAGAGAAGAGGAGAGAGAGAGAGTGAGAGAGAGAGAGAGATGAGAGAGGCGGACAGACAGACAGACAGGCAGACAGACAGAGAGAAGAAGAAGATGAAGATGAGGAAAGAGAAGATGAAGAAGAAGGAGAGAGAGAGTGAGATGAGAGAGAGTGATAGATGAGAGAGAGAGAGAGAGAGAGAGAGAGGAGAGGGGAGGCCGCGCCCTACCTATATATCTCTGTCTGTTTCTATCTGTCTCTTGTCTCTCTGTTGTCGTCTGACTGTCTGTCTGTCGTCTGTCTCTCTCTCTCTCTCTCTCTCTCTCTTCTCTCTCTCTCTCAGAGGAAATAAACGGCTTTTTGCTTTGATGTGACCCCTTTCTAACAGGTTAAAAAAAAGAAAACTTGAGTAGTCTATGGAGCGATGGAACAAAGGAAAGCCTGCTCAGCAGCGACTGTGTCGTCCAGCTCAACCGTTCACCTAAGAAGGCCAATTCACCCACCAGACAGCTCCCTCTAGGTGTGAACCAGATCAGTAAAACACACGACGGGGGGGCATCTTTCTGTGATTGAGGGTAGTCTGTTTTTTTTATATTTTTTTTGTTTTGTTTTCCATCGTCATTACGACTTCTTTACTGTCATTCCCATTCGAGTTCCAGCTCTGTCTCTGTGTGATTGTCTGTGTCTGTCTGTCTTTGCCTGTCTGTCTGTCTGTTGTCTGTATGTCAGTCTCTTTATCACTCTCTGCCGCTTTCTGCCTACCCCCTGTCTCTATTTTTTCTCTCTCTCTGTGGTTTTGTCCCGGGCCGGCTATGTGTCCTGTCCCCTCACCCCCCCCTCCCACCCCCCCCCCCCCCCCCCCCCCCCCCCCCCCCCCCCCCCCCCCCTCACTATTCCGCACTCTCTTCTCCTCCTCCAAGCTCCTGCTTCTGGATCAAGTGGGTCTTTAGTTTCATGCGTGCACGAGTGTCATTTACTTCTCTGCCCCCCCC
>CM031607.1:59715389-59717889 GCA_018398815.1 Conus ventricosus | reverse complement strand
CTTAGCCACTCACAATGCTTGGGTTATTGAACAGCAGAGCTGACCACTCACACTGTTCCATATCTTTTGATCTCCCTTGCATCCTTGAATGGATCCTCAAGCATTGGCTCAAAGATTGTCCCCTACATTTTATACTGTTTGCATAATGCTTTTAGTTTTTAAACACTTTTTTCCTCTCCACATTTTCCTTTTGTTCCATTTTACTACCCTTCGCTGGCTGCTTTGGGGGTGCTGTTGGATTCTTTTTAAACCCTTGGTGATGAGAACACCATAGAAATTATGGACTTTGGTGTGTCTCTATTTGACACCAAGAGCATAGACACAATCAGCCGTGTCTCCCTGATAAGTCCGATCCAGCGGACGAAAGGCCTAGGAGCAGGCAATACAAATAGATCTGCCTTCGAAGGAAAGTACGATGGTTCCCTCAGGCTGCTAGTGAAGGGTTTCTCATATTTATAATATATTCCCCCCATTTTATTTTCATCTTTTATTTTATTTTATTTTTTTTTTAAATTCAAATCTTTGCCAAGTCATTACTATAATGACTGAAGAATTGTTAACCTGCACTTGTTTTCTCCCACTATTTAATTGTTCAGTATATATATATATATATTATATATATATATATATATATATATGCGCGCGCGCACGCATGCACGCACGCATGCGCGCACCACACACACCACACACACAACGTACTGATGCACCTGCAAACAAACGCATGCACACGTGCATACACCCCCCAAACAAGTCAAAAATAAAACAAATGATATGGACATTCAACCTTAAATGGAACAAAAGCTCTATAGCCTCAGCACTTGAGAGTGTAGCAAACTGACAAGCACTTACTGAGTGATCTATTCAACGACGAAGAATCAGCGTATTAGACATTACTTGGATTCCATACATCACTTCGGTCTGCATTGAACCGCGTCATGGCCAAAGCCTCTCTAGAAATGGAGGCAAAAAAAAAAAGAAAAAAGAAAAAGGAAAATGCCGTGCACGTTCGTGACGTATTGATGCTGCTGAACTACGAACATTCCTCGGAATAAAAATTAGGTCAATTTCTTGATCACTTTTTTTGTGTTTATTTGCTAGTTGCCCGTTACTGAATGCGGAGTACTCTTCAGAAAAAAACCAACTGTAATATAAAAGGTATGCTGTTGAAAATGGTGTTTAAACGCCGACAGACTCTCTCTCTCTCTCTCTCTCTCTCTCTCTCTCTCTCTGGTTTGTTTATCTCTCCTGACCTTTGTGTTAGCGAATAACAAGATCTGGAGTTTTCTCTCCTTTGCATTTTCAAACTCCTTCCAGTCTGGACTGCTCTGTGTCCCCCAACAATCAGGCACACAGATGGTCTGAGCATCACGCGCTTACGCCTTCCCATCTCCCGCCTCCAGCCCCTCCCCCCCCCTCTCTCTCTCTCTCTCTCTCTCTCTCCCCCCTTCTCTCTTTCTTGGAGGGCGTATAGGAAAGAAGCTGCCCGCTTATCTAATTACTCTCATTTAAATATTCGTCTTTGTATTCTCTCTTCCTGAGACTAAGAATGACCTCGCTGCGGACTTTTCTTGTTTCCAATCAGTCAACGAAAAAACCAACGACAAGCTGGCTGTAGTGCTCTTCTGAAGCTGCCAGCGATCGTCGAAGCAGCACAACGGTATTAGTGACACGTAGAGGATCCTTGGTCTAAACCGTGCCAAACAAGATCAATAATCCATGCAGAAATCTCTCTCTTTGTCAGAATCCGAGACTGCACACAGCCTCAGAGCATTAGCTGTAACTGGAGACGTGTTTTTTTTTCTCTCTCTCCTTTTTTTTTCTACCTTTTTACCTTCACAATCCATCCATTTTTGTCCATATTTACCATATCCTTTTTTCTCTTTTTCATTATCACGTTTTTGCTTCTTGCTCCTCGCCTTTCCAGCCCCTTCCCCTTCCCCACCCCTTTGGGCCTTTCTCTCATCACACTGTATCAGCTGTAGACCTTGAATCATCCCCCATCTTCACCCTCCCTTCCTCCTTCCACCACTTAGGATGTTCTGGCTCAAGTGGGTGTTAGGTTTCCTGCCTGCTGTGACTCTTATTTCTCTGTCCTTATTTTCTTGTACCCCCGTTTTCTTTCTTTTTTCCATCTCCCCAAACTAGTGCTTCAATCTTTCTGCCATGAAGCAATCTGAATGGTGATGTTTACACGGACAGAAAGCGTTCCTTTTCTTTGATCCGGATCGAGTGTGAGACGGTTGAGGAATGATCGGCTTAGGGAGGAGGAAGGCGTACAGATGTGGGAGGTACGGGAGTTACATATGTGGATGGAAATGAAATACACTGACAAAAAAAATATACAGGTGGACTGGATGTTATATGGACAGTACAAGTAAGGTAAGATGTAGCATAAACGAAGCAGACGTAGACTGGAAATGATGTCAATGGTACATAAACAGACTATATAATACAAAGAGACGGGCAGTAACATAAATGATGCAAAAGAGTACCATGAAAA
>CM031607.1:59675389-59707889 GCA_018398815.1 Conus ventricosus | reverse complement strand
AAGAAATAAGCGAGCTATTTGATTGATTTTTTTTTCACTAAGCAAATCAAATGATGTCGGCAGCAATGGCATTCTAGGTTTGACAGTGAACATATGTGCATGCAACCAAATACAGACAGCGGCAGCAAAATGCATGTAGTTGACAAGAGAAAGTTACGTTTGGTGTACTGTGTACTACGAACACATGAATATAAACAGGTTTGGTGGTACAACCATTCTCAATGTTTGTCAGCCAACATATCCATTCTGACTTGTATTTTTAAATTTTCCTTTAGTCGCCTTTTGCATTCAGTCTCTGGTCCTGGCAGAATTGAGAGAAAATGTGTCTAGTGAATTTCAAAAAGCCCACTGTTTTTCTGCATTAACAGCTGTCCACAATCTTGTGGTCGTTCGTATCCTTGACTTCGAATAAAGAAAAGTGCGTAATCAACGGGTTGTCTTGAACAACACATGCACATATCAAAGATACAACGTACATGTATGTCCGTCTTGTGCTTCTGCACCGTACAAACGCCGCATTAAACTTTTCCCCTTCCCCCCAATGCATATGATCTACGCACACAACACACACAACCCACCCCCCAAAACCCCACAGCACGCACGGCCGCAGCCGGGGCCCCGGACGCCACCACAACACACACCACACAACAACCACCCACACAACCAAACACACACCAAAACACAACGGCGCAACACGGAATGACGCACCATGCATACAAAACCACGGGTATAGAACAGAATGCATTAATTCACAGGAAAAGCAATGAATGAACAGAACCCTGTTTAACCTCAGCATGAAGTTGCAAAGTGACAAGCAATACTCATAAACCCGTCCACCTCAGCGTGTTAACTCAGTCACCGGGATGACACACTCGTAGTCGCATTGAACGGCCGTCAATCGGCCCCCTGAGAAAGAAAGAAAGAAGATGCCACGACAGGGTGTGTGAGTGTGGGTGTGTTGGTGGGTTGTGTGTGTGTGTTTTGTGTGTGTGTGTGTGTTGTGGTGTGACGTCACTGAATACAGATTGGGTTATTTTCTGATCAAGTTTCTAATTTTTGGTTTGTTGTGTGGGTTGGAGCGTGTTGTGGGAAGAAATGTAAAATACGGTAAGAAACTATCTTTTTTGCATAGAAAAGTTGAAAGTACAGTTGCTGTTTGTACCCCCCCCTTCTCTTCTCTCTCTTCTTTCTCTTTCTTCTCTTCTCTCTCAATCCCATTAGATAACCATACACACTTTTTTTTTTCTTGTCTCCCTTCCATTACAGAAAGAAGAAGAACAACAAAACAACAAAAAACCCCAGCCATAGTTTTCTATTGGACCCAAACCCCGAAGTTCATCACACACAGGCCAGTTTCGAAAGTTCATCAAAGCAGCAGTCAGTAACGAAGTTCATCAAGCGACACTCAGTATACGAGATTTCATGAAAGCAACACGTTAGCAGCGTCACCTTAGAGGACAGCGCTCCAGGCCGTGCAAAAAAGGCCGAAACCCAACCCAAACATCCTATGTCGTAGCATCAAAACGCAGGCCCAAGGATGGAGTATAAGCAGCAGGAAACCTTTGTTGCTTGTTTGGGATCTTGTTCTTCCCCATACGGCATGTTTTTTCATTGCATTTAAAATTTATTACTTCATTTCCCTTGCTTTTCTTTTCTCCTACAACCTTTTCCTCCCCCCCTTCCCCTCCCCTCTCTTCCTTTTCATTCCCTATCCGTTTCTCCATCTATAGCTTACTTATCACCAATTTCTGCCCTATTTTTTTTCCCTCCCACCCTTCACCTTTCTTTCTTCCTGCTGAGGCAGTGCTTGCCCTGCGGCTTAAAGTTTTCTACTTGCTGTGTGTTTTAATATTATCTGTGCCTATTTCTCCTCTTCTTTTTTCCCTCACTCCCCAACTATGTTCTATCTTGGGGGCTATGAAGGCTTCCAAGGGCATATTTTCCTTGGACAGGTTTCCTCTGCGATCCAATGTGAGTGCGAGATAGACGGAGTAAAGTCAAAGAGAGGAGGGGGAGGGGGGTTAAAGAAATAGTACAAAGTAAGGAAAATCACACCACACACACACACCACACACACACACACAATTAATAAACATATTTATATATATATATAATATTATATATAAATAATTTTATTAATAATCTGTTAAAAAAAGTGCTAAATCAACAAGCTTGTTTGAGCCTTTTCCTCTTTTTTTTTTTGGTTTTAAAAAGACATTTTATACTGTTCGTGATATATATATATAAATATAAATTATATTATATATATTTATTAAATATTATATATTTATAAAAATAATATTTAAGGAGATGTACATTGAAATCGGTTCTGAAAAGCCTTTTTGGCGAAAGCTTGAAAATGAACTCCGGGGGCGTGCTGACTACTTATTTTCATCACTTTAATATATAAATATATATATAAATTTTATATATATTATATATAAAAATATATATATATATATATATATATTATTATAAATAATGAAAAATGAGTAAACAGCAAATTGCTGTTATCAAATTATTCGGCTACTTAGCCTTCCTCGCAAGTTCTTCTTTTTGTAAACAAACCCGTATTAAGTCTTTTCGAGGTAGTTTTACGTCTTTGATGACGTCATGTGTTCCTTGTCACATCAAAACTTGAGCCCACTTTGGTGCCGATTTTTAGCTTGAAGATCCAAATCTTTTCACCTGTTTGTCTTCCGTATTTTTTGTGTGAATCCTTTCCTCGAAGCACCGAGGTCTGCAGTTTTGTGGTTCGTTTGTAAAGTGTTGGCGACTGTGGTGGTCTTTTGTTGATGTTTTTCTGTGTAGGTAAACCCTCATCTTCAGGTGTTTTGTTTCCCCGACTCTGTGAGGGTGCTGTGTTGCAGAAGAGGATGTATTGATTTGGGTTTGCATGTGAGTCGTGTCTTATGGGGAATGTCTCTTTTGTTTCTGGTTTTGGAATGTGTTGTCTCTAAAGTGTTCCTGCAGATAGCATTGTGAAACTCAGGCATTGAATGAGCCAGCATAGGGTCGCTGGCACGGTAGACTGGAGGCATAAGAAGATCCGCAGGAAGGCATTTGCTTCCAAGAATTTGGGTTCTGGAATTGCCCACCAGTGTCACTGTTCGTGTCATCTCACTTTTGAGTTCTCTCAGCCAGTTCCGGAGGGGGGTTGCTGGGATGGTGTGTCACTACAAAGGACTCGTTGGTTCTTTTTTAGGTTTGTAGCGAGGCAGACCGAGCGAGCATCCTCGTGGCTTTAAGTCTGGCATTTCTGATGGTAGTGTCTTTGTGGCCTCTGTTTTTCATTTGTTTCTCCATTCTTGGCAGCGGCCTCAAAGGTTTCTGGAGTCGAGCAGAGCCGAGTAGTGGGTAAAACAGGCTGTACGGAGGTTTTTTGATATGGTGAGTGGGATGGCAAGACCGACTATGGAGATAGGCGTGAGAGTCAGTGGGTTTGCTGAAGACATCATTTTGAGAATCTTCGTTGAGGGAATGGAAAAGTTGGGAACGCGTTCTTTAAACGACGAGAAATCGTGAATTTGATGGTGTGGTTGTAGCTTTTGAGAACGGAAGAATGGCCATCATCTTGGGCCCCAGTCCACAGTAGGAAAATCCCCCAAAATCTCTTCCACACGTCCAAAGAAATGTATAAAGGGCTGTCTCGAAGTATGTGGGTGTTCAAGCCATCCCATGAATAGACTAGCGGCGCTGGAGCCATTGGAGTCCTCATTGCTGTTCTAGTACTTGTTTGTAGCATCCGTCTTCGAAACTGAAGTAGTTGTTTTCTGAGAACATGGTTTGCCCAAATTTTGAGAACATCTTCCTGGGGTGGGTCGTTCGGAAGTTGCTCTTTTTCCCGAAGAATTTGTATAGCAGTCAGCATGTCATCGTGCGGGATGTTTGTGTAAAGGGACGTTACAAACTATGGCACCAATTTGACGGTTTCTTCAAAAGGTCCCAGTTCCATGTTCCATTTTGCAATTATTTGAAGCATGTGGGTGCTGTCCCTTATATAGCTTGGGAGGAGAGTTGGTGTGATCCTGCAACCAAGAGTCCACAAGTTTTGACAGCTTTTCTGTCGGTCCGTTGATGCCTGAAAAACCCGGGCGTCCAGGGGGGTTGGTTTAAATCTTTGTGGATTTTCGTAATGTGTAGATCTGTGACAGCAGACTTTGTTTGGTTCCACCTGGCCCCTTGATAGGTGGTTTTGGTTAATGATGTTTTGTTCATACAGTTTTTTTAGCTAGCCGTTTGATACCTTTGTATTTTTGCAGTGGGGGGCTTCTGTTACTTTGATTTCAGTGGAAATTTATTGTTGAGCTGTCTCATTGCTTCTTTTATGTAATCATCAGTATTTTGGATGACGATGGCACCTCCTTTGTCTGCTGTATGATACTTTTAGTTCTACATAGACCATGTCTCGCAGTTGTTTCAATGCCGTTTGTTGTTCTTTATTGAGATTCCTTTAGGCCGTCGTACACACCCGTATGCAGTCGTGCGACTCTTGAAGTCTGACAAAAGCGTCAAGTGCGGGTTTTTTTCCAGAAGGAGGTTTTACCATGTTTTCTTATAGAACTTTGGAGGATCTAGAATCTCAATTTTCTTTTTGTCTCTGATCAAAATACAGTTCTCTGAGACGTGCTAGTCTGCATCCTTCTTGAACATCTTCTTCTATTGATTGTGATTAAGTGACTGGGGGGTTGGACAAAATTTTGGTCCGAGTGCTAAAACATTCTTTTGATGTTCTGTCAGGGAAACATCTGACAGATTGACTACTGTGTCACCAGCATGTTGAGGCGGCAAAGCGGCTATGGTTTTTTTTACCGTTGGAGTTGCCTTTCCTGATGAATCTTCTATTTCTTTTTGTTTTCATTGGAGAAATTTCCTTTTGGGGTTTGCTAGACTTTGCGTCATTTATGAGTTTGTCGAGTTTCTTTTCTTCTTCTTGTTTAGCTGTCTGTTTTTTTACGAGTTTTGCTTTTCTGTCGCTCCCCGTAATGTCTCAAATTCCGGGGAAATCTGTCCCAAATTTTTGGATTTTTGAACAATGTTCTATGGATTACACTTTCCTCTTTTTTACTTAGCGATTGATAAGCTTCACAACAGAAATAAACAAAGTCTTTACTTTCATTTTTGACAGGTCGTCAATCCGTTTGTGAAGGTACTCGCATTCAGGGAGCGCACTTTTACCAAAATTTAGCCACATACCCTTAGGAATGACGTTGTGTTTTTATACACGAAGAGAGGAACCGATGATGTGATTTAAAAACGGTTCAACTTGTCCTGACGCCTTGACAGTTGGATGATTTCCTGCAAGGGACGTGGTGTTTCAGCCGGATCCCATTTAAAGGGGTGCAGAGGAGATCGTTGACTTCAAGGAATAAAAAACGGCAAAATGACCACGTTAAAGATGAAAGGTAAAAAGCAGACTTGGATCAAAAATTGATACTTGTGTACCTCGCTAATACCATAAATAATAAACAATGAGGTAAACAACAAATCTGCTTTTTATCCAAAATATTTCGGCTACTTAGCCTTCCTCAGCAGGGGTTTTTCGTTTGAAAACACACGCAACGTCATTTATTTTCTTTCGAGTTTTTTTACGTTTAATTGATGACGTCATTGTGTTCCTTGTCACATCAAAACATGAGCCCACGTGGTGCCAGAGTTTTTAGGGTTGAAGATCCAGAAACGTTCATAATATTAAAAGGAATATCAAACTCAACAAATTTGTTTCTAGCGCTTGGCTATCGTCAGGAAACCCCCTGACGATAGCCAAGCGCTAGCAACAAATTTGTAGAGTTTAATATTCCTTTTAATATTATTAACAATGTTGCTCCCAAGGGGTCGAACACTTTTTAATTTATTTTAGGCTCTTTGATTATATTCAATTATGTTTATTAATATACATATATATGTATTTTAGTCCCTTGCGGATTCATTCCAAGAACTGGCCCTCAGCATCTTGTGTCTTAAAGGATATCTTTTTTTATATTTTCTACTTTTCACAAGAAAAGTAGCTTGTTTTGCTCTTTCAGATTTCTTTTGCTTCTTGGGTGGCACCTTTGGTTGGTTTTTTGAAAACTCGGCAGACATACTGCCCGGTATTGCACACCAGCCTTTTCTGGGATTGCATTCTTTTTAAAACTGAAAGACAGAGGAGTCCAAATTACCACTTTCCACGGTCACTGAGGAGAAACCACCAAGTTTCGAAATATCGGTATATGACCCGGAGTTATAAAGTTAGTGAGTTTTCCCTCCCTATTGGAGGGTGTCTCCTTGGAGACTATAAGCTTTCTGAAGGTTCATTTTGAAATCATTTATTTTATCTTTCCCCACTCAAGCACAACTGTTAGTTAGGCAGAATCATCTACCACTGCCGTATGAATGCTTATCTCCCCCTATTTCTTCAATCTAAGACATAAGAGCAAGCTTTGTTTATAATTCAATATTTCTTGCAGTCATTGCAACACCAAACGCTCTGTTAAGTTGGGTGGAACGGTGCTCGGTACTTATCCTTGGAATTTATTAGTTTGTTGTATTTAGTCCCCTTTCGGATTCATTCCAAGAACTGGCCCTCAGCACTTGTTCCTAAGAGGATATCTTTTTTTTTTATTTTCTACTTATTCACAAGAAAATGTAGCTTGTTTTTCTCTTTCATGATTTTCTTTTGCTTCTTGGGTGGCACCTTTGGTTGGGTTTTTTTAAAACCGGCAGACATACTGCGGTATTGCCCCACCAGCCTTTTCTGGATTGCATTCTTCTTAAAACTGAAAGGCAGAGGAGTTTAAAATTACCACTTTCCACGGTCCACTGAGGAGAAACACCAAGTTTCGAAATATCGGTATATGACCAGGAGTTATATGTTAGTGAGTTTCCCTCCCTATTGGAGGGTGTCTCCCCTTGGAGACTATAAGCTTGCTGAAAGGGTTTAAATTTTTAGAAGCATTTATTTTATCTTTCCCCACTCAGCACTACTTTTAGTTAGGCAGAATCATCTACCACTGCAGATATGAATGCTTATCTCCCCCTATTTCTTCAATCTAAGACATAAGAGCAAGCTTTGTTTATAATTCAATATTTCTTGCAGTCATTGCAACACCAAGCTGCTTGTAAGTTGCTGGAACGGTGCTCGGTACTTATCCTTGGAATTTATTAGTTTGTTGTATTTTATATATATATATAATATATAATATATATAATATATATATATATATATATAAATATGTGTGTGGTGTGTGTGTGTATGTATGTATGTATGTATGTATGTAAAGAAACTACGAGTAAAAGTAAGCGGAAAAAGAAGTAGCCTGGAAAAATTTTATGGCTGGTATTAAAAGTAGACTGGAAATACCATAAATGGAACTGTAGTAGACTGGAGCTGATAAAAAAAAGTAAATAGAAAGACTGAAAGAAACATCGATGGTGGGAGGTAGAATGGAAAGTATAAAAAAAAGATGATGCAGAAGCAGACCAGGAGAAACAATGGTGTACACAGGACGGTACCGAACAGACAGGAAGCGATGTGAATGGCACAGACGTAGGTTACCTCTGACACAAAATGGCACGGACGTAGGTTACCTCTGACACAAAATGGCACGGACGTAGGTTACCTCTGACACAAAATGGCACGACGTAGGGTACCACTGACACAAAATGGCACAGACTTAGGGTACCTCTGACACAAAATAACACAGACTTAGGGTACCTCTGACACAAAATAACACAGACGTAGGGTACCTCTGACACAAAATAACACAGACGTAGGGTACCTCTGACACAAAATAACACAGACGTAGGGTACCCCTGACACAAAATGGCACAGATGTAGGGTACCCCTGACACAAAATGGCACAGATGTAGGGTACCCCTGACACAAAATGGCACAGACGTAGGGTACCCGTGACACAAAATGGCACAGACGTAGGGTACCTCAGACACAAAATGGCACAGACGCAGGGTACCCCTGACACAAAATGGCACAGAACAGACGTAGGGTACCTCTGACACAAAATGGCACAGACGTAGGGTACCTCTGACACAAATGTTGGCTGTGATAGCTGCCGAGGTTTGAAACATTGCCCTGTCCTTCGGGTCGTATGCGTAAAGAGCGAAACTGTTTGTCTGTCTGCCTGCTTGCCTACTTGCCTGTCTGTCTGTCTTTCTCTCTCTCTCTCTCTCTCTCTCTCTCTCTCTCTCTCTCTCTCTCCCCTCTCTCTCTCTCTGTCTGTCTGTCATCATTAATTTATTTTTATATTTCTCTTCTGTCTGTCTGTCTGTCTGTCTGTCTGTCTCGGCATTCTTTACTCTGGAATTTGCTCCACTCCCGTATAGTTTATTTCAAACGCACACTTTGACCACCGTATCCACTCCTCCCGTCTCTCTCCTCTCGTCCCCATCTCTCTCTCTCTTTCTCTCCCTCTTTCTCTCCCTCCCCTCTTTCTCTCTCTCTTTCTCTGTCTGTCTGTCTGTCTGTCTCTCTCTCTCTCTCTCTCTCTCTCTCTCTCTCTCTCTCTCTCTCTCTCTCTCTCTCTCTCTCTCTTCTCTCCTTTTAAATTGGAAAGTGAACGACATTAACCTACACGTATTTCTTGTGGGTCTCAAAGACTCGTGCTAATTCTTGAGGCATCCCATTTCTACTCTTCTGTTTCTATGTAACTGGCCTGTCAGTTTCTGTCATGGTTGCTTTTTGTCAGTCTCCTTTATTATTTCGATACAAGTTTCTGTCGATTACTTACCCCTGGCACAAATCCCCCCTTTTCACCATGAACCATAATCATTGTCCCTTCTATCAGTGCTATCGAATGATCAAAAGAATATCTACAGAGTTCAGAGTTTGCTGTTAACCAAGTGTTTGTGTTGGGAACAGCTACCGAGTTACACCAAGCAAAGATGAATGAAAACATCACGCCCTTCAGACTGTAGAATTTTGTTCAATCCATGGCTGCAAAAATGACGAGCCTATAAGTGATGTTTCTCAGCACAACGACACCTACATTACTACCCATCAGTCTCTTCGCTTTCTTCTACATGCGCACCCCCCCCCCCCCCCCCCCCCCCCCCTTCTTCCAACACACCCACATACAAACACAAGCATACAAACACACACACACAAGGAGAAAAAGAACACACACAGAAGGAGAAGACACACACCACACACACACACACACACACACACACACACACACACACACAAACGCAGGGAATGATAATATAACTGATTTGTCACCAGACAGACTGATCATGAACATGAACACAAGAAAGCTGTCATGAGCTGAATTGCCACATGCATTTAGAAAACAAAAACAAACAAAACAACCAAACCAAATCAGACCTGATGGAACCTACATACCGCTAATTCTTTAGAAACTGAAGGTCTGTGAAAGTTACAAGATAAGAATGAGATCTCTCTCTCTCTCTCTCTCTCTCTCTCTCTCTCAGAGAACTAATAAATGTTCATTCTAGCTTTTATGCCCTCCCCTAGGTTCGGGCAGTAAAAGCTAAAATAAACATTTATTAGTTTCTGACAAGTAAGACTTCAACAATGAATTAAAAATGATAACCCATCACACATTTTTTCAATAAACAAAATATAACGACCCTACAAACAAACATACTGTGTAGGATTATCCTTTTTCAATACTAATTTTACTAAACTTTTTAGATTTTAGTTTTTGCTTAATCCTGTGTTTTCCTGATAATTTTCAATAACATCATTTTCCACGCAAACATTCATCAAATGAGTCTCTGTCTTTCATGTGAAATAAAACTACAGTCTTTAACTGTTCTCTAAAGTCTTTAAAACGGAGTTATATTTTTGACATAAATCCACACACTTATATTTTAGCATGTCTTCCACTGAAAGCCAGTTTTGACAAAGTGTTTCTTTTTTTAACTATGTCTCTTTCTGCTGAACAGTCATCTATAATAAATAGTGTCTGCGTTCCTTAAAAAAGTTTATAAAACTGTTCTAAAACACTCACTCAGTTTATTGCTAGGATCAACTAAATATTTTATCATCTGTCCGTATAAACCTTCTATCATGATATGCTTTGTTCCATTTAAGTGTTGGGCCAGAAAATCAAATATGATCAAAATTATAGCGATAAACTGTTGTAATAGGTCTAGGGCAAATATTGTTTTTCCACAACCCGTCGGGCCACAAATCAATGAACAATGAGGAGTTTTTTTTCATTAAAGTTTAACTGCTCCAATTTTTTAACAGAATTTAATCTAATCCAGTTATTGTTTTTTCATGCTCTCTGTCAAAACTTGTTCAGTATAATAAAAAAATCCTATAAGATCTTTAAAAGTGTAAGATTAATCCAATTCAGTTCTGTAAGATTGTTTCTATTTAGACTAATATTTTATTTTTTTGCTTGTTGTTATTTACCTTAATATCCTCACCATTGTGAAGAATGACGACGGTAACTTTAAGACTGTCAACGTCTAAGTTTTGCCCGCTAATTAGAATTCCTTTTAAAAAGGACGTCACTAACGCCCACAACCCATCCCTCCCTCATCTTTTAAGACAGAATTTCAAAAAATCATTGTGAACGTGTCCCCTAATTTCATTGTGGAATGAACTGTAATTTTTTTAAAAGCATCTTTAAAAAACTGATTCTCTTCTGTTGGGGGATGTACTGTTATTCCCATACGGCTTTATTTCAATCTCTTTCCGACATTGTCCTCTGGCAAAAACTTCATGTAAGGCCAGAGTTGAGTGTTTTCTGAAACTTTTTTGACGGCCCAAAAATGTAAATGGGCTTATGAATTCAAATTTTATGTCCCCTCTAAATATGGGTTTTAAGTGCCATTTGCTGTCAGGTTTTCGAACTATTTTATATTCATACTGGCCAGCATTATTTGCTTCTACATTGCGCAGTTGCTCTAGGGTTTTGGAAACTTTTTGTTGTCGCCAACCTCTTTGCGTTTATAATCACCATCTTTAGTGTACTCAAACCCATACAAAGCGCCTATCTCACCATTCTGTTTAAAGTCTGCAAAAGTCTGCAAGGTCTTTAATTCTAAAGTTATACACCTTAAAAGGGCTAAGTAAATCCTGATTCTTCTGGCCCCCACGACATTTTTTAGAACAACTAATTATTTTATTTCAAAACAATGTGTAGTTATCACATTTCCCAACTTTTCCTGCTTTGTCTGCGATTTTTATATTAAATAAATCCGACCCTCCCCAAACTAACTTTTAACTGTAAATTAGGGAATTGTATAATTTCATAATCGCAATATGCAGCTTTTCCTGAGGGAAGACTCTTAAAACAGTTAGGGCCTTCCATCATATAAGTTTTTCATCAGTGCTCAGCTCATCCAAATGAACATAGAGAAATGAATGTAATGCAAGATCGAGCGGACTTTCTCCCCATAAGTAGTTTTGTCTGGTGTAAACTCTAAATCTATGATTGTCACTGCAAAGCCTAAAAATTTTAGCTAGCTTTTATCAAAATAGTAACCTCCTTCTTCTTCAGGCTTGAATGTTAACATTGTTTTTAGATTTGCATTGTTAATTTTGAGAGTAATGTCGAAGTTACTCATTGTTTTCTTTTAGTGAGCAAAACCCTAAGAGAACTATAAAACGCCGCTTTTGGCTCGCCCGCTCTCAACCGGCCTTGGCCGGTATCAAGGGGGCGACTCCAAAAGCGGCTTTTATAGTTCTCTCCTAGTAAACCCTCACCCGGGCCTTAGCCCGGGCTCACCCGGGCGACTCCAAAAGCGGATATTAAGTTCTCTACTAAGCATGACTTTAATAACCAAAAAATAACGACCCTACAAACAAACATACGGGGGTAGGGTTAATCCGTTTTTAATACTAATTTACAAAACTTTTCAGATTTTAGTTTTTGCTTAATCCTAGTTTTTCCTGATCATTTTCAATAACATCATTTTCGCGCAAACATTCATCAAATGCGTCTCTGTCTTTCATGTGAAATAAAACTACAGTCTTTAATTGTTCTCTAAAGTTTTTTAAAAAAACGGAGTTATATTTTTGGCATAAAATCCACACACTTCCCAGCATGTCTTCCACTAAAACCCCGTTTTGACAAAGTTTTCTCTTTTAACTATGTCTCTTTCTGCTGAACAGTCATCTATAATAAATAGTGTCTGCGTTCCTTCAAACAGTCTATAAAACTGTTCTAAACACTCACTCAGTTTATGCTGGATCAACAAAAAATATTTATCATCAGTCCATATAAACCTCTACATGATATGCTTTGTTCCATTTAAGTTTTGGCAAAAATCAAAATATGATCAAAATTATAACGATAAACTGTTTGTAACAGGTCAAGGATAAATATTGTTTTTTCCACAACCAGTTTGTCCATAAATTAATGAGCAATGAGTTTTTGTCATAATTTTAACTGCTCCATAGTTTTTATAACAGATTTTAATCTAATCCATTTTATTATATTTATCATACCCTGTCAAAACCTGTTCATATAATAAAATCCTATGAGCCCCAAAATGTGTAAGTTAATCCAATTCATTCTGTAAGTTTGGTTTCTATTAAGTCAACATTGATTTTGTTGCTTGTTGTTATGACCTTAATATCCTCACCATTGTGAAAAAACGACGACAACAACTTTAAGGCTTTTTAAAACGTCTAAGTTTTGCCAGCTAATATTAATTCCTTTTATAAGGTCGTCACTAACGCCCACAACCCCACCCCTCCCCCACATTTTTAAAAGACAGAAATTTCAAATATCATTGTGAACGTGTCTCCAATTTTCTGCTTGGAAAAAACTGTAATTTTGTAGAAGCTTTCTTTAAAACCGTTTCTCTTCTGTGGAGATTACTGTTTTTTCCCCATACGGTGTTATTTCAATTTCTTTCCGGCTATTGTCGTCTGGCATAAGACATTACATTAAAGGGCCAGATTGAATGCTTTCTGAAACTTTTTTGACGGCTAAAAAATGTAAATGGCTTATGAATTCAAATTTTTGTCCCATCTAAATAGGGTTCCAAATGCCATTTGAGTCAGGTTTTCGAACTATTTTATATTCATACGGGCCAACATTATTTGCTTCTAGATTGCGTAGTTGTTCTAGTTAGGAAACTTTTGCTGTCGCCAACCTCTTTGCGTTTTAAATCACCATCTTTGTGTACTCAAAACCATACAAAGCGCCTATCTCACCTTCTGTTCAAAGTCTGTAACGTCTGCAAGGTCTTTTAATTCTAAAGTTATACACCTCACAGGCGCTAATGTACTCCTGAATTTTTCTGGCCCACCGACATTATTTTTTTAGTAACGTATTAATTTTTTTTCCAAAACAAAGTGCAGGTTATCACATTTCACGATTTTTCCTGTTTTGTCTGCAATTTTTTTATTAAATGATCCGACCTCCCACAAACTAATCTTTTAAACTGTAAATTAGGGAATTGTATAATTTCATAATCGCAATATGGGAGCTTTCCCTGATGAAGAGCTCTTAAAACAGTTGAGGGCCTCCATCATATAAGTTTTCATCAGTGCTTACTCATCCAAATGAACATAGAGTAATGAATGTAATGCAAGACGAGCGGATTTTCTCCCTAGTAGATTTTGTTTGGGGTAACTTCAAAACTATGAACGCTTGATGGCATTGTAAAACCTAACATTTTAGCAGCTCTCCATCAAAATGGTAAAACCCACTTTCTCTTCAGGGTTTGAAGGTCAACATTGTTTTCAGATTCGCATTGTTAAGTTTGAGAGTAATGTCAAAGTTACTCATTGCTCTTTTAGTGAACAAAACCCGTAATAACCATCAGGTATTGTTAACTGGCTAACTTTGGCCCCTGTTTTGTTAACTTTTAGAATCGTATTATTCTCCCTGGATTCACTTATATTTAAACCATACAACTTTAAAATATGTCATGAAGCGCAAACCGTTCTGCTTCCGCAATTGTTAATTAATAGCATGTTCTAAAAACGAAGGGCTGTTGAGTTGTTATTGTTACAAACATTTTTTAAAACAAATTAAAAATGAGTTTCATTCAATTACTGATGCAAAATATTCTGTTGGGCCGCACTACAATCTTAAAATTAACACTGATACTCTTGACATTTCTGTGACCCCCGACTGACACTTTTCATAAAAAGGTTAGTACGCCCTTAAAAAGATATCTTAACCCCCCATTAAAAAAGACTACATCGCAAAAGTGTGGTTTAGTCATCCGATGCAGTTTTAAACAGAACCAGTTAAACTTTGCTGTGTTTTTGTGCAACAACCTGGGTGTGGAGTGTCGTAAAGCTGACATTTAAATCATCCTGATCCTTGGTGAGGTCAGTGTACAGATTTCATTTCTATTACACCTTTAACGTATTTTGACTGAACTGCAAGCTCCATTGCCAAATGACAAACCGTTTAATCCATTCGCAACAGAATAGACAGAAGGCTTTTGAAAGGGTCTGTAACGAATTTAATATTAAGCCAAGACAGACTTTAGACAAAAGTCGGGTCTTAATCATGGTCTAGGCAACCCCTTTTTTTGGGCGTGCACAGAAAGTATAAGTATGACTGGAATCCTCCTTACACATCTTTCTCTTCAGGCACAGCTGTTCACCTTGGTCCATAGAGCAAGAGCATAAAACAGCTGGACAACATTTAAACTTAGACACTTCTAAGGGCCTAACTAGAGCGGGAATAGAACGAATAAACACTCTATTCGTACTTACGTTTGGTGTTTGCTAGGTTCGCAAGCACAGACAAGGCGAGCATAACTGATCCTTCTACTGGTTTTGATGCACAAAAACAGTACTTGGGAAATTTAGAGGACGCCATTAATTCTACAGTTGATTTGCCTTCAAGTATTAAAAGGTACCAAAAAGTTTTACAATACCAAATCGAAAGTAACTTTGCTGTTGGGACTGTTTATACATGCTGCCTTCTGACCTCAGACTCCAGGTAGGAACAATAATAAACTACAATAATGAAATCCTTGTGGGAGGCAATGAACAGAAGGTCGGGAAAAACGAAATAAAAATTTTGACCTAATATTGCAAGCAGTAAACAAACACCCAAGAATAAGTCATCCAATCCCGTGGCCCAAAGCCCGAAGGTCGTTGAAAGTCCAAAAAAAATAATGACCCATGAATATGAAAAGAACCACTTATAGAAATCTTGCTATTCAAACTGCAAGCAATAGAAATCGATCGCTATTCATAAATGCACCTAGAGAACGTAGAAATGCCGCATTAGAGTCAACCGCCCGAAACGCATGCCCAGTAGAATCAAGTCTACTGAGTATGTGTGATTGCTGTGATAAGAGTTTCTTCAATTTCAATAGGGTTTTGAAAGTCATTGAATTTCCCCGCGCGGCAAGCGGGGAGGTATGGTTTCACTTCAGCGCACTCGTGTGTGTGCATGTGTGCGTGTGTGTACACTAGCTTTCAGTGGAAGAAAATGCTGGGATAAGTGTGTGGATTTTATGTCAGAAATATAATTCGGTTTTAAAAGACTTTAGAGAAAAAGTTTAAAGACTGTAGTTTATTTCACATGAAAGACAGAGACTCATTTGATGAATGTTTGCGGATAATTCCTACACAGTATGTCTGTTTGTAGGGTCGTTATTTTTTTGGGTTTTTAAAATCATGCTTAGTAAGAACGTAATATGCCGCTTTTGGATCGCCCGGTGAGCCCCGGGGCCCAAAGGGCCCCGGGTGAGGGTTTACTAGGAGAGAACTATAAAACGCCGCTTTTGGAGTCGCCCGCTTGATACCGGCCAAGGCCGGGTTTGAGAGCGGGTGAGCCAAAAGCGGCGTTTTATAGTTCTCTCCGTAATAACCATCAGGTATTGTTAACTGGCTAACTTTGGCCCTGTTTTGTCAAGTTTTAGAATCTTATTATTCTCCTTGGATTCAGTTATATTAAACCATACGACTTTGTAGAATATTTCATGGAGCGCGACCGTTCTGGTTCCGCAATTGTTATCAATAGCATGTTCTAAAAACGAAGGACGGTCTTGGGTTGTTATTGTTACAAACATTTTTTTAAACGAAATAAAAATGACTGCATTTAAATATACTGATGCAAAATATTCTGCTGGGCCGCACTACAGTCTTAAAAACATAACAACTGATACTCTTGTCATTTCTGTGACTCAGTCTGACGCCTTTCAAGTAAAGGTTAGTACTCCATTGAAGAGCTATCTTAACCCTCCTATTAAAAACGACCACATCCCGAAAGTGTGGTTTAGTCATCCAATGCAGTTTTACCAGAACCAGTTAAACTTTGCTGTGTTTTGTGCATCAACTGGGTGTGGAGTGTCGTATGCTGATCACTTAAATCATCCTGATCCTTTGGTGAGGTCAGTGTACAGATTTCATTTTTATTACACCTTCAGACGTATTTTGACTGAACTGCAAGCTCCATTACCAAATGACAAACCGTTTAATCCATTCAGCAACAGAATAGACATGAAGGCTTTTGAAAGGATCTGTAACGAATTTAATATTAAGGCCAAGACAGACTTTAGACAAAAGTCGGATCTTAATCATGGTCTAGGCACCCCTTATTTTTGGGGCGTGCACAGAAAGTATAACTATGCATTGGAATCCTCCTTACACATCTTTCTCTTCAAGCACAGCTGTTCACCTCGGTCCATAGAGCAAGAGCATAAAACAGCATGGACAACATTTATCTTAGACACTTCTAAGGGGCCTAACTAAAGCAGGAATAGAACGAATAAACGACTCTGTTCGTACTTACGTTTGGTGTTTGCTAGGTTCGCAAGCACAAACGAGGTCGAGCAATAACTGATCCTTCTACTGGCTTTGACGCACAAAAACAATACTTAGCAAATTAGAGACGCCATTAATTCTACAGTTGATTTACCTTCAAGTATAAAAAAGGTACCAAAATGTTTTACAATACGCAAGATCGAAAGTAGACTTTGCTGTTGGCACTGGTTTATACATGCTGCCTTCTGACCTCAGGCTCCAGATAGGAACAATAATAAACTACAATAATGAAATCCTCGTGGCAGGCAATGAACAGAAGGTTGGAAAAACGAAATAAATTCTGAGCCAGTAATATTGCAAGCAGTAAACAAACAAGATGACCCTCCAAGAATAAGTCATCCAATCCCCGCGGCCCAAAGCCCAAAGGCCGTTGAAGAAGAAAAAAAAAATAATGACCATGAATATGAAAAGGGCAGCGCTTGTTTTTGGATTAACTTGCCTAGGATTACTTGGTCTTTATCTTACTAAAAATTAACCCGACTATTAAGAGAACTAAGGCCCATAAGTGCTGGGCCATAAAGCCAACTACTTTGCTTGCAGTAGACAAAAGCCAGCTAATAACACCCCCTAATATACCCGGTAAAGGGTCTATAGCTTTACTGGCTAATTTTTTTAATAAATCCGCAAGATGATCAAGCTGTTTTTTACCCATGATTTATCAGGTGGTGATGGAGGCGATGGCGGTGGAGGCACTGGGCTTTGACCACCGCCGCCTGCAATAGCCATCACCAGTGTACTTATTGCAAATCCTAAGGCCGTTATAACGCTTGCTAATGTGACTCCTTGCTCTCTAAACAGCGTTCGTATTCGTTCTGCTAGTGTTGTGTCTTCATATAAAATTCTTTGGATAGTTTCTCTTATTCTGCTCACTTGAGTTCGTAATTCTTCTCGGTTAGTAGACGCCACTTCTAGTGTTAATGATTTTCGTTCTTTAAGCTCTTTTAGCCTTTTGGTTATTCTTTCTTTAACACCAGGCCCCAAGTTGGCGTCATCAGCCTCAGCGAGTTTTTTTTTTCTTTTTCTATATCCTCCTTTAGTTCAGTCAGTTTTGCTGAATTGTTTATTAATTCACCTCTGAAGGTTTTTAAAATACGATTAAGGGCAAATAATTCTCTCATAGGCAATGAAGAAACATCAAATTTTTTTGGTACTGTTTCTTCTGAAGAACTGGGTCTGCTTCTATTACATTTATTATTTTGCCTGTTGTTTGACTTAAATCTTGAAGTTCTATGTTTTGTATTTGGTTATCTGTTGGGAGTTCCTGCAGCGTGTTTTGAAGTTTAGAAACAGCCTCCTCCCTTAATTTCGGTTTAACAATGCTAAGGCGATTTCGATCTTCCACCCTAAGTCTTTGTCTAATTGTATTCATGCCTACAAACTTTGATGGGTCTCGTTTATTTGTAAGCTGAACAAGTTGTTCTCGGCGGGGGCCGCTTTTCACAAACAATGACCACCTTTTACTTCAAAATCAGGGTCTATAAGTTGGGGAGGTTCTAGGCCTAAACTTTGGTAAATGATCTGGCCGTACTTTCTGTTAATTCACGTCGCAATGAGATCATTGAGCGATGCTGCGTCAAAGGAGTCATTTCACTCATGTCGTCTCCAGGATCAAAAACATCATAATCTTCTTCACCTTCAATGCCTGCCATGTTTTAAATAATTAACTTTTTATTTTGCTTCATAAAAATGTCACAAGCATATGGTTCAATTCTTGACCCGCATAGAAGACTGAAAGAGCCCTTTGGCGTGAAGGGAAAAAAACGGAATATTACTGTTCCAAATAATCCATCTACTATTGATGCAGATCAAATTCTTACTGTCAAATTTCCAGACCTAGGAGCGGATGAAGTGATTGTGCCCGGCTCTGCGCAACTTACTTTCAAAATAGAACTCGAATCAGCAACAGACCCAAACAGGACAGTTGTCCAGAATCTAGGACGGGCAATCGTTAAGAAAATTTCTAATAAAACTTGAGGGCAAGAAATATTTTCTTTACACAATGCAGACATATTTTTAACCTATTCTGATCTATGGCTAACCGGGAATGAAAGGGCTGACTTTGCGTTTCAAGGAATCGAAAATGAAGAAGCACTAAAACATAGAATAGGCGCCGCAGATGTTAAAGACGGTAAAAGTATGTAGCTGTAAATTTTGCGTATGGAAATCGCTTTTCTATTCCCTTAGATTTTGAGTTGTTAAGTGCGCATGCGCCGTACTATCAAGGAGCATTAAAAGACAGATTGTCATATGAACTAACTTTTAAACGAATACAAACGTGTTATCAGATCATCAGACACCGAAGCAAAGTACAGCATTTCTGACATCTCGTTAGAGTTTGACGTTGTTAGCAACCCTAATTTAGCAAGGCTGATTGAACAACAATATCAGTCAAAATTAGCAATATATTACGAAAGAGTGATTCATCATACAACATATCCCAGAAGCAAGAATGACGCTATATGGAATTTTAGTTTTAGTGCCGCAGCAAGATCGCTTAAAGGTATTTTATTGCTGTGTGAAGATGAAGAACCATTCAAAAGAGGAAGTGAAAAGTTTATTAATCCTAAAATAACGAAAGTACAATGTTCGATTGAGGGTAGTCCTAACCAAATCTACGCTAGCGGGCTTAAACCTTATCAGCATTTTGACGAAATAAGAAAATTGTTTGGAGGCGGGAGGGTAGAAATCCAACAGTAGACCTTGTGTCTAAAGATGTACACCTTCACAGTGTAAGACTTGATGATTATTTAACAACAAAATACGGTTTACGGATTGACCTAAGATCGACAGAGGATAATCAGTTGCATGGAAGTGGGAGAACTATTAAAGACGGAATAAACATTCAAATTGATAAAGAAAAAGATGGCGATAAACCAGTTAATGTACATTTGTTTTTAATATATGATGCGCAGCTGAATATTCATGAAAACAGATTAAAAGATATACATTACTAAAATATTTTTATTTTAAAAAAGCATGTCTGTTAAGCATTATCCAAAAGTACCTACAGCGCCAGAGCCACTTAAAGAAGAGATAGTAGAAACCCCTGACATAAAAACCTTCAGATTAACAAACATTACACAAATGCAACAAAAACTAGAGCAGGACCTTTCAAAATACAGCAAAACCAAACGAAGGTATTCTGCTGCCTTTAATGCTGTTACATATGCAGGGGTGATAGTACCAAAGAGTTCCGAAACCTGAACCAAAAAAATTCCTGAACCCAAAACCTGAAACCAATCTATAAAATAAGTTTCAAATTCTTGTAAACCTGAAAATTAACAACATTCATCGATTCATTACTAACACCTTTCACAAACACTATGAATACTTACGTTGCTGAATCTGGTATCAGATTGTAGTTAAGGCACATGAAGTGTTGAATAATGAATTTCCCGTCTTTTTGCTTTTGATCAAAGCCTCTACTCCACCCTTTTTGCCTCTCATTGTATTACAATTGTCCATCAAGCACGAAACAACTTGAGACCAGTCGACTTTTCTTTCTGATAGAATGCCAGACACTGCATTGAAGATATTTTCTGCTGTTGCAACATTTACTTCTCTTGACCCTAAGTGTTCTGCTACAACTTTTCTCAGTTCCACATCATAATACGAACAAGCACGTTCACAATCTTGTCATTATTGCTATTTGTAGCCTCGTCAATATTTAAAGAAAAGTGTCTGTCTGACAGCTTTGCACTCAGTTCCTTCTTCATAGCATGTGCTACTCCATGTACATGTGTGTAAGTTGTGCTACCACGAGAAAGAGAGAGAGAACCAAGTGCTTTGTCATCACTAGCTAACCTCTTAGCAAGCTCAACAAGATCTCCCCCCAAAGAAAAGGGCAGACAATGTTCGGCAATAAATGCACAAACAACTGCTTTCAGTTCTGCTTTCCTGTCTCCCATACCGTCTTGCGTAACGGTAGTTGTGGAAGCTCCATCAAGCTTTGTAGACTGGCGGACAGACTTCAAATTGCGCTGATGATCCACATCTTCTGCATGAGAAAGCAAGGCTTTTTTCCCACTTGAGCCATAGAGTAATGTTTTGTTGCATGGCACGCAAAAACAAACTCCCGCGACTCGACCTTTTCACACCAATCGCCATGACATACCCCATCGCTGTTCCGATCTTGCAACCAATCCCACCTCCACTTGTTTTTCACACCTATCTCAACTGTAGAAATATCTGCCCCCGGCGGTAACACCGTCATGTTGTTTGGTTTTGTACTCTTGTTTTTGAAAGACACAAAGGCACACAAACTAGCTGACAAAGTTGCTTGTGACAAGTTGTCATTTGCACCAAGAGCTGCATGCTGCTACCCGAAGTGAAAAACCTCGTTTTTACAACCAAGGGACGTCACTGTCGGAGGTCAAATAATCTCCCTTGCAACGATCCTATTATCGTCTGCTATTAAAATCTCTTTGTCCCTGCTTTTCCAGTCCGGAAATGACTTTCCCAAACAAACTCAAAAACCGGAGATTATTTTTTTCAGCAATCGTAAAACCGGATTTCCGGAACATTCCGGAAAATTAGCACCCCTGCATATGTTTAATACTGGAACATCAACTATAAGTGCACTATCAGCAGGACAAGTGTTGGTCTCTTAGCAACAGTGTTGGTGCACCCGCAGCTTTACCTCTAGGCGTTTGTCTTTAGCTCTTGGCCTGTGTTCATTAGCTGTAAGTGCGGCTGGCAAAAAATTAAAAACTAAACTCCAAAAGCACACAGCTATGGTTCAACTAATAACAGCTAAACTTAGCTCGTTCAAACTGACAATTAATAAAGCGCTAGTTGACTCAAACATCACGGATGAAGAATTTAGTCGTTTACAGGCCGATTTGATGACTATAAAAGACAAAAGTTTGATCTTCAAAAAAAGGCAAGGGCAAGTTTTTCTCAACAGCCAGACGCCGAGCAGATAAAAAAGGAATGTTTAAAAAAAGTAAACGAAACATTAAACTCTGTTCTAAACAGCTCACATTAACAACATCAAAGGGCGTTTATACTTTAGTTTATGAGTCCAAACACAAAAAAACCGTTGATGTTGATTCTGATTAAGACGACTTTGGAGACGATGTCGTTTTTTTTAATTTAAATAAATAGTTTCAGTTAGAAAAGAAAACTCAACATGTCTAAGATATATGAAGGACCAGGCGAATTGTTTGAAGGAATGCTTAAGGGAGTGCGTTTGTCAAAAGCTTTAAATGATATTAATCTAGAAGTCATTGATCCAACAAACGTACAGGCAAGTGTTGTACATGCAATTTCTCAAGTTCCAGGTAAACTAACAATAGACCCGCCAGTTAAAGTAATGTTAGCTGTTTTAATCGACTATATAACAACAAATGAAGAAAATCTAGAAGTCTGGGTCTCGACTCAACAACAGGTTATTCTTTCCCATAATGACTTAACGCCTGGTTGGGCAGACCAACTGCTTGCACAGTTTGATGCGGCCGCTGAAGAAGCCAAAATGAGAGGCTCTGGTTGGTCAGAGGGCGAAGTCTTAGAGATCAGATAAAACAGGCTAAGTATGCACCGATTGTAGGCAAGTCTCACATTCCACTACCTCCAGCATTAGTCGCAAAAAGAGCAGTTCTAAACATAAAGAATACAGACGACAAATGTTTTATGTGGTGTGTTCTTGCAAGGCTGCATTACGTTCGCAAAAACGCAGAGAAAGTGTCCTAACTATTGTTCTTACATCAATGATCTTAACTTTAGTGGAATATCCTTTCCTGTTAGCGTGAATTCCATTGATCAGTTTGAAGAACAAAACAAACCAATAACTGTTAATGTATACACATGGGATGAGGAAACAAATCTGCAGCCTATTAGAGTGTCTAAAGACAGCCCAACAATAGGTGATCCGGCCAAAAGCCATGTGACTTACTCCTAATGTTTTCATCAGCAGGGCTACCACATTACACATTGATACGAACAATGAGTAACTAATGCAGCATACTTCAAAAAATCATGGCAAACAAGAATTCTGTAGAAAATGTTTAACAAGAATCCCATCCGTTCCAGCCGCGCTTGAACATATAAAATATTGTAAAAGTTCTGTAGACTGTAATACAGAACTAATTACGCCCCCACCCGGATCTAAAGTTAGTTTTAAGAACTGGAAACGGCTGCAAACAAGCCCATACATTGTTTACGCAGACTTCGAGTCGCTTATTGTTCCTTATGAGGGACCAACCCCACAGAGACTTCCTAAAAACAGCCTTTGTAAGTAATCATCAGATTTGCTCATTTGCTTTTGTTATTGTCAGGTCGGATGGCGCCCATTCGAAACCAGAATTGTATAGAGGACCAGATGCTGCAGAAACATTCTTAAAGCGCATGCAGCAATTGCGTAACGCCTGTTCTAATAATCTAAACTTATCTGAAATCATAATGACGCCTGAAGACCAACAACATATGACTCAGCCACACATTGTTGGATTTGCGGTTTAGAACTAATGTCTAACAGTGAAGACGCCAATCCGACAGTAAGAGACCATGATCACATTAGCGGAAAGTTCAGAGGAGCAGCGCACAGTAAATGCAATCTTCAACTAAAGATTGATCCTAAGACATGGAAGCTGCCCATCTTCTTTCATAACTTGCGAGGTTACGACTCTCATCTTATAATGAAAGCAGTAGACGACGACTTCAAGGTAACATGCATTGCACAGTCATCAGAAAAGTACATGTGTTTCACTTTAAATAACATGTCTTTCTACGACTCTATGCAACACTGATGGGATCGTTAGAGTCACTGCTATGTCCTTAAAGTCCTGCCCAATAACAGAAGAATATTTTGACTCAACTCTTGTTAGAAAGGGCGTTTACCCTTATAAATACATGAACAGTTGGGAAAGGTTTGACGAAGATACACTTCCTCCTAAAGGCGCGTTCTTTCTAGTCTCAGAGGAAAGGCCATCAGTGATTCTGATTACCAGCACGCTCAAGATGCGTGGCAGAAGTTAGATTGTAAAACGATGGGAGACTATCATGATTCCTACTTGATGGCCGATACATGTTTGTTGGCGGACGTCTTTGAAAATTACAGAAAGACCTGCATGAAACATTATAGCCTGGATCCCGCGCATTACATTTCTGCGCCTGGGATGAGCTGGGACGCTTTCTTAAAGTTTACTGGAACAAAGATTGATTTATTGTCTGACCTACCAATGATTCAGATGATTGAAAACGGATTGCACGGAGGAATTAGTATGGCGTCGCATCATTACTGTAAAGCAAACAACAAATACTTGGACGACTATGATCCAAGTAAATGGTCTAACTATCTCATGTATTTAGATGTAAACAATCTGTATGGATGGGCAATGGCGCAATCACTTCCACTACGCAACTTTGAAATGTACAAAGGCGGCGGTACAAATAATGTGCAAAGAGCATTAAAGTGGTTGAGCAGATTGACGCCAGATCGACAGCGTGGTTTCATTCTAGAAGTTGACTTAGAATATCCTCATGAACTCCATGACCTACATAATGACTACCCATT
This sequence comes from Conus ventricosus, assembly GCA_018398815.1. Classification (NCBI taxonomy): domain Eukaryota; kingdom Metazoa; phylum Mollusca; class Gastropoda; order Neogastropoda; family Conidae; genus Conus; species Conus ventricosus. Next base: position 59,683,653 of record CM031607.1, on the reverse strand, counting down.
AGCTGCAGAAAGTCTAAAGATGAATCCAACAGAGCCGCCTAAACTTGTGCCTAATCTTCGAGACAAAAAAAAATGATGTCTGTCATTACAGACTTCTACAATTTTATTTAAGACATGGGTTGAAGTTGACAGCTGTTCATCGTGTAATTGCTTTTGATCAAGAACAGTTCATGAAACCATACATCATGAAGAACACTAATCTCAGAACTAAATCCACAGATGCTTCAGAAAAAGACTTTTTCAAGCTGATGAACAACAGCTGTTTCGGAAAGACTATGGAGAATCCGCACAAGCGCAAAGATGTCAGATTGGTCACCAGAGAGAACGAAGCAATTAAACTGACTTCAAAACCAAATTATCAGGACTTTAGAAGATTTCATGATCAGCTTTTTGGCATAATGATGAAAAAAAAGAAAGTCAAATTAGACAAGCCTGTATTTATTGGGTTTACTGTTTTAGAATTATCAAAGCTTTTGATGTTAGAATTTCTTTATGACTACTTTAAGCCCTTGTATCCAGAGTCCAGAGTACTTTACACAGATACAGACAGTTTTGTTATAGATATCCCTACTGAAGACATCTATAAAGACATGGAAATAGAAGTAGCTAAAGGGCATGCGGGATGGTATGACACATCTGATTACCCTAAAGATTCGCCTTTGCATTCAACCATTAACAAGAAGGTTTTAGGAAAGATGAAGGATGAATTATCTGGAGGGTGATTAAGGAGTTTATTGGTTTAAGGTCGAAAATGTACAGTCTTTCGAGCCAGAAGAAAACCATTAAGAAAGCAAAGGGAATATCTCGCAGTGTTGTGCAGTCAAACATATCACATGACAACTACAAAGAAGCATTGTTCAATAAACATAATTTTCATCATGACAAAGTAAAACTGCGATCTAATCTACATGAGATCAACACAACTGTTGTAACAAAGAAGTCAATAGATAGAACAAACACTAAACGAGTATTTGTTAATCCAGAGTTTTCATATGCAATTGGACACTGGAGAACAGCATAATTACATACCTTCTTCACCGAAGAGTTTATATTCGGGTTCATATTTTTCCTGAAATTTATCTAGAAAATCAATCATATCATCTTCCAATTCATTCAAATTTTTTCTCATGTTTGCTTGACGTGCTCGAATTTTTTTTATTATTTCAAGATATTCTTTTTTCCCATTTTTGATAGTCAAAATTTGGGATTTTGGGCTGTAAGTGATCTGGATGCAGTGCCATGTGCCAATGAATCCTCGTAATTGTTTCTTTAACAGCAGAATACGTACCATGTGATTTCTCGTATTAATTCCTTAATAGCAGAACACGTATCATATGATATTCTGTATTAATTCCAAGTTCTCTTTATTTATCATTCTTGTTTCGCTTGTTTCGTTCTGAGCTTCCATTTTAGACTCAAATATATTATGTAAATTAAAAATTAATTAAGCAACTGGAACTGTATCTGGTGGGATTATCTGCAGTTCTTCCTTCACAAAAGATCTTTGAGGAGCTGGTTGTTTTGTTGTGTCAGTTTCTCGTAAATAATACACGGGCGGATTCATTTTTACAATTCTTTTTATTTCATATGGATCAACACTCCAAACTGGATCTGTTGCCCTGATGCGAGTGTCCCCTTCTGCTTCTCCCGTAAATAAAGGTACCTTACTTTCAATCCAAATGGTAATAGTTTGCTGGGTGTACTGGAGTCTTCAGCAACATTTATTGTTTGTTTTTTGATTGCTTGTACGGTTTTAGCCCTTTAAATTCTTCATTATTCATTGCGCGCAAAACTGAGGGCAGTCTTCTAACCCATTCTGTGTTGCGAGAATTGTCAATCAGCTCTCTGTGATACTGGTAGGAGAAAAGTCTTTCAGATAACTGTTTGTTAAAGTTTTCAACTAAAACCTGTGATCTGTGAACTCCTGGAATGCCTCTTTTAATGGTAACTCTATGTTTTAACAATAATTGATTCACTTGGCGTTTAAATTCTTTTCCATCATCGACTTGAATCATGCGAGGATAAGTTAGCGGGCCTCGTTGATATATCAGTTGTATGGCAACAGCAACAGCAGAAGCACTCTTTTGTGTTAATGGTTCCGCATCTTTGTATCTTGAAGCTATGTCAATGACTGTGAGCGCGTACTTAAATCTTTTTCGTCTAATCATATCATGGGGTAAATATAGAAGATCCATTTGATGGGTGTCGTTCGGTATTGTATTCACAAAATGCGGTCTCTGTATTCGTCTAGGTGCAGGTAAATAAATTTGCCAAATCGCTTGTTTAGACAGCCATTCCTTTGCTGTTTGTTCACTGACTCCCGCTGCTTGGCTTAGCTTTTTAATTGCCGTGATTCCCTTCCAATATCCTTTTGGCGAATAATAGATTTTGTTCATTTTTATTCAGCCAATATTATGCGCAACAAAATACACAACGGTCATTCCAAAGACAATAAACACGATTTCTTGCATCTTTTGTTTTTCTGATGGCTGATAAAAGTCACTGAATTTTGGTGGGGCAATGTCTCGATTGGTTTGCCTGTTACAAGATAATATTCTTTTATTGCTTGATCAACATCTTTAAATGTGTAAGCCGCATGTCCCTGTTTTTTCAGTTTGTTATTAATAAAATCTAACTGCTCAATTCTCTGCTTTTTATAGTGATCCTGTGCAGCTGCTAGTTGCTCCATAGCTTTGTTACGTCTTTTTCTCTCGCCGTCATCCCGCAGTTTACTAAACGCGTAATTACTTCCGCTAAAAGCAAGTGCATTAACCACAGCACCGCCTATCATCATTACGAGCGAAGCCATTTTTATAAATGTATTTTTTTAAATTTTACATATTGATACTGTCAGGAATTATTCCTTGCTTAACTAAAAATCTTTCGTAGCAAACGAAGCTGCAATAATAGCAATCAGCTTTGCTGAGTCTTCAGAGTCTAGTTTGCCAAGATCTGCCGGTTTTATTTTTAACAGGCTTTTACCAAGCATTGTGTATCCTACACTTAGGCCTCCAATAACAGCAGAATGGTAAACAAGATTAGCCACAGTCTTTTCGGCGCTCATTTTTAAAAACAAAATAATAATTATATTTAGTAATAAAACATGAACACCGATGATCTACTACAGCTACAAAGCAGCCTAAACCTTCCTGAACTTATGATTACAAATGACCTGGTTGATGGCCAAGATATTATGCCAAAAAAAAGAAAGGCTGTATTCTTTAGCAGCATGCGGAAAAACAAAACAGTTCCTCGGAAATGAATTCAGCATAGAACAGATTCAACAGATGTCGCCACAAGACATTGTAAAGTATCATAACAGGTATGAAGCGCAACTAGGATTAAGAATGGTAAAAAGTGTCGGGCAAACGGTTCTTAGTTTGTTCACTAAACTAGTAGGCCGATTTGTTCCCACTGATTCTGAACAAGATTTTATGTATGATTTAACGCAGGATCCAGTTTAACAAAGTCATTAGAGTCTCTAGGATGTGATCTATATTACAGATTTGGAACATTATTATCGCCGCTAAGCATGGGATTAATTACTTTTAATCATATAGATTTTATTTCCCTTCAAAATGACCGAGCCAGAAAATCAGCAGAATCAGAATCAGAAAACATTGAATCAGGTGAAAGTGGTCAGTAAACCCCTCATCCTGGACGTGTTGCAGCAGGGAAAAAATAGCAGAGTGGAACAAGCGAACAAAATTAATGTTACAATCACAGAATGAAAAAGTGCCAGAGCCGCAGCCAGTTGTTTCAATGCCAGATATAAAAACGCCAGAACAAGTTAATTCAAGGCCTACAACAACAGGGTTACCTACACCTCCAAAGTCTTCATATTTTCTTAAAGCAATTGTCATTTTGGTGGCATTGCTGTTGGGGGCGGTTATTATGGGTATAAAATATATAAACAAAGACAGCAAAAACCAAAGCAGTCAAAAAAATCTCAACCACTAAATACAAAAGCCGAACACAACAGCATGCCAGAACCGCCAACAACAAAAGATCATTTTGATCCATTTCAGATGCAATAATACTTTAAGAACTTAATAAATAATTATAAGTTGACTTGAATAAGAACTTGGTTGTACTTAGAGGATGACTTAGTTATGAACTTGAGGTGACTTTTAAGTTAAGAACTTGAGGTGACTTGATCAAGAACTTATTAAGAACTTGAGGCGACTTAATTAAAAACTTAATTAAGAACTTAGAAGTGACTTGAGTAAGAACTTAGAAGTGACTTAAGTAAGAACTTAAAAGTTACTTGGTTAAGAACTTAGAACGCCTTAATAGCGGCTTAAATAAGAACCTATGGCAACTTAATAAAACGTAAAATAAAAACACAATCCATTGTTACATTCTTTTTTGGGAAGACAACTCCTCTTATTCTAAAGGGTTGCTTTCCTTCGTGCAAACCCTTCAATTATTGGCTTACAAAATTGCAGAGCTGGGCGGCGCATTTGTCACTTTACTATAGGCGACCGACCAACGCAAATCAGCCCGGGTCAAATTACACAAAATTACCTAGCCAGGGCAGCGACGCGTGCCAGTAATCCAAAAATCTAAGTTTAGCCCCCTAATAATATGTAGCTACATCCCGTTGAGTATTTAATTCATCAAGAGCAGCTTTCAATTTTGTTTCATTATCAATCAATGATTTTAATTTTTGTCCTTCTAGTTTTACTCTTTCTTCTTGTTTCACTCTTTGTCTCTTTATCTTTCTCAACTCTTTTCTATTTTTCTCTATTTGCTCTTCCAAATGTTCTTTTTTAAATGGAATACTGGCCAAAAAAACTTTCAACAGTTCTTGGCGTTCCCGATGTTGTTGCCTAATCCGTCATTTTGAAACTAACTGCATGTCTCCAAGAACGCGAAACTATAAACAGTGTCAATACCTTTTTATATGTCAACGCCTAGAAACAATGTCAACACTAAAAAACAATGTCACAGGTCAAAGCAAAAGAAAGAATGTCACGCGGGTAGAAATATGTCACAAAACTTGCTTTAACATATATATTCTTACAGCAGAGCTAAGCTTGTTAACGCTGGCCGCCAAAGACCGCTGTGCCTGTTCGCCATGTCATAAACCCCAACACCTCAAATTAAGTAATGAGGCGCCAGCCTAAGACGGGCCTCTGTATTCCGTGCATAGGCCAACCCCACACTTAACTCATTAAGCTCTCTGGTTTCAGACCTCTGCACAATAGTAGGTGGGTAAGGCCGGCCGAATCATGTTTGTTTGTCTAACAGTTAAAGACTGTAGTTTTATTTTACATGAAAGACAGAGGCGCGTTTAATATATGTATGCATGAAAATAATATATTGAAAAGTTTAGTAAATTAGTATTGAAAACGGATAATCCTACACAGTATGTTTGTTTGTAGGGTCGTTATTTTTTGTTTATTGAAAAAATGTGTGATGGATTATCATTTTTAATTCATTGTTGAAGTCTTACTTGTCAGAGAACTAATAAATGTTTATATAGCTTTTACTGCCCGAACCTAGGTGAGGGCAGTAAAAGCTAGAATGAACATTTATTAGTTCTCTCTCTCTCTCTCCTCTCTCTCTCTCTCTCTCTATATATAATATATATATATATATATATATATATATATATATATATAGGGAAACAAGTGCAGGCTAACAATTCTTCAGTCGTTATAGTAATGACTTGGCAAAGATTTAAACTTTTAGGAAAAAAAAACCCCACACACACACAAAAAACAAACAAACTGAAAATGAAGAAAATGGGAATGTATTGTAAATATGAGAAACTCTTCACTGCCGCCTGAGGGAACCATCGCAATCCCTCCTGAAGACTCATCTATTTGTATTGCCTGCTCCTAGGCCTTTCATCCGCTGGATCGGACTCATCAGGGAGACACGGCTGGTTGTGTTTGTGCTCTTGGTGTCAAATAGAGACACACCACAGTCCATAATTCTGTGGTGTTCTCACCACCAAGGGTTCAAAAAAGAATCCAACAGCACCCCCAAAGCAGCCAGTGAAGGGTAGTAAATGGAACAAAACAAAAGTGTGGAGAGGAAAACAGTTGCTGAAAAACTAAAAGCATTATTCAGACAGTATAAAATATAGGGGACAATCTTTGAGCCTATGCTTGGGGATCCAGTCAAGGATGCAAGGGAGATCAAAAGATTAGGAACAGTCTGAGTGGTCAGCTCTGTTGTTCAATAACCCAAGCATTGTGAGTGGCTAAGAATTGTACAGAACAACCTTTACATGGATCTCCTAAGAGATGCAATCTCCCACTGATTGACCATATATATATATATTTAACAACACTAATCTATATATATATATATATATATATATATATATATATATATATATATATATATATATATATATATATATATACATGTATATATATATATATATATACATACATACATATATATTATATATACGTACATATAGTGTGGGTCTGTGATACCCGCAGTGTATAAATAGGAGATGCTAATGTCAAATGCTGTTCATTGATTTACTATCGATCAAGACTGCTCATTTATTTACTACTATCAACAGAACAACTTCTGCAGACATTATGTTCGGGTAAGAGTTGAGAAGTAGCTAAACGTTCGGGTTATAATGATTTAGATGAAAATGGATTTTTGGGCAAATGTTTGAAGTGCAAAGAGTGGGTCAGGCCCACGAGTGTTAGGCTGAACTAAGAAACCAGCCTGGCTGCACAGGTCTATTTCGGACGCTGACGTTGCAGGCGATCATCAAAGCAGCGTGAATGACGTCAGTAGCGTCACCCGCTGGACGCCAGCAGCACACTGTGGCAAACAAGGCCAATAACCCATCCAGACATCTCCGTCTCTGTTGTTGGGCTTAGAGCTAGCGTCAGAGCATTAGCCATAACGAGTAGGCTTTTTTTTTTCCGTAGGAGCGTTTGTTGTTTTCGTTGTTGTTGCTCCGCATCTCTACCTTCCAAACCTATTGATTTTTACCCTTTTTCTGCCGTATCCGTGCTCTGATTTCCATTCACCTTTTTCTTTCTTTCTTTCTCCCACTCTCCCATCCCCCTTCTACCCCCCCCCCCCCCCCCCCTCCCCCCTACTTCCCCCCCCCTGCTACTCTTCCTATCTATCACCTTTCTACCCCCCACTCGTTTCTACTCCAACTTACCTACCTCCTCCTCCTCCTCTTCTCCCCCTCTCGTTTTCTACTCCAACTTTACCTAGCCTCCTCCTCCTCCTCTTCCTCCCCCCCCCCCCCCCTCCTCTTTCTCCACCTTCCCCTCCTGATCTGCTGCGGAAGCTTTGGCTTAAGTGGGTTTAATGTTTCACGCTTGCTGTGTCTTTTATTTCTCTGTCCTGATTTCTTCTTTTTTCTTTTTTTGTCTTCCCCCCCCCCCCCCCCCCCAAACTTGTGCTTCGATCTTTCTGCCATGAGGGAATCTCAATGGTGATGTTTACAGAGACAGACGCTGCTCCCTGTGTTCATTCAGGTCGAGGCTGAGGTGCTTGAAAAAGTGAACAGTATAGGAGGGGGGAGGGGGAGGGGGAGCAGATGTGCAGACGTGGATGGAAATGAAATACACGCTGAAAACAGACTTGGAAAGATACGAAAGGTACAGAAGTACACTGGTAATGATACAAATAGCACATGAGTAGTCTGGAAAGAATGTAAAGTGAATTTCATTGGAAATGATTCAGGTAGCAAAGAGACTGTCAACGACTGGAAATGACATAAATGGAAAACGAGCAGACTGAAGACAATGTAAATGGCGCAGAAGGGAAATGGATTGTACAAATGTAGTTCTGAAATGATGACGCAGACTGGAAATGATGGTACCAGAGTGGACTGGAAATAGTATAAAGGGAACAGATACAGACTATAGATAAACTAAACAGAACCATAGCTGAGCTCCAGCTATCAAAGATGGCACATGGCGGTATACCAGTGACCGTTGTTCCCAGCCTGAAGTGATTTTACAGCATTTCTGGGTGACCCCAAATGGATAAAACCGCTATGTACAAAACAGCTATGGTAAGTCACAGAGAAATTCATTTGTCTGTGACATCTGGATAAATGGAACATGAACATTGCCAAAGCAACACGCAAACTGGATGACGAATGTATTCGTGCTTCTCAGACTCCTGTCATACTGTAATACTCAGTATGTTTATTTCCTTTATCTTGAGAGTGACAGGATAAAAGCGCTATGTATCCATAGGTGACACATCCCTATCAGATTACGTCTCGTTGGTTTTTTTTTTTATTTTATACTCATTCA
>CM031607.1:59659019-59663361 GCA_018398815.1 Conus ventricosus | reverse complement strand
AGGGTAACCAAACACAGTATTCACCAACCTGACAATAGAACCAACACAGTGACCCACGGCAATACCATCCGAACGAATCCAAGACTCCTGCCTTACTGACTGTTACAAAAGAACCTCAGCTGACTGACATTTAGCGCTCACTTGGAGCGCCGAGGTCGTAGTGGTTACATCCCTTCCCCTTTCGCCACCGCAGTCCGAACTCTCTCCTAGGTGTCATCTGTCATCTGACCGCTTCGGCCTCCTTCACACAGTTCGGCCGTGTGCGGTGGGTGGTTAATTGGTCAATTACCTATTTGTATACTACGTACAACGTCCCTTTGCCTCCAAGCGTCTAATGCCTTTTTGTGAGAGGTTTCTCGCTCCTTGACAATATATATGTGTGTGTGTGTGTGTGTGTGTGTGTGTGTGTGTGTGTGTGTGTGTGTGTCTGTCTGTTTTTTAATTAGATTTTTCTTGGTTGACTGTTAATGCTTAATGTATGACAGCAGTGGTGTGTTGTTGCAAAGAAAGGAACGTCACTTACCAAAGCTGCCTGGGCTTAAGGCTGTCAAGCCAATTGACATAGGCCAGAACACCAAGGCTACATCAAAATGTTGTTATGCTCTGCATAGTTAGGTGGGGAGTGTCTTCAGTTGTGACAAGCTCCTAGCATAACATTATCAGTCTCCCAAATCGCCCGAAGTCGGAGTGTGGCTGTCCATGTGGCGGGTAATCAAAAACGGTCACACACACTCGTAATGTTCTCATCCCCAGCTGATATCATTTGTACCATAGTGTTCAAGTACTTCGGCTGTTTGGATGATACCTGGAGTCTCTTAGCCAGGGTACGACAACAACAACAACAACAACAACTACAACTCACCATAGGAATCCGAGCTTTGAGATATGGAGTTTACAGCACTACAATCTCTGCTCTCTCTCTCTCTCTCTCTCTCTCTCCTCTCTCTTTCTCTCTCTCTCTCTCTGTCTCTGTCCTCTCTCTCTCTCTCTCTCTCTCTGTGTGTGCGTGCGTGTGTGTGTGTATTTGGATGTGTATAACTCTTTTTGTCCAGTCTCTCTGGATCACAAATATCATTTTTCCCAATTTTTCACTCTCCCTCTTTTTCAGCAGCGCTTTCGTTAGCCGGGAATTCCCTCTGTCCTCCCTATATCTCGGACACACATGTTATCTGATGCCATGCCAGTCCTCTGTTTATTTCTTTCTCTCTCTATCTGTCCGCCTTTCTTTCTTTCTTTCTTTCTGTCTGTCTGTCTGTCTCTCTTTCCCTTATCTGTCTCCTGTTCTCTTCCTCCCTCCCTCCCTCCCTCCAACCCTACTGTGTGGTGTGTGTGTGTGTGTGTGTGTGTGTGTGTGTGTGTGTGTGTGTGTGTGTGTGGTGTGTGTGCGTGCGTGCGTGCGTGCGTGCGCGCGCGCGTGCGTGCATGCGTGCGTCTGTGCGTGCCCAGGTGCCGCGCGTGCGCCCGCGCGTGCGTGCGTACGTGCACGCGTGTGCGTGCGTTATTATCGGATACCTATCCCTTGGGTGTCGCTCTTTCTCAGCAGAAAAGACGAGCTGGCTGCAGTGTTCTGTTTAAAGCCTCCGACGTTGTAGGCGATCCTCAAAGCGACAGGACCACGTCTGCTGCATCACCCAGCAGAAATCGGCTCCAAGCCACGTCAAACAGGCCACTATTTCCACCTCCACGGCAAACAGGGCCACTCCAAACAGGGCCACTATCCCCCCCCTCCACGGCAAACAGGGCCACTGTCCCCCCTCCACGGCAAACAAGGCCACTGTCCCCCCTCCATGGCAAACAGGGCCACTGTCCCCCCCCCCCCTCCACAGCAAATAGGGGCCACTGTTCCCCCCCTCCCCCATCCACGGCAAACAGGGCCACTGTTCCCCCCTCCACGGCAAAACAGGTACTGCCCCCCCCCCCCCCCCCCCCCACGGCAAACAGGGGCCCCGTCCCCCCCTTTCCCCCACAAACAGGGCCACCCGTCCCCCCTCCATGGCAAACAAGGCCACTGGGCCCCCCCCCACGGGAAATAGGGCCACTGTCCCCCCCCCCTTCCCCCCAAACAGGGCCACGTCCCCCCCCCCCCCAAAGGCCAAAAAAGTGCCACGTCCCCCCCCCTCCAAAGCAAACCGGTCCCTTCCCCCCACCCCTCCCCCGGGAAACAGGGGCCCCGTCCCCCCCCCCACGGAAAAAAGGGCCCCTGCCCCCCCCCCCCCACGGCAAAAAGGGGGCTGTCCCCCCCACGGCAAACAGGGCCCCTGCCCCCCCCCCCACGGGTAACGGGCCACTGTCCCCCCACCCCTCCACGGCAAACGGGGCCCCCTTTCCCCCCCCCCCCCCCACAAAACAGGGGCCCCGTCCCCCCCCCCCCCACGGGAAACAGGCCAATTTTCCCCCACCACCCCCCCACGGGAAACAGGGGCCCCTGTCCCCACCCCCACGGCAAACAAGGCCCCTGTCCCCCCCCCCCCTCCCGGGAAAAAAGGGCCCCCTGTTTTTCCCCCCCCAAAGGGAAACAGGGCCCCCCCTCCCCCCCCCCCACGGGAAACAGGGGCCCCGTCCCCCCTCCCGGGGAAACCGGGCCACTGTTCCCTCCCCCCCCCATGGGGGAAAAAAAAAAAGGGGCCCCTGTCCCCCCCCCCCCCCCCACCAAACAGGGCACTGCCCCCCCCCCCCTTTTTCCCCGGGAAACAGGGACAAAAACCCTTTTCCTTCCACGGCAAACAGGGCCACTTTTCCCCCTCCAAAAGCAAAAAAAGGGGCCCCGGGCCCCCCCCCTCCACGGGAAAAGGGGCCCCTGTCCCCCCCCCCTCCCCCCTTCCAAAGGGAAAAAAAGCCCCTGTCCCCCCTCCACGACAAAGGGGTACTTCCCCCCCCCCCCCCCCCACGGGAAACAGGGCCCCCGTCCCCCCTCCACAAAAAAAGGGCCCCCTGTTCCCCCCCCCACCAAAAACCCCGGGCCTCTTCCTCCCCCCCCCCCCAAAGGAAACAGGCCACTTTCCCCCCCCCCCCCCACGGGAAACAAACCCTGTTCCCCCCCCCCCCCCCAAAGCAAAAAAAAGGGACACTTCCCCCCCACCCCCCACTTCCCTTGGAAAACCCGGTCCCCTTCCCCCCCCCCCCCCCCCCCCCGGGAAACAGGGCCACTTTCCCCCCCCCTCCTCCACCAAACAGGGCCCCCTGCCCCCCCTCCACGGCAAACAGCCCCGTCCCCCCCCCGGGAAACAGGGGAAAAGTCCCCCCCCCTCCACGGCAAAAAGGGCCACGGGCCCCCCCCCCCACCAAACAGGGGCCCCTGTCCCCCCCCCCCCCCCCCCCCCCCCCCCCGCCTCCACGGGAAAAAAGGGCCCACTGTCCCCCCCCCCCACCAAACAGGGCCCCCTGTTCCCCCCCCTCCACGGGAAACCGGGCCCCTGTCCCCCCCCCCCCACGGCAAACAGGGCCCCTGTCCCCCCCCCCCCCCACGGCCAAAAAAGGCCCCGTCCCCCCCCCTCCCCCCCACGGGAAAACCCGGGGCCTGCCCCCCCCCCCCCCCCTCCACCAAAAACCCCCTGTCCCCCCCCCTTTTCCCCGGGAAAACCCCGGGCCCCCCCCCCCCCCCCTCCACGGCAAACAGGCCCCTTGCCCCCCCCCCCAAGACCAAAAAGGGGCCACTGTTCCCCCCCCCCCCCCCCCTCCCGGGAAACAGGGCCACGACCCCCCCCCCCCTTTTCCCCGGAAACAGGGGCCACTGGGCCCCCCCCCCCTCCACGGGAAACAGGGCCACTGTCCCCCCCCCCCCACGACAAAAAGGGGCCCCGTCCCCCCCCCCCCCAAACCCAAAAAAAGGGGCCCCTTGTCCCCCCCCCCCCCCCCCACGGCAAACAGGCCACGTCCCCTCCTCCACGGCAAACAGGGGAAAATTCCCCCCCCCCCCGGGAAACAAAGGGCCCCCCCCCCCCCCCCCCCCCCACGGGACACAGGCCACTTTTCCCCCCCTCCAAGCAAAAAAAGGGCCACTGTCCCCCCCCCCCCTCCACGGCAAACAGGCCACTGCCCCCCCCCACGGCAAACAGGGGCCCCTGGTTTTTTTTTTCCCCCCCCCACGGCAAAAAGGGGGGCCACGGTCCCCCCCCCTCCCCGGCAAACAGGGCACGGCCCCCCCCCCCCCCTTTCCCCGGGAAACAGGGCACTGTCCCCCCCCCCCACGGCAAAAAAGGGCCACTGGGTTTCCCCCCCCCCCACGGCCCAAAAAGGGGCCAAAAAGGGCCCCCCCCTCCCCGGGAAACAGGGGCCCCTGCCCCCCCCCCCCCCGGCAAACAGGGGCCCCTGTCCCCCCCCCCCCACGGGAAACACCACTGCC
>CM031607.1:59639019-59651519 GCA_018398815.1 Conus ventricosus | reverse complement strand
AGACCTCGGAGCACAACAGATAGAACTGTGGGAGAAGAAGAAGAAGAAGAAAAAGAAGAAGAAGAAGAAGAAGAAGAAGAAGAAGAAAGAAGAAGAAGAAGAAGAAGAAGAAGAAGAACAACAACAACAACAACAAGAACAAGAACAAGAGTACAAGAAGAAAAGATGATGAAGAGAAGAGGAAGAAGAAGATGAAGACGAAGAAGAAGAAGAAGAAGAAGAAGAAGAAGAAGAAGAAGAAGAAAAAGAAGAATATATTTTTATGAGGTATTCCAATAGCTGTACTGACAATTTGTTAATTTACCCCATCATTAAGAGTGAAGGCCTTAGTTAATGTACATGTACATTCCGACTCTCTCTCTCTCTCTCTCTCTCTCTCTCTCTCTCTCTCTCTCTCTCTCTCTCTCTCTCTCTCTCTCTCTCTCTCTCCCAACTCTGAGTTTATATGATACATTTTTCTCTGCCTTAGTAAACAATGTCAGGTCACTTCAGCCCATCACGACCTGTTGTTTATTTCATGATACTGATTACCCTCATCATAAAATGATCCCATGTGTCGTCATGTGTGTACCCCCATGCCGAGATCGCTTTCTTCGCTGAAGGCATTAAAACGCCAAAGCGACAGTCTCAGTCTCTCTCTCTCTCTCTCTCTCTCTCCTCTCTCTCTCTCTCCTCTCTTCTCTCTCTCTCTCTCTCTCTACTGCACGCACCAGCGCGTGTACGTGTGTGTGTGTGTGTGTGTTTTATGCATGCGTTTCTCTCTCTCTCTCTCTCTCTCTCTCCCTCTGTGATTATCATATACCTGTGTTTCAACTTCTTTCTTTCCCTGAAGTTTAATACAAAGCCCACTGTGATGTTCAGTGTTCGACCCTGACGTTGCAGACGATCACAGAAAACAGCAGGACGACAGAAGCGTCACCTAGACGACACCAGCTCCAAACCGTGGCAAACAAGGCCAGTAACTCCTCCAGACATCTCTGGCTGGCAGGATCAGCGACAGCGTCAGAGAAATAGCTGTAACGAGCGAGCCAGTTGCTTGCTTCGTTGTCGTTTTCATTGTTGCTCTACGTTTTTTTACCTGCCAAATTTATTTGTTTTGTTTTTTTTCCTCTCTTTCTACCAAATCTTTGTGTTTGTCATTATCGTCAGCTCTTTAATGTTCTTCGTTCGCCCCCTCCCAGCATCCCACACTCCTGTTTTCTGTCTCTTTTCTGTCTCCATGGTTAACTTTTGCACCACGCTTGTTTTCTTCCCTACTTGCAGCCCCCCCCCCCCCCCCCCCTCTCCTTTTCCACCTCCAAGTCCACTTAAGATAATGTGTTAAAGATAATGTCAGTGATCTTTGGAAGTGTATAAAAACTAATTTGGAATTTATTATGGATGACAACATACCTACTAAAATAACTTCAAGCAAGAACCACCAGCCATGGATTACTTACTAAAACGAAACGTTTGTTTGAAAAGGAAACATCGTTTTTCTTTAAGAAATTGAAACTACATCCTAATTCAGAAACGATTACTGGTTAGGTATAACCATATAAAGAGAAGTGTGTCAGAGAGAATGTAGACTTGCTCAACTCCCATTTATGTTTTAATTTCGATGATTCGGAAGTGATCACCAAAACAAGAATTATGGTCTACAAAAGGAGTAAGAACAGGACAACATTGGATTCCAGACCTGAGAAAATTACCAGAATAACCTAATACAGACCCTGAAGGGCAAGCAAACTTACTAAACAAGCAGTTTTGTTCAGTTTTCTCAAATCCCAAACCTTTAATTAACGTTAGACGAAAGGATGATGAAAACTCCCTGAAATCAAACCATCAAAGTAAACAAGGAGAGTAATTTAAGTTTACTGACCAATATCAATGAAAACAAAGCTACTGGTCCCGATGGCGTTCTGGCAAGCTCTTAAAATTATGTGCCATGAATAGATGAGGTTTACCAATTACTTTTAGCCAAGCTTCTCTGGACCAGGAGAAATAACCTGAAAAATGAGTGGCGAGATGCGAGCATTGTCCCTTATTAAAAAGGTGACAAAACAAAAGCAAAGAATTATAGACCTGTATCTCTTACATCCATATCGCTAAATAACTTGAACACATAATATATAGTAGCATAATGGACCATTTTGCAAATATGATTTTCCTTAAATAACGCCCAGCATGGTTTTAGACAGCGAAGGAGTGAGAGACTCAACTTATAACAACTCTCAATGATTTTATTAACTGCTTAACAACAGACAGCAAATAGATGCAATATTATTAGATTTTTCTAAAGCCTTTGATAAGGTTGACCAGAGGGCCTGCTGCTTAAGTTTAGAACACATTGGCATTGCGTTCTTTGCTAAAATGGGCTATATCATTCTCGTGGGGAGAACGCAGAAAGTTGTTGTGGAGGGGTCGTCATCCCATTGTAAACCATCCTTGTCAGGTGTACCACAGGGAACTGTTTCTGCTGGGGGGCCCTTGTTTTTTCTTATTTATATAAATACCTAAGTAGAAATCTCTCTCCTGGAACTACTATTCGGCTTTTTATGCAGATGACAGTTTTTAAGTAAATAGAACAAAATGTCAGAAGCAAGAAATGGATACACGCCATTCTACAAGAAGATCAAAACCTTTAACAATAGTGGAAAGAACTTGGAACATGGAATTCCTCCTCAAAAGGCCCAAGTGTTGCGTATATGTAACAAACGCTCACTAATTTAGAATCAATATTCTATCCATAATACTATTCTTAAAAAAAGGAAAAAAACTAATGCTGCAAAATATTTAGGCGTGATTAATTGGTAGTCGTCTCAAATGGAAAGACCATTACAATTTAAGAATGTAAGAAACAAATAACATTTAGCTTTCCACACAGGAATATCAATGACTGCCCCCAACAGGTTAAAGACGACTGCTACAACAAAAAGCACTGGTTAGACCAGTACTGGAATATGTTGCTCAGATTGGGATCCTTTACCATCAAAAGGACATTGATAACCTTGAAAAGATTTCAGAAGAGAGCAGCACGGTTCGTAACAGGGAACCACATCAAGAAAGGAATACTAGGAAGAACATGAGGATAATAGAATGGAAACCTTAGAAGAGAGAAGACTTTAATAAACTTACACCTTTTTCAAAGCAGAGCTAAAGTAATTGATAATGCCAATGGACAACTAGTATTGGAATTAAAGTAGCACCAGAGATAGCGTCCGTGTTAAAACCATACCAGCCATCAAATATTGACAGCCACATACATTCTTTTTATCCCAGTTCGTACGCGTGGAACTCACTGCCGGGTGCCATCACGATTCCACAAAGCAAATCTCTTTTAAAAAACAAATTGCTCAACAGTTAGTGAGATCTGCATATTGATTGTTTTCTATTTTATTACTTCCCTGATATTTACTGTTAACTGGGCCTGATTGGCCATTGCTTTTACAACCTTCTTTGAATATCGAGTGCACGTCGACCCTTGTTGCCCAAATTGCTCCAGGGCCAACAGTCTGAGTCAGCACTATTTTATTTATTTTATTTTACTTTTCAAACATGCCGCTGGTGACCCTACTCAATTTTGAGTGAACCATATTTTTAGGAGAAGAAGGAAGAAGAAAAGAAGAAAGAAGAAGAAGTTCTGGTTCAGTGTTTTGTTTTAATTCCTTGTGCGTATTCCTTCTCCCCTTTGAAAGTCTTCCCCGGGGGGGGGGGGTTCCCACAAACCAGTGCTTCAATCTTTTCTGCTATGAAGAGTCGAATGGTGAAGTTAACGTGAACATAAGCCAGTTAATCCTTACATTCACCATCGAGTCCTGAATAAAATGATCAACACGGATACTGAAAAAAAAAGACTGATAAACATGATACGGACGCAGACTGGAAATTATGAAGCAGCATTAAAAGTAAATGGAATTAATATAAATGGTAACAGACATAGACTCTCTCTCTCTCTCTCATCTCCTCTCATTCTCTCTCCCTCTCTCTCTCTCTCTCTCTCTCTCTCTCAAACTCTGAGTTTATATGATCCATATTTCGTGTCTTAGTAACAATGTAGGGTCATTACAGACCAATCACGACCTTTGTTTATTTCATGATATTTATTCCCTCAAGTAACATGAACGCATGTGTCCGTCCATGCGTGTACCCCCATGCCGAGATCGCTTCCTTGCCTACGGATTAAAACGGCGAAAGCGGACAAAGATCTCTCTCCCTCTACCAGTCTCTAACGGCATGCTACCAGCGTGTGTAACGTGGTGTATGTTATGCCATGCGTCTCTCTCTCTCTCTCTCACCTCTCTCTCTCTCATCGGATCCTCTCTCTCATTCCTCTCTCTCTCTCTCTCATCTCTCTCATCTCTCTCTCCTCTCTCTGATTATCATATACCTGTGTTTCAACATCTCTCTTTCTCAGAATTTAAAAAACAAAGCCCACTGTGAATGTTCATGTTGGACCCTGACGTGGCATACGATCAAGAAAACAGCGCCCGCCCAGAACGTCAGAAGCCGTCACCTAGACGACACCACTCCAAACCGTGGCAAACAAGCCATAACTCATCAACACATCTCATGGCTGGCTGATCAGCGACAGCGTCAGACAATAGTCTGGTAAACGAGCGAGCAAGTTTTTGTTTCTTTGTGTTTTTTTTTTGGTTTGGTTTGTTTTTTGTTGCTCTACGTTTTTACTAACCGCCAAAATTATTGTTTTTCTTCTTCTTTCTATTTTCTACAAACCTTTGTGCTTTCCATTCTTGTCACCTCACCTCTTAATTTTCATCGTAAGCCCCCTCCCTCACTTCCTCCACCACACTCTTGTTTACTGTCCGCTTTCCCGTCTCCATGGTTAACTCTTTCAATCACTATTTCATGCACCACGCTTGTTTTCCTTCGCCTACTTGCCAGTCTCCCCCCTTCCCCCACCCCCTCCTTCTCCACCTCCGAGCCACTAGGAAGTGGCTGGCTCAGTGGGGGTTTTTTTAATTCCTTGATTGCGGATTTTCTTCTCTTTGACAGTCTTCCCTTCCGCAAACTAGTGCTTCGATCTTTCTGGGCCATGAAGGAGTCTGAATGTGATGGTTTACGTGGCCAAAACAGTTCTTCTTTACATTGACATCCAGTCCTGAATGGCCGTGGGCTGTTGCCGTGGGGGAGGAGTACGTACACAACTGGAGGAAAATGATCAACATAAATACTGGAAAAAAATTGATATACATGATACTGAGTAGACTTGAAATTATGAACCAGTATTGAAAGTAAATGGAATTAATAAATGGTACAGACGTAGACTCTCTCTCTCTCCTCGTCTCTCCTCACTCCTCTCTCTTCCTCCATCACTCTCCGTCCTCTCTACTCCTCTCTCTCTCTCTAACATGCATGCACCCATGCGTACGTGTGTGTTGATACTGGCGTCCTCTTTCTCTCTTCTCTCTCTCTCTCTCTCTCCTCTCTTCTCTCTCCTCTCTCTCTCTCCTCTCTAGCTATCTATCGCTCACTCACTCCTCTCTCTGTGATATCATATACCTGTGTTTCAACTTCTTTCTTTCCCTGAAAGTTTAAAAACAAAGCCCACTGATGATGTTCAGTGTTGGACCCTGACGTTGCAGACGATCACAGAAAACAGCAGGACGTCAGAGCGTCACCTAGACGACACCAGCTGAAAAACCATGGCAAACAAGGCCCAATAACTCCCCAGACATCTCTGGCTGGTAGGATCAGAGACAGCGTCAAGAAATAGCTGTAACGAGCGACCCAGTTGTTGCTTTCGTTGGTCGTTTTCATTGTTGCTCTAAGGCTCTACGTATTTTCCTGCCAAATTATATTGTTTTGTTTTCTCTTTTTCTATCTAAATCTTTTAGTTTCTCATTCCCGTCACCCCTTTACTTCTTGGTATTCGCCTCTCTCCCCCTCTCCCTCCGCCCCTCCCCCAGCTTAGCTCCGTCCCACACTCTGTTTTCTGTCCGCTTTTCTGGCTCATGGTTAACTCTTTCACCATTCCTGCATCACGGTGTTCCTTCCTAATTGCAGCTCCCCTCCTCTCCTTCTCCGTCTCTGAGTCCACTTAGGACGTGCTGGCTCAGTGTTTTTTTTTTTTATTCCTTTACGAATTTTCTTCTCTTTGAAAGTCTCTTCCCGCTAAACAGTGCTTCGATCTTTCCTGCCATGAAGGAGCCCTGAATGGCGATGTTTACAGAGACAGAAGACAGTTCATCCTTACCATTGACATCCAGTCCTGTATGGTCGTGGGGTTACTGCGTTGGGAGGAGTAGTACATAACTGGAGGAAAAGATCAACATAATACTATACTGAAGAAAAAACAAGTGATATACATGATAAGGACGCAGACTGGAAATTATGCACAGTTTTAAAAGTAAATGGAAATTAATAATAAATGGTACAGACGTAGACTCTCTCTCTCTCTCTCTCACTCTCTCCTCTCTCATCCTCCTTCTCCTCTCTCTCTCTCTCTCTCCATCCCTCTCACTCAATCTCCTCTCTCTCTCCTCTCCATCCTCTCTCTCGGGATCTCCTTCTCCTCTCTCTCTCTCTCTCTCTCCCATTGTGGAACGAAAAAACAATCTCTGCAAGTGTTCTGTTTCAGACTCTGACGATGCAATGAACATCAAAGGCAGCACGACGTCAGTGCGTTCATCCAATGGAAACCGACCCCAAAACCCTGGCAAACAAGGACAACAACCCAATCAGGCATCTCATCTCTCTCCTTGCCGTGATTACAGGCAGCATCAAAGCATTAAAAGCTGGCCAGGTTTGTTCGTATGTTTTGTTGCTCTTAGTCCTACCATTTTCGCACGAAAACGACTGATTTTTTTCTTCTCTTTCCATGCATATCATTTCAACATTTTTCTCTCTTTCACCCATTCATCCCCCTCTTTGTCCCTGCCCCTTTCCACACTTAACTTTCTCTTTCCACCCATTATCCCCCTCCTTTGGTCCCTGCCCATTTTTCCACACTTAACTTTCTCTTTCCACCCATTCATCCCCTCTCTTGTCCCCTGCCCATTTCCACACTAACTTTCTCTTTCCACCCAATTCATCCCCTCTTTGTCCCCTGTCCATTTCCACACTTAACTTTCCTCTTCCACCCATTCATCCCCCTCTTTGTCCCCTGCCCATTTCCCACTTAACTTTCTCTTTCCCACCCATTCATTCCCCACTCTTTGTCCCTGCTGCCCATTTCCCACCACTTAACTTTCTCTTTACCCACCCATTCAACCCCCCGTTGTTCCCGGCCCATGTAAATATAGGGGGTCGTTCCTCCTTTCCACCATATCATCCCCCTCTTTGTCCCTGCCCAATTCACACTTAACTTTTCCTTTTCCACCCATCCAATCCCACTCTTTGTCCAGCCCACCACATAACAATATTACCAATGTTCTGTCCCTCTTCTTTCATCTTTTCATTTTGGTCTGAACTACACTTTCTCATCCGCGAGATTTCACCTCTCTCTCTCCTCTCTCTCTTGCTCCGCTCAGACCTCTCATCTCTCTCTCATCCTCTCTCTCACTTCTCTCAACTCTCTCTCTCTCTCTCTCTCTCTTCTCCTCTCTCTCTCTCTCTCTCTCTCTTTATCTCTGCCCCCTCTCATCTGTTATTGTCTTAGGTTTTGAGTCTTATTCCTATCACCCTCCAAGGGAATAATGTTGAAAAAGGAAGCCTGCTGCAGTGTCAATTCAGACTCTACGTTCAAGTGATCATCAAAGCGGCACGACGTCATAGCGTCAAACCCCGCTGATTACCAGCTCCCACCGTCGCAAACAGGCCTCTTTTTTGGGGGGGGTTTTAAAAAAGGGTAAAAAAAAAAACCCCCCATCAAAAAGGGCAAAAAAAAACCCGGGCCAAGGTTTGGCGAGTTTTTTCTTTTATCAATTTTTTTTGGGGAAAAAAAATTTTTTTTTTTTCTTTTCACAACTTTAAAATTTTTTTTTTTAAATATTTATTTTTTAAAATTTTTTATTTTTTTTTTTTTTTTTTTTCCAAAATTTATTTTTTAATATTTTTTGGTTTTGGGTTTTTTTTATTTTTTTAAATTTCTTTTTGCCCTGCCCATTCCACTTAATTTTTCTTTTCCCCCCCCACCCCCCCCCTTTTCCCTCCCACCCCCCTTAACTTTTTTTAAAAAAAAGGGGGGAAAAAAACCCCCAAAACCCAAAACCCCCCCCCGATTCCCAATTCCTTCCAAACCCCCCTTTTCCCCCCTTTTCCACTTTTCTTTTTTACCCCCATATCTTTGCCCCTGCCCAAAAAATTTTCCCAATTTTTCTCCCCCTTTCCTCTTTTTTTTTGGGTCTTAAAAAAGGGGTTTCCCCTTTTTCTCCTCTCTCTCTCCCCCCTTTCTCTCCTCTCTCCTCTCCTCCTCTTCTTTTCCCCTCTTTTACCCCCCCCTTTTGTTGGTTTTTTTTAATTATTTTCCTATCCACCCTCCAAAAATTTTAAAAAAACTGGGCTTTTTTCTTTTCTATTCTTCCCCCCCCCCTCTTCCCCCCCCTTCCCGCCCCAAGTCCAAACGCCAAAAATCCTGAAGGGGTTTTTCCCCTTTTTAAAAGCCAAACTTCCCAAATAACACAGGTTTTTTTTGGTTTTTTGGTCCCCCCCTTTAAAAAAATTTTTTTTTTTTCCCCTGGGGCATTTTCAAAAAAATTTAATCTCCCCCTTATTTTTCCCGTCCCCCCCCCCCCCCCCCCCAATTTTTTTTTTAATTTTCCCCCCCCCCTTTTTCGATTCTAAAAATTTCTCCCTCTTTTTCTACCCCCCTTCACCCTTCCCCCCCCCCCCTTTTTCCTTTTACCCCTCTTTTCCTTCCTCCGCCCTTTTAACTTTATTTTCCCTTTTTCCTTTATCCTTTTTGAAAACCCTTTTTTTCCCCCCCAAACTGTCTTAATCTTTTCCCAAAAAGGATTTTTTTTGGGGGTTTTTCAGGAAAGGCTTCCCCCTCGGGGGTGAGGTTGAAAAGGTTTTCTCAGGGATTTGTTTAAAGACGAGGTTTTTTTAAGGGGTTTTTAAAGGAAGGGGGGGAAAAAAAAGGGGTTTTTTAAGGAAAAAGGGGGCCCTCCCGAGGGATTTTGGGAAAAATTTTTTTTTGTAAAAGGGAGGGGGAAGGGGGAAAAGGGGGGTAAGGGGAAGGGTATTTAAAAATTATTTTTAAAATTTTTTTAAATTTTTTTTAAATTTTTTAAAAAAATTTTTGAGAAAATTTTTAATTTTTTAAAATTTTTAAAAATATTTATTTATTTATTTTTAAAATTTTAAATTTTTTGGTTGGGGGGTTTGTGTTTTTTTTTTTTCTTCTTTTTTCTTTTCTTCTTTATTATTACTTTTTTATTTCATCTTTTTTTCAAAAAATTTTTTAAACCTTTTTTTAAAAAAAAAAAAGGGGGGGGAAAAAAAAAAAAACCCCCCCCCCCCCCCCGGGGAAGAAGAAAAAACAGAAGAAAAAAAGGGGGAAAAAAAAGGGGAAAAAAGACCTCCCTAAACCCTTTTAATTTTTTTAAAAAAAACCCCCCTTTCTTTAAAAATCCCCCCCCAAAAACCCCCTTTTGTTTATTTTTTTCTTTTCCCCCTTTAAAATTTTTAAATTCTTGTTTTCTAAAAATTTCCCCTTTTTTTTTTTTTTTTCTTTTTCTTTCCCCCCTTTCCCCTCCTCCCCCCCCCCCTTTTTTCCCCCCCCCCCCCCCTTTTCCTTTCCCCCTTTTTTTCCCCCCCTTTTTTTTATCCTTTTTGGGGGGGGGCCATTATTTAAAACCCCTTTTTTTTCTACCCCCAATTTTCCCCCCCTTCCCCCCCCCCTTTTCCCCTTTTCTTTTTTCCCCCCCTTTTTTTTCCCCCCCCCCCCCTTCGACCAGAGTTTTTCCCAAAAGGGCCAGGGTGGGTGGGGGGTTGGGGGGTTTTTTTGGGTTAGGGGGGTTTGTTTTGGGGTGTTGGTCCCCCCGGGGAAAAAGCCCCCCAAGGGCCGGTCCCCCTAATTGTTTTTTCCCCTGGGGGGGCGGTTTTAACGGGGGTTTTTTTTTTTGGGGTTTGTTGTTGTGTTTTTTTCCCCTTGGGGTTTGGGTTTTTTTGCTTTTTTTTGGGGGGGAAATTTTTTTTCCCCCCCCCCCCCCTTTCCCCCCCCCCCCCCCCCAATGTTTTTTTTTTTTTGGTTTTTTGTGTTTTTTTTCCCCCCCCCTTTGTTTTTTCCCCCCCTTTTCCCCCGTTTGGTTTTTTGGGGTTTTTTTTTTGGGTTTTTTTTTTTTCCCCATTTTTCTTTTTTTTCCCGGGGCCCCCAAACGGGGTTAAGGGGTAAGGTTAAAGGTTTTCATGGGGCTTTTTTTCCATTGTTGGGTTTGGGGTTGGGGGGGGGGGAAGAAGAGAAGAGAGAGAGAGAGAGAGAGGAGAGGGGAGAGAGAGAAAGGGGAAGAAAGGGGGAAGAGACATCCCGGGCGATGCTATATTTTATTATTTTTTTTTTAAAAAGGGGGAAAAAAAAAGAAGAGGAAAAAAGGAAAAAAGGGGGGAAAAAGGGGGTTTAAGAAATGTTTTAAAATTTTTTTTCCATATTTATAATACTTTTTTTCTTTTCCCTTTTCCTTTCCTTTTCTGACTTCTTTTGTTTCTTTTTTTTTTCCCCAATTTTTTAATTTTTTGAAAAAAGGTTTCCTTCAGGGCGGTAAAAACCCAAAATTTTCTCCCTTTTTTCCCCTCTTTCCTCCTCCCCCCCTCTCTCTCCCCTCTCTTCTCTCCCCCCCTCTTTTTATTTTCCCAAATTTTTTTCCTCCGTTTTCCCCTTTTTTTGCCTCCTCTCCTCCCTCGCTCCCCCCCTCCCCCTTTCCCCTCCCTTCTTCCCCCCTCCCTCCCCCCCCTCTCCTTTTTGTCCAGGTAAAAGCCCTTTTTCTTCCCCCCGGGGAAAAAATTTTGAAAAAGGACGCGCGGTTTTTATTTCAGACTGAGTTTTATCAAAGGCACAACTCAGTAGTCCCCCTTGGTCCAGCCCCCCCAAAAAAAAAAACCCAACCTGACATTCTGCCTTCCCCGTTGGCAGAGACCAGAGTTTTACCAAACGACAGGCATTTTTTTTTTGTTTTTTTGTTTTTTGTTGTTTTGATTTCGTTGTTTCGTTTTTTTTTCTTTACCTTCGAAAATTTTTAGTTTTTTCCACTTTTTCTTTTATTCTTTCTTTCTGATTTTTTTTTTTTCCCTCTTTCCCCCCCTCCTTCACGCCCCCCCCATCTCCCACCCTCATCCCTTTAAAACCCCCCTCCCGCCTCCCTGTTGACTCTACAAACTTTCCCCCAAAATTGTTTTTTTTCCCCACCTTCACTTTCCTTTTTCCCCCTTTCATCCCCCTCCTTTTCCACTTTGGGAAATGCGTTTAATTTTCTGCCTGCTGTTCCTTTAATCTCTGTTTTTTTTTTTTTTTTTCCCCGCCCGACCTTTTAAAACTTTCGCCATAAGGAGGTGGTGGTTTTTAAAACAGAGGCATTCCGTACTTTTACCATTCATCTGGGGCTTAAAGGGGGGGGGGTGGTTTTGGGGTGGGTGGTGGTGTGTGGGGGTGTGGGTTGTGGTGGTGGGGTGGTGTGGGGGGGGGTGTGGGTGTGTGTGTGTGGTGGTGTGGGGTGGTTTTCTGTGTTTGGTCTCTGTGTGTATGTTTCTTGTGTGTTGCTGGGCTGATTGGGGTGTTTGTGTTGTGGTGGGGGGGCGCGTTGTGGGATGGTGGTGGTTGGTGTGTGGTGTGTGTGTGTGTGTGGTGTGTTGGTGGTGGGTGGGGTTTTTTTGTGTGGGCTGTTTTGGTGTTGTGGTGTGTGGTGGGTGTGTGTGTGTGGTTTTGGGGGGGGGGGGGGTTTTTTTTTGGTGTGGTGTGTTATTTATATATTTTTGGGGTTTGTTGTTTTTGGGGGGGGGGTGTGTGTTTTGTTTTTTTTTTTTTCTTTGGGTTTTCTTTGCTTTTACTCTATGGGTGAGGGGGGGTTTTTTTTTGGGGGGTTTTTTGGGGGGTTTGGGGCATATTTGGGATTTTGTGTTTGGGCTGGTGGGGCCGTAGGGTTTTGTGGTTTTTTTTATTTTTGGGGGGGGGGTTCTTTTTGGGGGGGGGGTGGGGGGGGGTTTTTTTTTTTTTTTTTTGTGTGTGGGGGAAAAAAGAAAGAGAAAAAAAAGGAAAAGGGGGGAGGAGGGGGAAAAAAAGGGGAAAAAAAATTTTTGGAAAAACTTTAATTTTTTTTGCAAAAGGGTTTTTTTTTTTTTTTTGCCTTTTAACCGGTTAAGGGGGATTTATAAACATTTTTTTCGAAAATTAGAAGTTTTCTTCCCTTTCCCTTTTGGGGAACCGAAAAAAAGTTTTCCGAAACCTCCCCTTCCCCCCCTCTCCCCCCCGGGGCCCTCCCCTTTTTTCCCCCCCATTTTTTTGAAGGGGTTTTAAATTTTAAGTTTTTATACTATTTTAAAAAATTTTTTACTAATCTTATTCCCCCCCACCCCCTCTCTCTTTTTCTCTTCCCCCTTTTTTTCCTCCCTTTCCCCTTTCCCTTCCC
>CM031607.1:59619611-59638019 GCA_018398815.1 Conus ventricosus | reverse complement strand
TTCTGTCTGTCTCTCTCTCTCTCTCTCTCTCTCTCTCTCTCTCTCTCTCTCTCTCTCTCTCTCTCTCTCTACGGTGGTATTTCTGTCCTGCTAACTTTGGGCTGTGACGGCGTTTGATAGTTACATTGGCATCAACAGAGGCATTCCCTCGTTCGATTCAGAAGAAGTCTGGAATAGTTGAGAACTGGACAACTCAGGTGGACGAAGAGCTAAGGATGTGGATGGAAAGAATCTTACTGAAAAAAATAAATCCACATGATGCATATGACGCAAAGATATAAGAGAAATGATGTAAATAGTATAAACAGTCACTGGAATTATTACAAAAGGAATCTTAATCAATGTTAGCGAACAGCAAAAAACAAAAAACAAAACAAAAACAAACAAGCAAACAGAGAACAGCATTTTACCAATTCTAACTCACTTGCTTCACCACCAAGTTTTTGGGCGAAAGTGGCCTAAAAGCCGCCTTTTCCTGTGGCGGAAGAGAGAGAGAAAGAGAGAGAGAGAATCACCGGCAACCCTGACAAAGCCCGTTAAGTCAAGTTGCCCTCAGAACAGACAGACAGACAGACAGACAGACAGAGAAGAGAGAGACAGAGAGAGAGACAGACAGACAGACAGAGAGGCAGGCAGACACACACACACACACACACACAAACACACACACACACACACACACACACACACACACACACACTCTTTCTCTTTCTCTCTCTCAATTAAATGGCGTAAAATCCGCACACTTCTCTGACTAATTTTTACCTACAAACTTTGTACACAGACGGGCAGACACGGGCTGAAACCTGATCACTTAATTTACGGCTTGCGGTCTTCGTTCACACAGCGCAGGCCAGGCGCTCCGGTTGCAAACTGTGCGACCAAAAAATCAATAAAGCACACCTGGCGGGCAGGCACGCAGCGCACTGCGTTAGGCCTAGCAAATGTTTTGGAAAATTCTAGATTGCCACGTCGACACACCGCATCGAGGCTGTCACGCGACACGACCGGGTTGCCATTGTTTGCTTGGACTATCGAACAAGAAGGTTGTGTTTTGACTGCGCTCTGGTGTGACCACTGTGTTTTAATTGTGTTATTTTAAAATGGCTAAAACGTTACTGAAGAACAGGTTTGTGATATTCGAGACCATAAGTTTTACTTTAACTGCATGTTAGAGTATTTGTTGAAAAGAATTAGGCGAAGCATGTTGTGAAACCGGAAAGATTGTTTTTCTAGAAAACGAAAAAAGTGAACTAACTGCTTTGGAAATGAAACGACTATCTTAAAGGTTTGTTGGTTCAAGGAAATGAAACAAGATGTAGCCAGTTTTAATACGTGTTTGACTATTGATGAGATGGTTCCTTATCTAATAAATGGCGCTGCATTGTTGAAAGTCGGCCGGAGCAAAACAAACCATCACGCGTTGATTGTTGGGAGCTGGCTTGAGACAGCTAAAGCCATGTTTAAAAAACATGGCGTTCATTTCTTAAGGCGGAGGTAAACACGGCTGATTCGTATGCTAAAAAACTTATATTTGAAAAATTTTGCTGTTCCTCCCAAGTAAAATGTTCTTAGTTTGTATCAGACTTGATTGATTGTTAACTACAGATTCAGTGTTCATGTGGCAGGCTGATCTGTGTATTAAGATGTGTATACTTTTCTACTTTTCTAATTCTAACCAGTTCATCTGCCTTCAAGTGTGCCCTTATGCAACTGAATGGCGATTTTTTAATGTTCTGGCAAACAAACTAGATAGGGTTAGGCAGACCTTAGTACATCTACTAGTATGGAGAGGAGTAGTGTGTGGCCGGCACTATCTTCATATAAATGCTCCAAATATACAATGACGGATGTACTACTACTGGCGATTAGAGCCGCCATAAAAGCTGGCTACAGCAGTAATTGCTGTAACTCTGCCAAAGCAAGTTGCAAGCCTGGTTGAGAAAAGAGGAGCACAGCAAACTAGGCCAAGTGATCATATATGATCACTTGACCTGCAAAGCGCGGCAGCCTGCCGCCAATGACGTCAGCACGGAGCACCTGCAAAGCTCGGCGGAAAACTAGGCCAAGTGATCATATATGATCACTTGACCTACAAAGCGCGGCAGCACCAGCAAAGCTCAGCGGCAAACTAGGCCAAGTGATCACATATGATCACTTGGCCTAGTTGATTGAGGTTGCGAGCAAGACACAACCTGTTTAGTCACAAAGCAAGAAGTGGTCCTAGTAGTTTCACTTTTTGTTTGTTTGTTGGTGTTTGTGTGTTTTGGCCTACCCCACGCACGCACGTCCCTCCACCCACCCCTGGACTGTTTATTGTGTGTTTGTTGTTTGTTTGTGTTTGTTGTTTGTTTTGTCCTACCCCACGCATGCACACCCCCCTACCCCACCCGCCCCACCCCCCACCCACGCATGCACACACTCAAGTTCCTTCTAAGTTTTTAACTTAAGTTACCCCAAAGTAAGTTTTTACTCAAGTTGTCTTTAAGGCATCCTCAAGTTATCCACAAGTTCTTACTTAAGTTACTTCTAAGTTTTTAATTAAGGCGCCCCAAGTTCTTAATAAGTTCTTGATCAAGTTCTTAAGTAAGTTCTTAATAAGTTCTTGATCAAGTTCTTGATAAGTTCTTGATTAAGTCATCCTTTAAGTACAACCAAGTTCTTATTCAAGTTATCTTATAATTATCAAAAAAATACAATCTATGTTTTTTATCTTAAATAGCAGATGTCTAATATAGTACACACACGCCTCAAAAAACGCGTCATCGTTGAGGATGTCTTGCTCAGCGTTCTCTGCATAGATCTTAATGAAGGCCTTACATCCTAAGCAACCGCATTGATTACAATTCTGGTCTATGGAAATGTCTTTTATAGACTCCATGTCTTTATTTATTGACTTTATCATTTTATAATACGCCATGATCTATTTCTATTAAAAAAATTTTAAAATATTATTGCATTATAAATGGATCAAAATGATCTTTTGTTGTTGGCAGTTTTGGCGTGCAGTTGTCTTTTTCTGTATTTTAGTGGTTCAGGTTGTTTTAACTTCTTTTGTTTTTGTTGCCATTGGTTATATATTTTATAACCGTAATAACAGCCCCCAGCAGCAGCAAGGGCGCCAAAAATGGCAACAGTTTTAAGTTCAATATACCATGAAGACTTTGGCGCTGTAGGCCTTGAATCACATGGAGTTTTTATAGCGGGCATTGAATCAACTTGTTCTGGCGCTGGCGGTGTTATGTTTTCATGATGAGTTATATTCTGTAACATTAATTTTTTTTGTCTGTTCCACTCTGCTAATTTTTTTCCTGCTTTAACACGTCCAGGATGAGGATGCTTTTCACTGGTTCCCACCTGATTCAGTGTTTTCTGCTGATTTTCTGGCTTGGTTACTTTCTCCACCTGATTCAATGTTTCCTGATTCTGATGATTTTCCAGCTCGTTCATTTTGAAGGGAAACAAAATCTATATGATTAAAAGTTATTAATCCCATGATTAATGGCGATAACAATGTTCCAAATCTGTAGTATAGATCACATCCTAGAGACTCTAATGACTTTGTTAAAACTGGATCCTGCGTTAAATCATACGTAAGATCTTGTTCAGAATCAATGGGAGCAAATCTACTGACTAGTTTAGTGTACAAACTAAGAACCGTTTGCCCCACACTTTTCACCATTCTAGACCCCAGCTGCGCTTCATACCTGTTATGATACTTTAAAATGTCTTGCGGCGACATCTGTTGAATCTGTTCAATGCTGAATTCAGTTCCGAGGAACTGTTTTGTTTTTCCACACGCTGCCAAAGAATACAACCTCTCCTTTTGGGGCATAATAGCTTGGTCATCAACTTGGTCATTCATAAGTTCAGGAAGGTTTAGGCTGCCTTGTAGCTGTAGTAGATCATCACTGTTCATGTTTTTTAATAATTATAATTATTTTATTTTCTAAAAAATGAGCACCGAAAAAACTGTTGCTAACCTTGTATACCATTCTGCTGTTATTGGAGGTCTAAGTGTAGGATACTCGATGCTTGGTAAAAGCTTGTTAAGAATTAAACCAGCAGATCTTGGCAAACTAGACTTTGAGGATTCAGCAAAGCTGATTGCTATTATTGCAGCTTCGTTTGCCACGAAAGATTTTCTAGTCAAGCAAGGAATAATTCCAGACAGTATAAATATGTAAATAAAAAATACATTTATAAAAAATGGCTTCACTCGTAATGATGATAGGCGGCGCTGTGGTTAATGCGCTCGCTTTTAGTGGAAGTAATTACGCATTTAGTAAACTGCGAGATGAAGGCGAGAGAAAAAGACATAACAAAGCTGTGGAGCAACTAGCCGCAGCACAAGATCGCTATGAAAAGCAGAGAATTGAGCAGTTAGATTTTATTAATAACACACTGAAAAAACAGGGCCATGCAGCTTACACATTTAAAGATGTTGATCAAGCAATAAAACAATATTATCTAGTAACAGGCAAACCAATCGAGACATTGCCCCCACCAAAATTTAGCGACTTTTATCATCCATCAGAAAAACAAAAGATGCAAGAAATCGGGTTTATTGTCTTTGGTATGACCGTTGTGTATTTTGTTGCACATAATATTGGCTGAGTAAAAAATGAACAAAATCTATTATTCGCCAAAAGGATATTGGAAGGGAATAACAGCAATTAAAAAGCTAAGCCAAGCAGCTGGAGTTAGTGAACAAACAGCAAAAGAATGGTTATCTAAACAAGCGATTTGGCAAATTTATTTACCAGCGCCTAGACGAATACAGAGACCACACTTTGTGAATACAATACCGAACGACACCCATCAAATGGACCTTCTATATTTACCCTCTGATACGATAAGACGAAAAAGATTTAAGTACGCACTCACAGTCATTGACATGGCTTCAAGATACAAAGATGCGGAGCCATTAACACAAAAGAGTGCTTCTGCTGTTGCTGTTGCTATACAACTGATATATCAACGAGGCCCTTTAACTTATCCTCGCATGATTCAAGTCGATGATGGAAAAGAATTTAAAGAGCAAGTGAATCAATTATTGCTGAAACATAGAGTTACCATTAAAAGAGGCATTCCAGGAGTTCATAGATCACAGGCTTTAGTTGAAAACTTTAACAAACAGTTATCCGAAAGACTTTTTTCCTACCAGTATCACAGAGAGCTTATTGACAATTCTCGCAACACAGAATGGGTTAGAAGACTGCCCTCAGTTTTGCGCGCAATGAATAATGAAGAATTTAAAGGGTTAAAACCAGTACAAGCAATCAAAAGAAAAACAATAAATGTTGCTGAAGACTCCAGTACACCCAGCAAACTATTACCGTTTGGTTTAAAAGTAAGGTACCTTTATTTACCGGGAGAAGCAGAAGGGGACACTCGCATCAGGGCAACCGATCCAGTTTGGAGTGTTGACCGTATGAAATAAAAAGAATTGTAAAGATGAATCCGCCCGTGTATTATTTACGAGAAACTGACACAACAAAACAACCAGCTCCTCAAAGATCTTTTGCGAAAGAAGAACTGCAGATAATCCCACCAGACACAGTTCCAGTTGCTTAGTTAATTTACGTAAATATATTTGAGTTTAAAATGGAAGCTCAGAAGGAAGTGCAGAACGAAACAAGAAGGGTAAAGGAAGAGACCTTGAAAATGATACGGGAATCATTTCAGCGTGAAATTTTTTTAAAGGAAACTTTTTGGGGGATTAATCAAGCATGCTAAATCTCCAATCACCTACAACTTAAACCCCCCAAATTTGGGAAAAAAGAAAATTTTGAAATAAAAAAAAAAAATTCGAACGCCAAGCAAACATAAAAAGATTTAAATAAATTTGGGAGAAGCATATTGACTTATAAAAAAAGTTGATGAAAAAAAAAAACCCCCCCGTTTGCTTTTCTCCAGCCCGTTTGCATAAAAACCTGGAAAACAAACACACTTTTTGTGTTTGTTCTATCTAACGACTTTTTGTTAAACCGTTGTTTGATCTCTGAAATTTAAAACGCAGTTTTACTTTGTCATGAGAAAAGCTTTTTCCCAAACAATGCTTCTTTGTATTTTTCATGTGATTTTTTTGACTGCAAAACGCTGCGGTATTCCCTTTGCTTTTTAAAATGATTTTCTCCTGGCTCGAAATACTGTACATTTTGACCTTAAACCAAAAAACCCCCTTAATCACCCCCTCCAAAAATTTCATCCTTCATCTTTCCTAAACCTTCTTTTTAACAGTTAATGAAAGGCAATCTTTAGGAAACGGACTTCATACCACCTCATGCCCCTTAGCTATTTTTGGGTTTCCCGTCTTTTAAAGTCTTCAGTAGGATATCTAACAAAATTTTCTGTACTGTGTAAATACTCTGACACGGGAACGGGGTTTAAAGTAGCCCAAAAAAAAACTCTAACATTAAAAGCTTTGATTTTCAAAAAGGTAAACCCAAAAATACGGGTTTGTCCAATTTGACTTTCTTTTTTTTAAATTAGCCAAAAAGCGATCATGAAACTTCTGAATCCTAAAAATTTTGGGTTTTTGAAGTCAGTTTAATTCTTCTTTCTCTCTGGACAACAACATCTTTGCGCTTTGCGGATCTCCATACCCTTTCCGAAACAGCTGTTGTTTCATCAGTTTGAAAAAGTCTTTTTCAAAGCTCTGGGGATTTATTTTCGAATCAGGTTTTTCTGATGTATGGTTTCATGAACTTTTCTTGTCAAAAGCAATTATGCATGAACTGCTGCAATTCAACCCATTCTTAAATAAAATTTTGCAGAATCTGTAATGACAAAAATTTTTTTTGCCCGAAGATTGGCAAAATTTTAGGGGGTTCCTGGATCCATCTTTAATTTCTGCTGCTAAGGTAGTCTTTTATGCGGCATGGAGTTCATAGGATTTTCAAAATCAACTTCTAGATAAAACCACGCTTTTGATCGGCTTAAACTGCCCAACCATTTTAATCCCTTTTTGAATATTTCGGATCCCCCCTTGTACACTTGAATTTTACGTAATGGAAGTGATTGCCCCATTCCCCAAACCATACAGTTTTTTTGCATCAAATACTAAGAAAGTTAACCTTTAACCGATCATAGTCGCCAATATTTTGTTTGTTTTAAAACAGTAATGATGCACGCCATACTAATTCCCCACGCAATCCTTTTTAAACATCTGAATCTTGAAAATCAACAATAAATCAATCTGTACCCCAGTAAACTTTAAGAAAGCATCCCAACTCTCCCGGGCGCAGAAATGTAAGCGCGGGATCCAAGCTAAATTTTTCAGCGGGTCTTTCTTTTAGTTTAAAAGAGGGGCTGCCAAAAAACATCAGGGCCTCAAGTATGAACATGATACTCCCATTTTTTACACTCTAATTTCGCCCCCATCTTGAGCAGCTGGAAAATCAAACCTGATGTTTTTTCCCTCTAAGACAGAAAAAAACGCCCCTTTAAGGAATTGCTTCATCAAACCTTTCCCAAACTTTTCATGTACTCAAAGGGAAAACCCCCTTTTCTAACAAGAGTTGATTCAAAATTTTCTCTTTTTTGGGCAGGACTTAAGCATAGCCATGCCAATGATCCCATCATGTGTTGCAAAAGGTCATAAAAACATTTTTATTTAGATTAAAAGCACATGTACTTTTCTGATACTGTGCAATGCATGACACCCAAAAAAAAGGCATCGCCACGTTTTTTCATTATAAAGAAGTCTAACCCCCCGCAATTATAAAGAATACAGGCACTTCCTGCTAGATCAAATTTTATTGAAGATTGCTTTTACTGTGCGCGGGGCTCCTCTAATTTTCCCAATTGATCAGGGTCTTTTTATTTTTGGGATTTGTTGCTTTTTCACGAGTTCTAAACCACAAATCCAAAACAATTTTGGGCGACAACTTTTTGTTGGTCTTCAGGCGTCATTATGATTTCAAAATTTAGATTATTAGAACATCTTACCACTTTCCATGCTTCTAAGAAGTTTTCGCAGCATCTGGGCCTCATCAATTCTGGTGCTAAATGGGCCCACCGACCGGCAACAATGAAGGCAAATAAACAAATCTGATTTTTACTCATTAAGACTTTTTTTTCGAAGTTTTTGTCCCCGGCCCCTTCAAAAGGGAAAAAATGATGATTCAAAGTCGCAAAAAAAACATATGGTAAATTTTGCATCCGTTTCCTTTTTCTTAAAACAAACTTTAGATCCGGGTGGAGGGTTTTTAGTTCCGTTTTACAGCTCAGAACTTTTACAAGTTTCTTATTTCGCCGGCCACTTGAACAGATGGCATTCTTTTTAAACTTTTTCAACAAAATTTCTTGTTTTGCCCATCTTTTGAAGTATTTTCATTAGTCAAACTCACGTGCGTATCAAGGGTTAATGCGTAGCCCCCTGGTGAAAGCATCATAGTAATAAACATGATTTTTTCTGGTTCCCAATTGTTGGCTGTTCTTAGACACTTTAATCGCATAATTTTTTTCCCCTCATCCCAGTGTAACTTTAACAGTTATTGGTTTGTTTTTTTTTCAAATGATCAATTGGCTACCCAAACAGGAAAGGACACCCCCAAGTAAGATCTTGAGAAAGGGGTGATAGTTAACACTCCTCTGCGTTTTTGCGGGCGTGAGCACCCTTGCAAGAACACACCACAAAAACTTTGTTTCTGTATTCTTTATGTTTAAACTGCTCTTTTTGCAACTAATCTGGGGGTAGGGGAATGTAAGCCTTCCCAAACAATCGGCGCATATTTACCTTTTTAAAATCTGATTTCTAAGACTTAAACCCTCTGCCCAACCAAGCCCCTTTTGGGGGCCTTTTTCACCGCAGCGCAAATTTGTCAAGCGTTCGCGCCAACCGGGTGTTAATCATTCGAGAAAGAATAGTCTTTTTTTAGTTGAGACCCAATTCTAGATTTTTTCATTTTTGTTACATAGCGTTTAAAACACTAACTTTATTTTAAACGGGCGGTCTATTTTTAGTTTACTTGGAACTTGAGAAATAGCATTAAAACGTTTTGCCCGACGTTTGCGGATCAATGATTCTAGATCCAATATCATTCAGTGCCCTTGATAAACCTCTCTCTCAAGCATTCCTTCAAACAATTCGTCGTCCTCAAATCTTAGCCATGTTGACTTCTTTTCTAACTCAAAATATTTATTTAAATTAAAAAAAAAAAAATTAATCAAACAATACAACGTCTTTTTGTGCTTGGACTCATAAACTAAAGAAATAAACCCCGATTTGTTACGGGAGCTTTTAGAACAGAGTTTAATGCTCTTTTTTTTTTTTAAAAGCATTCCTTTTTTATCCCCGGGCGCTGGGTTGAGAAAAACTTGCCCCCCCCTTCTTTGAAGATAAAAACTTTTGTTTTTTGTAGTCTTTAAAAATGGCCTGTAAACGTTTAAATTCTTCATCCGGATTTTTGAGTCAGCTGTGCTTTATTTATTGTCAGTTTTAACGAACAAGTTTAGCCGTTATTATTGAACCATAGCTGTGGTTTTTGGAGTTAATTTTTTAAATTTTTTTGCCAGCCGCCTTACGCAATAAACACAGACCGGAGCTAAAGAAAAACCCCCTAGGGGTAAAGCTGCGGGTGCGCCTATCCCCCTTGCAAGGGGCCACACTCTTCCGCTGATAGAGCCTAAGTCGATGCCCCATATAACAAAGTAACAGCATTAAGGCGCAGAATACCTTCGGGGGGGCTGAAAATTTTGGGGTCTTGCTCTAGTTTTTGTTGCTTGTGTAAGTTTGTTAATCTGAAGGTTTTTTATTTTAGGCTTTCTAAAAACCCTTTTTTGGCGGCCGTGCACATTGGATAAACCTGAACAACATCTTTTTTTAAAAAAAAATTTATATTGTATATCTTTTAATCTGTTTATCTTAAATATTCACTGGCATCATAATTTAAAAACAAAGTACATTAAGCGGTTTTTTTGGGCTCTTCTTTTTACAATTTGAATGTTTTTCTCCCACGTTCTCCCCCTTCCATGCAACTGATTATCCTCTGTTGACCTAGGCAATCCAAAACCGTATTTCGTTGTTAAAAAATCAAAAGCCTAACTTTAAAAAAAATTAAATTTTTTAGCCCAAAAGGCAACTGTTGGATTTCTAACCCCCCCCCCCCCAAAACATTTTCTTTTTTCATAAAAAAAGCTGAAAGGGTTTAAGCCCCAGCTAAATTTTGGTTGGGCTACCCTAAATGAACATTGAACTTTCGTTTTTTTGATTAAAAAACTTTTCATTTCCCTCTTTTGGAACGGTTCTTCATCTTCGCCCCAAAATAAAAACCTTTAAGCGATTTTTTGCTGCACACTAAAACAAAATTTCCCTTTTCGCCCCCCTGCTTTTGGGATGTTTTGTATGAAAATCATCTTTCTAAAATTGAAAATTTTGACTGATATTTTCCCAAATCAGCCTTGCAAAATTTGGGGTTCAAACAACGTCAAACCTAACGAGATGTCAGAAATGCGATTTGCTTGGGTTCGATATTTTGTAACGCGTTTGTATTCTTTAAAAATTATTTCATAAAATCTTCTTTAATTTGCCCTTAAAATACGGTGCTGCGTTTTTTTAACAACTCCCAAATCTAAGGGATGGAAAAGCGATTTCCAAACCAAAAATTTACAGCTGCAACTTTTGCCGTCCTTTTAAACCGGCCCATTTTTGTTTTTTTTGCTCTTCATTTTTTTTTCCTTAAACGCAAGACACCCTTTTATTCCCGGGTTTCCTAGATCAAATAGGGTTTTTAAAAAAATTCTCATGTGTAAAAAAATATTTCTGCCCCCCAAGTTTTTTTAGAAATTTTTTTAACAAATGCCCGCCCAAATTCTGGCAACGTCCTGTTTGTCTGTTTTGAAGCGAGACTATTTTTAAAGTAAGACGCCAGAGCCTGGCACAAACACTTTTATCTCTCCTAGGTCCGGAAATTTGCAGTAAGAATTGATCTGCATCAATTAAGGTTATTTGGAAAGTAATATTCCCTTTTTTCCCTTTCCCCCAAAGGGCTCTTTCATCTTCTATGCGGGTCAAGAACGAGCATATCTTGTGACTTTTTTTTAAAAAAAAAATAAAAAAGTTTAATATTAAAAAAAAATGGCAGGCAGAAAATGAAGATTAGATATTTTGTCCTGGAGACGACAGATGAAATGATCCCTTTTAAAACAGCACCGCTCGCGCCCTCATTTCGGCGTGAATTAAAAAGTAAGGCGATCATTTACCAAAGTTTGGCAAGAACCCCCGAATTTATAGCCCTAAATTTTTAATAAAAGGTGACCATTTGTTTGTAGGAGCGCCAAGGGCAACTTTTTCAGCTTCATCTAAACCAGACCATCAAATTTTTTTAAAAAGAGTACAATTAACAAAGGCTCAGTGGAGCAAACAAAAAACGCCTTGGCCTTGTTAACCAAAATTTAAAAGGATGCAGTTTCAAAAATTCAAAAAACACGCAGGAACTCCCGACAAAAACCAAAAGCAAAAAATGGAAATTAAAGAATAAATCAAGGGCAAAAATTAAAAAGCAAAGAACAAACCGTTTTTTTAGAAGAAACACATAAAGACAACACGACCACCGCACCCATGCAGAAAAACGGGGCCCTTTAAAAAGCTTTAAGAACCATCAAAGGGGAATTAACAAACTTTAGCAAAACAGGTGAATAATACAAAAAAAAGAGAAAAAAAAAACTCGCTGAGACGACGACCGCATCGTAGGGGATGGAAATTTAAAAAAAATACCCAAAACAAAAAAAAACTTGAGCAAGAAAACAGCAAGACTAAGGCTAAATACAACCGGGACCAATACGAACTCAATGAATAGAATAAGAAAACATCGAAAAAAATTTATAAAGAAGACACGACACTAGCAAACAAACAAAACTGTTTAAGAGCAAAGTCACATTAAAAACAACGTTTTAACTGCCTTAGGGTTTGCAATAAGTAATTGGGGTTTGGCTATTACAGGCGGGGTGGCCAAAGTCATACCTCCACCGCCATCGCCTCCACCTGATAAACATGGTAAAAAAAAAAACTTGAACACTTTCAATTTATTTTAAAAAAATTTCTGTAAGCATAACCTTAAACCCGGGAATTAGAGGGATTGTTAGCGGCTTTTTTCTACTGCAAGCAAATATTGGGTTTTGGCCGGGCACTTAGGCGTTAGTTCCTTAATATTGGGTAATATTTATAAAATAAAAACCGAGTAAACCAGGCCAGAATCCAAGAACAACGCGTCCTTTTCAATTCAGGGCCTCGCGAAAAGAGCCCAAACTTTGCTGATCTTCAATGGCCTTTGGCTTTGGGCCCCCGGGGGTTTGGATACTTATCTGGAGGGCAACTTTTTTTTTACTGCTTTCAATATTTCGGCTCAGAATTTATTTCGTTTTTTCCAACT
Source organism: Conus ventricosus (assembly GCA_018398815.1). Classification (NCBI taxonomy): domain Eukaryota; kingdom Metazoa; phylum Mollusca; class Gastropoda; order Neogastropoda; family Conidae; genus Conus; species Conus ventricosus. The sequence continues at coordinate 59,625,642 of CM031607.1, read as the reverse complement.
TTTTTCATGCCTGCCACAAGGTTTCATTATTGTAGTTTATTATTTTCCTATCTGGAGCCGAGGGCAGAAGCAGCATGTATAAAACCGGGCCAACAGCAAAGTCTACTTCGATTGCGAAAGTAAAACATTTGGTACCTTTTAAAACTTTAAGGTAAATCACTGTAGAATAAAGGGGCCTCTAAATTTGCTATTACTTTTTGTGCATCAAAGCCGTAAAGGACGTTATGCCGCTAGTTTGTCTTTCACCTAGCAAACCCAAACTAAGTACGAACAGAGTCGTTTAATCTTTTTATTCCTCTTTATTAGGCCTTAGAAGCGTCTAAGAAAAGTTTTTCCATGCTGTTTTATGCTCTTGCCAGGACCCAGGTGAACAGCTTGCCTGAAAGAAAAAAGTGAAGGAGGGTTCCACAATTATATTTTTTGTGCACGCCCCAATAAAAGGGTGCCTAAGCCCTGATTTCGGTCCCAAATTTTGCTAAAGTCTGTCTTGAGTTTAAAATTGAATTCGTTACAGATTTTTTTTCCAAAAGCCTCATTCTATTCTGTTTCTAAATGGTTTAAACGGTTTGTCATTTGGTAAAGGTGCTTGCGTTCAGTCAAAAAACGCTGAAGGGTAAAAAAATGAAAAAAACACTACCAACCAAAGGATTAAAATGATTTAAAATGATCAGCATACACACCCACCCCAGTATGCACAAAACACAGCAAAGTTTAACTGGTTTTGAAAAACTGCACGGATACTGAACCACACTTTTGGGGGAGTCTTTTTTTAAAAGGGGGGTAAGATATCTGCTTAAAAGGGGACTTTCCTTTTTATGAAAAATGCAGTCGGGGCACAGAAAGTCGAGGGGTATTTTATTTTTGATTTTAGTGCGGCCCCCAAAAGAAATATTTTCATCATATATTTGAACGCCATTTTTTTTTTGTTTTAAAAATGTTTTTTAACAAACAAAATCAAAAAAACCCCCCTTCGTTTTAGAACATGCTATTTAAAAATCGGAACCAAACGGTCGCGCTCCCCGAAAATTCTACAAATCGTTGGGGTTTTTAAAAAACAAAGCCAAGGAGAATAAAAATTTAAAAAAGTTTAAAAAAAGGGCCAAATTTGTTTAGCCATTAACCTACCAAAATTTTTTTACGGGTTTTTCTCCAAAAAACAATGAGTAACTTTTGACATTCCTCAACTTTAAAAATGGGAATCTAAAACAATGTTACCTTCCCAAACCCGAAGAAGAAATAGGTACTATTTTTGATAAAAGGCAGCTAAAAGTTAGGCTTTTTAACTGCCAATCGGCCTTCAATTTTTAGAGTTTTCGTCAAACCAAAAAACATGAGGGGAAAACCGCTCGTCTTTTATACATTCTTCCATGCATTTTGGATGAGCTGGGCACTGTGAAAAATTATAATTTGGAAGGGCCCCCCAATTTTTAAAGCTCTTCCGTCGGGAAAGCGCATTTGCGATTAGAAATTATCCAATTCCCCAATTTACTTTAAAAAGATTTTTTGGAGGGGCGGGCATTAAAAAAAATCAAAGACAAAGCGGGAAAATTGGAAAAAGTGATAAACCTGACATTGTTTGGAAAAAAAAAAACTTACAAAAAATAATGTCGCTGGGCCAGAAAAAACCCGGGTTACAAGCGCCTGTAAGGTGTATCCTAAATTAAAAAACCTGCGACTTTCCCACTTTAAAAAATTGAGTAGGGCTTGTATGGTTTTGGTCCTAAACTGGGAAAAACCAAAGAGTTGGGGCAGCAAAAACCAAACAGAACAAATGCCAATCTAAGGCAAATAAGTTGGCCAAGAATATAAAATTTCGAAAACCGACCCAAATGGCACTTAAACCAATTTTAGAATGGAAATAAAAGAATTCAAAGCCCATTTACAAATTTAAGCCTCAAAAAAGTTTCAAAAAGCTTCCCTGGCCCTTTCATGAAATTTTATCCGGGCGACAAAGTCGGAAAAAAATTGAAATAACGCCGTATGGGAAAAAACAACATCCCCACAGAAAAAAACAGTTTAAAAAAAGCTTCTACAAATTACATTTTTTTCCCGCAAAAATTTGGGACACGTTCACAAAGAATTTGAAATTTCGTCTTAAAGATTGGGAAAGGGTGGGGTTGTGGGGTTAGTGACGTTTTCCTATACAAGGGAAATTTAAAATTAACTGGGAAAACTTTTGACGTTAAACGCCAACGTTACCATCGCGTTCTTCCAATGGTGGGATATAAGACATAACAAAAAGCAACAAAATCAAATTTGACTTAAAAAAAACAACTTACAGAAAAAGAATTGGATTTAAACTTACCCATTAGGCCTCGAGGGTTTTATTATACTGAACAAATTTTGAAAGAGAGTATGATAAAAATAAAACGATTAGATTTAAAATTTTGTTAAAAACATGGAGCAGTTTAAAAAATTTATGATAAAATCCCCCCCTTTTTCAAGATTTTGGGGAGACTGGTTGTGGAAAACCAATTTTTGTCCTAACTTTTACAAACATTTTCGCTTAAAAATTTTTACATATTGTGATTTTCTGTCCCCACTTAAAAGGAAAAAAGCTATCATGAAAAAAGGTTTATAGGGCAGACAAAGACTATTTAAATTTAAACCACAAAAACGAGTGAGGTTTTTGAAGCTTTTTATAAATGTTTGAAGGGAACGCAACCTCTTTATAAGAACGTTTTGGCGAAAAAATTAAAATTAAAAAAAAGAAACCTTTGTCAAAGCTGGGTTTCAGCGGAAGACACGATGGGATAAGGTGTGGATTTTATGCCAGAAATATAACTCGGTTTTAAAGACTTTTGAGACAGAAAGACGTAGTGTTATTTCACATGAAAGACGAGCTCATTTGAAAAATGTTTCGCGAAAAAGATGTTTTTGAAAATGACCAGGAAAAAAAAAAGTTAACAAAAACTAAAAACGAAAAATTTAGTAAATTTTGTATTAAAAACGGGGTAACCCTACACAGTATTTTTTTGTAATAATCTTATTTTTTGGTTTTGAATTCTTACTTGTCAGAGAACAGGGAAAAAGGGGGCTTTTAGGCCCTTTCGCCCAAAAAAATTGGGAGGAGCAAGTGATTGAATTGGAAAATCTGTTCCTCTCAAACCAACAAAACGTGGCAAACAATCACAGGGCAAAACAAGACGACATGTTTTTGACCTCTAGGGCTTCTTTTAGGCAAGATACAAAATAAATTTGGACAACGAAAATGAACGAGCAATCACTTGTCTCAATCACTTCAGAGCTCCTTTTTATTCAAGCCTATCTGCGCTAAAGGGATTTTAAGATAAGGTTGCTCGTTCATTTTTTGTTTCCTAACCCCTGTTTTTGTATCTTGCCTGAAAAGACCTAAATTTTGAAACGCGTCGTGTTGTGCTTTTTGTTTCGTTTGTCCAGTTTTTTTTTTTTTTCGGGTTTGCTAACATTTATTTTAAATTTGTTTAGATTCCCGCCTGCTCGTCTCACCAAAAAAATATACAAAAGGGAAGAAATAAAATATAAAAATAACACAAATGGACATAAGAACGGACTTACATGAAGGTCTAAGTTACTAAACTGCACAGAGGTAAATATGACGTGCGGGAAGGACAGGAAATAACATCCCAGAGTGGGAAAGGGGGGAAAAAACCCGTGGCAAAGAGAAAAAGAAATAACAAAGGGAAACGTAACTGCTTGATTTCTGGCCTACAAAACGTTTCTGGGTTTTAGGACCGTTTGAAGAACATGTTGTGTGTGTGTATGTGTGTGTGTGTTGGGGTGGTTTTTGTGGTGTGTGTGTGTGTGTTGGTTGTGCATGTACGGGGGTTGCCGTGCTGGGGGTCCGCCGGTGTGTGTTGTGTGTGGGGTGTGTGTGTGGGGTGTGTGTGTGTGGTGTGGTGTTGTGGCGCGTGTGGCATTACGTGTGGGTTTTCCGTGCGGTTATGTGTGTATGTGTGTGTGCGTGTGTGTGTATGTGCATGGTGTGTGGTGTGTTGTGGTGTGTGTGTGTGTTGGGGTGTGTGTGCGTGTGCCGCGCGTGTGTGCATTTACTGTTGGTCCGGCTGGTTCATGTGTGGGCGTGTGCGTGTGCGTGTGTTGGGGGTGAGTGTGTGTGTGTTGCGCGCCCCCCCGCGGGGGGCTGTACTTGTGTGTCCGGGGTGTGGGGGTGTATGGTGTGCGCGTTGTGTGTTGTGTGTGCATGGTTGGGGGGCGCGTGTGTGTGTGTGGTGGTGTGTTGTGTGTGTGTGTGTGTGGTGTGTGTGTGGTGCGCCCGGTTGCATGACGGTGGGGTTCCGGCTGTGGTTAGGTGTTGCTGTGGTGGTGTGTTGTGTGTGTGTGTGTGTGTGTGTGCGTGTGCATGTGTGTGTGTGTGTGTGTGTGTGTGTGTGTGTGTGTGTTTATGTGTGTGACGTGCGCGCGCGCGCGTGTTCGTGTGTTGTTATCGTTGATAATGACGAATGCAAGCAAAAGTCCTCTACGTTAAAATCCACGCTTAAAAAAAAAGAAGTCTAATATTTCTGTTTATGCCTCCTCCCCCCCCCCCCTCTCTCTCTCTCTTTCTCTTTTGCTCTCTCCCTCGCTCTTTATCCCTTCATATTTTGTCTATACATGTTTCTCTCTCTCTCTCTCACCTCTCTCTCTCTCTCTTTCTCTCCCCCCCTCCTTCTCTCTCTCCATATTCTTTCTTTACGTACGTTTGTCTCTCTGTCCATTCTGCCTAGTTTATTCTGATACTCTCTCTCTCTCTCTCTCTCTCTCTCTCTCTCTCTCTCTCACACACACACACACACACACACACACACACACACACACACACACACACACACACACACACACACACACACACACAATGATTGAAATGTCATTGTAACGTTATTGCAGGACTGAACAGAGCTTGTATCAATATGAATTTGAACACCTGTTTTTGCTATGAAAAATTGGTGTCCCTTTCAATTACGTTTCTTGTTGTCTTCCAAACAGGCACTGAACTGCACAATCTGTACTCTTTTTTTTTTTAAACAGGAAGCATCAAGTTTAGAGAAATGGCAAAATCACAAAACGTTTTTTTTTTTAATGTGTGTATGTTGCACTTACTGCTAATTGTTCACTTGTGTTGGTATTTGGCAATGGCGATAAATCATGACACTTACTGCTAATTGTTCACTTGTGTTGGTATTTGGCAATGGCGATAAATCATGACACTTACTGCTAATTGTTCACTTGTGTTGGTATTTGCAATGGCGATAAATCATGACACTTACTGCTAATTGTTCACTTGTGTTGGTATTTGGCAATGGCGATAAATCATGACACTTACTGCTAATTGTTCACTTGTGTTGGTATTTGGCAATGGCGATAAATCATGACACTTACTGCTAATTGTTCACTTGTGTTGGTATTTGGCAATGGCGATAAATCATGACACTTACTGCTAATTGTTCACTTGTGTTGGTATTTGGCAATGGCGATAAATCATGACACTTACTGCTAATTGTTCACTTGTGTGGTATTTGGCAATGGCGATAAATCATGACACTTACTGCTAATTGTTCACTTGTGTTGGTATTTGGCAATGGCGATAAATCATGACACTTACTGCTAATTGTTCACTTGTGTTGGTATTTGGCAATGGCGATAAATCATGACACTTACTGCTTTTCAAGCTCCTCTGATTTGATGCTAGGTCATCGCGCAACTGATCTTGTATCTTATTGAGATGTTCATGTCTTTCTATGCAGGCTTTAACTAGACCTTATGGCCAGGACACACAAGGTCAGCTCCAGTATGAACTGGTGCATTCCATCTCCATGTAAGCATGCAAGACATGAAACATGACAGTCAATCTGGAAAGCAGAATCCAAGCCAGGGAAATTAGATGTTATTTTAAGATACTAACCATCAGACACACCGATCACAGCACCAATCAACACGTGCATCAAAACATGAAGCAAAGATAGGACCATATTATAATGACTACGCACATACATTAATTGGCATGGTCATATAACATTCATTAGTATGGTCATATAACATTCATTAGTATGGTCAT
>CM031607.1:59612111-59614611 GCA_018398815.1 Conus ventricosus | reverse complement strand
AAGTGATCTCAAAGCGGCACGACTCAGTAGCGTCACCCGCTGGATACCGCTCCCAACCATGGCAAACAAGGCCAATAACCCATCCTGACATCTCTGCCTTTCTCCGTCGGTATCAGAGATAGCGTCAGAGCATTAGCCATAACGATAGGCGTTTTTGCTTTTGTTGTTGTCGCTCCCTATCTTTACCTTAAAAAGTTCTTAGTTTTCTCCACATATCTGTCATTTCTTTCAATCTGACTTCCTTAATATATTTCTTTCTTTCTCCCTTACCTTCTCTTCCTGCTCCCCCCCCCCCTACCCCCCAACCCTCATTCATCTTTAACCTTTCCTGCAAGCCTCCCTGTCGATCTCTATAAACATTTCTGCCCCTAAACTTGTTTTTACCATACCCCATCTTCACCCTTCCTTCTACCCCATCTTCATTTTTCCTTTTACCCCATCTTCATCCTTCCTCCTTGTCCACTTGGTAAGTGCGTTTAATGTTTAATGCCTGCTGTGCCCTTTATATCTTTGTTTGTTAGTTTCTTCTCTTTTTTTCCCTCTGCCCCAAACTAGTGCTTCAATCTTTCTGCCATGAAGGAGTCTGAATGGTGATGTTTTACAGAGACAGACGGCTTTCTCTCCAGTCTGAATGGTGATGTTTACAGAGACAGAAGGCTTTCTCTCCAGTCTGAATGGTGATGTTTACAGAGACAGAAGGCTTTCTCTCCAGTCTGAATGGTGATGTTTACAGGGACAGAAGGCTTTCTCTCCAGTCTGAATGGTGATGTTTACAGAGACAGAAGGTTTTCTCTCCTTTGATCCATAATGAGTCTGAGGTCCTGAAGGAGTGAAAAGTGTGTGTGTGTATGTGTGCGTTCATACCTGCGCGTATATATATATATATATATATATATATATAATATATATATATATATATATATAATATATATATAATATATATGTGTGTGTGTGTGTGTGTGTGTGTGTGTGTGTGTGTGTGTGTGTGTGTGTGTGTGTGTGCATTCATGTGTGTGTGCGTGAGTGTGCATATCTATCTATATCTATCTATCTATCTATCTATCTATCTATCTATATATCCATATATATATTTAAGAGAGAGAGAGAGAGAGAGAGAGAGAGAGAGAGAGAGAGAGACAGAGACAGAGAGAGACAGAGACAGAGACAGAGACAGACAGAGACAGAGAGAGAAATGTATGTCTATGGACACATTCTTTCCAGTATTCGGTCATCGCACATACGTTTCATTTCACTTGTCCTTGACCTTAATCCTTGACATTGTCTAATGCAGCTGTCTTCTACCCGTATCAACATATTTGTATTCCTTGTTTCTGTCCAAAAGATAGCCCCTCTTTCCTTTTTGGTCTTATGAAAATATACGTTTCCAGAATGTTCTCTCTCTCTCTCTCTCTCTCTCTCTCTCTCTCTCTCTCTCTCTCTCTCTCTCTTCCTATTTTTGAAGGTTTATAACCTGGAATTTGGTATGTTCCATCCCTGTATATTCCAAACACATATTTTGTCTGGCACTACACTCTCACGATCCTCTACTCCACCCCAACACTCTCTCTCTTCCCCAACCTCTCTCTCTCTCTCTCTTCTCTCTCTCTCCTCTCTCTCTCTCTCTCTCTCTCTCTCTCTCTCTCTCTCTCTCTCTCTCTCCCGTACTGTCCAGCTATTGAGTCTTCTCCTACCCACAGTCCAGGGAATAATGCTGAAAAGGGAAGCTGGCTGCAGTGTTCTATTTCAGACTCTGACGTTGCAAGTGATCATCAAAGCGGCACGATGTCAGTAGCGTCACCCGCTGGATACCAGCTCCCAGCCATGGCAAACAAGGCCAATAACCCATCCTGACATCTCTGTCTTTCTCCGTCGGGTTCAGAGACAGCGTCAGAACATTAGCTATAACGACAGGCGTGTTTTTGTTTTTGTTTCCGTTGTTGTCGCTCTCTATCTTTACCTTCGGAAATTCTTAGTTTTTTCTCCACATTTCTGTCATTTCTTTCCTTCTGACTTTCATTATATATTTCTTTCTTTCTCCCCTACCTACTCTCCCCCTTCACCCTTCACCCCCCCCCCCCAACCCTCGTCCCTCATCCCTCTTTACCTTTCCTGCAAGTCTCCTTGTCGATCTCTATAAACATTTCTCCCCCAAAACTTGTTTTCTACCCCTCTTCATCCTTCCTCCTCGTCTACTTGGCAAGTGCGTTTAATGTTTCATGCCTACTGTGTCCTTTATATCTCTCTTAGTTATTTTCTTCTCTTTTTTTCCATTGGGCCCCAAACTAGTGCTTCAATCTTTTTGCCATGAAGGAGTCTGAATAGCGATTTTACAGTGACAGAAGGCATTCCCTCGTTTGATCCATATCGAATCTGAGGTGCTTAAGGGGTGAAGAGAGAGAGAGAGAGAGAGAGAGAGAGAGAGAGAGAGAGAGAGAGAGAGAGAGAGAGAGAGAGAGAGAAGAGAGAGCATACCTGCGCGCATGCGTATATGTGTGTACAT
>CM031607.1:59599611-59602111 GCA_018398815.1 Conus ventricosus | reverse complement strand
AGAGAGAGAGAGAGAGAGAGAGAGAGAGAGAGAGAGAGAGAGAGAGAGAGAGAGAGAGAGAGAGAGAGAGAGAGAAGTGAGAGTGGGCGATACAGAAAAAAAACTAGACTTGAAGTGATGCAGAAGTAGACTGAAATTAGTATTTACAGCACATGAGTAGCCTGGAAAGGATACAGAAGGATAAATCAGCCAATAAGACATTGTATAAATTTTATGTAAGGAAATAGGAAAAGATGTAAAGAGTACACAAAGAGACTGAAAACGATATTAATCATATGGAATCAGAATGGAAATAACACGGATGATAGAGAAATAGGCCTGAAATAATGCCACACAAGGAGATTGAAAACAGATGGTACAATAGTGGATGGGAAATAATATGGACAGTACAAATAATTGAAATAACATGGATGACATAGAATAGATTCGAAAATGATACGAATGACGCTGAAGTGAACTAGAAATTATATCAATGGCACAAAAGTAAACTGAAAACTATAGGAATGATGCATATGCCGCAAATAATAGGAAAGCTCATGGAACGAATCATAGCAAAACAATTGATAAATCCTCCCTCTCAGTCAAGGAGATTACAGAACAAAAATACATGGAAAATGCGACCGCAAGAAGTATATAGGATTTCAAAAAAAAAAAAGGAAAAACACGGGCAGTTGCAACAGACTTGGAAGATGCATGCAACAAAGTCTGGTTTGGCTTCTCATGGAGCTTTACCTTTGACTATGGAATCAGTAGGACACATACATGATGGACTGCAGTAGCACTTCAAGAGCCAACCGTCATCCTACTAATTTGGAAACTGAATATCCGAACCTCATAAACTCTCCAATGAAATACTACAAGGTTCCCCTCTCTCCTCTGTTTTATACAATGTTTATACTAAATGCCTTCCAAACTTCAATAGAAACGGAATCGTTCGAGTGCTGACATCAGCAGATGACAGTCTGATCTACAAAACATCAAAGAATGCTCAAGAAAGATCGAAAGCAGTTCACCAGCAGCTGAACAACATTGCTGAGTGGTGTCAAGAAAACTGGATCGTCCATCAAACAAAAACCCAGACATTGGTCTGCACTCTCAACAACAAGACATCAAGATAATACCTTCACAAGCTTCCTAGAATGGAGCACAAATTGGATCAATTGACAATCTATGCTGTTTGGGCATAGGCTTTGATAGGATGCTGACCTTCAGAAAACATGCTCAGAATATTGTTCCTAAACGCAAAAAAGCCTGTGTGCGATGAAAGCAATGGCAGCTATAGGCATTGATCAGTGCCATCGCTATCGATTGTATCACGCTGTTGTACTCAGTGTGACTGCTCATGGATTTGAGATTGCAACACTGTCCAAGACCAGACTTCTGAAAAAAAAAATCAGGATTGACTGATCTTGGGAACTACGAAGGACATACCAATTGAAAATATGCGATAGCCGCTTTATCTTCCTTCAATGCAGGTAAGTCACAAACCAGAACAGATGAAGGCATGTTTTAGAGCATTTCAACCCCCCCCCCCCCCCCAAATCCCACATGTGTACGTGTGTTTGCATGTGTGTGTGTGTGTGTGTGTGGTGCGTGCGTGCGTGCGTGCGTACGTGCGTGCTGTGCGTGTGTGTGTGTGTGTTGTGTGTGTGGTGTGTGTGTGTGTGTGTGCGTGTGTGTGCGTGTTGTCTAACACTCGTCGCATCTGCAATGAAACTTGCGGTAGACTGTAAATTAGTTTATCCTCTGATGACGAAATGCTATGGAGGTTTGTTTTAAACTTCATCTAGTTTAAACACCATGCTTTGAAATCTTTATCACTTCAAGAACCTTACAATGAAACAAAAATGCTTTTGAACACCAACAGCATGTCGACACATCGGTCAAGGCGATTCTTTGGATGTTCCAGGGTCAAATCTTCTCTGGTCTGCGTTGAAACCAATGATTCTCATCTGGATTCTACCGAATGTATCTCATGTCAATATGTTTCTTTCTCTAAAATCTAAATGAGTAAAACCAGATATATTTTGCTGCTGCTACTGCTGTTGTTGTCTTGTAAGTCCGAGCATCGACTGTTTTTAACATGCGATCAATCGACCCATCAATTCTGAAATAAATCTCTTTAATGGCCCTACCTCCTGGGCCAGTCACACACACACACACACACACACACACACACACACACACACACACACACACACCACACACACACACAGAGTGATCTATTCTCTGATAAAACTCTTTTCATCCAACATGCGCTTTTTTTTCTCCGCCATGTTCTAACTGTCCTTGCACTTTATCAGATCCTGTCTAATATTCTGGTTTGAGGGAGTCTTAGATGATTCAGCCCAAACCTAACCTCACACACACACACACACACCCCGCGCGCGCGCGCGCGCGCGCGCGCTCACACACACACACACACACACAACACACACACACACACACACACACACACACACATACAGAGAGAGAGAGAGAGAGAGAGAGAGAGAGAGAG
>CM031607.1:59589611-59592111 GCA_018398815.1 Conus ventricosus | reverse complement strand
AATGCAGAAACGTTGGGTTCCGTATAGATAGAGACGGACATCGAAAAATGAAGAGTCTGTGCTGAAATCAAAAGGCAGCAAAACTCTATGCTGAGTGTAGAGTTGGCATCATCAGAGCACTGGTAGTTACAATGTCTGTGCTGAGAGTAGAGTTAGAGTCAGCAGGCCACAGGAAGTCAGAAAACCTGATACCGTGTGTACGTTAGAATCAGCAGACCACAGAAAGTCACAGAGCCTTATGCTGAGGGCAAAACTGGCATCAACAGACCACAGGAAGTCACAAAGCCCTCTGCTGAGTGTACAATTGGAATCAAGAGACCACAACGCCCTATGCTCAGTACAGATTGAAATCAGCATACCACAGGACATCAGAAAGCCCCAAACTGAATGTGTGTGTGTGTGTGTGTGTGGTGTGTGTGTGTGGTGTGTGTGTGTGTGTGTGTGTGTTGTGTGTGTGTGTGTGTGTGTGTATGTGTGTATCAAGCCGTATAAAAGCGTGTCAAGCTTTGTCAGCTCATGGATCAATCTCCACTGGAAACTTCAGTCGCCATCCTTTACGTGCCCACGGGAGGGGATAAGCGAGAGGAGGCTGACAGGAAAGTTGGACAAACCCTAAGCGTCTTCCCTGTTGGAATCTGTGGTCACAAACGTCTAGGAAACGTACTCAGTCGTTTGAAACTAAAAGATACGACCAACATCTTTGTTTCTGATGTGATTCCTGATGTGATTCCTGTTGTTAATAATCGTTCAGAGTACTGTTTTCTTGCGTTGTGGCGAAAGATAAATTATGATTCTTCTGCGGAATGATCCTGAGTCGATCCTTTGGAGTCTCCGGTCGTGAAGTGAAATCCAGGACATGAGTTTAAAAGGGCTAACGAACATGTCTCCACACTAAGAACTGAATCACTCTGCAGCGTTACTGAACACATCCTGAATACAAATAGTTCTCACTCTCTGTGGCTGTGATGTGGGGAGTATTGTTGTGTGCATGTGAATGCCTTTTGTGTGTGTGGCGTCTGAAGAAGGCGCACCTGTCGAAAACTCACTTGTTCGTTTTGTGTTTTAAGCGTTGCTTTGCACTGCTTTCTGTTACTGGTTTGGAAGAGGTAACATGCAGTAACAACACCATAACCTGACTAAATGAAATTGTCAACAGTTTCCTTGCCTGGGTAACCAAGAGACAGTATGTCATTATCACCCGACGTAGGTGGATGATAATGACGAGGAACGATAGTATGTACACCTGCTTGGGATATAGGAAGTGTGTAATCATAATATCCAGCGATGGTGAGGATGATTGGTGATAGTACTCACACATGTTTTGGAAATCATAATTGAGTGGGGATACCTGAACACCAGACGGTTGTGAAAAAGAGCGATAACACGGGTTAAAAAACATACAGAGTACAATGAAAACCCTTCCAAAGGATGTGCAGTATTGCACCCAGCTAGTCGGTTCGAAAGTAGAAGGCAGTGCTTTTCTGGGTCCTCCACGCACCTTCGGGTATATCTTTGTCTCTCTATACCTGCCTAGGGTTAGGAAGTGTGTCATCAGAACACACAATGAAGATGAGGATGATTGTTGATAGTATTCATACCTGTTTTGGAAAGAATAATTGAGTGGGGATACCTTAACACCAGACGGCAGTGAAAAAGAGCGCTAATACTGGTTTGAAAACATTAAGACTATGATGAAAACCCGACATCTGACGATGTTAAATTTGGCCGAGAGAATTTACACCTACTTGAGGTTACGGATGATATGTAATCCTAAACTGACATCAGACTGACCAATCACAAAAGACCTAGGAGGTCAAAGATGACAATGACAGAACGTGACCCGCTGCTGTCTAGTATATAGCTCACAGTCAGCCAATCTTGGTGGGGATGAAAGGAACGTATGGTAGCGGATACCATAGCGGATACCAAAACCTCCATGCTTACCCGGGTTCAAGGTAAACTACATGTTGTAAGTCGGCTTGCAAGCATGCGATTCTTGGATAGCACGTAAAGGTTTGTTGTTGTTTTTAAACATAATCTTGTTGTTGATGTTGTTGTTTTCGTCTTTCCACACACTAAGTAGACACTTTCTGCCTCTTTTTTTTTATCATATTAGTTTCTTCTCCGTTTTTGCCTCCCTCTTTCGAAAATCTCCCTTCTGTCTTTTTTGGTCTATCTTTTCTTCTCCTCATCCTAGTTCTTTCTTCTGGGTTTTTTTTTTTTATACGTCTTAAGTGAGTTTCTGATGAAGCCGATGACGAGGAGTAATCTATGAGATGGCTTGGGCCAGCAGATTTCCTACGACCAGATTTTTCCTAATCGGAATTCCATCTGCCTCTCATGTGATTTATACCGGAGAAGATGAGATTTTCCCTGAGAGTTTGTGCATACAGCTTCAGAGCTCTTTTAGTGGACTGAAGCTTTCCAAACTTTAGCTAACTTTTCTGCTCCTTTCTTTTTTTTTTCTCCCCCTTTTTTGTTCTAGATGAGATTTGTTGGA
>CM031607.1:59577111-59587111 GCA_018398815.1 Conus ventricosus | reverse complement strand
GTCTCTGTGTTTGTGTTGTGTGTGTGTGTGTGTGTGTGTGTTGTGTGTGTGTGTGTGTGTGTGTGTGTGTGTGTGTGTGCGTGCGTGCGTGTGTGCGTGCGTGCGTGCGTGCGTGCGTGCGTGCATGTGTGTGTGTGTGCGTCTCTCTCTCTCTCTCATGCTTGCATGTTTGCGTGCGTGCGTGCGTGTGTGTGTGTGTGTGTGTGTGTGTGTGTGTGTGTGTGTGTGTGTGTTGTGTGTGTGTGTGTGTTTCTCTCTCTCGTTGATAAAAAAAAAAGTTTTCTGAGTTCTGAGCTCTCTCTCTCTCTCTGTTGGTCGGTTGCTCTCTCTCTCTCTCTCTCTCTCTCTCTCTCACTCTCTAATACGTTCTCTAGTTCGTTTCCTTCTTCTTTCTGTCTGTAATGTTGTCTCTTCTCTTTTCCTTCTCTTCTCTTTCTCTTCTCTCATCTCTCTCTCTCATCTCATAAGATCTTCTTATATTCTTTTCTCAATTATTATCTATTTCGTCATGTTCAAATCTCTCACATCTCTCCTCTTTTTTCCTTCTTCTTTATTCTGTGTACTTATCTTATGTCTCTCTTTCCTTCTTTCTATTAATCTTCTCTCTCTATCTCTCTCTCCTCATCTCTCACATCGTCTTCATTCTCTTCTTCTCTTTCTTCTTCTTTCTCTTCTTTCTTTCTTTCTTTCTTTCTTTCTTCTTCCTCTCCTTCTTCCTCGTCTTCTTCTTCTTCTCTTCTCTGCCTCTCTGCCTTTTTTCTTCCTTTCTTTTTTTCTGCCTTATACAGTCTCTCTTTATATCTGTTTTCTTTTTATATTCAATGCCAAACTTTTTCTGTTAATGTGAATGTTTTGCACTGACGCTCTTTTTGACACAAACAACATTGCTCATTGGAAGAAATGTAAGGTTTGTTTTCGTTTGATTATAAGTTCTATATGACTCGACTCTAAATATCATGGAAAATAAATTCTAATACAAAAGGACGCAATTCTTTGACTTGCCACGAGGTTTGTTTTTTCCACAATGTCTGGGCGAATAACTGCGTTTGAAACGTTCAGTATCTTAGCACTGATCCTAAGCCAAAGTCCGTGGGTGAATTTCAATCCAGTGAAGCTGTTGCGTTTTCTTTTTTTTTAGTACGAATTCAACCAGGCCTGTCTGCTGGAAAGTCCTATCTTAGTGTTGTCTCCTTCATACGACGACCTTGTGCACAGTGTGAGGATAAAAAAAAAGAAAGAAACTGGTCTGGTTTTTGCCATAAAGTATTGTGTAGAAATGTTGAGTATATGTTATTCTGGAGAAGAAAAAAACTTTTCATTTGCTTTTGCCAGTAAGTAGAAACCTCTAGAAACTTTATCAATGTAATATGAGAGAGAGAGAGAGAGAGAGAGAGAGAGAGAGAGAGAGAGAGGCGGGGAAGAGTGAGAAAGACAGGCATACAGAGACAGAGACATACAGACAGAGAGACAGGGAGAAAGAAAGAGAGAGAGAGAGAGAGAGAGAGAGAGAGAGAGAGAGAGAGAGAGAGAGAGAGAGAGACAGAGAGAGAGAGAGAGACAGACAGACAGACGGACAGAGACAGAGACAGAAACAGAGACATACAGACTGACAGACAGACTAACAGACAGATAGACAGACAGATAAAATGCCAGAGAGAGAGAGAGAGAGAGAGAGAGAGAGAGAGAGAGAGAGAGAGAGAGAGAGAGAGAGAGAGACAGACAGACAGACAGACAGAAACAGAGACAGACAGATATATAGACAGACAGACAGATAGAAAGCCCACAGAGAGAGAGAGAGAGAGAGAGAGAGAGAGAGAGAGAGAGAGAGAGAGAGAGAGAAGATACAGAGACAGAGACAGACAGACAGAGGAGGGGTCGTGTTGATGCTCGAAACCATATTTAACTCTAATGGAAGTACCTCTGAAACGCCTGAAGCCCGGAGACTAGAGACCTCTCTCGGCAGGGTTACCGCCTGGACTCTGCTTCGCCTGGGTGCCCCTCTTCATAACAAGGGAGGGCATCCGTGGGGACGCCAGGAAAGTCGAAGTAATGACCGAAAAACTGAACTCAATGACTCAAAACGCAATGAGCTTGATATGGACTCCATGTCTGTCAACGACTCAGTGCGGTAATGGCTTCACGTCTTGTCAGTGACTCAGTGAGTCAGTCCATGACTTAATGTCTCTGACTCAGTTGTCTGTCAAGAACTCAGTGTCGGTCGGGCAACTCAATATGCCGAGGGCTTCATCTCTGTCAGTGATTCAGTGAAGCATTGGCTTAATGGCTGTTAAAGACTCAATATCTATCTTTTATTCAAAGGGACGATGACGTAATGTCTGTCAATGACTTATTGTCTGTCAATGACTCCATGTCTATCAATTCCTCACAGCAACAACGGCTTAATGTCTGTCAATGACTTAATGTCTGTCAATGACTCCATGTCTATCAATTCCTCACAGCAACAACGGCTTAATGTCTGTCAATGACTTAATGTCTGTCAATGACTCAATGTCTATCAATTCCTCAAAACGAAAATGGCTTAATGTCTGTCAATGACTTATTGTCTGTTAATGACTCAATGTCTATCAATTCCTCAAAACGAAAATGGCTTAATGTCTGTCAATGACTTAATGTATGTTAATGACTCAATGTCTATCAATTCCTCAAAGCGACAATGATTTAATGTCTGTCAATGACTTAACGTCTGTCAGTGACTCAATATCTGTCAGTGACTCAATGACTCAATGTGGCGATGGCTTAGTCTGAAAATGACTTAATGTCTGTTAATGTCTCAATGTTTCTCCATGGCTCGGTTCAATGGCACAACATCAGTCAGTGACTAAATGTGACTCAATGACTCAATGTCTCTCTGTGACTCGATAACATCTGCCAAAGATTTGATGACTGCCAATGGGCTATTGTCTGTCAGTGACAATAATACCCGTCAATGACTTAAAGCGTAGACTCAGTGTCTGTCAGCCATTCGGTGTCTGTCAGTGTTTCAATGTCTGTCAATGACTCAATGTCTGTAAAAGACTCAGTAATGTCTGTCGGTGACTCAATGTCTGTCGATGAGTCAAAAATGTCTGCTGATTATTCAATGTCCTGCAGTGACTCAATGTCTGTCAGTGTTTCAATGTCTGTCGATGAGTCCAAAATGTCTGCTGATTATTCAATGTCCTGCAGTGACTCAATGTCTGTCAATGTTTCTATGTCTGTGACTCATACATGCCCGTCAATGACTCAATAATGTGTCTGTCAATAAACTCAATATCTGTCAATGACTCAATAATGTCTGTCAATGACTCAATGTCTGTAAAAGACTAAATAATGCCTGTCAGTGACTCAATGTCTGTCAATGACGCAATAATGTCTGTCAATCACTCAATATTATCTGTCAATGACTCAATGTCTAGCAATGACTCATTGTCTGTCAATGATTCAATGTCTGTCGATGAGTCAAAAATGTCTGCTGATTATTCAATGTCCTGCAGTGACTCAATGTCTGTCAATGTTTCTATGTCTGTGACTCATACATGCCCGTCAATGACTCAATAATGTGTCTGTCAATGACTCAATATCTGTCAATGACTCAATAATGTCTGTCAATGACTCAATAATGTCTGTCAATGACTCAATAATGTCTGTCAATGACTCAATGTCTGTAAAAGACTCAGTAATGTCTGTCAGTGACTCAATGTCTGTCAATGACGCAATGTCTGTCAATCACTCAATATTGTCTGTCAATCACTCAATGTCTAGCAATGACTCATTGTCTGTCAATGACTGAATGTCTGTCAGTGACCCAAAGTCTGTCAATGACTTAATGATGTCTGTCAATGACTCAATGATGTCTGTCAATGACTCGATAATGTCTGTCAATGACCTAGTGTCTGTCAATGACTCAATGTCTGTCAATGACTCAATGATGTCTGTCAATGACTCAAATGTCTGTCAGTTACTCAATGTCTGTCAATGACTCCAATGTATGTCGGTGACTCAACGTCTGTCAATGACTCAATGTCTGTCACTGACTCAATAATGTCTAGCAATGATTCAATGATGCTTGTTAATGACTCAATAATGTCTCTCAAGGACTCAGTAATGTCTATCAAAGGACTCAATGACTGTCAGCGAGTCAATAATTTCTGTAAATGACTAAATATATCTATTAATGACTCAATGATTTCTGTAAATGACTCAAATAATGTCCATCAATGACTCAATGAAGTCTGTCACTGACTCAATAATGTCCATCAATGACTCAATGATGCCTGTCACTGACTCAATAATATCTTCCGATGAGTCAATAATGTCTGTCAATGATTCAATAATGTCTATCAATGACTCAATGATGTCTGTCACTGAGTCAGTAATGTCTGTCACTGACTCAGTAGTGTGTAACAATGACTCAATGATGTCTGTCAGTGACTCAATGATGTCTGTCAATGACTCAATGATGTCTGTCAATGACTCAACAATATCTGTCAATGACTCAATGCTTGTCAATGATTACATGTCTGTCAATGACTCAATAATGTCTGTCAATGAGTCAATAATGTCTGTCAGTGACTCAATAATATCTGTCAATGACTCACCAATGTCTGTCAGTAACTCAATATCTCTCCATAACTCCAGTGTCAGTCATTTGGTCAATTTCAATGGGGGGCACTCGATAGATCCCCGTCTCGATGGATCCCCGTCTCAATAGATCCCCGTCTCGATAGTTTCCCATCTCGATGGATCCCTTCCGATTGATTCCTGTCTCGAGGATCCCGTTACGTTTTTGATCAAACCGAGACGGGGGTCTACGAGATGGGATCTCCCGAAGGGATCATCGAGACGGGGATCTATGGGAGACGAAATTCGCCCCACATGAAATAGGGATCAATCGAGCCGGGTTACCGAGTGGGGGATTATCGAGCGGGGATCTATCGAACGGAATTCGTCCACTTTGGTGGGATCTATCGAGGACGGGATCTACCGAGTTGAGGATCTACCAGACGGGGTTTCTTCGGATGTACCCAATTCAATAGAATCCTACGGCTATGACAAAGTCCAGAGTTTCAAAATGCCTTGATGAGATCGAACCAAAGGCTTGTTTCCCGCCAGTCCTAATCCCTTGCATCTCCCTACGCGACATGGCCCTTTCGGGACCCCCAATTGTTAACTGTCGTGGTTCCGATGGGGCAGGAGGCTAGAAGGGGGGAGGAGTTTCACACATCCTTTTCCAGCATTCTAGGTCAACATTTCAAAAGGTGGAGGGCAAGGTGAAGATCGAAATGAGGGAGGAAAAAAAAACCCAAACAAGACACATCATTCCAAATTGCAAATGGCACCAGTTAAAACACACCACACACACACACACACCACAAACACACACACAACACACACACACACTCCACCTTTACCTATCCCCCCCCCCCCCCCCCCCCCCCCCGACACACCCAAAGGAAAAAAACGTGAATGTGATAAAAAGGGAAAAACCACCTGTCACCAATCCAAGAGCCAGCATCGGGCCAAAGGTAGGAAAACCTTAGAAAAAGACAGAACGGAAGTGAGACAGGAAGGGGCGGATTTGACGCATCAGATCTGTCGCATATAATACAACTGCCCTTTTCGGTACAGGGGGAATAACTCTGATGTCAGGGCCCCAGTTCATGGTTCAGCCCTCTCTCCCTCCTCCTCCTCCCTCTTCTTCTTTCAACACCCATCTTGCTAATTCGTTCACTCCTCTCTCGCCTCTTGTCAAAGAAGCTTTCGTCATGAACAGGTGCGTGAGGTTTGAATCCACATATGCAAACCAAGACTTAGACCAGTGTATTATTCCTTACATTCTAGACTGTCTGCCGTAGGGTGAGCCCTCAATACACACGCATCGTAGTACAATCCAGTTGTCAAGGCTTACTGTCACGAGTGTGATGAAGTTTGAATTCTTGTTGTTTTAAGAATGCAAAAAACATCTACGCGATTACTCCCCTCAACCCTCCCTCCCCCTCACACACCTAAAGTTAGAAATTTTTGTTTGTTTTAAGCATTTGATATGCAAAAGATAATCTACACACACACAACACACACACACACACACACTCACACTCACACACACACAAAACACACACACACACCCTTCTTTTTTCCATATCTCTGTCCTCCACAACACTTTTCACTCCCAAATCCTTGGCCCCTACCAAAACATCGGAATTCAATGACTCCACAAGTCGCCGTATTGAAACTATCATCGCTGACATTGCTGACATTGGGACTGTTTGAGTTTTTTTCTTTTTTGTATCTCATCGTGAAACAGTAATAAAAACAAAACAAAAAAAAGCAAGCTTTCTTTTTATGCCTACACCTACGTTGTCCTAACACCTATCATAACCCGAACTACGGGCGAGGCAGTGCTCCCGCGTGGAAGGGGTTGACTTTTCCCACGCTATGATGCCCCCCCCCCCCCCCCCCCCCCCCCCCCCCCCCCCCCCCCGACTCTTGACTGCCGGGCGTGAAGCATTGCCTGCCAGTGAAACGCACCGTTGCCGATTGTCTGCTAAAAGCCCGTTTCCCCCCAGTTTCATTTCCCAAAATTGTGCATAGCACAGAGGCCGCGTTCATGCTGCAGCGAAAGTTTCAACAATTAGAAACGAAAATGATTAAAAATGCAACAAAAATTTAAAGTTTCAACAAATTAGAACGAAAATGATTAAACATGCAACAAAATTCAGGTTGGTTTACATTTTCCCAAAAAAAAACGTGGGCTTCAAATGCTCAATAAACAGGTCACCAAAAACAATGAACATGTTTCCGTTAACTCTTTAAAAACGGGGCTCAAATGGACGTCAGGAAAACGATCCTGTACAATCGACATAAGTATAACAGACACCTTTCTCCATTTTACTCTTGCGCGCACACATAAAGCACCCCCACCAAAAGGGACCACCATTTTTTTTTCATTAAGCCGCGCACTCTACCCCTCCCCCCTCCCCCCGGTCTCTCTGTCCCTCACACACACATAAAGCTTTGGGCACACACCTCTACAAACACAGAAAGAGAGAGAGAGAGAGAGAGAGAGAGAGAGAGAGAGAGAGAGAAGCAAAGAGAGAGAAGCACTGAGAGAGAGAGAGAGGAGAGAGAGAGAGAGAGAGAGAGAGAGAGAGAGAGAGAGAGAGAGGAGAGAAGCACACACACACACACTCGCGCGCGCGCCTCCCTATCAACTGGTCTTTCTCTCTTCGACTCCGACCTTTTTCATTAACGAAGAGGCGAAATGATGAAACTAAAATCTCGCGTGCAGCCGAGATGAAATCCACCGTGCCCGTCGCTGGAACCCCCCCCCCCCCCCCCTCTCTCTCTCTCTCTCTGTCTGTCAAGAACCAGTTCTGACATGAGAAATGAGGGAGCAGGGAGATGGAAACAAGAGCCGAACTGTGACAGCTTGCCATGCATGCCTATTAGAGTCGTTGAGTGTTTTGTTTCATGCCATTGCGTGGGTTGGGACTTGAACTAAGGTTACCTTTTCACCACGTCCCAGCGTTCGTTGGTTTGTGTGCCTGTATGGGCGATCACACACAAACAGTAATGAACCAATCTGGAAAGAAAATAAAAAAGGAAACGTGACCATGGCAAATGCACTACACTGTTGTGCCCACCCGGATCCGGATACCAATCCTCATCAAACAGCGGATACAAAATCCTTTCAGCGCGATTGTGACGCATATTCAACTTAACATGGACATTATGCAGCCGCTTTTTTTTTTATTACTACAAAACTAGATAACTAACTATCCCCGAGGTAAAATATATATATAAATATATATATATATATATACACTTCCACACGGTCTACTCCTTGTCGTGGTGTGGGAGCTTGCGTACCTATATGACCCAGAGAGCTATGCCAGCGGGAGCTGTACGCTCCTGGTAGGGCCACCCAAGCTGGACAGGTCGAAGGGTAGAGGTCAGACTAATGTAGACCAACTCACCCGGAGGTTAAACGGGTTTGTGTGGGGCTAACACCCCTTCTTGGGCAGATGGGGCTCATTAGTCTGGGAAGACAGCCCACCTAAGAGAAGGAAAACTCTGATCTCAAACCTCCGCTGCCTTGCGGCTATACCCACTCTTAGGAAAGGCTTCGGGAGTCCCTGAGGAAAATCAGGAGTCTGAGTCCCCAAGGCAGTCCGAGGCTGTATACAGCAACGTTCTGGCAATTCCTGCGACGGCACTGGAACCATGTGTATCGGCGTTTGCCTTTCCAATGGACCATTCCAGCGACGTGGAGAGGGGGGTCTGCTGCGTAACAGCTTGCCCTCCATACTAACTTACCCAGGCTTTGCGCTCTGGAGAGGTCACTCTAATAGACATCTAGAGCGCAACTCCATAGTCTTCCGAGACTGAAGGATGCCTACACACACACACACACACACACACACACACACACACACATATATTATATATATATATATATATATATATATTTTAACATTTTTTTTCCCACGGAATATTGAAACTTCTTAATGATACAAACATTCCGTGGTTCGTATTTTCCCTAGCCTACCTAAAAACATGTATGGGAAGTAACTCTTGCAGCTCATACCTATTGCTGCCCTTAGCGGAAAATCATGTTCTTTTCACCCAAAAACTTGACTGTGTGGGCGAAGTCTGTCCTTGCCGGAGATTTGCCTTCTTCCGAATGCCCTCCTCTGTCTGTCTGTCTCTCTCTCTCTCTCTCTCTCTCTCTCTCTCTCTCTCTCTCTCTCTCTCTGCATTTTCCTCTTTCCCTGTTTTGTTGCTTTCCCGTAAGTTTCATTTAGTTTTGCTTGGTTTACATTTTATTTATGCGTTTGTTATCTTTTCTATGTTTTCCTTCTTTTTCTTCTTCTTCTTCTTTTCTGTGTCTCTGCGCACGCGATTGTGTGTGTGTGTGTGTGTGTGTGTGTGTGTGTGTGTGTGTGTGTGTGTGTGTGTGTGTTTAACGCAAGATTCCCTTGTTTACTGGAATGTTAATTAACTGGTAAGTGGGGCTCCTTTATCTCAGCTTCTCCCGATATACTTTCTTCACGGTTTTGAATCCATCGCGCGCGCACGCAACACACACACACACACACACACCACACACACACACACACACACACACACACACACACACCACTTACGTGCAAACACAACACACACACACCACACACACCACGCGCGCGCGCGCGCGCGCGCGCATGCACACCAACACCAACACACACACACACACAACACCACACACACCACAACACACACACCACACACACCCCAGCGCGCACGCGCGCGCGCCGCATGTAACACACACACACACACACACACTTTACATAAACTCACACACACACACACACACACACACACACACACACACACACACACACACACACACAACACCACACACACACACACACACACACACACACACACTTACACAAACACGCGCGCGCGTACACAGACACACATACACTTGCGCACACACACACACACACACACGCACACGCACGCACGCACGTACGCACGCTCGCTCTCTCTCTCTCTCTCTCTCACACACACACACACACACACACACACACACACACACACACACACACACACTTACACAAACACGCGCGTGCGCACACAGACACACATACACTTGTACACACACACACACACACGCGGCGCGCGCGCACGCCCTCTCTCTCTTTCCACACACACACACACACACACACACACACACACACACACACACACACACCCGCCGCGCTTGCGCGCTAGTAGTAGAAGCAATATTGTAATCATCATTATTTTTGCTGTTGTTTTTGTTGTTCTTGTTGTTGTTGATGGTATTGTTGTTGTTGTTGTTATTTCCGTCAACTAAATCTTCAAAACAACAAACAAGCGAACAAACAAACAAACAAACAAACTTTTCCCCGCCACCAGGAAGAGCTTGTGATTGATCAGACAGACTCACGTTCCCTGTTGTGTTCGCTACCATTCAAGTGGTGATGAGCCAGTC
>CM031607.1:59562111-59572111 GCA_018398815.1 Conus ventricosus | reverse complement strand
CTCTCTTCAGTTTTTCCCTTGAATTTCGATCCGGTGATCGACGGTTTTATTCCCGGAGTTATGGTATTTAAAACAACATTTTTGTTATCTGGAGCAATGTATCGCCTAAAAAAAAACAGAAATAGACACATGCATCACAAAAATATTATTATTTTAGAAATAATGCGCAGAATGTTACGAAAAATTACGAAAAATTCATGCAAAATGCGAACATCTCAAAAACTGTTGATAGTTTTAATGTTCGATGAAAATATATTACACTTTAAAAACTTAGTAAATCATATTAGAAACTTGTCACAGTTCATGCTGAGTGGACAATTGGTAATAAGTATCAATGATGTGAACAAATCTTGAATATGCCATTTGATCTCGCGATCCGCATCACATATTAACACCAAAGTTTCACGACTTCATCATCAGGCCACAGTTTTTTTGTGGGATAAGGTTTACAATATCTTGTTAACAGCATCGTGGACTTCAAGACTGATCCGAATTCGAACTAAAAATTAACAGATTCGTTTTAATTAGCAGTTCCATCTTCTGACAAACTTTAATAGACAGGTTCAGCAGTGTTGGCTTAATATTGCCAACAGACAGACAAACAAGCACACAAGCGGACGCACATGAACACAGAACCTTCTGAAAAGGGCCTGGAAACGACAGATACTCTGCTTCATTGTAGGTCTCCCACATGGGATAAACGGTACAGTGTGTGACATCACTAGATACTCTGCTTCATTGTAGGTCTCCCACATGGGATAAACGGTACAGTGTGTGACATCACTAGATACTCTGCTTCATTGTAGGTCCCCACAGGGATATACAGTACAGTGTGTGACATTACTAGATGCTCTGTTTCATTGTAGGTCTCCACAAGGGATAAACGGCACAGTGTGTGACATCACTAGATGCTCTGTTCATTGTAGGTCTCCACAAGGGATAAACGGCACAGTGTGTGACATCATGGATAAACGGTACAGTGTGTGACATCACTGGATGCTCTGCTTCATTGTAGGTCTCTCACAAGGGATAAACGGTACAGAGTGTGACATCACTGAAGACAGCGATCGCCATGTCTTCCTGGGACGACTGCCAAACTCCATTTTTACCCACCTTTATTCTGTCTCATCTTCCAAGCCAACTCAGCGCCATTACTCCTACGTCGCTCATTCCACCCCCCCCCCCACCCCCTGTCTAGAGTTCCGTCTTGCTTTGCCCCGCCGTAGCCCCGGCACCAGCAGTCCACAGGGAGCAGCAATGTTCAGTCGTCATGAGGCAACCCACCAGAGGAGACACACGTTTTCATTGTATATCTTATTTTTCTTTGTATATCTCCTTGGTTTCCTTTCAAAGTCCTTCGAATGAGACTATAAACCGAGGTTCCGTGTGTGAACGCATGCATAACATCTTGCACACACGTAAAATCCCATCACCAACTTTCGGAAGAGCAGGCCAGTTTGGCCGTTGGTATGGATGACACGTTACACATAGCATGCACCCTGCGTGAGAAATGGAAAGAATGAAGGAAGTAAGGAAAATGAGTGATCGATATTGAACGATACTGACTGGATGACACGGGAAACGACTGAATGAAGCGCCAGCTGGCAGCTCTTCAGTCGGCACTACCCAGGTAGGCAGCCCGTTGTGTAAACGAGTGTTGATTGTAAAGCGCTTAGAGCTTGGCCTCTAGCCGAGAATAGGCGCTGTATAAGTATTCATTATTATTATATTATTATTATTATTATTATTATTATTATTTACCCTAACCCTAAGGCACATTACTGATGGGGTTTTTTTCCCCCGTCCAATATCAAAAAAAATTTATCACGCTAGGTTACGCTTAGGTTAAAATCAGCATTCACATCTACCTGATATAATAATAGACATCGTCATCATCAACAGGAGCATTATCAACATCATCGTAATCATCAGCATCATCATTATCATTATAATAGAAAAAAAAACTATTTAAACAATGATAACTATGGCAGTGCGTATGATAAAGAATAGTATGCGCGCTCACCTCATGAACAACAAAGAGCTAAAACGGGGTATGTACAGAAAGAAAGACACAAAAGTCTGGATCAGAATAGGAAATATCCAAGTCTGCGTTTATCTGATGTCCAGATTCGATGCTACCCTCGCTCCTGAACCTTCTGCCCGAGCCCACGACACCTAAGCTTGCCTCTCCATCCTCACACCACACAACACACACACAACACACACACACACACACACACACACAATACACACACACACACACACACACACATACACACACACACACACACACACACACACACACACATACACACACACACACACACACACACACATACACACACACACACACACACACACACACACACATACACACACACACACACACACCACACACACACATACCACACACACACACACACACACACACACACACACACACACATACACACATACACATACACACACACACACACACACACACACACACACACACACAACGGACAGAGAGAGAGAGAGAGAGAGAGAGAGAGAGAGAGAAGAGAGCAGAGACAGAGACAGACAGACAGACAGACAGACAGCGGCAGACAGACAATGCTTAAGCTCATGGTAGGATTGCGCATCTGACCCCGGGCACACATATTTCAGCATCCTTGCAATTGCCTCACATGGCACAATGGGATACGCAAACAAATAAACAAACAAAAAGAGTGGGATTTGGGGCGGGGGGGGGGGGGGGGGGGGGGGTAGAGGGGGGTGAGGGGGGGGGGGAGGGGGGGAGAGGGGTCAATAATACAATCAGAACGACAACATGTCAAGACAGACTCGCCAAAAGACCAACGTTTACTGTCGGCCGACGGCGGAAATCCACATCGGAATCCTCGGAGTCCAGTGCTCTATTGGACTCGTCTGTCGCACCTGCCATGAATTCCACTTGACTGACTGTCCGTGCTGGGGTGGACAAAAAGACTATGAGAGACCAGCAGCGTCAAAAGCCGGTGATATGAGAGACCAGCAGCGTCAAAAGCCGGTGATATGAGAGACCAGCAGCGTCAAAAGCCGGTGATATGAGAGACCAGCAGCGTCAAAAGCCGGTGATATGAGAGACCAGCAGCGTCAAAAGCCGGTGATATGAGAGACCAGCAGCGTCAAAAGCCGGTGATATGAGAGACCAGCAGTGTCAAAAGCCGGTGATGTGAGAGACCAGCAGCGTCAAAAGCCGGTGATATGAGAGACCAGCAGCGTCAAAAGCCGGTGATATGAGAGACCAGCAGCGTCAAAAGCCGTTGATTCCTGAAAACAGTACGTGCCTTCGGATAAGAAATTCCACGGACTGTCTTCAACTTATACCACTGATTGTGTTTATTATTTTCTTGCCTTTTCGCCGGAAATGTCGCCGTACGATAAATTATCATGAAAATAGAAATTACGAGTTACGATAATAGTGAAATACCATTCATGTGCATGATCACGAGGATTGCCTACCGCCGTTTACCGGAAATAACCCTCAAACTTCTGTTTTTCATGGCACGCGGATGACTATGGTCACCAAGTTGATAATTCTTGTCTTAAATATAACTCACCGCCTCACGCTTTCACGCCACCAAAAGCAGTAAGCGTTGTCTGCAATTACCCATCACGCACGTACTTGTTAATTTTCCGTGAAAACGGCACCATAGTTTTCATCTCATGGGAAGAACAGTTTTCACGAGGAAAGCGGGGATTGTAATTGTCTGATCCCAATGATGTGTCATACAGACACGTTGTAGCGCTGCGGACGATGCAGCCAGTGGAACCCCTGGACCGCCATAGCAACAAGGCGGCCAGGCAAGCCCAGCTTAGGTGAGGCTACAGTGAAAGATCAGTCGACTGACGACGAGAGGATCGGGGGAGGTGAGTGAGAGGAGGGTGGAGGGGGGGGGGGGGGGGAGACGGGGGGGGGGGGGGGGGGGGA
The DNA here is from genome assembly GCA_018398815.1 of Conus ventricosus. Classification (NCBI taxonomy): domain Eukaryota; kingdom Metazoa; phylum Mollusca; class Gastropoda; order Neogastropoda; family Conidae; genus Conus; species Conus ventricosus. The sequence goes on along the minus strand of CM031607.1, from coordinate 59,568,156 downwards.
AGGAGGGGGGGGGGGGGGTCACGGTTGGGAGGGGAGAGGGGGAACACTGAAAACCTAATATGTTGCCAAGTATATTTCCACTGTCGCCATGGGAACGGTAATCCGTGGGATCATGTTTGTGACTCTCTTCTCTCTCTCTTCTCTCTCTCTCTCTCTCCAGCTTGTTCGCTCGCCCCACCAGAAGATGGACGCTTGAAAAAAAAAAGAAGTAAAAACGCAGGACGCCACAGAATGATTTCTTACCTAAAATCCACGCTTCCATGTAAACACACATAAAATAAACACGTAAAGTACTAAACAGATACATGAACACAAATACATAAATAGACAAATAAATATATCAACAATAAAACAATACACACGTGTGTGCATTTCTCAACAAGTTTTTTTTTTCTAATGTATTTTTTCTCCAGGCAAAGACCACTATGTTGTCACCAGGAGTTCTTTTACACTATGGGAATCGCCTGCTTTATATGGTACCGGGGGCATGCCCGTTGCCAAACCTCGTCAAAGGACTGGAACCTAGTTCCAGGTTCAGGAAGCGGGAAGAACAAAGCCAGTCGTGGGTGAATCCTATCTCCCGTGCTTTGGGGGGACATATTCAAACTGGAATTCAGGACTTCAATGTGATCTTCTATTCCATGCTTACTGCGCAGAACAAACGAAACGAACAATATGTAACAGACGGAACAAATGCGTTCACGTTGTTGAATCTTCTGATTTTGTTTGGAAACTACTTCACTCGGAATCTCCGAGTCGTATTTGTGTTTTCCTTTCTTCAGGGTGTGTGTGTGTATGTAGTGTGTGTGTGTGTGTGTGTGTGTGTGTGTGTGTGTGTGTGTGTGCGTGCGTGCGTGCGTGCGTGCGTGCGTGCGTGCGTGTGTGTGGTGCGTGCGTGCGTGCGTGCGTGCGTGCGTGCGTGCGTGCGTGCGTGCGTGTGTGTGTGTGTACTGGATTCAGATTTTGATTTCTCCGTCGTATTTTCTGAGCACACTCACTGCCATTATCCCCAAGCCAATTATTCCGGCTCTCTCATAAACAGCTGCAGTCATGATCGCCCTGTCATAGTCCCACAGAAGCGCGATCAGTATTGGATCGCTATGAGGAAACACAGTAAAGAAGACACTGCATGCTTGCTTAGTCATCTGAAATCAACTCACAATGTTTATAGCCCAGCCAACAGCGGTTTTAAGTGAACCCTGTCTGTACAAAAAACGCCTGACTTGATTTGTTTGAATCAAGTCTTTACAATGACTTGCGTAGCACAAGGCTGCGTCAACAATCCTCTGGTAAAATCGATTCTCAACTGACCTCTTCAGAATCCGTGCATCTAGCCATCTCTGTTGAGGTCGTCCAAATTGACGTTTTTCTTGTGCCATCTTATTTCTCCTTCCAGATCTGGAGGTCTTCCAACTCTTTTCTCTGACCATTTGTCCGTCTCCCATTCATTCATTCACTGAATAACGGAGAATGGACATTTTTGTTTAAGACACATTAAAAAAAGACACGGTTTTGTAGTTGAAAAAAGAGGGAGGTCTTGCAGAGGACACAATGGAAAGCTATTACAACCCTGCAATAACCTCAGTTTATTAGCCTCAAATATTACCCGTTCATGCGTCAGCGTTTATTTTCATCTTATTGTTGTTTGATTGATTTTGTCCGCCCTAAATGTTTGATGAAGCGGCGGATGTACACTTAATTTGTCTAAAAGGCAGTCCAAGTTGGGACTAACCTACGTGTCAAACAGCGCTTCGATCGGCTTTTTCACGTGGCGTGCTGCTGGGTGTTGTCTTTTCTTTTTCCCTGCATTGGGTCTTTTGTTTTCGTTTTTCACCTTCATCAAGGTTATGGCTTCACCTGCGTTTGTCGGCTAGGTTCTTTATTTGTCAGCGAAATAACACGAAAACTGCCGAAATGGTTTTAACGAAACTTGGTCGGATATGTTGTTGGACAGATCTGGATCAGAAAAAGGATCCACCATCTATTCAGTTTTGGCGGGGTTCTGCGCTCTCCCAGGTAGTCTTCTTGTGTCATTGTGTTTTTCTTCTTACTTCCCCTTGATCTGCAATCGCAGTGACTCAGCGTCGACACTTCAGCTTAATGTAAACACATAAAAGACCTATTGTTGTGCTCAGAAAAGGGAGGTATCTATCAGGGAAAGACAGATGGTTTCTTGCTAGAGAGAACATGGTGATTGTTAACTATCACAAGTGTTGTAAGAATGTAAGTATGTATTTCTCCACTGGGCGTAGATTTGTATTTGCTTGTGGGGACATTGCAAAGAGCATCTTGGGGTGTATTATGCGTAAGTTACACACGTATACAAATATTTTTTTTAAGTGTTGTTTTTTTCAGTTTTTCGATGAGCAGGTTCTACGTATTGCTATGTGCGGGGCTGAATTGTGGGGACTCGATAAAGCTGTTGCTCATATTGAAAGGATTCATTTATATTCATTGGGGAAAATTTTAGGAGTATAGCTTACAACACCAAATGATTTAGTGTATGGCGAGGTAGACTTCATCTGTAAATTAGTCTGTTCAATGTATTGGATATTGGTTTAAAATATGGTGCATTGATGTAAACAGATTACCAGCTGAATCTTGTGAAACGCTAATGTAGTGAGATTCGCTTGGCAAATAATTATACAAATATTATATCAATATATGGATGTCGGGTGTTTGAGAAATGTTATTTCAGAATCGGTTTGGAATAGGGGTCGAAAAGACCAATGTGTTTTTTTCCGTGAAATTCGTCAAAGACTAATAGATTGCCGATGGCAGAACTGGGATGATCGTATTCAAATCGGTGACCGATATTCTGTGTATGGAACATTTACGTTTAAACAGGAACTCTTACCTCTTAAAAGTATCTCTTATCGACAATGACAAATAATTTAAGTATTATTTGACGAAGTTTAGATTCGGATTAACAGACACTGCAATGTATCGTGACAGGTAAAATAAAAACAGTAAACAAGTGGGGTAACGTTTGCTCCCATAAGAAAACCTAACACAGAGTAACTTTTATTCAAGACTGGCACAGCCTATTAAACTTGAATAAAGTCAGACAAATACATAGACGAACAATCTAATAGTGGGGGAAAAAAACAAGCGCAGGCCAACAACTGAACTGTCTTCATAGTAATGACTTGGCAAAGATTTGGACTTAAGGAGTGGGGGGGGGGGGGGGGGGGGGAGGTGTTGAAGATGGAGAAACTGGGAACATGAAATTAAGAAAAGATATTACAGATATGAAAACTCTTCACTAGCTGCATAAGGGAACCATCGTAATCCCTTTTGAAGGCAGATATATTTGTATTGCCTGCTCCAACTGGGAACATGAAATTAAGAAAATATATTACAGACATGAAAACTCCTCACTAGCTGCATAAGGGAACCATCGCAATCCCTTTTGAAGGCAGATATATTTGTATTGCCTGCTCCGAGGTAAAATAAGCCTTTGCTGACATGGACTGATAACAAATAGTCACATCATACCGAAAAAAAATTAGGTTTGTATCTATATAAAACCACTGATTGCAATTGTCGAACATGTTCCTATGGCATTGTTTTGTTAAAAGACATTAGACCTTTATTGTCAATAGTTTGATGAGTCTCTAAAATTCATTGTCATTTGACCTATGCTGAATAAAAACATTTTCCACTTCCTTTTCCCCCATTTTCTTATTTTCTTCTTCCGCCATTCTTTCCCTTTTTACATCTTCCTTGTTTCGTTGTATTTCCTTTCTTCTTTTCCCTCCACTCTTCCTTTCCTTTTTTTTTTTTTTTTTTTTGCACCTGTTTTATGTCATTGTGTTTCTGTTCTTCTTTCACCTCCACTCTGCTTTAACTTTGGTCTCATGTCATTATGTTTCCTTTCTTATTTTCCCTCAACTCTTCCTGAACGTTTTTGCACCTGTCTTATGTCATGATGTTTCTTTTTATTTTCCCCCTTCTCTTTTCTTTCCCTTTGTCGTACCTATTTTGCGTCATAATTTTTCTTCTCTAGTGTTCGTCTCCCCTGTTTCTGTCCCTTTTTGTCAGTTTTTTTTCCTTGTCATGTTTTAATTTTGACCGCTCCCCCCCCCCCCCCCCCCTCCCTCTGTGTGCTGTTTTTCTTATACTTAACTTCTCTTTTCTTATTCGTTCCTTTCCGTGTCTTATTTCAATTCATTATTTCATGTATTTTTCCTTTCTCTCTCCTCCCCTCTTCTATTTCGTTTCAAACTTTCGTCTCTTTTGTCCTTCCATTTATTCCATGTTTTTCTTTCCTTCTTTCTTCTTGGAGTTCATGCTGGACCTAGTTATTTAGCGACAGCCAGCCTCCCTTCGATGCAGCACTGGCACAAACATTCTGTACAGCAAGAAAACCTCTTCAGCTTGGCAAATCTGGGCTCATCTGTTACAGAATAAATAAATAAACAACGAAAACTGCAGCGTTGCATTGCTGTCTTATCCTAATTGATGATGGAAAGACCGACTGAAAAATAAACAGAGGGCCAGACAGAGAAATCTGTCATTCAAGTACTGGTGTCCGTATCCAATGAGGAGAATCGGGATAAACTGTCTGTCTGTCTGTGTATCTGTCGTGTGTTTTCTGTCTGTCTGTCTGTCTGTCTGTCTGTCGTCTCTCTCTCTCTTCTCTGTTCCGTCAGTGTGTGTGTGTGTGTGTGTGTGTGTGTGTGTGTGTGTGTGTGTGTGTGTGTGTGTGTGTGTGTCCATGCATGTATAATGTGCGCTTGTATGTATGTACACATGTATGTATGTATGCACATATGTGTGCATGTATGCATGTATGTATGTATGTACATAATGTATGCATGTATGTATGTATCCATCTACCTATCATTATCAATTTAGATACACACACACACGCGCGCGCGCGCGCACGCACGCACGCACGCACACACGCAAGCACAATCACACACACACACACACACACACACACACACACACACACACACACACACACTAATTTGAAAATGATACACGACATGTTTACTTGCGTTTGACTCTTTAACCACAGGTATTACACAGTAAACTGCTCGAGTGGGACAGGCAGCCCAAGAGATGATATTCAAACCTACATTGAGGGACGAAAGGTTTCATAAACGCTGCAATCTGTTTCCTACCTTTCTTTTTCCCATTTTTCCCCTTCTTTCTTCTCGTTTTTTCTTCCTTTTTCTCGTTTTTTCTCCTCTCTCTTTCTCTGAGTATGGGGATTAAAGGCATCACTAACGTTGTTTGTTTGTTTGTTTGTTTTTCCTTCATGACAGAACTGTTATCTCGCTGTACGGTGGCAGCCCGAAGAGGGTTCCACGAGGTCAGGCTGGACTAGAAATACAACAGAAAATATCATCAGCTCCAACACTTTGGGGCTTCACTGCGCTTGGTGTCGGCCGATTCATTTGACAACAGACGACTCGGACGCGGCGAGGCGTCCGAACGACTCCCTTCTCAATCCGACGACTGGATCGCCTCGCGTGACTGCAGCTTTAAGAGTCGATGGGTTGCCTCCTTTCTTTGCTTTTATGGAGGACAGCGTTTAGAGACGGCGTCCTATTGCTCAAAGGCAGATCAGACAGTGATGATGAAGATCTGACAGCCGCTGAACTCATCTGGAAACGGAGAGATAGGAACAGAGGGGGGGGGGGGGGGGGGGGGGGGGGGGGGGGGAGAGAAGCAAAGAGGGAGGTGACAGCGACATCAGAGGTGGTGGTGGTGGTGGGGTAGAGGGCAGCGAGAGAGAAAGAATAAAAAGAAAGGGGATAGGGAGGGAAGGGGGTGGGAGGGATGGAGGGAGATAGAGAGATATTCAGAGAGAAAGAGAGATAAAGACAGGCAGAGAAAGAGAGATACAGACAGACACAGACGCAGACATAGACACACAGAGAGGGTCAGAGAAAAGAAGGGCAAGAAGAGAAGATGATGGGGGGGGGGGGGGGCGGAGAGAGAGAGAGAGAGAGAAGAGAGAGAGAGAGAGAGACAGAGAGAGAGACAGAGACAGAGACAGAGACAGAGAGAGAAGGGCAGACAGACAGACGA
>CM031607.1:59552111-59557111 GCA_018398815.1 Conus ventricosus | reverse complement strand
GAAGGAGATTAAACCGACAACACACACACACACACACACACACACACACACACACACACAAAACACACACACTCACACCACACACACACACCCCACACACACACACACACACACACACAGAGCCACCACCTCACCTGTACAGGGTTCTCGGTAGGTGGACACCTTCTCCTCGTCCCCGCGGAGGTAGCAGTGGAACTTCTCCTGCCAGAACTCCTTGAACCAGGGGTTGCGCAAGGACACGCTGCCGTTGGGCCTGAGGGCGCTGTAGTAGGCCTGGAAGTCTAGCAGGGCGGGGAGTACAGCATGATGGAGATGCCTCCGGAGGCCGTCCGCTCCTGCCCCTCCACCACGTCCAGCCGGTTGCCCCAGCCGTCACTGCAACAGGTAGGTAGGTAGGTAGGTGAGGTAGGTAGGTAGGTAGGTAGGTAGGTAGGTAGGTAGGTGGATGGGTAGGTGGATGGGTAGGCAGGTAGGTCGGCAGGTAGTATGTTGTAGGTAGGTAGGTAGGTAGGTAGGTAGGTGGAAAGGGTAGGCAGGTAGGTCGGCAGGTAGATATGTGTAGGTAGGTAGGTAGGTAGGTAGGTAGGTAGGTAGGTAGGTAGGTAGGTAGGTAGGTAGGTGGATGGGTAGGCAGGTAGGTCGGCAGGTAGATATGTGTAGGTAGGTAGGTAGGGTGGGTAGGTAGGTAGGTAGGTAAGTAGGTAGGTAGGTAGGTAGGTAGGAGTAGGTAAGTAGTAGGTAGGTAGGTAGGTAGGTAAGTGGATGGGTAGGCAGGTAGGTCGGCAGGTAGATATGTAGGTAGGTAGGTAAGTGGATGGGTAGGCAGGTAGGTCGGCAGGTAGATATGTAGGTAGTTAGGTAGGTAGGTAAGTGGATGGGTAGGCAGGTAGGTCGGCAGGTAGATGTGTAGGTAGGTAGGTAGGTAGGTAGGTAGGTAGGTAGGTAGGTAGGTAAGTGGATGGGTAGGCAGGTAGGTCGGCAGGTAGATATGTAGGTAGGTAGGTAGGTAGGTAAGTGGATGGGTAGGCAGGTAGGTCGGCAGGTAGATATGTAGGTAGGTAGGTAGGTAGGTAAGTGGATGGGTAGGCAGGTAGGTCGGCAGGTAGATGTGTAGGTAGGTAGGTAGGTAGGTAGGTAGGTAAGTGGATGGGTAGGCAGGTAGGTCGGCAGGTAGATATGTAGGTAGGTAGGTAGGTAAGTGGATGGGTAGGCAGGTAGGTCGGCAGGTAGATGTGTAGGTAGGTAGGTAGGTAGGTAGGTAAGTGGATGGGTAGGCAGGTAGGTCGGCAGGTAGATGTGTAGGTAGGTAGGTAGGTAGGTAGGTAAGTGGATGGGTAGGCAGGTAGGTCGGCAGGTAGATGTGTAGGTAGGTAGGTAGGTAGGTAGGTAAGTGGATGGGTAGGCAGGTAGGTCGGCAGGTAGATATTTGTAAGTAGGTAGGCAGATAGGTAAGTAGGTAGGCAGAAGTAGGTGGGTAGGTAGTCAGATAGGTAAGTAGGTGCGTAGGTAGTCAGATAGGTAAATAGGTGGGTAGGTAGTCAGATAGGCAAGTAGGTGGGTAGGTAGGCAGATAAGTAAGTGGGTAGGTAGGCGGTAGGTACGTGGGAAGGGGGAGAGGCGGTTAGGAAGGTATGTAGGAGGTAGGTAGCTAGATAGGCAGGTAGGTAAATACGTATGAAATTTATGGTTTGTATGTATGTATGTATGTATGTATGTATGTATTCATGTATGTATGCATGTAACTATGTTGGTACACACAACACACACACACACACACACACACACACACACACCACACACACACACACACATATATAATATGGTGCTCGGTACTTATCCTTGGAATTTATTAGTTTGTTATTATATATATAATATTATATTAAATATTCTGTTAAAACGATTTCTAAATGAAGTGCTAAAATGAGTGAGTGGGATTTAGCACTTCATTTTAGAAATATTTTTAACAGATGTTGCTCCCTAGACGGTTGAGCTCTTTTGGATTTTTTAAGGACATTTGTATACTGTTTGGTGATATATATATATATATATATATATATATATATATATATATATATATATATATATATTATATTATATATTATATATAGATCAGTATATTTAAGATGCCTAAAACAACAAATTTTTAAGTGCTCAACCCCTTGGGGAGCAACGTTAGTTAAAAAAGTAAGAGGAATCTTAAAACTATCTACAAATTTGTTTCGAGCGCGTTGCGCTGTCATCAGGATCCTGATGACAGCGCAACGCGCTCGAAACAAATTTGTAGGTAGTTTTAAGATTCCTCTTACTTGTTTTAACTATATATATATATATATTTAAATAGTATTAAAAATCAAATTTTATACTTCTATATACTAACATATATACATTCACACTCAATACATAAAGGAACCATCTCACATAACACATTCAAGTGCCCATCTCACATCACCCACACCATGGAACCCATCTCACACTGCACCACACATCCATGGAACCCATCTCACACAGCACCCACACCATCCAAACGAACCCATCTCACACTACACCCACACCATCCAAGGAACCCATCTCACACTGCACCCACCATCCAATGGAACCCATCTCACACTATACCTACACCATCCAAAGGAACCCATCTCACACTACACCCACACCATCCAAAGGGAACCCATCTCACACTGCACCCACACCATCCAAAGGGAACCCATCTCACACATCCACACCATGGAACCCATCTCACACTCACTCACACCATCCAAAGGGAACCCATCTCACACTGCACCCACCATCCAAGGGAACCCATCTCACACTGCACCCACACCATCAAAGGAACCCATCTCACACTACACCCACACACCAGGAACCCATCTCACACTGTACCCACACCATAAGGAACCCATCTCACACTGCACCCACACCATCCAAAGGGAACCCATCTCACACTACACCCACACCATGGAACCCATCTCACACTGCACCCACACCATGAACCATCTCACACTGCACCACACCATCCAACGGAACCCATCTCACACTACACCCACCATCCAAAGGGAACCCATCTCACACTACACCCACACCATGGAACCCATCTACACTACACCCACACCATGGAACCATCTCACACTGCACCCACACCATCCAAAGGGAACCCATCTCACACTACACCCACACCATCCAAATGGACCCATCTCACACTACACCCCACACCAAGGAACCCATCTCACACTGCACCCACACATCCAAAGGAACCCATCTCACACTGCACCCACACCATCCAAAGGGAACCCATCTCACACTACACCCACACCATGGAACCCATCTCACACTACACCCACACCATGGAACCCATCTCACACTGCACCCACACCATCCAAAGGGAACCCATCTCACACTGCACCCACACCATCCAAAGGGAACCCATCTCACACTACACCCACACATCCAAGGGAACCCATCTCACACTACACCCACACCATCCAAAGGAACCCATCTCACACTGCACCCACACCATCCAAAGGGAACCCATCTCACACTACACCCACACCATGGAACCCATCTCACACTACACCCACACACCAAATGGAACCCATCTCACACTACACCCACACCATGGAACCCATCTCACACTGCACCCACACCATCCAAAGGAACCCATCTCACACTATACCCACACCATCCAAAGGGAACCCATTCACACTCACCCACACTCAAAGGGAACCCATCTCACACTACACCCACACCATGGAACCCATCTCACACTGCACCCACACCATCCAAAGGAACCCATCTCACACTCACCCACACATGGAACCCATCTGACACTGCACCCACACATCCAAAGGGAACCCATCTCACACTACACCCACCCCATCCAAAGGGAACCCATCTCACACTACACCCACACCATGGAACCCATCTCACACTACACCCACACCATGGAACCCATCTCCACTACTACCCACACCATCCAAAGGAACCCATCTCACACTACACCCACACCATCCAAAGGGAACCTATCTCACACTACACCCACACCATGGAACCCATCTCACACTACCCACACCATGGAACCCATCTCACACTACACCCACACCATCCAAAGGAACCCATCTCACACTACACCCACACCATCCAAAGGGAACCCATCTCACACTACACCCACACCATGGAACCCATCTCCACTACACCCACACTGGAACCCATCTACACTCACCCACCCATGGAACCTATCTCACACTGCACCCACACCATCCAAAGGGAACCCATCTCACACTACACCCACACCATGGACCCATCTCACACTACACCACACCATCCAAAGGCAACCCATCTCACACTGCACCCACACAATCCAAAGGGAACCATTCTCACACTACACCCACACCATCCAAAGGACCCATCTCACACCACCCACACCATGGAACCATCTCACACTACACCCACACCATGGAACCCATCTCACACTACACCCACACCATCCAAAGGGAACCCATCTCACACTGCACCCACACCATCCAAAGGGAACCCATCTCACACTGCACCCACACCATCCAAAGGGAACCCATCTCACACTACACCCACACCATCCAAAGGGAACCCATCTCACACTACACCCACACCATCCAAAGGAACCCATCTCACACTGCACCCACACCATCCAAAGGGAACCCATCTCACACTACACCCACACCATGGAACCCATCTCACACTACACCCACACCATGGACCACTACACACCACACCATGGAACCCATCTCACACTGCACCCACACCATCCAAAGGAACCCATCTCACACTATACCCACACCATCCAAAGGGAACCCATTTCACACTGCACCCACACCATCCAAAGGGAACCCATCTCACACTACACCCACACCATGGAACCCATCTCACACTGCACCCACACCATCCAAAGGAACCCATCTCACACTACACCCACACCATGGAACCCATCTGACACTGCACCCACACCATCCAAAGGGGACCCATCTCAC
>CM031607.1:59537111-59547111 GCA_018398815.1 Conus ventricosus | reverse complement strand
TAGCCAATAAAAAGTAACTTGTCTAATCAGCATAACCATAAACCATCACGAAATCTCCACTAGAAAAAGAGTGCATCAAAATACTGTAAAATATCTGTTTATTAAACATAGCCAGTAAAAAGTAACTTGTCTGATCAACATAATCATGAACCATCACGAAATCTCCACTAAAAAAAAGACTGCATCAAAATACTTTAAAATATCTCTTTAAACAGAATTTTTTTTAAAATCTTGTTTGATCAACATAAGCGTGAATTTTCTTCCCAGACATAAAATGATAAAGAACCTGTCTGATCAGTATCACCATAAATCTCTATCTAACGAAACACAGAAGTACTGTCTCTGTTGTGAGTGTTGTGTGTAGTGTGTCTTCCTGTCGCTCATTCTCTCCCACCACCCCCATCCCCTCCCCGGCTAGAACTCTGATATCCCCCTTTTCCCCTACACACACACACACACACACACACACACACACACACACACACACACACACACACACACACACACTGTACCCCGGCACTAACACGTACCCTTGTCTATATGATCGACTGTTCTCCCATCGTTTTAGGGAGCCTCATTCCGTCTTCAGGAACGACACGGATCACCAAAGCATCTGGACATGCCATCGAAGCCACCGACATATGAAGACCTGCTCTACTATAAAGGACACGAAGATGCTGAATGTACGTTCTATGCTCGCTCTCTCTCTCTCTCTCTCTCTCTCTCTCTCTCCTCTCTCCTCACTCACTTCACTCACTCACTCACTCACTCACTCACTCACTCACTCACTCACTCACTCACTCACTCACTCACTCACTCCTCACTCACTCACTCTGTCTGTCTGTCTGTCTGTCTGTCTGTCTGTCTGTTCTCTCTCTCTCTCTCTCTCTCTCTCTCTCTCTCTCCTCTCCTCTCTCTCTGTATGTCTCTTTCTCTCTCATTTTTCATTGCCATGTGTTCACGCTCAGGACCTCGGTTCAAGACTCTAAGGATTGGGCGGGCCTGACTTCTACACGACTGTTGACTCCAAACAGAATTATACCTCAGGTATCCGAGGCCTCATCGGGGGCATGTTCAGCGAGAAATCTAGTTCCCCAGCACCAACACGCACGCTTACCTGATGTCCATATCAGGCAATGTGTGTGCGTGTGTGCGTGTGTGTGTGTGTGTGTGTGTGTGTGTGTGTGTGTGTGTGTGTGTGTGTGTGTGTGTGTGTGTGTGCGTGCGTGCGTGAGTGCGTGTGTGCGTGTTTGTGTGCGTGCGTGCGTGCATGCGTGCGCGCGCGCGCTTGTGTGCGTGTTCACTGCCTGATAATGGGCATGGCAGGTCAGCGTTATGTCTGTTTTAAAAAAAAAAAAAAAAAGGCAAAGCGAAGAACTGAACCCCCAAAACCCCTTAAGACTAAAAAGATCAGCGCTTTCCTCACACCAGGCTAACAAGGCTCACCTTAATGTAATCTAACCTCTCGTTCCCCCCGGAATCGATTTCAAAGCAAAAAAAAAAAATTACCCCCCCAAATTCTGTTATTTTGTCCGCATTATGATCCCCGGGGAAAACGCTTTGACCCCGGGACCTCGGGTCTTCCCTTTTTTTTAAAAACCTTTTGGTTTCTTTGGTCGATGCTTTCCTTTGTACAGTTCCTTCGTTTTTTTCTTTTTTTGGGTTTCCTTTTTCATCTTTTCTGGAGGGGGTCGGGGCCCCATTAAAGGGGATTTGGGGGTTTCTTCACAAAGTGCTTTAGGGCCGGTGATATGTTTGATTTTCAAGGCAGGTTTTGGGATGACAGGCCCCTCCTTTTCTGTTTGGTTTATGATGCCATGGCACGTTTTTTTTTTTCTTTTTCCCCCCCCTTTTCCCCCCATCCCCAATTTGCTTTTAAAACCCCCGTTCTGCCTTTTCCCTTTTTTCTTCTTCTTTTCTCCCCTAAAATCCCCCCGGAAGAGAGAGGAGGGGAGAGATGGGGGAAGGGAAAAGAGAGAAAAGAGAGGAGGAGGGGGGGGGGGGGGGAAGAGGGAAATAAAGGGGGGGGAAAAGGGGGGGAAAAGAGGGAAAAAAGGAAGGGAGAAAGAGGAGGAGAAGAAGAGCGAGAAGGGGAGAGAGAAGAGAAGAGAGGGGAAGGAAAAGAGAGGAAAGAGAAGAGGAGAAGAGAGAAAAAGAGAGAGGGGAAAAGGGGAAGGGGAAGTGGGAAAGGAGAGAGAAAGAGAGGAGGGGAGAGAGGGGGGGAAGGGAGGAGCGGGGGGGAGAGAAAAGAGGGAGAAGGGGGGAGGGGAGAAAAGAGAGGGAGAAAAAGAGAGGAAAAAGAGAAAGAAAGAAGAAAAAGGGGGAAAAGACGAGAGGGGGAAAAGAGGGGAAGGGGGGAGAGAGAAAAAGGAGGGGCAAGAGGGACAGAGAGGGAAAGAGAGAAAGAGGGAGAGGGGGGGGGGGTTTTTGGGGGAGAAAAGGAAAAAAGAGCTTTGGAAAAGAGAAGAGGGAAAGAGGGGGAAGGAGAAGAGGAGAGAGGGAGAGGGGCTAAGAGAGAGAAAGGGGAGGGAGAAAGCAAAAGAAGGAGGAAGGAAAGGGAAAGGAAAGTTTTTGAAGAAGAGAGAAGGAGAAGAGGAAAAGACGGAGAGCGAGAGAGGGAGAGAGGAGAGGCGGAAAAAGAGGGAGAAAAGGGAGAAGGAAAAGGGGGAGGGGTAAATTTTTTGGGAGGGAAAAGGGGACCAGAGGAGAAGGAAGGGGGGGAGGAAAGGGAAGGGGGGGCCGAAAGGGGGGGGGGGGGGGGGGGGGAACCCAGGGGATAGGAAAACCCAGGGGAGGAAAAAAAATAAACCCCCCCCCACACCCCCCATTTTTTCCGTTCTTTCCCCCAAGGAGGGGGGGGGGGGGGAGGGGGGGGGGGGGGGGGGGGGGGGGGGGGGGGGGGGGGGGAAGGGGGGGGGGGGGGGGGGGGGGGGGGTTGGGGGGGGGGAGGGGGGGGGGGGGGGGGGTGGGGGGGGGGGGGGGGGGGGGGGGGTGGGGGGGGGGGGGGAGGGGGGGGGGGGGGGGGGTTGGGGGCGAGGGGGGGGGGTTTGGGGGGGGGGGGGGGGGGGGGGGCCCGGTGGGGGGGGGGTGGGTGGGGGGGGGGGGGGGGGGGCGGTGGGGGGGGGGTGGGGGGGGGGGGGGGGGGGGGGGGGGGGGGTTTGGGTTTTTGGTTTTTTGGGGTGAGGTTTTTTTGGGGTTGGGTGGGGGGTTTTTGGTTTGGGGGTTTTTGTTTTTTTGGTTTTGGGGGTTTTTTGGGGTGGTTTTTGGGGTTTGGGGATTGGTTTTTTTTTGTTTTTTTTTGGGTTTTTTTGGGTTTCTTTTGGGTTGGTTTTTTTTTTTTTTTTTTTTTTTTTTTTTGGGTTTTTTTCCTTTTTTTTGGTTGTGTTTGTTTTTTTTTTTTTTTTTGTTTTTTGTTTTTTTTTTTTTGTTTTTTTTTTTTTTTTTTTTTTTTTTGGGGGTTTTTTTGTTTTTTCTTCCTTTTTTTTTTTTTTTTTTTTTTTTTTTTTTTTTTTTTTTTTTTTTTTTTTTTTTTTTTTTTTTTTTTTTTCCCCCGTTTTGGGGTTTTTTTTTTGTTTTTTATGGGTTTGGTGTGGTTGTGTTGTGTTGGGGTTTTGGGGGTGTGTGTGTGTGTTGTGTGTGTGTGTGTGTGTGTGGGGTTTTGTGTGGTTTTGTGGGGTTGTGTGTGGGGTTTTTGGGGTTTTGTGTGTGTGTGTGTGTTTTTTTGTGTGGTTGTGGGGTGTGTGTGTGTGTTTGTGTGTTTGTGTGGTGTGTGTTGTGTGTGTTGGTGTGTGTGCGTAGGGGCCATAGGGGTTCTTTTTTCTTCTTCTTTTTCTTGCACCTCTTCTTTTTTTTTCGGGGGTTCAGCAGTTTTTCCCCCTTAAAAACCCCCCCTCCCCCCCCCCCACCCCCTTCCCCTTTCCTTCGTTTCCTTCAGGCCCCATTTTTTTTTTGGGGGGGGGAAATGGACCCCACCGTCCACTTGGGGGCCGGGCAGCCCAGTGGTTTTTCCCCCCTTTTTTAAACCACTCTTGTGTGTATCCCATTAGTCAAAGGGTTTTTTTAAAAACCAAAAGTCAGGCCTCTTCATGGTATGGGAAACTCCATACCCGGGCATTTTAAACCCTTCATTTTTTTTTTTTTTTTCCTTTAACGGGAACAAGGGGATTTTTTTAGCTGGAAAATTAATCCCCGGAAAAAATTTTACTCAGGGAGGGGGGATGGGGGGGAAATTGTGGGAAGGCATGGAAAAAGGGAAAAGGGGGGGGGGGGGGGGAAAGGGGGGGAAGGGGGGGGGGGGGGGGGGGAAGGGGGAGGGATGGTGGGAAAGAGGGGGGGAAGGGGGGGGGGGGAAATGGGGGGGGGGGGGGGGGGGGGGAGGGGGGAAAAAGAAAAGAAATTTTTGTAAATAACAAAAAATTTCAAAATTAACGTCAAAATAAAACCATTTTTATTTCTTTTCCCCTTTTCCCTTTCATTTTCAGGGAGCAAAAAAGGGTAAGCAGATAAAAAAGGGGGAGAGAAAGGACATTAAAAGGGGGGGGGTGACATGGATTCTGTGAGGGTCAGCCTTTCTTTACCCCCCCTGTGTTTTGTCCTGCCCCGTTTAAACCAAAGCTAAGGGGGTTTAAGGTAAATTGTTGCGTTATAGCCCACCCGCCCGCAATGGCTCATATGGGGGCGGTCAGGGCCCCACCCCGGGGTCAACTCACTAAAAAAACAAAAAACCCAACAAAAAACCGGAAAACAAAAAAAAATTACTATTCATTTCCCAAAACTTTTAAAACACACTTTCTCAAAAAAACACCCGGGGGGAAAAAAATTCGTTAAAAAACTTTCTTCCCCTAACCCCTCTTGGAAACAGATGCCCAAAAAAAGTCGATCTTGAACCAAACGTTCGGTGAAGAAAGGGGGAAAAGGGGGCGGGCTTTGGGGAAAGAACCCCCCCGTGACATTGTTGGGTGTGAATGGAAAAAAAGGAGCTGAGGGAAATTTAAACCAAACGTTTTGGGGAAAAAATGGGGAAAATGGGGGGGGGGCTTGAAGAAACCCAACCCCCCTGACATTGTGCTGTGAAAGGAAAGAGGGAAACTGGGGGGAAAAGGTCAGCAAAACTGCAAAGGTGGAATTTTGAATCCCATTGGATAGCGGTTTTAGGGGAATTTATCGAGTCGGCAGAAAAAAATGCGTTCTCCCGACCTCCATCTTTCTGTTTCTTTGTTTTGTCGTTCCTCAAATCGTTTCTCTTTTTTCCGGAAGGTGAAAAAAATGGGGCCCCACAGACCCATGAATTAACTGGAATGTTTTAGTTTAAACGATAAGGAAAGGAAAAAAAATTTTTTATAACGCCCCAAAAATGACAAACCAAAAAACCCAAAACCCAAAACAAAAAAAACGAAAGCGTTTCGACCCCCTTAGGTTTTTTCCCCGGGCAAAAAAATTTACCTTTACGAGGAAAGGGGAAACCCAAGAACCCGTAATCGTTTTTTTTTCCCAAACAAATTTGGCTCAAGAAAGGGCGTTGAATTGGGGAAAACGAGGCCTTTTTCGGGGAAGGAGACAAAGCGAGGGGGTTTTTAAAAAAAATAATGATGATAAAAGATAATATTTACAAACAATCATAAAAAAAAAAAAAAATGACGATGATAGAAAAAATTTAAAAAAAAAAATTTTTCAAGAGAGGATGACCCACTCCTTTGGTGAGGAAAATGACCCCAAAACACTGTTTTGTAAAAGGGGGAAAGAGGAGAGGTTTGGGATTGGGAAAAAGCCCTCTGGCGGGCGGGGGCAACGGTGCTTTGTGGCGATGGGGGGAAGGGTTTTAAGGGGATGGGGGGGGGGGGGGGGGGGGGGGGGGAAAGAATTTGAAAATAGGGGGGGGGAGGGGGAAGGGTAAAAGGGGTGGAAAAGCAAAGGGTGGGAAAGTGGGGGATGGGGGGGGAAAAGAAAATTGGGGGGGGGGGGGGGGGGGGGGGGGGGGGGGGGCAAGGGGGAGGGGGGGGGGGTAGGGGGGGGGGCAAAAAAAAAAAATAACAAAAAAACCCCTAAAAACCATACTACCAAAGATCATTTTTTTTCCCTTTATTTCCCCTTATCACGACCCCACAAAAAAAGGAGGGGATAGGGAAGGGAAAATTTAAAAAAGGGGGGTGAGGTGGTGAGATTTCTCTTTGGTTTTTGTAAATCAAAAACCCCCCCTTGAGTAAAATGAACGGGTTAAAGAAAAAATGGGTTTTTTTAAAAAAATAAAAAATAAATAAGTAAATAAATAAAAATTTTAAAGGGTTTAAAAGGAAGGGGGTTAAAAAAAGGAAAAATTAAAAAAAGGGGGGGTTTAGATTTTTGGGGGTGATTTCTCTATGTCTGTGGTATCAAACCCCAGTAGAAGGGAATAATTTACGTTCATGAAACAAAAAAATAAAGAAAATAAAAAAAATCTCACCCTCCTCCCTTTTAAAATTTTCCCGGAAAATTGGAAAAAAGGGGGTGAGATTTTTGAGGAGTTCTCTTTTTTTTTTTTTTTCCCCTTTAGCCTTTTTAAAAAACCCCAAATTGAAAATGAATGAACATTCAAATCTTACAAGGGTTTAACGGGTTTAAGTTTATCAAGAATGAAGGGCAAGTTTTCAAGAAAAAGAAAGGGTTTAAGGGGTTTTTTAAAAATGAACGGGTTTAAACTTATCAAGTTGAACGTTCAATCTTATTTAAGTACGTTTTTGGTTTTTTTACGGGGCGTCACAAAAACCATCTTCGCTTCAGTGCCCCCCCACCCCCCCCCCCCAACCCCCCTCCACCCCCCCCCCACCCCCCCCCCTCCCCCCCTGTCCACACACTCACATCTCTCTCCCCCCTCTTCGACCTTTTTCCCAGTAGGGGTCGATTTGTCCCTTTTTCCTCACTTTTTTTTCGGGGGTCCATGTTGTTTTTTTCCCCCCCCCCCCCCCCCCCCCCCCCCCCCCCCCCCCCCCACCCCCCCCCCCCCCCCCCCCCCCCCCCCCCCCTTTTTTTTTTTGTTTTTTTTTTTTTTTTTTTTTTTTTTTTTTTTTTTTTTTTTTTTTTTTCTTTTTTAGGTGCCCTTTCAAAAATTAGCCCTCTCCGTTAAACATTAACGTCCGCAGACAACATAAAAACCCAAGTTCATGAATTTAACCCGGGATGGGAGCAGCCTGTTCACCCGCCCCGGGGGCCCCCCATCTCCATGGCTCTCGCCGGGTGTTTGTTGTCTTTTCTCTGTATAATTGTGTGTGTGTGTGTGTGTGTGTGTGTGTGTGTTTTGTGTGTGGTGTGTGGGGTGGGGGGGGTGTTTTGGGGGTTTTTTTTTTTTTTTTTTTTGTTTTTTTTCCCCCCCTTTCTCTATCTTTCTCTTTTTTTTAATTTTTTCTCCCCCCCTTTTTTTCCCTCCCCTTTTTACTTCTCTTTTTTTTTTTTTCTTTCTCCCCCCCCTCTCTCCCTCCCCCCTTTTTTCCAACTCTCTTTTCCCCCCCTTCTCTCTCCCCCCCCCTCCCTCCTTCTTTTTCCCCCCCCCCCCCTCCCCCCCCTTTCCCTTTTTCTTTTTTAAAATTTCCTTTTTCCCCCAAAACCCCCCTTTCCCCTCCCCCCCCTCCCCCCCCCCCCCCTTTTCCCCTTTTCCCCAAAATTTTTTTTTCGCCCCCCCCCCCCCCCCCCCCCCCCCCCCCCCCCCTCTCTCTTTCTCTCCCTCTCCGGCCTTCTTTCTTGGGGTTTTTTCCCTTTTTTTTAAAAAACAACCCCTTTTTGGCCCCCCACCCCACCCCCTTCCCCCCTTCTTCCCCCCTTCCTCTTATCCCCCTCCTGGGGTTTCGTTCCCGCTTTTCTCTCCTGTTCCCCCCTCCTTTCCCCCCCCCCCCCCCCCCACCCAAAAACCCCCCCCCCCCCCCCCGGGCCCCCCTTTTTCACCCCCCCCCCCACCCCCCCCCCCCCCCCCCCCCCCCCCCCCACCCCCCCCCCCCCCCCCTCCCCCCCCAACCCTCCCCCCCCCCCCCCCCAATCCGGGGGGGTTTGGGGGGGGTTTTTTTTTGGAAAAAAGAAGAAAACCCAGGTTTTTGGTAAATTTTTATTGTTTTCATTTGTTTGGGGATTTTTTGCTTTGATTACAAATGGGAAAATTTCAAGGGGAGAATGGAAAAACCCAACCACAAAAAAAAAACACCCAAAACCCCCAAAACAACAAAGGGGGGGGAAAAGGGGCCATCACCAAAAAAAATTCAAAGGGGTTTTTTTGGGGGGAAAAAGGGAAAAAAAGGGGGAAAAATTTAGGGGAAAAACAAGGGAGTTTTTTTTTTGATAAAATGATTTAAAAAAATTTTTTTCTGTTTTGGCCTTAAAACAAAGGGGTTTGTTTTAGTTCCCTTATTTTTTTTCCCAAAAATTTAAATTTTTTTTTTTTTTGTTATCATTTAAAAATGCAAAGGAATTTACAAAAAGGTCATTTAATTTATTTAAAAATTTTGGGGTCCCCTCTCTCTTTTCTCCCCCCCTTCTCTCTCTCTCTCCCTCTCTCGCCATTCATTCTCTATGACCTGTTACATTTCCTTTTCTTTCCCACCAACACCCCTTACTGCCGTCCTCCACCCTCACCCCCCTTCCTACGCCTTCCTTCCCTAAATGTACGTCCTTGGATCCAGCATCCACATGTTTCTGCCTTCTCTGTCTCCTCTCTCTCTCTGTCTCTCTCTCTCTCTCCCCCTCTCTCTATCTCTCCCTCTCTCTGTGTCTCTCTCTTTCTCTGGGTTTCGGCTTTTACGGATAAAATGAATCTGAAATCCGAGTCTTTGTGGCCCTCCACCATCCCACCTCTTCCTCTGCTCCCCTCTCTCTATCCCCTCCGTGGGTTGTCTTTCCCGCTCTCGTCTCACAGTAGAGAGAAACTCCCTGCACAGAGAATGGAGTATGAACCACACACCAACTCACAACACAAACTACACATAAACAAACACTACCACTACGACAACGAACATACACACACTCGGCACGCACGCACGCATACCACACACCACACACACACACACACACACACACACACACACACACACACACACACACACAGGGGCGCGCGAGCGAGCGCGCGCATACACGCACGCATGCAGGGAGGGGAATAGGGAGGGAGAGAGAGAGAGAGAGAGAGAGAGAGAGAGAGAGAGAGAGAAATGTGAATAAATTGTTTATTAAAATGTTATTCATTAAAGTTTGTAATCAGTGTCTCTGACATAGCAGTGCCGGTCAGAGATGCAAGGGAGATTGAAGAAAATGTATCCCAGATCCGACAAAAAAAGAAATTTCACTTTTTTTCTTGTTACCCAGTGATTAACAATTTCAAAGTTTTTTTTTTTTAATTTAATTGCTGTCCTATCAATTCAAAACTGTTACAAAGGTTTCTCTTTATGTTGAAAAAGGCCCTATGTGTCTGAATTCAATTTCCCAGCTGGCGTAAAACAATGCTTTTTGCGATCTCCCTTGCTCTTTTTTGTTTTGATAACTGCAGATGATAAACGGACTTTCTGTCTGCCTAAAACAAGATTTGTTTTAGTCTTATTTGCAAATAATGTTGTTTTGTTATCATCAAAACTAGCTAGATTACAAAAGTCATATATATGATTTGAAAAAAGCATCTCAAACTACTGGACTTAAAGTAAACTTCAGTAGCTAAATCATGGCGTGTAGATAAAGTAACCAAAGTGGTTATATTTACGATTACGACGTTACAATTGTTATCAACGATATTTCTCTAACGTTTCTGTTTCTCTGCCAAGTATCTGTTGTTTCAAGTGATTAAAGTTTCCTGGCAGGGCAAAAATGAGGGTAGTGAAAATAACGAGAACGCCACGAAGGCTTGGAAATATGTAAGGAACCTTTTCTTTTCAATTTCGGATGCAAAAGAAACATCAATGTTGGTGTATGCCTCTGAATCAAGAGAAATTAATCGTTTTGAAGCTATGGAATCAGTTCCTATATTTGGTCTGTAAATGTTTTGTAGTATAAATTCAAA
>CM031607.1:59527360-59529860 GCA_018398815.1 Conus ventricosus | reverse complement strand
ACACACACACACACACACCACCACGCACGCACGCACGCACGCACGCACGCACGCACGCAACGCACACACACACACACACACACACACACACACACACACACACACACACACACACACACACACAGGTGGGAAGGGAGGGAGAAGAGAAAGGAAGGGCAATGGAGATGACGGGGGAGAGAGAGGAGAGAGAGGGAGGGAGAGGACAGAGAGAGAGAGAGAGAGAGAGAGAGAGAGAGAGAGAGAGAGAGAGAGAGAGAAGAGAGAGAGAGAGAGAGATCAGGCAGGAGGGAGAGAGAGGTGAGAGAGAGAGAGAGAGGGAGGAAGGAGGGAGAGAGGGAGAAGGCACAAAGACACAAAAACGGAAGGAGAGAGACAGAGACAGACAGGCATGAGAGATAAAAGAGACGGCCAGCCAGTCGCAAAAGAGAAACAGACAGACAAGACAGACAGAGACAGACAGACAAGAAGGCAAAAAGACAGAGAGAGACATAAAGAATTCCCAAAGAAGATCATGTCCGACGGTGCTACTATCGACCTGAGCTGCCCAACAATTTCCCTGTTCTTCTCTCTGTTCTCCCTCCCCCCCCCCCCCCCCCCCCCCCCCCCTCCCCCGCTTTTTTTTCTCTCTTCCTTTCTTTTCCTTTTTGTCTTCTTACACAAGTCAACAAGCCAACTCTCGCACGGCAAATTGCCTCCGATAATGATCACAATGATAGGTTGATGATAACGACAAGTCGTCGTCAGATGGACTCATCAAGTGCGAGGATGATCGCCGCTGTTATAAACGTGATAACGACCCAGGACAAGAGATCGATCAGGCGCTGAAGCTGCCTTCAATCAGGGGAGCGAGGATCTGCAATTTAGCGTGTCCTATTAATAATCCACCGCCTGAATCTCCTGGGACGGTACCGACTGGCATATGAGCGGATGGCTTTTCCCTGCCTTTCGACACAAACACAGAACAAATTGTTGCAGGCTATGCAGATGCAACGCAGTCTATAAAGTTTCTGCAGCCTTAGACACAAACAGATAACACTGCTGCAGACTATGCAGAAACAATGCTGTCTATAAAGTTTCTGCTGCCTTAGACACAAACACAGATGACATTGTTGCAGACTTTGCAAATTCAACGCAGTCTATAAAGTTTGTGCTGTCTCAGACACAAAACACAGATGACATTGTTGCAGACTATGCAAATTCAACGCAGTCTACAAAGTTTGTGCTGTCTCAGACACAAATACAGATAACACTGCTGCAGACTATGCAAAACAATGCAGTCTATAAAGTTTCTGCAGCCTTAGACACAAAACACAGATAACACTGCTGCAGACTATGCAGAAACAACGCCGTCTATAAAGTTTCTGCAGCCTTAGACACCAGAGCAGATAAAACTTGTTGCCCAGTTTGCAGACGTGACACACAATCTTTAACACAATATCCAAATTAATGACGATTAAACGGGAAAGACGAGATTAAACAATGACATGATGAAAGCGTTCATAACACGTTCTTTGCTGGTCGAACAGCTATTTCAAAGAATGCTGACACCTCCACTAATCCCTTACCTCCCCCCCCTCCCTTCCCGGAGAGGGCCTCTACAGTACAGCTGATGCTATATGAACTATTACCGGCACACTTTCTGATGTTTTTATTTGTATGTTTGCTGTTTTTGTTTTGTTTTTGTTTTGTTTTGTTTTAAATCACTGAGAAGCAATGTTATCTTCCACGAAAATCAGCAGACTGGTCAACAACCAGACCTTTAACGGTCAATGAGTGCTTCTGTGAGTGAAGATCGAAAGAGACCTGACGACATTAACCTTTCACGTCTGGGCGTGGTGGCGTTTCTACAGGAAATGTCAAGACATGATGTGATATTATCAGATCCAAGAACTCCTTGGATCTAATGTATATCTAATAATAATGAGTTTTTATGGCGCTTCATCTTACATCATAAGCCTAAGCGATTACAAATACAGAACAGGTAAGAGGAAACATAAATGAAACCTGTAAGAAGATGAAATTGCAATAAGTACTATACATCTACAAACAAGTGTGCATATTGGCACACACACACACACACACACACACAACACACACACACACTGGAAGTACAGGTCCGATCAAATAGCTGGAAACGTGGTTGCGCTAATGAACACACAATCTGTTCCTATTCCTGTGTAAACGCTGCTCCCATTGTGCAACAGTTCAGATCGAAATTTGAACGTTTTGGGTAAAAAGCTCTCATCTGACCGAGCGGGCCAGAGGCCGGTCTAATTATATCATGCTGATTGTTTTTTAATGTGATTGATAACGTTCCTTTCTGTCGAACGTGAACAACTTTCAACGCCAATTCAAAAGCGATTCTATGGCGTCACAACAGGTGGTTGCTATGGTAACTTAGAAAGCCATAGATTTCCATGGCAACTTGGAACGGCAAAGAAACTATCGGATAACATTAACACTATTCAATAGAATTCTCAAAAGGGGTGTTGATAATGTT
>CM031607.1:59522360-59524860 GCA_018398815.1 Conus ventricosus | reverse complement strand
TAAATCGCGACCAGTGGTACACAATTCTCTCGTCCTTGTTTACACTCTATCACACGTTTGATTTTATGTACATGTACTGCTTATGTTACACACAAATAAACACGAATTATATTTTATACACTGGATGTTAAGATATATAACTGATTGATAAAAACTATGGAAGCAGTCCACAGCTATTGCCATTTTTCCCATCCCCCACATCTCTCTCTCTCTCTCTCTCTTCTCTCTCTCTCTTCTCTCTCTCTCTCTCTCTCTCTCTCTCTCTCTCTCTCTCTCTCTCAGACTTCAGATAAACGTTGCTTTTAGCAACTCTGAACGCATAGATAATCAGCAACTTTGCCCTACATCTTTATAAAGCCTTTAAGAAAAGGGAAATATGTATGTCATCAACTACCATTTTCACTAGTCCCTTGAAGTCAGTTTAGTGTATGATACCATATACGAACAGGTATAATGTTCTTTTCATTTTCCTCTTTGTTTCTTTGAGCTATTAGCTTTCAAACAGATGATGGATTGATAGTATCATCTGTATTTGTCTTATTATGTCTTCCATCAATGTTCACACCCTTTTAAATGGGGCTTTGGCCTTATGGAATAAACGTATGTTCTGTTCTCTCTCTCTCTCTCTCTCTCTCTCTCTCTCTCTCTCTCCTCTTCTCTCTCTCTCTCTCGATCAATAGTATGGTGGTTTTCTTGGTAGTGTGTGTGTGTGTGTGTGTGTGTGTGTGTGTGTGTGTGTGTGTGTGTGTGTGTGTGTGTGTGTGTGGACTCTCTCTGTCTGTCTGTCTGTCTGTCTGTCTGTCTGTCTCGTCTTCTCTCTCTTCTCTCTCTCTCTCTCTCTCTCTCTCTCTTCTCTCTCTCTCTCTCTGCTTTCAGGACCAATACTACGGTCAGACTTTAAAAAGGTTTCTTTTCATTTTACCCATAGGTTATTCTAGGTCAGGAATTGGCCAAACATGTAAGGGTTCTTTTCATTGCTCACGCTCATAGAGTTCTATTTCTAGGATTCTAGCTGAATGGTCTCATCAGTAAGTGGTACAACATCTGCAAAGAAATGTCGAAAAAAAGCATTCTCTGGTATACGAATAAAAGCATTCTCTGGTATACGAATAAAAGCATTCTCTGGTATACGAATAAAAGTATTCTCTGGTATACGAATAAAAGTATTCTCTGGTATACGAATAAAAGTATTCTCTGGTATACGAACAAAAAGCATTCTCTGGTATACGAATAAAAGTATTCTCTGGTATACGAATAAAAGTATTCTCTGGTATACGAATAAAAGTATTCTCTGGTATACGAATAAAAGTATTCTCTGGTATACGAACAAAAAGCATTCTCTGGTATACGAATAAAAGTATTCTCTGGTATACGAATAAAAGTAGTATTCTCTGGTATACGAATAAAAGTATTCTCTGGTATACGAATAAAAAGCATTCTCTGGTATACGAATAAAAGTATTCTCTGGTATACGAATAAAAGTATTCTCTGGTATACGAATAAAAGTATTCTCTGGTATACGGATAAAAGCATTCTCTGGTATACGAATAAAAAGCATTCTCTGGATACGAATAAAAAGCATTCTCTGGTATACGAATAAAAGCATTCTCTGGTATACGAATAAAAGTACATTCAACACTGATGCAGGGAGTTACTTTTCCTCAAAGTAACAGTTCTATGTTTAGATATCTTCGTACATCTGCTAGTTGATTATCCTCAATAATTTCTACCTATTTTACATTCTACCTTTTCACGGGCGCGCTTTGACGCCGCGAACATGTCAATAAATACGGTATTTCAATGCAGGTTCTAGTACCAAATTCTAAGACTCTCTTTAGTATCTTTTAGCTTTTCCCCCTCTTTTACCGGAAATGATATCTGGGTTGTCTCTATTTGAACCGCCAGTGTTAACCAGTAATAGGTCAATGTTCATTGTAAAGGTGTCCACCTTATCTAAGGTTCTACTATCTTTTCTGCGGGTATTTTCAATTTCAAATGTGACGTAGCAATTAAAACGCATCGCCAAATCTCTCAGCTGGCACTTTACACTGGCGAAGAAATGTCCTCTGGATTGAGAGGTTGGAGGCTGGCACAGAGACATGTGTTGTGACGATGAAGTCATACGATGACAGTACAATATAGTGGATGCAACGCAACCCAACACAACACAATAAAATGTAAAATAATACAATCGATACAATATAATACAACAGAGCACAGCACAATTTATAACAAAATCGCAAAATGTAGGGCCTGATGTTTACGTCTCTAGTTTAGGACCAGCCTACAGAAGAAAAACAAAACAAAAACAAAACAAGCATGTATATTTACACCGATAAATAAAGCTACGACAATAACAACAGACTGGCAAGAGAGGGAAGTAGCCAACCAGAGAGCCACCTAGTCAGACAACATGAATAGACAGAAAGAAGAAGAAGAAGGTGAAGAAAAAGAAGAAGTGAAGAAGAAGAAGAAGAAGAAGAAGAAGAAGAAAGAAGAA
>CM031607.1:59514860-59517360 GCA_018398815.1 Conus ventricosus | reverse complement strand
TATCTGTCTTTCAATACACACTGTGTGAAATGTCACCTTTTCTGTAGCATTTAATCCTCTGTAGAAACTGTCTTTTCTTTCTACAACCCCCCCCCCCCCCACCCCCCCCCCCCACACACTACACACACCACACACCATAACCCCATTACTTCACAGATATTTCTTTATTAGATTCATACAACTTAACATGTACACAGGATGCTCTAGAAGATACTTCATGTAGATTGTCATCATGAGCCTAGTCAGTGTAAGACGTTCCTTTCCGTACAATTACACAATGTCCAGTGTTTGTGCTCTATGTAATCTGTAGTGGATGCTGCGTGGCCCAGTATCAACTTACGCCTTCAATCAAAATCGGTGTGCACTACTGGCAACAAAAGCGATGGAAGTCGCACAACTACGTTGGCTTTAGTTTGTTGTGATGCTTTGGGTTTTTTTTCTTGTTACGTATTCTTCTTTTATTTCAAAAGGGTGCGGGGGGGGGGGGGGGGGGGCAAAAAAAAACACACGAAAACTTCACCCAGAGCATAGTTTTGTCAATAGGAGTCCGTGAGAGAGAGAGAGAGAGAGAGAGAGAGAGAGAGAGAGAGAGAGAGAGAGAGAGAGAGACAGACAGACAGACAGACAGACAGACAGAGAGGAGAGAGAGAGGGAGAGAGAGAGGGGAGGAGGTAGGGAGACAGACTGACAGACAGGCAGACAGGCAGACAGACGGACGGACAAACAGACAGAGACAGAGAGAGAATTTGCAGACAGACAGACAGACAGACAGACAGACAGACAGACAGACAAAAATACAGGGAGGAAAGGAGGGAGGGAACGAGAAGTAAAGAGAGATAAAAAGAAAAAAAAAAGACGCACACACAAACGCAGTCCTTGGAAAGACAGAAACATAGGAAGATATGATGGGGGGATGGGGGGATGGGAGGTTGAGGAGAAGGAGGAAAGGGGGGGGGGGGGGGGGGGGGGCAGCCTTACAGAAAAGAAAATGAAAGACAGAGATAGACAGACAGGCGGTCAGACAGACAGACAGGCGGACAGACAGACAGACAGACAGACAGATCAAGACAGGCAGAGACCCCGAGAGCAATCTCATTAGCCAACTTTGAACTGTGTCATGTTACAAGACGGAAAGAGCAGGGGTCGCGAACGCCTCTCTCTCTCTCTCTTCTCTCTCTCTCTGCGCTTTTTGTTTTTTCGGGTTGTCCTTTGCCTACCCGAGGAACAGACGGCATAATAGAGCGCTGGACACCTTCATTAATCAAGGCACATCAACAGCATCGTCATCAACGAAATCATGACGCCAGGGTAACTGCTGATAATCGTCATCATCATCAGAAGAAGGAGGACAAGAAGAAGAAAAAGAAGAAAAAGGAGAGAAACGAGAAGAACTAAAAAAAAAAACAAAACAAAAAAAAACAAAAAAAAAAAAAGAAAAAGCGGAGGCGGGAGGAAAAGGAGGAGGAGGAGGAGGAGGTAGAGAGAAGGGGAGAAGGAGGAGGAGGGGGAGGTGGTGGGAGAAGAGAAGAAGAAGAAGAAGAAGAAGAGAAGAAGAAGAAGAAGAAGAGAATGGATGATGATGGGATGATGATGATGAAGAGAGAAGAAGAGAGAGAGAAGAAAGAGAAGAAGAGATGAAGAAAAGAGAAGAAGAGAATGATGATGATGGTGATTGATGATCTCGAAGATGAGATGATGTGATGATGATGATGATGATGATGATGATGGGTGGAGATGATGAAACACGATGGTGATGATGGGTGATGATGATATGAATGATGATGATGACGACGACGGGCAGACGACGACGACGACGGACGATGAGACGAGGAAAGACATAATGTGGTGGTGACGACGACGACGACGACAACACGACGACGTCGATGATTGATAATGATAACGATAATGAAAGACGACGACGACAACGACGACGACGCAACGACGACGACGACGACGGATGAGAAAGAGATGATATGATGATGTGATGATGATGATAATAATGTGATGGACGACAACGATGACGGCGCAGAGACGTCTGCAGTTTTTGATCAATAATGATAATGGACGAGAGACGACCCTGCCAAAGCGGGCGAGGATGAAAACGAGAAAGGCGATGGATACGAATGGCTTGGGTCAGACAAGGTAATCGTTTCTCTTATTGTTCACTGATTAATTAGTAATGGCAGAGGAATGCACACACACACACACACGCGCCGCGCCGCCGCTCACACACACACACACACACACACACACCACACACACACACCACACACACCACACACACACACAACAACCCGCACGCACGCTCGCAAGCACGCACGCACGCACGCACCCCCCCCACACACACACCGCCCATAACACACACAACAGGACAGACAAGACAGAAGAAAGAAGAGAGGATGCAGAGGCAGAGACAGGACAGAGACAGACAGACAAACAGGGAGGGGAAAAAGATAGAGCAGACAGACAAGAGAGACAGAGACAGAGACAGAGAGACATA
>CM031607.1:59484776-59504832 GCA_018398815.1 Conus ventricosus | reverse complement strand
ATTTATAAAAAATTTTTTCATTTATCGTTTAAACAAAACACCCACTTTCTCTTTCTATCAAATGAAAATGAGAAAAATTGTACTTTTTCTGCCAAGTATAGCACTCTTGCACTGACATAGAGAAGTAAAAAAAAAATGCGAATCGATGACGCTTTGCTCCTCTCTTTGCTAGAACATCAACCTTTTCATTATAATATAACCCACAGTGGGAGGGCACCCAAAGAAATGTTATTTCGGTGTCTCTGACTGAGAGGAATGTACTAAATGCGTGTGTGTGTGTGTGTGTGTGGTGTGTGTGTGTGTGTGTGTGTTGTGTGTGTGTGTGTTGTGTGTGTGTGTGTGTGCACGTGTGAGTGTTTGCGCAAATACACAAGCCCAACATGAAAAAAAAAGAAAGATGTTCTCATTAAGCATCATTTTTGTTGCAGTCAAGACCAAAACAAATATACGACCCCGCTTGGCGCACCTTACGAACGCATAGTCTTCTCTGTCGTCTCCTACTGCTTTTTTCCCCAAACTTAACATTTGTGACATTGGAGGCCTAGTTAATCAGTCTGAGGGAGGGACAAGAAATTGATAATTTCTACATTTTTCCGCAATTTAACGTCTTATCAAATCAACAGATCTTATTCCTAAGACCATTGCGACTGCTGCATTTTGGGGATTTTAAATTTGGGGTCTGTGGTGTGCGTGCGTGTGTGTGTGTGCTAGTAGGTGTGTGTTTGAATGTGTGCAGTTTGTGTTTATGCTGTTCCTGTGTCTCTGTGTGAGTGTGCGTGGTGCGGAGATAGAGACACACACACACACACACCACACAAAACACACACACACACACAACACACACACACACACACACACAAACTCACACTCACACACATAGACAGACATACAGACACACAGAGAAAAAGACAGATATACAGTCAGGCAGACAGTGAATGCAAGAAAATGGAGAAGGGTGGAGGGCTGGGAAAGAGGAATAGGGAAAGGAGAGAAAGAGAGAGAGAGAGAGAGAGAGAGAGAGAGAGAGAGAGAGGGGGAGGGAGAGGGAGAGAGAGAGGAGAGAGAGAAAGAGAGAGAAGAGAGAGAGAGAGAGAGAGAAGCGGAAAACAGGGGGGGGGGGGGGGGGGGGGGGGGGCTCAGGCTTTTATGGAACAGGTAGAGAACATCAGAATAGAGGATCTGAACAGCTACTGAAACTCCCAAACCAACAGGCTAAACGAACAAGCCAGAAAATACGCATAAACGAGGTCTCAAACAAATGTCCCAAACAACTCTCAAAACAAGTGCCAGTACACACACCCACACACACACACACACACACACACACACACACACACACACACACACACACGCACGCTATATCTGTCTGCCCTGTGTGTTTGTCCGCTCTCTTCTCTCTCTCTCTCTCTCTCTCTCTCTCTCTCTCTCCCCCCCCTCATCCTCTATCTCTTGCAGTCAGTCCCCTTTTCTCTCAGTGTTCCAGCCATTAACGGTCTTTGCAGCAGAAGGACCTGAAATGTGATCCGACTCACTGCATTCCTAGCGACCCGGCCAGATGATTCCAACATGATAGATGAAGCAAACAACTCCAAACACACACTCCATTTGGCTCTGGGACGGGGAAACGATCATTACCCAATTAGCAGATCGATGGTCCTCCCAAAGACACGCACGCGCGCACGCACACACACACACACACACACACACACACACGCACACACGCACGCACGCACGCACGCACGCACGCACGCACGCACCGCACGCACGCACGCACACACACACACACACACACACACACACACACACACACACACACACACACGGACGCAAGCACTCACTCATATAACTACGTGCGCGTACATACATGCTCTCTCTCTCTCTCTCTCTCTCTTTTCCTCTCTCTCTCTCTCTCTCTTTTCTACACTCTCTCTCTCTCTCTCTCTCTCTTCTCTCTCTCTCTCTCTCTCTCTCACACACACCACACACACGCACGTATGCACGCACGTACGCACGCACGCACGCACACAACACATACGCGCGCACACACACACACACACAACACACACACACACACACACACACACACACACACACACACACAGATACGGGCGCGTGCGCGCGCTCGTAATAAACTTCCAAATAGGTTTATCGACTATTTTAACTGCATTTTTACGAACGTGTAATTTACGGAAAGGATGCAAAACGTAATTTATGTTATTTGTGTCTAATTCCATCATTTCAGCGAAACTGGAATTTGCTCCGACAACGATTTTTTCTTGTATTTAAAAATCTATCTATCTATCTAGTTATCTAATTATCTATTAATTATTCTATTTTTTGTTCTACCTATCTATCTATCTCCACCTACCTACCTACCTACCTATCCATCTATCTCTCTGCCTACCTTCTACCTATCTAAAATAGAGAGAGACAGATATGTATAAATACATACATATATATATATAAATATATATATATATATATATATATATATATATTATATATATATATATATAAATGCGTGCGTGCGTGCGTGCGTGCGTGCGTGCGTGCGTGCGTGCGTGCGTGCGTGTGTGTCGCAATTTCGAAAGGAAATTATTTGGAGATCTGTTTGTGAACATTTGACTTTTATTCTCTAAATCAAATGTGTAGAAAGTGTACATTATTACAAAGAAAATCTGAATGTGAAAAACGTACTGGGATCTATGCGAAAATAAAGAGTACGGAAACACTGGTTTAAACAGGGGAAAAAAAAACCCACTTCTCAGGTGCTTGAAGGAATAGTTTAAACCCACTTTGAAGGTTGGGAAAGTTCATCACACACACACACACACACACCACACACACACACACACACACACATTATATATATATATTAATATATATATAATATATATATATATATATATATAAATATATATATATAATATAATATACAGTATCGACCCTTTCCCCCACCGAGTACATGAACATGAGGGACATACCTGAAAGTGCCAAAGAAGAAATGACATTTCATGGATGACATACCTGAAAGTGCCAAAGAAGAATGACATTTCATGGATGAAAATACCTGAAAGTGCCAAAGAAGAAATGACATTTCATGGATGACATCCCTGAAAGTGCCAAAGAAGAAATGACATTTCAGGGATGCTAGACAATCCAACAGAAGAAAATACACATTCAATATAAATCAGAAACAGAAATACTTCATTTCCGACTTCAGTGTTGCACGTGCTGAACTAACGCTTTTTTTTCTCAGACAGACTATGTTTGAAGTCATGACACTGGACAGAGAGAGAGAGAGAGAGAGAGGAGAGGGGAGAGAGAGAGAGAGAGAGAGAGACAGACAGACAGACAGACAACAGACAGACAGACAGACAGACAGACAGACAGACAGACAAGAGTAGGCACTGGCGGCTATGTTTGTGTCGTCATCCCGCCCTTGTGGATGGGCCACCAGAGAACTTGTCAGCCGTGAGAGGACATCAAGCCAACAACAATGTCAGACGGACGGTGGGGAAGATGTTGGATGATTGTCAACCATCGTCATGATCCTCCTGTGGCATGAAGGTCGTCCATGTGCCGTGTCCCACGACATAGCAGGCACGTTGTTTTTTTCTACACGCACCTGTTTTCATCGCACCCTGCAAGGTTAAAAAGTGTGAAGTCCAGTCCAGTGTTTGATGTATCGATTTGTTGGGCATGCCATACAGACAAACCGTGCCTTAAGCTCTGCCTTTATCACAGCCTGCTGATCAGCTGACGGGTCGCAAAGTACTGGTCTGGAAACGGACACAGAATAGAGATTGAGATCCATGGTCTGCAGAAAATGTATTCCAGAAGGGTTCCGAAGTACCTGGTCTGGAAACGGGCACAGAATAGAGATCTGACATCCATGGTCTGCAAAAAATGGTATTCCAGAAGGGTTCCGAAGTACCTGGTCTGGAAACGGTCACAGAATAGAGATCTGACATCCATGGTCTGCAGAAAATAGTATTCCAGAAGGGTTCCGAAGTACCTGGTCTGGAAACGGTCACAGAATAGAGATTGACATCAAGGTCTGCAGAAACTGGGATTCCAGAAGCCCAAGTAAAGTCAGTCGGTGAGGCATCACGTATCCAGCCGAGATGACAGAAACCAATAGCGGGAACTTTTAGTTGGAAGATTTTTTTTTCTAAATCCAAGGTAAAATCCAGATCACCTCCCCTCAATCTCATTCACATTTCGTCTCCGAGCTGATCTTTTATGAAGCGTGAATAATAAGACGTTTAAAGTTTGCGCCAAGTTGAGTACAGTACATGCTATAGTCTATTTGGGAATGTTTGTCCCGCAGGCACGTGCAACACTCCTGAGAAGTTTTCTGTTTTGGGCCCCTGCTTGCAGACCATGAAACAGTTCAAAACCCGGGTCACTGGATCTGTTTCCGATGTGGCAGAATTGGTCCAATGCTCCATGTTTAAAAGCCGTTTCATTTTGAACATTCTCCCGTGCAAAGCTGTCCAGAAGCCTCTGAAAATGATTTTTTAAAGTAAATAAACATAAAACGATAGACGTTCACAATAGAAAGAAAGAAAACAACCATACAAACAAGAAAGGAAAAACGAAACAAAACAAAAGCATGCCTTCTATTAGTCATATTCGAGGAGCCTACAGTCAGATGGTCGGAGTGTAAAACGAAACAAAACAAAAGCATGCCTTCTATTAGATCTAGTTGCGAAGCGAGACGACTGCAGGCGGAAATCTAAACAAATCTTAAATAAATGTTAGCGAACCGCCCAGAAAACGTGGACAAACGAGTCACAAGACAAAACACAACGCGTTTCGACCTCTTAGGTCTTCCTCAGGTGAGACATAAACGAATAAAACAACGAAAATTCACTTAGCTTTGATCGCTTCAGATCGCTTAGGTTCACGCAAGGAAGAAGGCGTTGAATGAGAACGAGGCTGTTGGAAGGGAAATAGTGAGTGAGTCAAAGTCGCAATGATGATATTCGCCTCTGGACTGTTGCCACGGCAACCCCCGCTGTTTAAGAATCCTCTAACCCACTCTCCTTCTCCCATACCCATACTTATTAACACCAAGATTGGTAGTAATCTTGTCCTTTTTTTTTCTTTTTTTCCCCCCAATATTTTGACCATTATTAGTATTCCTATCAGTAATATTATTATCATCATTACGACTTTGATTCACACTATTTCCCTTCCCAAAAGCCTCGTTCTCATTCAACGCTTTTCCTTGCGTTGAACCCTAAGCGATCTGAAGCGATCAAAGCTAAGTGAATTTCGTTGTTTTATTCGTTTATGTCTCACCTGAGGAAGACCTAAGAGTCGAAACGCGTTGTTTTGTCTTGTGACTCGTTTGTCCACGCTCTCTGGGCGGTTCGCTAACATTTATTTAAGATAGCGTCTATTAGTCATATTCGAGGAGCCTACAGTCAGATGGTCGGAGCGTTTGTCAACAGAGCTGACGGTCATACGTTCTAACACTCGCGGGTTGGATTTCATTTGTACTTTTTTTTCTTTTTTCCCCTTGCTGTCCCATTTTCTGTCATCTCAGTGGCACTACACCTACGCCTACTCGCCGCAGCCCGGCAGCGGCAATCCACAGGGAGCAATCAATTTCAAGTTGTCATGGGGAACCCACCGGAGGGGACAGTGCACCGTCGCCGAGTCACTTCGGTGTGTCGGATCTTTACGGCTTTGAAATCCCGGTGGTCACCCAGTTCTACACTGGGAGATAATTCGGTCAGGAGGTCAAAGGCAGCGAAAGGAGGGGATGGGGTCCTCCTTTTGTCATGCCGTGTGCTCCAGACACGGCGAATCTCTAACAGCTCACTGCTCTCATAAAGCTGTGTGGGTTTACATTCACATTGTTAACCCTTTTTTCCCAGATAACTCAACCCCAGTCGGACAGTTCTGATCAAATTTCCCAGAGCTGTTGGCAGATCAATATTGAGAAATGATTAAAGTTTCAAGACCTCCGGGTACAACACTGACAACAGCAACAACGTGAGCCCGTTGTGAGGTGAGCAATGACAACAACGTGGGGAAAGGACCCATTCGTCATTGGCATTACGGACAGCTCTGGCGTATCAGGTCTGCTTCCCTCTGTTGGGCAATGTCAACATCGTAGCATGAAAGTATCCTGAACGACTTGCATTTAAACGCAGGCAAGGTGGAACTAACGTAAAGCTTTACAGCCAGCCGACCGCAAGGGCCATATCAGAGCTGTCAGCGTGAAGTCAACTCACAGTCACTGAAAAAAAAATCATTCATACAATACCTTAAAATACGAGTAACACACCGGAATGTTTTAAAAGGGGGAAAAGAAGAAGAGAGAAGAGAGGAGAGAAAAGGGAAGAGGGAGGGAGAGGGAGAGAGAAGAAGAGAGAGAAAGAGAGAGAGAGAGAGAGAGAGAGAGAGAGAAGCGGAAAACAGGGGGGGGGGGGGGGGGGGGCTCAGGTTTTTAGAACAGGAGAGAACATCAAATAGGGGATCTAACACACTGAAACTCCCAAACCACAGGCAAACGAACAAGCCGAAAATACCAAACGAGGTCCAAACAAATGTGCCAAACAAATCTCAAAACAATGCCATACAACCCCCACACACACACAACACACACACAACACACAAACAACACACACACACACACCACGCTATAATCTGTCCCTGTGTTTGCCCGCCCTTCTCTCTCCTCCTCTTTTTCCCTCTCTCTCTCTCCTCCCCCCCCCCTCACCTCTACTCTTGCATCATCCCCTTTTCTCTCAGTGTTCCAGCCATTAACGGTCTTTGCAGCAAAGGACCTAAATGTGATCCGACTCACTGCATTCCTAGCGCCCCGGCCAGATGATTCCAACATGAAGATAAGCAAACAACTCAAACACACACCCATTTGGCTCTGGGACGGGGAAACATATTACCCAATTAGCAATCGATGTCCTCCCAAAAACACGCACGCGCGCACGCACACACACACCACACACACACACACACACCACACACCACGCACGCACGCACGCACGCACGCACGCCCACCGCACGCCGCACGCACAACACACCACAACCACACACCAACACACACACACACACACACGGCCCAAAAGCACTCACTCATATAACTACGTGCGCACAACATGCCCCTCTCTCTCTCTCTCCTCTCTCCCCTTCCTCTCTCTCTCTCTCTTCCCCCAACTCTCTCTCTCTCTCTCTCTCTTTTATTCTCTCTCTCTCCTCCTCTCCACACCCCACACAACGCAGTATGCACCACGACGCACGCAGCCCGCACCAACACATACCCGCACACACACACACACAAACCCAACACACACACAACACACACACACACACACACACAAAATAGGGGGCGCGTGCGCGCGCTCGTAATAAACTTCCAAATAGGTTTATCGACTATTTTAACTGCTTTTTTACGAACGGAAATTTACGGAAAGGTGAAAAACGTAATTTATGTTTTTTTGTGCTAATTCCATCATTTCAGCGAAACTGGAATTTGCTCCGACAACGATTTTTTCTTGTTTTTAAAAAAATCCTACTACTAGTTATCTAATATCTTTTAAATCTTTCTATCTTTTTTTCACCTATCTATTTTCCCACCTCCCTCCCTACCTACCTATCCATCTATCTCCCCTACCTTCTACCTTCAAAAATAGAGAGAGACAGATATGTTAAAACATACATATATATATATAAATAATATATATATAAAATAATATAATATATATATATAAAAAAATGGGGCGTGCTGCGGCGTGCGTGCGTGCGTCGTGCGTGCTGCGTGCGTGTGTGCGCAATTTCGGGAAATTTTTTGGGATCGTTTGTAAACTTTTTACTTTTATTCCTAAATCAAATGTTAAAAGTGTCATTATTACAAAGAAAATCTAATGTGAAAAACACTGGGATCTATGCGAAAATAAAAGTACGGAAACCGGGGTTTAAAAAGGGGGAAAAAAGACCCACTTCCAGGTCTTGAAGGAATATTTAAACCCACTTTAAAGGGTTGGGAAATTTCTCACAAACACACACACACACCACACACACACACAAAAACACACACATTATATATATATATAAAAATATATAAAATATATATATATTATATATATAAATAAATATAAAAAAAATTTTCATTCGCCCTTTTCCCCCACCGAGACAAAAACAAACGACATCCCTGAAAGTCCAAAGAAGAAAGACATTTAGGGAGACATACCTAAAGTCCCAAAGAAGAATGACTTTTTAAAGGATCATACCTGAAAGGCCAAAAAGAAATAAATTTCAGGGATGACATCCCTGAAAGTCCCAAAGAAGAAATGACATTCATGATGCTAGACAACCCACAAAGAAAAACACATTCAATATAAATCAAAAACAAAATATCATTTCCCATTTTCAGTTTTTGCACGTGCTGAACAAACGCTTTTTTTTCTCAACGACTAGTTTGAAGTCATGACACGGACAGAGAGAGGGGAAAGAAGAGAGAGAAGAGAGAGAGAGAAGAGAGAGAGACAGACAGACAGACAACAACAGACAGACAGACAACAGACAGACAGACAGACAGACGAGTAGGCCTGGCGGCTATGTTTGTGCACATCCCGCCCTTGGGGAGGGGCCACAGAGAACTTGTCAGCCGTGAGGGGACATAAAGCCAACAACAATTCAAGGGAGGGTGGGGAAGATGTTGGATTTTTAAACCCATCGTCATGACCCTCCG
The DNA here is from genome assembly GCA_018398815.1 of Conus ventricosus. Lineage (NCBI taxonomy): Eukaryota > Metazoa > Mollusca > Gastropoda > Neogastropoda > Conidae > Conus > Conus ventricosus. The sequence goes on along the minus strand of CM031607.1, from coordinate 59,496,104 downwards.
GGCATGAAGGCGTCCATGTCCCCGGCCCCCACGACTAGCGGGCACTTTTTTTTTCTACACGCACCTTTTTTCCCCCGCCCCCGCAAGTTAAAAAAGTGTGAACCCACCCATGTTGATGATCGATTTGTTGGGCATCCAACAACAAACCTGCCAAGCTCTCCCTTTTTAATCACAGCCGCGGGACAGCTGACGGTCGCAAAGTCCCCTGTCGGAAAGGGACACAGAATAGAATGAGATCCGGGTCTGCAAAAAAAGTATTCCAAAGGGGTTTCCGAAGTACCTGGTCTGAAACGTCACAAAATAGAGACTACATCCAGGTCTGAAAAAAAGGGGTATTCCAAAGGGGTTCCGAAGTACCTGGTCGAAACGGCCCACAGAATAAATCTGACATCCATGGCCTGCAAAAAAGTTTTCCCAGAAGGGTTCCGAAGACCTGGCGGGAAAACGGTCACAGAATAGAGATTGACATCAAGGTCTGCAGAAAGGGGGATTCCAAAAGCCCAAGTAAAGTCATCGGGAGGCTCACGTACCCCCACCGAGATGACAAAAACCCCTAGGGGGGAACTTTTAGTTAAAAGATTTTTTTTCTAAACCCAAAGGAAAAAATCCAGACACCTCCCCTCAACTCATTCACATTTCGTCCCCGAGCTGATTTTTTTATGAACGTGAATAATAAACTTTAAAATTTTTGCGCCAAGTTGGACGTACATGCTAAGTCTATTGGGGAATGTTTGTCCCGAGGCACGTGCAACACCCTGAAAAGTTTTCTTTTTTGGGCCCCGCTTGCAGCCCAAAAAACATTAAAAACCCCCGGGCTCACTGGATCTTTTTCCAAAGGGGCAGAATTGGTCCAATCCCATGTTTAAAAGCGTTTCTTTTTTGAACATTCTCCCGTGCAAAGCTTCCAGAAGCCCTGAAAATGTTTTTTTTAAAAGTAAATAAACATAAAACGATAGACTTTTCACAATAGAAAAAAAGAAAACAACCAACAAAAAGAAGGAAAAAAAAAAACAAAACAAAAGCAGCCTTCTTTTAGTCAATTCGAGGACCTACAGTCAGATGGTCGGAGTGTAAAACAAACAAAACAAAAGCTCCCTTCTATTAGTCTAGTTGCAAAAAGGGGACGACTGAAGGGGGAAATCAAAACAAATTTTAAATAAATGTTAGCGAACCGCCCAAAAAAACTGGAAAACGAGTCACAGACAAAACACAACCCGTTTCGACCTCTTAGTTTTCCCTCGGGTGAGACATAAACGAATAAAACAACAAAAATTCCAATTTATTTTTGATCGCTTCGATCGCTTGGGGTTCACGAAAGGGAAGAAGCGTTAAATGAGAACGAGGCTTTGGAAGGGAAATAGTGAGTGATCAAAGTCGAAATGATGAAATTCGCCTCTGGACTGTTGCCAGGAAACCCCTGCGTTTAAGAATCCTCTAACCCACTCTCCTTTCCCCCATCCCCAACTTTTAACCCCAAATTGGTAGAATCTTGCCTTTTTTTTTTTTTTTCCCCCCAAATTTTTTGACCATTAAGTATTCCTACAGTAAAAATTTACACATTACGACTTGATTCACACTATTTCCCCCCCAACAGCCTCGTTCTCATTCAACGCCTTTTTTCCTTGCTTTAAAACCCTAAGCGATCTGAACGATAAAAGCAAATGAATTTCGTTTTTTTATTTTTTATGCTCACCGAGGAAGACCTAAGAGTCGAAACGCTTGGTTTGTCTTTGACTCTTTTTCCCCACGCTCTCGGGGCCGGTTCGCAAACTTTTATTTAAGATAGCCGTCTATTAGTCTTTTTCCAGGAGCCTACATCAAGGGTGGGACTTTTGTCAACAAGCTGACGGTCATATTTTCAAACCCCTCGGGGGGTTGGATTTCATTTGTATTTTTTTCTTTTTTTTCCCCCCCTTGCTTCCCTTTTTTCTTCATCTCAGTGCACACACCTACCCACTCGCCGCACCCCGGCAGCGGCAATCCACAGGGAGCAATCAATTTCAAGTTTTCAGGCAACCCCCCGGGAGAGACATGGCACCTCGCCGAGTCCTTGGGTGTGTCGGACTTTACGGCTTTAAAATCCCGGGGTCCCCGTTTACACGGGAGATAATTCGGCAGGAGGTCAAAGCAGCAAAAGGGAAAAGGGGATGGGGTCCTCCTTTTGTCGGGGCCGGTCCCAGACACGGCAAAATCTCTAACGCTCACCCTCTCATAAAGCGTGGGTTTACATTCACATTGTTAACCCTTTTTTTTCCCCAGAAAACCAAACCCCTCAGTCGGACATTTTCTGATCAAATTTCCCAGACCCTTTGGCAGGATCAATATTAGAAATGATTAAATTTTAAGCCCTCCGGGGAACACGACAACAGCAACAAACGTAGCCCTTTTGTAGGTGAGCAAGACAACAACGGGGGGGAAAGGACCCATTCGTCATTGCTTTTAACGGACACCCTCTGGCGTTCAGGTCTGCTTCCCTCTGTTGGGGCAATGTCAACATCGTACAGAAAGTACCCAAACGACTTGCATTTAAACGCAGGACAAGGTGGAACCTAACGAAATGCTGCTTACACCCAGCCACCGAAAAGGGCCAATCAGAGCGTCACCGCTTTGAATCAACTCACAAGTCATGAAAAAAAAATCATTCATACAATCCCTTTAAAATACGACGCAAAAAACACACCGGAAATGTTTTTTTTTTTAAATTTTTTCTCTGTAAAATCTTAGATCGAGAACACGTTTCTTTTTCTGTAATAGAACAACCGCAATATTAAATCGTTTTAACTATCAGTGTGCGTCCGATTTTACTTGTTTTTTTGGGGCTATCAGACGAACTTAAGCCCACCCAGGAATTGGGGAATGTTCACGTGGGCATTTTAAAACAAACGCTTCAGTCACACCAATTTTAAAAAAAGTGTAAACACCTTCACCTGGCGGGGTTTTATTGTGGGCCATGGACCAAAGAGCGATTCAAACCACGTGAGAGGGACTACGGGGACTTTACGGGTCCAATCACCCTGCTTACAGTGGGTGACCGCCACGGAACCACTCATTGTTTTCTCCTCACTGGGGCGCGTCTTTAGATTTGGCTTTTCCAATGTCCCCAGGGCTTGTGTCCTCAGGACAGGCGACGCGGATGTAAAGTGATGTTATAAATGAAGCGGAGATGACAACTCGTGGTGTATTTTTTCAGATAAAATGGGAACCCCACCTGTTAAGAGTTCGATCTCCCTCTGTGTTGTCACCAGAAAAGAAAAGAAAAGAAAAGAAAAGAAAAGAAAAGAAAACAAAACCCACTAATTTCAAAAGCTTTGCTCACACAAACGCCTTTGATGCATCTCAGTTTTGATTTCCCTTCCCACCACATCCGTGGGGAGGGGGGAGGGGAAAAGTTCGTACGGCAATTTCATGGGGGTGGGGGGTGTGTGGTTGGGTGTGTGTGGGGGGGGGGGGCTGTCCTTTACAGGGGGCGTCCTTCATGGGGCGCCTTCAGGGGACTGTCCTTTATTGGGGACTGTCCTTCACGGGGGGGCTGCCTTCACGGGGGACTGTCCTTCATGGGGACGTCCTTCATGGGGGACTGTCCTTCATGGGGGACGTCCCCTTTATGGGGGACTGTCCTTCATTGGTGACTGTCCATCATTGGTGCTGTCCTCACGAGGGACTGTCCTTCATGGGGGCGTCCATCATGGGGGCTGTCCCTTCATTGGTACCCGCCTCATTGTGACTGCCTTCATGGGGGGCGTCCTTCATTGGGGGACTGTCCTTTTACGGGGGGCCCTTCATGGGGGACTGCCTTCAGGGGACGTCCTTCACGGGGGGGCGTCCCTTCACGGGGACTGTCCTTCACGGGACTGTCCTTTATGGGGGACTGTCCCCTGGGGGACTTTCCCTTTAAAGGGGACTGTCCTTCATGGGGGGGCTGTCCTTCAGGGGACTGTCTTCAGGGGGACGCCTTCCTGGTGACGTCCATCATTGGTACGTCCCTTTACGAGGGACGTCCTTCATGGGGGGCTGTCCTTCTGGGGGACGTCCTTCATTGGGACTGTCCTCATTGGTGACTGCCCCCAGGGGACTGTCCTTCATTGGTGATGTCCTCACGGGGGACGTCCTTCAGGGGGACGTCCTTCATGGGGTACGTCCCCTTTAAGGGGACTTCCTTTACGGGGGGCTGTCCTTTTGGGGTACTGTCCCTTTACGGGGGGCTGTCCTTTACGGGGACTGTCCTTATGGGGACTGTCCTCATGGGGACTGTTTTTTCAAGGGGGACGTCCTTCATGGGGGACTGTCCTTTACGGGGGGCTTCCTTTAAAGGGGCTGTCCTTCAGGGGGACGTCCTTCCCGGGGGACTGCCTTCATGGGGGACTACCCCTTTATTGGGGAACTGTCCTTCATGGGGGGCTGTCCTTATTGGTACTGTCCTTCAGGGGGGGGTCCTTCATGTTTACTGTCCTTCAGGGGGACTGCCTTTATGGGGGGGTGTCCTTCACGGGGCTGTCCTTCATGGGGGACTGTCCTTCGGGGGGGCTGTCCCTTCATTGGAGACTGCCTCATGGGGGGCTATCCTTTATGGGGGGCGTACTTCGGGGACTGCCCTCAGGGGGACGTCCTTTATTGGGGACTGTCCTTCAGGGGGAGTCCTTCATGGGGGCTGTCCTTTAGGGGGGCTGTCCTTTCATGAGGACTGTCTTTTAAGGGGACTGTCCTTCAGGGGGGCTGCCTTCATGGGGGCTATCCTTCATGGGGACTGTCCTCAAGGGGACTGTCCTTCATGGGGACTGTCCTTTTGGGGGACTGTCCTTTAAATTGGGGACGTCCTTCATTTGTGACTGTCCTTCATTGGTGACTGTCTTTCACGGGGACTGCCTTCAGGGGATGCCTTCATGGGTACGTCCTTCAAAGGGGGGTGCCTTCATGGGGATTTTCCTTCAGGGGGACGCCTTCAGGGGGACGTCTTCATGGGGGGCTGTCCTTTTATGAGGACGTTCTTCATGGGGACTGTCCTTCATGGGGGACTGTCCTTCACGGGGGGCTGTCCTTTAAAGGGGGGCTGTCCTTCATGGAGGACTGTCCCTTCATCGGGGACTGTCCTTCAGGGGGGGTATCCTTCATTGGTGATGTCCTTCAGGGGACTTCCTTCCCTTTTTGACGTCCTTCACGGGGGGCTGGGGGGGGGGGGGGGGGGGGGGGGGGGGGGGGGGGGGGGGGGGGGGGGGGGGGGGGGGGGGGGGGGGGGGGGGGGGGGGGGGGGGGGGGGGGGTATTTTTTACGGGGGGGTGGGCCTTCATGGGGACTGTCCCCTTCCAAGGGGACTGTCCTTCATGGGGGACTTCCTTTAGGGGGCCCTTTTTTTCATTTTGGGGACTGCCTTTAGGGGGACTTCCTTCAGGGGGACTGTCCTTAGGGGGACTGTCCTTCAGGGGCGCCTTCAGGGGACTGTCCTTCAGGGACGTCCTTCATTGGGACTGTCCTTCGGGGGCGTCCTTATGGGGGGCTGTCCCCATGGGGATTTCCTCCCCGGGGACTTCCTTTCATGGGGCTGTCCTTCAGGGGGGCTGTTCAGGGGGACGTCCTTCTGGGGACTTCCTTCTTTGGGGCCCTTCAGGGGGGCTGTCCTTATGGACTGCCTTCACGGGGACTGTCCTTTTCGGGGGACCGTCCTCATGGACTGTCCTTCATGGGGGACTGCCTTCAGGGGGCTGTCCTTCAGGGACTGTCCTTCTGGGGGACTGTCCTTAAAAGGGGGAAGTCCTTCATGGGGACGTCCTCCACGGGGACGTCCTTACGGGACTGTCCTTTATGGGGGGGCTGCCTTTAGGGGGGCTGCCTTCATGGGGGGCTTTCCCTTTATGGGGACGCCCCTTTATTGGGACTGTCCACATTGGGATGTCCTTCACGGGGACTGTCCTTAGGGGACGTCCTTTAGGGGACTGTCCTTCATGGGGACTTTTCCTTTAGGGGGGGCTGCCTTCCGGGGGGCGTCCTTCATGGGGACTGTCCTTTATGGGGGATGTCTTTAGGGGGACTGTCCTTTATGGGGGGACTGTCCTTTACGGGGGGCTGTCCTTTACGGGGGGCTGTCCTTCATGGGGGGCTGTCCTTCCTGGGGGATGTCCTTCAGGGGGACTTCCTTTATGGACTGTCCTTCTTGGGGGACTGTCCTTTATTGGGGATGTCCTTTTACGGGGGGCTGTCCTTCAAGGGGCTGTCCTTCAGGGACTGCCTTTAGGGGGACGTCCCTTCACGGGGGACTGTCCTTCCCTGGGGGACTGCCTTTATGGGGGAAGTCCTTCATTGGGGGCTGTCCTTTATGGGGACCCTCATGGGGGACTGACTTCAGGGGGACTGTCCCTCGGGGGCTGTCCTTTATTTGGGGACGCCTTCGGGGGGGCTGTCCTTCAGGGGGGCTTCCTTCTGGGGGCTGTCCTCAGGGACGCTTTTTGGGGGGCTGTCCTTCAGGGGGGGCTGTCCTTCAGGGGGACTTCCTTTATGGGGACTGTCCTTCAAAAGGGGGGGGGCCTTCAGGGGACTGTCCTTCATGGGGGGCTGTCCTTTATTTGGGGGGGTGCCTTCATTGGGACTGTCCTTCATTTGGGGACTTCTTCAGGGGACTGTCCTTTATGGGGGACTGCCTTCATGGGAATGCCTTCAGGGGACTGTCCTTCATGGGGGCCTTCAGGGGGGCTGCCTTCAGGGGGGCTTCCTTTATGGGACTGTTTTTTTTTTATGGGGGACTTCCTTCATGGGGGGGCTGTCCTTCAGGGGGACTTTCCCTTAGGGACGTCCTTCATGGGGGACGCCTTTAGGGGGGCTGTCCCACTGGGGGGCTTCCTTTTTGGTGACTGTCCTTCATGGGGGACTGTCCTTCATGGTACTGTCCCTCACGGGGGGCTGATTTTTTTGGGGGACTGCCTTCATGGATGTTCCCCTTCAGGGGACTGTCCTTTATGGGGGGCTGCCTTACGGGGGACTGTCCCCTTCAGGGGGGGTTTTTTGGGGCCCCTTTATGGGGCTGTCCTCATGGGGGGCGTCCTTTATGGGGGACTTTCCCTTTATTGGGGGGGACTGTCCTTCATTGGGGATGTCCTTACGGGGGGCTGCCTTCATGGGGACTGTCCCATGGGGACTGTCCTTCAGGGGGACTTCCCTTTATGGGGGACTGTCCTTAGGGGGGTTTTCCTTTTACGGGACGTCCTTCAGGGGGGCCTATTTTAGGGGACGTCCTTCATGGGGACTTCCCCTTTAGGGGGACTGTCCTTTAGGGGGACGTCCTTTAGGGGGCTGTCCTTCATGGGGACTTCCTTCATGGGGGACTTCCTTTATTTGGGGACTGTCCTTTTTGGGGGGCGTCCTTTATGGGGTTTCCTTCATGGGGGGCCCCCCCCCCCTTTGGGGGTTTTTTCCTTCCCCTGGGGGACTGCCTTTATGGGGGCTTCCTTCAGGGATGCCCCTTTTGGGGACTGTCCTTCATTTGGGGGACTGTCCCTTACGGGGGGCGTCCTTTCGGGGGACCGTCCTTCAAACGGGGGATTGTCCTTCACGGGGGATGTCCTTCATGGGGGCATCCCTTCATGGGGGACTGTCCTTTAGGGGGACTGCCCTACACCCGGGGACTGTCCTTAGGGGGACGTCCTTTTATGGGGACTGTCCTTTATGGGGGCGTCCTTCATGGGGGGCGTCCTCATTGGGACTGTCCTTCTGGGGACTTTCCCCCTTATGGGGGGCTGTCCTTCAGGGACTGTCCTTTAGGGGGGTGTCCTTCATGGGGGGTGCCTTCAGGGGACTGTCTCATGGGGGACTGCCTTTAGGGGGGGCTTCTTCATGGGACGCCTTTATGGGGACTGTCCTTTAATTTTATGCCCTTCAGGGGACGTCCTTTGGGGGACGTCCTTCATGGGGACACCTTCATGGGCTGTCCTCCCCGGGGGGCGTCCTTCATGGGGGGCTGTCCATATGGGGATGTCCTTATGGGGGGCGTCCCTTTTGGGGGATTCCTTCATGGGGGGACTTCCTTCATGGGGGAAGGGCCTTCATGGGGGGCTGTCCTTCATTTGGGACTGTCCCATGGGGCTGTCCTCATGGGGACTGTCCTTATTGGGGGCGTCCTTCAGGGGGACTGTCCTTCATGGGGGACTTCCTTTTTGGGGGGCTGCCTTTAGGGGGACTGTCCTTAAGGGGACGTCCCCATGGGGGGCTGTCCTTTAAGGGGGGCTGACCTTTATGGGGGACTGTCTTCATGGGGACGCCTCATGGGGGGCTTCCCCCCATTGGGGGGGAAATGTCCTTTATGGGGACTGCCTTCATGGGGGACTTTTCATGGGGACGCCTCATGGGGGACTTCCTTCATGGGGACTGTCCTTATGGGGACTTTGTCCTTCTGGGACTGTCCTTCATGGGGGACTGCCCCTTCATGGGGGACTACCTTCATTGGGGGTTCCCTTTATGGGGACTGCCTTTATGGGACTGTCCCTTCACGGGGACTCCTTCATGGGGGGTGTCCCTATGGGACTGCCTTTAGGGGGGCTGTCCTTTATGGGTACCTTTGGGGACCCTTTATGGGGGACTGTCCTTCAGGGGGGGTGTCCCTTTTACCCCGGGGACTGCCTTTTAGGGGACGTCCTTCAGGGGGGCGCCTTTAGGGGGATGTCCTTCAGGGACTGTCCTTTGGGGGACTGTCCTTTATGGGGGGACGTCCTTCAGGGGGACGTCCTTCATGGGGGGGGGGACTGTCCCCTTTAGGGGGGGGGGGGCTGTCCCTTCAGGGGGGCTTTTCTTCAGGGGGGCTGTCCTTACAGGGGGCTGTCCGTCCCCTTCCCTGGGGGGGTGTCCTTAAGGGGGGCTGCCTTCAGGGGGCTTTCCTTTATGTGGCGTCCTTCATGGGGAATGTCCTTTTGGGGGACTGTCCTTCACGGGGACTGTCCTTCAGGGGGACTGTCCTTCATGGGGGGCTGTCCTTCATGGGGACGGGCCTTTCATGGGGGACTTCCTTCAGGGGGACGTCCCCTTAGGGGGACTGTCCTTCGGGACTGTCCTTAGGGGGCTGCCCCTTTATGGGGACTGTCCTTTAGGGACTGTCCTTTAGGGGACTGTCCTTCAGGGACTGTCCTTCATGGGGGGCTGTCCTTCAGGGGGGCTGTCCTTTATGGGGACTGTCCTTCATGGGGGGCTGTCCTTTAGGGGACGTCCTGGGGATGTCCTTTATGGGGGGGGGGGGGGGGATTTTCCCTTCATTGGCTGTTTCCCCTTCCCCAAAAAGGGGGACCCGGGGGGGTTACAGTTTCTGGCGTACAGGATGTGGGGAAGGGGAGCAGGGGGGTGTCTGGGGGAAAATGTTCACATTGGTTGGGCAGCCCCCTTTCCCCGGGACAGCCAAGGGGGGACCCCACCGCTTTCCTTTACGGGGGTGTCCCCGGGGGGACTGGGGGCTCCCGGTAACTTTCTTTTGGGGTGTCCCGGAACCCCGCCTTATGGGGCGTCCCCCCCTGGTTTACTCCCCCCCAATTGGTTTTCTTCAGGGGGGAATTTTTCAAAGGAAACTCCAACAAAAGGGGATGGCCATTATGTCCTTCAGGATTCCTTTGGGGCGCTCAAGGGTCGCCCATGATTCCCCGGGGGCGCCCCGGGGATGGTTTTGGGGTGTTTTTTTTGGTTTTGGGGGTGTGGTTTGTGCTGGTGTTGTGCCCCGCTGAGTTTGGGTGTGGGTCGGGGTGGGCGGGGGATCGTGGTGGTGTGGCGGGGGTTGGTGGGTGGGGGGACGGGGGGGGTGTCGGAAGGGCGATTTTTGTTTTTCCCAAACAACACACATTAAAAACGGAATGCCGCAAAAAAAAGAATGCCACCCCACCGCCCCTAAAAACACCACCAAAAATGAAAACGTTGACCCGTCCCCGCTAAACCACTCCCCCCGTGGGGGGTTCACAAGGCCGGGGGGGGGTGCCCGGATCTCCCCACCCCCTATGAGACTTTTCCTTGAAATTCCCCAAAAATTTTTAAACTTCCCCGGGGGTGGGACTAAGACAACACAAAGAACGGGGGGAGGGGGAAAAAAGGGGGGGGGCAGGTTCCCAAAAACAAAAAAAAAGGGCGGGAAACCGCTGCCCCCGGGTTTTTTTGGGGCGAGGGGGGGGGTTTGGGTTTTGTTTTTTTTGTTGGGGGGGTTGGGGCCTGGGGTTCCCGCGGTGAAATTTTGGTTGGGGGGGGGGAGGCTGTCGATCTGCTCTTTCTTTTCCCCCCCCCCCCCCCCAAAACCCCCCCGAAAAAAAAGCTTTGGTCCCCCTTTCTTTCATTTTTTGGGGGGGGTTTTGTTTTTTTTAAAGGAAAAAAATTAAATGGGTGGGAACAAATCTCCCCCTTCTTTCTACCCCCCCTTCTCCTTCTCCCCCCCCTTCTCACCTCTTCCCTTCCTCTCCCCCTTTCCTTTTCCCCCCCGCCTCCTTTCCCTCTCCCCCCCCCCTTTTCCCCCAAACTTTCTTATTCCCGGTTTCTTTCCCGGGAGGGGGTGGGGGGATTAAAGGCCAAAAGGGAGGGGAGGGAGGGGGGAGGGGGGGAGGGGGGGAAAGGGGTTTTCCAAAAACAAATTTTTAAAAAACGGTACAAAAAAAAGAAACTCTGTTAAAAAAAATTTCAAAAAAAAAAAGGCAAAAAGAGACCCGGGAGGGCCCCCCTCCCCTATAAACTTTCTGTAATAACCAGGCTAAAGGCTGGCGGTCCGCAGGAAAGTAAAGGGGAAAATGTTCTGCCTCTTATTTTTCTCGCACAAAAAACAGAACACGCCTTTTTTTTGGGTTTGGTTTTTTTTCCCCCACTTTTTGCTGTTTAGAAATAATTTTTAAAAACAAGGTGTAAATGTGTTTTTTTTTTTTTTTTTTTTTTTTTTTTTTTTTTTTTTTTTTTTTTTTTTTTAAAAAAAAAAAAAAAAAAAAAAAAAAAAAAAAAAAAAAAAAAAAAAAAGCCATTTTGTTTGGGGAAATGCACACGCAAAGAGGGAAAGAAAATAAAAAAAAAAAAAAAAAAACTGCGGGGGACTAGGGGTTTTTTTTCCCCTTGAAAACCCCCCCTCATGGGGACTGTCCTTCACGGGGGACTGTCCTTCATGGGGGACTGTCCTTCATGGGGACTGTCCTTCATGGGGACTGTCCTGGGGACTGTCCTTCATGGGGGGGGGGGGGAACTGTCCTTCATTGGGGACTGTTCTTCACGGGGACTGTCCTTCACAGGTACTGTCCGTCACAGGGCACTGTCCGTCACAGGGACTGTCCTTCACGGGGACTGTCCTTCAGGGGGACTGTCCTTCATTGGTGGCTGTCCTTCATGGGGGACTGTCCTTCATGG
>CM031607.1:59477320-59484676 GCA_018398815.1 Conus ventricosus | reverse complement strand
GGACTGTCCTTCACGGGGGACTGTCCTTCACGGGGGACTGTCCTTCATGGGGGACTGTCCTTCATGGGGACGGTCCTTCATGGGGGACTGTCCTTCATGGGGGACTGTCCTTCATGGGGGACTGTCCTTCATTGGTGACTGTCCTTCATGGGGACTGTCCTTCATGGGGGACTGTCCTTCATTGGTGACTGTCCTTCATGGGGACTGTCCTTCATTGGTGACTGTCCTTCATGGGGGACTGTCCTTCATGGGGGACTGTCCTTCATAGGGGACTGTCCTTCATGGGGGACTGTCCTTCATGGGGGACTGTCCTTCACGGGGATTGTCCTTCATGGGGGACTGTTTTGGATGGACAGAGGTGTGAGTTTCCCGTTGCATGGGCTCAGTTACGCTGACTCCCTGACTGAACAGGTTAGTGTGGATCGCTGGGCGCTTACAGAATTAGGCTGGCTGTGACAGTGTATGGTGAAGGTAGAGGAAGAGGACGGGAGAAGGGGGTGTCTGGAGAGAACACCGTGATAGAAGTGCTACATGTGGTTAACGGAAGAACAGAAAAACAAACACACAGATAAACAAACAAGGAGATGCAGAGCACATAGGAGAGTGCAGACCCCCACCGCCTAAAACCATTCACAAGGGGAATGAATAACAGTAAATGCTGATGCAGACTGGGGAAGCTACTCCTCGTGTATCTATTCATGTTGCCGAATGTCCCGGAATCCACGCAACGTTATGAGAGGTTCGTCCCTGTCCCTGTTGCATCTCCCCTCCAAGTTGTGTTATAATCTTCAGGAGTTTTGTGTAATTGTGTACATAGAGAAACATACCAACAAATGAACGGGAGTAAGGCAAAAACATTATGTCCTGTCAGAGATATCAAAAAGGCTAAAAAAAAAATATGTGGTGCGCGTGCACACGCGCGTGCGCCCGCATGATTCCGCGCGCGCGCGCGCGCGCGCGCGTGTATGTGTGTGTGTGTGTGTGTGTGTGTGTGTGTGTGTGTGTGTGTGTGTGTGTGTGTGTCTGTGTGTGTGTGTGCGCGCGCGCGTGCATGTGTGCGTGTGTGCGTGCGTGCGTGAGTGCGTGCGTGCATGCGTGCGTGCGTGTGTGCGTGTGTGTCTGGTGTATGTGTGTGCTTGTCTGTGACTGTGTGAGTCTGTGTGTCTGTGTCTGTTCAGTTTTAGGGCGATTTTTGTTTTCTTCTTAATGACAACATCACATTAAATCGGCTGCACACCTCCGCCCGCAAATAAGTACATGTGATCTTCACCTCCACCGCTCCAACTTGGAAAGCGTGAACACCACCTAAAATGACTGCAAGGCGTCTGACCTAGTCCGAGTCATCAAACCACTGCCTTACCGTGGGTGATACAGGCGGAAGGCCGGGGGGCCAAGATGCCATGAACGCAGACTCTGGCACCGCACCTCCCCTACTGAGACTTTTCCTTGAAGTTCATGCAGACTTTAGAACTTGCCCGCCAGCGGTGCGCGCCACGTCACAGACAGACACAAAGAGGACTGGGGGGAGGGGGAGGGGGGAGGGGGGAGGGGGGCAGGTGGTGGCTGGTGCCAAGTCAAGATCAGAACACACAGGAATGACAAGAGGAAAGAAACTGCTGCCCTCACAGGACTTTCTTAATAAGGGGCAAGAGGGTGAGGAGGTTCTGGCATGTTTCCTGCCTACCCCTCTTATTACCTCTCTGTAATAACAGGGGGTACTAGGTGGCCATGAGCAGATTCCCTGCTGGTGAATTTGGATTAGGGAGGGAGGGGGCAGGACTGTCGATCTGCTCTGACTATCTCCCCTCCCCCCCCCCCCCCCCCCCCCCACACACACACACACAAGCACACACACAAAGCCTTGCCCGCTCCTCCTGCGTTTACCAAGCTTAAAAAGTTTGCTGTTGCCGTGAAGTGAGTGTAATATTTTTTAAAGGATGCAGGGAGATTATGGGCTGGGTAAGGCTAAGCTAAAATGCTTCCCCTCTCTCTCTCTCTCCTCTCTCTCTCTCCTCTCTCTCTCTCTCGCTCTCTCTCATCTCCTCTCTCTCCTCTCTCACCTCTCTCTCCTCTCTCTCTCTCTTTCCTCTCTCTCTCTCTCTCCTTCCTTCCTCTCTCCCCTCTCCCCCCCCTTCTTCCCTCTATCTCTCTCTCTATCTCCCTGTGTTTCTCTCTCCTTGGTGAGGTAGGGGTGGGGGGGGATTGAGAAGTTGCACAGGGTAGAGGAGGGAGGGAGGGAGGACGTAGGGAGGGGGAGGAAAGAAGGAAGTTTCTTCAAACAGCAAATTTAAATAAGATCTGGCTCCCCAAAGATCCATTCATCGAAGACTCAATGATAAATAAACTTAAACTATGCTGACATTAAAAACAGACATCAAAAACCGGAGATGCCTGGGGAAAGGGGTCAGCTGTCCGCACTGATCTCAGAAGCTTTCCAGTGGTCATTAATCAGCCGACCAATTGGCTAGACAGGCAGGGGCGCGGTCACAAAAGGTCAGTGCAAACGTAAACACGGGAAAATGTTCTGCATGCTCTTCCATTTTTCTCTTTTGTTTTTCTTGACATGGTAAATTTCAGTTTATCGACGTCTTTCGTTGTTGCTTAATGAGATCCTTTTTTCTCTCTCCACTTTTTGCATGATTAGAAAATACATTTATACACACGGTGTATGTGTTTTTAAGCAAGCCATTTGTTTGGGGGAAATGCACACGCAAAGAGGAAAGATATAAAAAAAATAAATAAACTGCGGGTGACTAGTCCGTTGAAAACATTAATTTCATCTCAGCATACTGACCTGTGCAAGTGCGCGAGGTCGCGCGCGCGCGCGCACACACACACACACACACACACACACACACACACCACACACACACACACACACACACACCACAGAGAGAGAGAGAGAGAGAGAGAGAGAGAGAGAGAGAGAGAGCGATAGAAAGAGTTGATGGTCGAGGGAGGAGGGGTGGACGGGGGGGGGGGGGAGAGAATGGAGGGGGACTTCAAAGGCACGTTTCATAAGGAACAAATGGAAAATGGAATGGAGGTTTTGGGGTGGGGGGAGGTAGGGGAGGCTGGCGGAGGAGACAGACGTGGGAAGAGAGATGGGGGGGGGGGGAGCGTCGGGAGGGGGGGGGGGGAGGGGGCTTTTAGAGAAGGTTTGGGGGAGGAAAGCAGGAATAGAGGTGAGGGAGGAGTGATAGGTTTTTTAAAAGGCCGGTGAGTTGACCTAAAAAAAGAAAAGCCCCAGTGTTTCCCTTGCTGGCCTTTGTGTTGGAACAAGACCTGGCACAGAGTGACCTCAGCGGAGAAAAGAGCCACGCTCTAACTAATGAGCTAGGCCGGAGTTTGACAGTCCCCTGAGACAGGTGGACAAAAGGGGGGGTTGGAGGTGGGGTGTGGGACGGGAGGGGGGGAGGGAAAGAGGGAGGTAGGCAGGAGGGAAGGGGGAGAGAGAGAGAGAGAGAGAGAGAGAGAGAGAGAGAAGAGAGAGAGAGAGAGAGAGAGAGAGATCAGACATACAGACGGACAATCAGACAGACAGACGATTAGAGACACACAGAGACAGACAGACGCAGAGAGAGAGAGAGAGAGAGAGAGAGAGAGAGAGAAGAGAGAGAGAGAGAGAGAGAGAGAGAGAGAGAGATCAGACAGACAGACGGACAATCAGACAGACAGACGATTAGAGACACACAGAGACAGACAGACGCAGCGAGAGAGAGAGAGAAAGAGATAGGGAGAGAGAGACAGAAACAGACAGACAGACAAATTGACAGAGACACACAGCAGAGAGGGAGAGAGAGAGAGAGAGAGAGAGAGAGAGAGAGAGAGAGAGAGAGAGACAGACAGACAGACAGACAGACAGACAGACAGACAGACAAACAGATAGACAGACAGACAGACAGACAGACACACACACACACACACACACACACACACACACACACACACACACACACACACACACACAGGGGAAGGAGACCGACAGACAGACAGACAGACAGACAGACAGAGAGACACGGACAGACACAGACAGACAGGCATATAGGGAGAGTCAAACAGGCAGTCAGACAGACAGACGGGGGGGAAGAAGGGTAAGTGAAAATGAATGAAGCGGGAGATGTGCGTGTGTGTGTGTGTTGAAGTCGGTGGGGGGGGGGGGGGGGAGAGAGGCCCGCGGGGGGGGGGGGGGGGTAGCAGGGAGCACACAGGGCGATATGAATGACTGAGAGGACACTGAGGGAAAGACAGAAGGGATGACAAGGACAGGGACAATTCCCGTGTGTCTGATTTGCCTGCCTGTCAGGACACTGAGGAAAAGACAGAAGGGATGACAAAGACAGGGACAATTCCCGTGTGTCTGATTTGCCTGCCTGTCAGGACACTGAGGAAAAGACAGAAGGGATGACAAAGAGGGATAATTCTCGTGTGCCTGATTTGCCTGCCTACCCGTCAGTTCTCTCTCTTCCCGCCCTTCACCTTCCCTTCACCCTCCTTCCCTCCCCTCTCCTTCCCTACGTCCGTCCGTCCGTCCGTCCGCGTGTCTGCCTGTCTGTCTGTCAGTCAGCCAGTCATTCAGTCAGTCGGTCAGTCAGTCAGTCAGTCGGTCGCTCAGTCATTCAGCAAGCCAATCATTTAGCCAGTCAGCCAGCCATTCAGTCAGCCAGTCAACCAGTCAGAGACCATTCATTCAGCCAGCCATTCAGTCAGCCAGCCGTTCAGTCAGCCAGCCATTCATTCAGCCAGCCGTTCAGTCAGCCAGCCATTCAGTCAGCCAGCCAGCCAGTCAGTCAGTCAGCCAGCCAGTCAGTCAGTTAGTCAATCAGCCATCCAGTCAGTCAGCAAGTCAGTCAGCCAGTCAGCCAGCCAGCCAGCCAGTAAGTCAGCCAGTCAGTCAGCCAGTCAGTCAGCCGGGTCACTCAGTCAATCAGCCAGTCATTCAGTCAATCAGCTAGCTAGCCAGCCAGTCAGTTAGTCAGTAAGTCAGTCAGCCAGCCAATCAGCCAGTCGGTCAGTCTGTCTGTCTGCCTCTCTCTCTCCTCTCACTCTCTCTCCTTTCCTCCCCCCCTCTCCTCTCTCTCCTCTCTCTTCCTCTCTCTCTCTCTCTCTCTCTCTCTCTCTCCTCCTCTCTCTCTCTCTCTCTCTCCTCTCTCTTCAGTTCAGCTTTGTATGTGTGTGTGAGTGAAAGGATGAGAGAGAGAGAGAGTGAGAGAGAGAGAGAGAGAGAGAGAGAGGAGAGAGAGAGAGAGAGAGAGAGAGAGAGAGAGAGAGAGAGAGAGAGAGAGAGAGAGAGGGGGGACACGAAGGAATGGGGCTGGAAATGATCTGATGAAATGAGAGTTGGGTCGGGCTGTATGGGTGGTACTTAAGGAGGAAAGCCCCCTGTTCCCTTTTATGGTCGTTGTATGAACACGACATTTGACGCCCACTGATCTTACCGAAGAAAGAGAGAAGTTCTCCTTAATAGGCGCCTGTTTCTGACAATCTTCAGAGTGACAGAGAGAAAAGAGAGATTAGAGGGGGGAAGGGTGGGGGGGGGGGGAGAGAGAGAGAGAGGGAGAGAGAGAAGAGAGAGAGAGAAAATAAGAGGGAGAGAGGGGGAAGAGGAGAGGGGAGGAGGGGGAGGGAGAGAGAGAGGGAGGGGGGGGGAGGGGGGTGGGCCCGGGGAAAGGGGAAAGGGGGGAAAAAATTTGTTTAAAGGAGACGATGAAGGGGGAAAGGAGATCATATAAAATTTGGTGGCAGTACTTGTGTCTCCGGGGGCTTTTCCCTCTCTTTTCCCCTCTTCTCTCTCTCTCTCTCTCTCTCTCTCTCTCTCTCTCTTTTCTCTCTCTCTCTCTCTCCCGTCTCTGTCTGTCTGTCCCTCTTTTCTTGTCTTCTCTGCTCTCTCTCGGTCTCTCTCTCTCGGCCCTCTGTCCTCTCTCTCTCTCTCTCTCTTCTCTCTCTCCCTGCCTCTCTCTCTCTGTTTCCGTCTTTGTATGTTTTTCTTCTGTGTCTGTCTGTCTATCTTCTGTGTCTGTTCCGTCCCCTGTTGTCTGTCTGTCTGTCTGTCTGTCTGTCTGTTGTCTGTCTCTCTCTCTCTCTCTCTTCTTCTTTCTCTCTTTTCCTCCTCTCTCTCCTCTCTTCTCCCTTCTCCCCGACAGACATTTACTCGTAAAACAACTTGTGGTCCATATAAAAAGAAAGAAAGGACAGGAAACATGGATGGTTCCATCAATGGGAAGTCGTGTTGTCGTAATTCAAAAGGGTGTTTTCCCAAGGGACTTTTTTGAACTATTTGTTTAAAGCCTTTTTGGGGATAAAAACCCCAAAAACTACGATGGAAAACCCAAAAACCCAACCCCTTTCTTTTCCCAAACGACAGGGGACGTTTTTTTTTTAATGAGAAAGGGGAGGGGGACAGACAGAAAGACAGGGAAAAAAAAGGAGAGAGTAAAAAGAGTGGAAGGAGAGGGGGAGAGGGGGAAAGACAAAACCAGACAGACAGGGAAAAAAAGGGGAGAGGGGAAAGATTGAGAAGGGAGAGAGAAGGGGGGGGAGGGGGGGAAGGGAAAAGAAGGGGGGAGAGAAAAGGGGACAGGGAGAGAGGGGGGGGGGGGGGGTAACGGAGGGGGGGAGTGTGTGAGAGAGACAGACAGGGGGAAAGACGGGCCAACGGGATAAAAAAGAGAGAAAGAAAAAACAGACAGACAGAAGACCAACACCCCACACCCCAAACACACACACCCCAACACACACCCACCCCCAAAACACAGTCAGACAGACAGACGGAGGGGGGGGGGGGGAAAAGGGAGAGAGGAGAGAAAAAGGGGAGGGGAGGGGAGAAAAAAGAGAGAGGAGAGAGACAGCCGACAGACAGCCCGCAGAAAAAAGATCGGGGGACGCGTTTTAAGAGGAAATGGGGGAAGGGGGGGAAAAGGGCCGCCCAAAATTGGGGATTTTATTTCAACAAACAAAAAAAACAAAAACAAAACACAAAAAAACATAACAAAATCCAGCAGCCGGGGGAAAGGGGGGATTCCCCTTCCCAAAAGGGCCCGCCCCTTTTTTCTCTTTTGAAACAGCCCACGGGGGAAGGGGTGGGGGGGAGAGACGGCAAGAAGATGAAGGGTAGGGGGGGAAAAGGGAAAGGGGGGGGGGGTGTAAAAAGGGGGAAAGGGACAAATGGGGGACAGGGGAAATTTTGTATTTAGCCCGAGGGAGGGGGATTTCTGCTTGATATTTGTCGGCTTCCTTTTTCCCGTGTGTCTCTGTCTGTCTTTTCTGTTGCTTGTCTGTCAGTTCCTCTTTTCTCTCTCCTCTCTCTCTCTCTCTCTCTTTTCTCTCTCTCTCTCCCCTCTCTCTCAGTTTTTCTTC
>CM031607.1:59457320-59464820 GCA_018398815.1 Conus ventricosus | reverse complement strand
TTAATATTCTCCATTTTTTCCCTTTTTTCCCCCTTTTTTTCCCCTTTTCGGATTTTCAAATTAAGATAAGGGGTTTTGGAGGTTAAAAAAAGGGGAATGTGCCGGGTTGGCTGAATGGCCCCGTGGGGGTTTGGAGGGGTGTGAGGATTGGTTGAGGTTGGTTGTCGGGGTTGGTGGTTGGTGGTGTGAAAAAGGGGAAAGAGGAAGGAGGTGCGAGAAGGATGGGGGAGAAGGAAGGGCGGGGGAAAGGGAAGAGAAAGGAGGGCGGAGGAAGGAGGGCGGAAGGAAAGAATGCAAATTGGGAATTTTTCAAATTAAGTTAAGGGGAAGTGCAATAGGAAAACAAAAAAAATTATTTTTTATAGTTTTAGGAGGGTTTGAGCTAATGCTGAAAAGGTTTTAAATTTAATAACCGGGGAAGGGACATAGGATGGTGAAAGGTTAAAGGGGGGAAATTTAAATGGTGCAGGATTTAACGGGAAAAAAAAACAAAATTAAAGATAAAGGATTGGTGGGCTAGGCTCCGGAGATGGGAGGTTGGATTTTCGAATTGGGCCTGAACAGAGGTTAGGGATGGAGGTGCAAAGAAGGGTGGATGAGGATTAGGATTGTCGGAGGATTAGGATGGTGTCGGAGGATTAGAATGGTGTCGAGGATTAGGATGGGGTCAGAGGATAGGATGGTGTCGGAGGTTAGGAGGGTGTCAGAGGGATTGGAATGGTGTCAGAGGATTAGGATGGTGTCAGAGGTTGGATGGGGTCGGAGGGATTAGGTGTGTCAGGTTAGGATGTGTCAGAGGATTAGGATGAGTCGAGATTAGGTGTGTCGGAGGATTAGGATGTGTCGGGATTAGGATGTGTCGGAGGATTAGGATGGGGTCGAGGACTTAGGAGGGTTGTCGGAGGTTTAGGATGGTGGCAAGGAATGTTAGGGATTGTGTGTCGGAGGATTAGGAGTGTCGGAGGATTAGGATGTGTAGAGGATTAGGATGGTCGAGGCTTAGATGGTGTCGAGGATTAGGTGGTCAGAGGTTTTGGATGTGTCGGAGGATTAGGATGTGTCAGAGATTAGGAGGGTGTCAAGGATTAGGATGGTGTCGGGGATTAGGATGGTGTCGAGGTTTGGAGGAGGGTCGAGGATTAGGAGGGTGTCAGAGGATTAGGATGGTGTCGGAGGTTTTGGAGGTGTTGGGGTGAAAAGATTAGGTTTTAAGGATTAGGAGGTGTCGAGGAATTAGGATGGTGTCGGAGGATTAGGTGAGGTTAGGATGGTTCGGAGGATTAGGATGGTGTCGGAGGTTAGGATGAGGAAGGATGCGGAGGTTGGTAGGATTGGATGTGTCAGGGGATTGGGGAGGGGTCAGAGGACTTGGATGGTGTCGGAGGATTGGGAAAGGTGAGGAGGTTAGGATAGTCAGAGGATTAGGATTTTTATTTTTTAAAGGATGGAGGTAAAGGGGATTAGGATGATGGGTCGGGAAGGATTCTTAGAGGGTTTTGGGCCCCAGGAAGGTACAGGATTAGGATGGTGTCAGAGATTAGGAGGTGTCAGAGGATTAGGATGGGTCGGGAGGATTAGGATGGGGGTCGAGGACTTAGGAGGGGGGCAGGGGGACTAGGATGGGGTCCGAACAAAGTAGAGGCATGTGACGTGAGAAAAGGTGTGGACTGGGGGAAGATATGGACAGGGAGGTAACCGAAAGGGGCAGTCGTCGGCGCCCCTAAGCTTCATTGAAGACACATGGCGATGTCAGGATGTACTGGAGGTCAGTGAGGGACTGTCCCTTCCCCCCCCCCGCCCCCATTTCCCCTTTCCCCTCCCTCTTCCCTTCATTCCCCCTCTCCCACCTCACGCCCCCACCCGACCCGAGCCCTATCACTACAGTTTCCTGACGAAAGGTGTGTGTGTGTGTGTGTGTGTGTGTGGGGGGGGGGGGAGAGAGAAAGGAGAGAGAGGAGAGAGAGAGAGAGAGAGAGAGAGAGGGGAGAGAGACAGCAGACAGACAGACAGAGGCAGACAGAGAGAACCAGAAGAGAGAGAGAGGGGGGTTGGAAAGAGAAGGAGGGAGGAATGGAGGAGAGAGTGAGGGGGGTGGAGGAGAAAAGAGAGAGAGAGGAGAAGAAGGGAGAGGGGGGAGGGGGAGAGATGAAAGGGGAGAGAGAGAGGATGAGAGAGAGAGGAGAGAGAGTGACCAAGAAAGAGAGAAAGTGTGTGACAGAGTGACAGGGGGAGAGAGAAAATCCATGAAAGGATTGAACACTTGCTGAAAAAACGTCCAAATTTACTTTTACAATGAGACGGAAAAATAATTATAGTAAAAAATGATAATAATATTACCACCACCAAACAAACAACGATGTGATGATAAAGCTGATAATAATAATAAATTATAGTAATAGCAACAACAACAATAATAATAATGATAAAAATCATCATGATAATAATGACTCATTCTATACCGCTCATCCTTACCCCTCATCCCAAAACGTAGCTACAGGCGCTTTACAAGTTTCAAAAAATCAATACTAAATCGCGCAGCGCACGTACAACACCACACACACACACACACACACACACACACACAAAACACACAAAACACACACACACACCGTGCCCGCGCGCGTGCACGCACTCACGCATGCACTCACGCATGCACGCACGCACGTACGCTCGCACGAGCGCACTCAGTATGCACGTGCACACACACGCACGTACGCACGCGCACATCACGCACGTACGCTCACAGGACAGACAGACGGGCAGACAGACACACACACACACACCCACACACACACACACACCCACACCACACCACACACACACAACACACACTTCACTGTGAAATTCAATCTTTTCACAGGACCAGCCTCGTACCACGAGGAAACAAAAACACAACACCCAACCCCCCCCCCCCCCCCCCCCCACCTTAAAAAAAACACACAAAAACCACAAAAAAAAAAACCACCAAAACTCCCAAAACACATCCACCAAAAACACCACAAAAAAACCCCAATACACATGTAGACGCACTCGTATCCTGGGTTCCGGTCCCGGAAAGTTCGGTACAAAGGGAAAAAATTTTCCTCGGAGAAACATTGGTTCTACTCCATTCACAACAGTTCCTTCAAAAAAGGGGGAACTATTTTGAGAACGCACCACCTTTCCTTCCAACGGTACAGGGTTTGCCCTGTAGTTAAATGGTTTTACTTCCAAAATCACCTTTCCCCTTAAAATGGAAAAAATTTGGCGCCTTAGGCCCGGGTTAAAAAAACGGGTTAAAACAAAAACCTCCAGTGTCTGTTACGGGTAAAAAGGTAAAAAATCCCGCTGCCGTCTGTAAGGAGAGAAGTAAAAAAGAAGGAAAAACAAAGAAAGACGTGGTAACAATCTGTACCAGGAACGCACCCAAAAGAATATAGCTTTTCAAACGTGTTTTGCCCCCTTGGGGATGAAAGGTCTCCTCTAAAACTAGCATTCTTCGATAGGAATATTCAAGGACTAGTGCTGAAAAGAAACCCCCGCTTCTGGACTGAGAGAAAGAGAGGGAGGGAAGGAGAGAGACAGACAGACAGAGGGAGACGCAGAAAGACAGAGACAGAGTAAGAGAGAGTACCAAAGAGGGGGGAGGGGAGAGAGAAAGAGACAAAAAAATGAAGAAGAGAGAGAGAGAGGGGGGGGAGAGAGAGACAGACTGGCAGATAGAGAGAGTGAGTGAGTTCTTTAGTTTAGAGTCTGTTCACGCTTGGTGATATTTGACTTTAGAAACAAACAAGGAGCGAGTGAAGGGGAGCGTTTATTAAAAGAATCTGTAAATGTGATGCATGGGAAGCACGTTTGCTGTTTGCACAATTTCTGGTTTGCGGGTTATTGTTTTGATAGAATCATGTACAGTTCCCATCCACAGAGGAGAGAGAGAGAGAGAGAGAGAGAGAGAGACAGACGGAAAGAAGCGAGACAGAAAGACAGACAGAGAGAACAGAGAGACGAGACAGAGAGAAAGAGAGAGAGAGAGAGGGGATGTATCTTTTGCTACATTCTATCCCTCTAAGTGCTAGGCTTTCTTTTTTTTCTTCAGAACTAATGAGTTCTCTACAGCGTGATGGAACGACCCATGCCGACAGATGATAGCTTTCAAGAGACGTCCACGGGGATGGGAATAACGCGGTTTTCGCCCATGTTTACTTGTATTGGATTTCACCTGATTCCATTGGATTCTGTCTGAGCGCCATCTCCGTGTCTGTTGATTTGTGTTTCATTGAATTGACTCTTGGTGATGACGTGGTTTGTGTGTCGCCTCCCTCTGCTGCTGGCATTGAGAGAAAGGCGGGGGAAGGGGAAAGGGGGGGGGAGGGGGGAGGCGAGAAAGATTGATAGAGGGGGATGAGAAGCGGAGAGAGAAGGAGAGAGAGAGAGAGAGAGAGGAGAGAAAAGAGAGAGAGAGAGAGAGAAGAGAGAGAGGGGAGAGAGAGAGATACAGACTGACAGACAGACAGGAGAGAGTGAAGTCTCAAGACAGGTAACTTGTATTCCGTCTGATGGCGCATGTGAACGTTCCAACTGAATGAAGATCTATAACAGACAACAAATTATAAATGAGAGAACGAGAGAGAGAGAGAGAGAGAGAGAGAGAGAGAGAGAAACAGAGAGAGAGAGAGACATAGAGAAACTGGGGACACACAGAGAGACAGACAGACAGACAGACAGACAACAGACAGACAAAGACAGAAGAGAGACAGAAACGGAAGAGGAGAGAGAGAGAGAGAGAGAGGAAAAGAGAGAGAGAGAGAGAGAGAGAAGAAGACTGACAGACAAACAGACAGTGAGACAGACTAAGCAAACAGATAGACAGACAGACAGACAGACAAAGACAGACAGATAAGCATAAACAGAGGGAAAGAGGGAGATAGTGTAGAAATAGAAACATTCAGAGAAAAACCTGGTTGAAATGATAGAGGGAGTGAGGGGGGGGGGGGGTTGTGGGTTTAAGGGAGACAAACAGAAAGAATGAGAGAGAGAGAAGGATGGAGAGAGAGAAAGAGAGAGAGAGAGAGAAAGATGAGCGACAGACAGACAGACAGGCAGGCAGGCAGGCAGCCAGACAAACAGACAGACAGAAGACAGAGACAGACAAACACAAAAACAGACACAGAGAAAGAGAGAGAGAGAGAGAGAAGAGAGAGAGAGGAGAGAGAGGAGAGAGAGAGAGAAGAGAGAGAGAGAGAGAGGAGGAGAGAGAAATACATGGAGAAACGGACAGGCAGACGATTAAGACAGAAAGGACAAGGACAGAGAGGGGGGAAAGGAGGGATTAAAGAAGGGAAGGAGGGACAGAGAGCTGTGCACGCGCATATGCTATGTTTCATACCCCCCCCCCCCCCCCCCCCCCCCCCCCGGGAGTTGTCAACAAACGCGCGTAGTACAATTAGCGCGCATGTTTCCTGTATACAAATAGCGCGCAACATGTCTCGTATACAAATAGCGCGCATGTCTCGTATACAAATAGCGCGCGCAGAGAGAGAGAGAGAGAGAGAGAGAGAGTTTCCTGCCGTGAACACTTATCAGATTCTTGACTCGACAACCAGCTTTCCAAAGAAAAAAAATCTGGATTCAGCTGCTGTTTCGAACAGAGCACATGGACGCTTCGCTTACAAACCAGGGACGGCCTTGCCTTCTGTACGAAGGTTTTCGTTTCAGACTGGACGTGACGAAGTCAACAAAGCTGTGGAGATGTACGAAGCGAGCATGCCAAGCGCGGTGCAAGACACAACTTGATGGCAGTTTCATTTCCTTCACAAACCAGCAATCATGAAGAAAAACTCTTTAGAATCGATAGAGGCGCACAAGCTCAGACAAGGATGCAAAAGGAGAGCCGCTGACGATTTACTTGAGAGACTTCAAAAATCATGGGGCTAGAGTTGCAGAACGGAACGGCGGAGGAAGGGGACATGCTTCCCAATGACATGATTGGCATCCGTCGGGCTGTCTACCGGGAGCGAGAAAGAGGACGCCAAAGCTACCAAGAACAGGGAAGAGACACACCAATGTTTGCGTGACTATGTTCTAGTCTCGAGGGGCGAAGCCATGATCCAAGTGAATGACGAAGACTCTGGCATCATCGTCTTCACCACACGAACAAACCTGGAATTCTTGTGTAATGAAGACGTGCCTCTTTTGGCGATAGCACTTTCAATTACTGTCCAAACTTCTTTCTGCAGCTCTACACCTTCCATGGTTTTAAGAACGGTCAGCACATCCCTGTGTTTTCAGTTTGCTTCCAAATAAGTCAAAAGACACGTACCTCACCATGTGCAGGCATCTGAAACGAGTCTGTACAACGTATGGTCTGGATCTGAACGTCGCCAGCATTCATCTGGATTTTGAAGATGCGATGCATCAGGCTGTGAAAGAATCATGGCCAAACGCGATCATCAAATGCTGCAAGTTTTATCTTGGGCATGCGTGGCTGCGTAAGATCCAAGCACTAGGACTCTCTGATGAGTACAAGACGCACGAAACGGAGACAAGCGCTTGGCTCAAGTCATTTTTCGGACTCAGCTTCCTCCCCCCTGCAGATGTCTCAGACGCCTTCGCATTCGACATACTAGCAGATGCACCAGAAGGAAGGAAAGTGGAACAGTTCGCCGATTACGTGGCACCAGACCAAGTTCCCGCCGGATATGTGGGCAGACCCCGATTTGGAGTCACACCGGACAACAAATGCACTGTGAGGCCTTCCATAGGCATCTGGGGGACACTTTCTATCACCCATCTATCATTTCATGGAACATTTGAAGCGCTTTCAAGTGCAAATCTACATTAAACTGAATGCGGCCATAACGGGCGTGACTGTGCAGTGTCAAGGCAACGACGCCTCAGACTGCAAGAGATGCATGGAACTCGAGAACGCTTCCAGCGACAGGAGCTCACCACAAAGGAGTACATCAAGTGAATGGCCTACAAGGTGCTTCCAAGACTACTCTAAAGAACTTGTACAGAAAGTCTTACTTCCCTGTGCACCTGTGATTATGACGTCTTCTCCTGCATTTTATATATTTTTAAGCCTGTTTTTTTACAATTAAAAAAGAAAAATCCTGCTCGAAATCCCACTTCCACCTCCCCGTGGTGAGCAGGGGGCATTGGCAGACGGAAGGGGTGCTCTCTCTCTCTCTCTCCTCTCTCTCTCTCTCTCTCTCTCTCTCTTCCTCTCTCCTCTCTCTCTCTCTCTCTGTACGCGCTATTTGTATACGAGACAAGCGCATTATTTGTATACAGGACGTGCGCGCTATTTGTATAAGAAAAACGTACGCGCTATTTGTATTTGCGCGCTAATTGATGCCTGCCCCCCCCCCCCCCCCCCTTTGCCCCATACGTGGCAATTGTTGTGGCTGTCTTTTCCAAAGAAACTATCGGAGATCTACAGGGTGGAAGGCTCAATGGCTCAAGGTGACAGCTTTCTATTGACATCACCCGGGATAGCGATATAACGTGGGCTCTGTTGAT
>CM031607.1:59449541-59456082 GCA_018398815.1 Conus ventricosus | reverse complement strand
CCCCCCCTTCTCCTACCCCCCGCCCTCCATCTGTGTGTTTGTATTTTCCTTTTTGCTGCAGTTACTTTGTCAACATCCGTTCGTGTTGATTTTTTAAAATTTATATGACATATGTATAGATGCAAA
Source organism: Conus ventricosus (assembly GCA_018398815.1). Taxonomy (NCBI): domain Eukaryota; kingdom Metazoa; phylum Mollusca; class Gastropoda; order Neogastropoda; family Conidae; genus Conus; species Conus ventricosus. The sequence goes on along the minus strand of CM031607.1, from coordinate 59,455,956 downwards.
GTGAGTTGATGAAATTACACTGTTTGGGTGTGTGTGTGTCGTGTGTGTGTGTGTGTGTGTGTGTGTGTGTGTGTGTGTGTGTGTGTGTTGTGTGTGTGTGTGTGTGTGCATGTATGTGTGTGAGTGTCTGCGTGTGTGAGTGTGCCCTCGCGCGCGCGCGCGCGCGCGTGTGTGTGTGTGCATTCATTTCTCTCTCTCTCTCTCTCTCTCTCTCCTCTCTCTCTCTCTCTCTCTCTCTGTGCGTGCGTGCGTGTGTGCGTGCGTGTGTGCGTGCGTGCGTGCGTGCGTTCGTGTGTGTGTGCATGCGTGCGCGCGCGAGTGTGTCTATGCGTGTGTGTTTGTGTGTGTGTGTGTGTGTGTGTGTGTGTGTGTGTGTGTGTGTGTGTGTGTGTGTGTGCGTGCGTGTGTGTGTGTGTGTGTGTGTGTGCGTGCGTGCGTGAGTGCGTGCGTGCGTGCGCGCGCGCGCGCTCGTGCGTGTGCGTGTGATGTATCTTCCCATAATCATAATCTTCTTCTTTTCATGTTGTTGTGGACTTTTGATTTGTGCTCTTGCATTTGTCATTTTGACGCGCTCCATTTTAAGTTAATTCGTGTGAAATTCTCTTCTTTTTTTTTTTCTTTCTTCTTTCTTTCTTTCTTTCTTTCTATGCCGAGTCGTTTTGTCGACCAACTTTCTGTACTTGGACCAGCTGTTTCTTATCTTATTGCAAATTATTCTTCTCCCTTTTCAGTCCCTGCTTTTTTTTCCCCTTCTCCTCCTCATCCTCTTCTTCTTCCGTTGTCTCTTTGTTTTGTTGTTGTTGTTGTTGTTGTTTATGTTGTTGTTGTTGCTGTTGTTTTTGTGATGTTGTTGTTGTTGTTCTTCTTCTTCTTCTTCTTCTTCTTTTTCTTCTCCTCCTTCTTCTTTTTCTTCTCTCCTTCTCCTTCTTTTTCTTCTCCTTCTTTTTCTTCTCCTTCTTTTTCTTCTTCTTCTTTGTTTCCCAGGTAAACTATATAGTCAGCACAAGTTTCATGGTAAAGGCAACCGGCCGTCACTGGAACACGATTCTTCATATTCTTCGCCGAAGCCCATTATACAACAAGTCTAATTTGAAACAAGTGTACGTGTGAGTGGGTATGTGTTAGAGCCCCAGGGTTCGGTTCGGTTAGGAGTGAGTTTCACGTCCTATCGGCCAGAGGCCCTAAAGGACACCAAACACTTGCAGACGTGGGTCTGCGACTTTTGTGGCCACTGTTGTGTCACTGGCAGTAGTGGGTAGGTTGCTGTGGGGGTCGTCGTATTTCTCTCTCTCCGAGTTCTTGTTCCTCTTGAACTTTGGTTCAATTTCGGTTGTTGGTCTGCCGACGATGGGCGTCGGTATTTTTCGCCTATTTCCACCCAAACTAAAGGCTGTCTTCAGGACCACCGGGCGGCCTTCTTCATGCTCGGGTGGCGATGGTTCTGTGCCGCGTGAAGCAGCCTCAATGATTGAGCAGGCCGAAAGTCGCTGGAGCGCTGCACGAGACCCTAATATTCGGCGGGTTACTCGCAGACTGCGGCCGAGAGGGCAACTTTTCAGCCCAACCCCATAAGGAGTACCCCCATGTCTGCCCCAGCTCAGAACATGGTTACCCAGGCCACGGTGATCACAGTCAGGCAGCGTTCCATCGCCGATCGCCCCACATCTCCAGGAGCCGTCCCCCCGGCGACACAGGCTAGACCCGCCGTCACCCATGTGGCTGGAAGGTTGACTGCGCCGCCTGACACTGACGTCAGTGTCCTTCAAAGGAGCGCTGCCAGCTCTCTCTCGGTATCCGCTCCTATGCCACACTCGCAGTGAACTGAGCCACAGGGGAGGTGTGCAGTACTTTAAGACATGTATTATCGCCGGTTTAAATAACATCACCAGCACACACACACACACACCACACACACACACACACACACACACACACACACCACACACACACACACACACACACACACACATACACACACACACGCACCACACACACACACACACACACACACACACACAGAAATCAGTCAATTTTTGGGAGTCCTTTTAACACCAAAACTAAGCTGGAAAATGCACATAGAATTTTTTTTATCTAAAGCTAGAACTAGACTAAATTTTCTTAAAATTGTTAATTGCCAGCCTTGGGGTCAAAATACTAAAACCCTTTTGCATCTGTCTTTGGCTCTTGTCCGCTCCAAGTTAAAGTATGGACAAGAAGTTTACTTTTCAGCGCCAAAGTATCTTTTTAAAAAGTTACAAAGTATTGACAGTAAAGCTATTAACTTAGGTTTAGGAGTTCCTGTACAAACAAATACATATAAGAGCTACAAAGCAGCGAATATCTTACCTTTTTCGGAGCAAAGATGTCTAGAAGTAGCCAAATATGTGATTCGAAGCTTGTCAGTAAAAAATTCGTTACTTATGATATTTTTGTAAATTCGAATAAAAATTTTCCAAGTAGAGCCAAGGAAATTTCATATATTCAGCCAATAATGAATTATACCGCTGAACTTATGTCTAAGTGTAATGTAGATTTAACATCTATTCCAGAGTTCCCCGCGGTTCCAATGATGCCTCCTTGGGAACACTTGAGTGGAAATTTTGATTATGAGTATACGGTCTCAAAGAAAAAAGAAAATATTAACATTCTAGTGAACGATGTGAAAGAACACCTAGAAAATTCATATCCTAATCACCTTAAAATCTATACTGATGGCTCAGTTATGGACACAGCTGACAGCGGTTTCTGGTTTCGTTATTCCAAGTCTGAATATAGGAAAACATTTTCATCTCGGAAAGGGATTTTCAATATTCACTGCAGAACTGTATGCTATACTGATGGCTTTATTTTGTGTATATAGTACTCCAATATCCTTTTTTAGTGTGCTGTTTTGTGTTGATTCCAAGTCTGTTTTGCAAGCACTGCAAACTTGGGATTGTAAGGCCAGAAAAGATTTGTTATATGAAATAAGGTACCTGATACACTGTATTATTCTCTAGGGTATAATCGTAGATCTCTGTTGGATTCTTCACATTGTGGTCTCAGAGGGAATGAAATAGCAGATAATCTACTCTAAACTTGGTGCACAAAACTGTTCGGGAATGTGTGCTAAATTTGCCATTACATCCTTCCAAGTGTGAAATACTATTCAACCAGGAACACTACGTCTACAAAACCTTTTCTGTGAAAAATGCTACACACTGCCTAGCTCACGCCATCTTGCTAAGATTATCACAAAATTAAGGCTGAACACATGGAAGACCAAATTTCTCCTGAAGTGTGTGTGTCTGTGGAAAATTCATCTCTGTGCATCACCTTCTTTACATTGTCCAGTTTTAACTAAAATGTACAAGCGAAAGGTATCAATCTTGACAAATATGAAAATGAGAGTCAAGTTCTGTCTGACTCATGCATAATTGAGTTTGCCGCCACTTTAGCCAGTTATGAATGTAGCTAGACTATTATGAAGGTCCTTAAACTGATTATGCTGTTTTCTTTTTCATAAGTGTATGCAGATGTATGTGTTTGAAATGACTTAAGTGGGTTTTGTTTTGTTTGTTTTTGCCCCCCCCCCCTTTTTTTTTCCTGTCAAATATCATCTGCCGGATGAAAAGACGTAAAATTAAAACCACACACACACAAAACACACACACACACACACACAAAACACATATATATATATATATGATAAATATTATATATATATATATATATATATATATATATCAATGATGTTAAAAAGGAAGGTTAAAACTCGAGGTTAAACTCTACAAATTTGTTCGAGCTTGCTGTGCTGTCATCAGCACAGCAAGCTCGAAACAAATATGTAGAGTTTTAACCTCGAGTTTTAACCTTCCTTTTAACATCATTGACAAATGTTGCTCCCCAAGGGTCGAGCACTTTTAAAATCATTTTAGGCTCTTTGGTTATATTCATCTATATATATATATATAATATATTATATATATATATATAATATATATATATATATAAATATTTGTTAAAATCAAATATTAAAAGGAGCATTAAAAATCATCTACAATATTGTTTCGAGCATGGCTCTCTTCAGGATGATCATCCTGAAGAGAGCCATGCTCGAAACAATATTGTAGATGATTTTTAATTCTCCTTTTAATATTTGATTTTAACAAATGTTGCTCCCCAAGGGGTCGAGCACTTTTAAAATCATATTAGGCTTTTGAGCATATTCATTATGGTATATACCAGGCTACTGTGACATCAGAAAATGAAAAAGAAACATACATAGGGATCACTGAAAACCACTTCAAAACCAGATATGCAAACCACAAACAGTCCCTTTAATAAAGAAAAATATAAAAACCCAACAGAACTGAGCAAATATATTTTGGAAACTTAAAGACGCAATAAAACTGCGAAAATGCAAATAATATATATACATATATATATATATATATTATATATATATATATATATATATATATATATATTATATATATATATTGCAATTTTCGCAGTTTAATTATCTTCAGTAAATCTCTTCGGATACTCTTTTACTGCTATTTCTGTTATAGTATAGTATTCGCTGCTTTTGGTTTATTCATTCATTTTAGCAATTCGCTTACGTTACATGGTTTTTTTTTCTCTCCTCTTTTTCTTCCTTACTCGTGACAACGCTTTAAGGGAAAGTCTCTGCTTGCCTTATTCACTCATTAAAAGATAAATTTGTTCGTTTGTTCGTTAAATCTGTCTGTCTGTCGTCTGTCTGTCTTCTCTCTCTCTCTCTCTTCCCCTCTCTCTCTTCTCTCTCTCTCTCTCTCCTCTCTCTCTCTCTCTCCCTCTCTATCTCTCTTTCCATCCCTCTCTCTCTCTCTCTCTCTCTCTCTCTCTCTCTCCTCTCCTTCTCCATTCTCTCTCTCTCCTCTCCCCCTCTCTCTCTCTCTCTCTCTAAACGTATAAAGAGGACACCCCAGATAAATCTCACATGCATGCTATGTTTTAAATCCATGGAATAAATCGTGAGTGACCCATCATTCGGAATCCTGCGATGGCAGTAATCCCGTCTATTACATATAACACGCAACACATATCACCGAAAATGCAGAGATATTCTCATCACCATGGAAAACGAATAAAAACAAAACAAAATATCCACTGATTGCAAACGGGTGTACATATGGGGGGGGGGGGGGGGGGGGGGGGAGAGAGAGGGAGTGCTGAAGGAACAAAATCAATTAAAAAAAATACTGTCGTGTGAAATAAATAGATGCCTTTCAAATGAAAACATGAAGTCGTCTGCTTGGGAAGTGAAAAGGATGGATGGGAGAACTGGTACGTCAACAGACAACTGGTCAGATTCTTTGACAACTAGCCGACATCCGTACCCCGACCACTATCTCTACCTATCTGTCTGTCTGTCTGTCTGTCTGTCTCTCTTCCTCAGTCCTCATTCTCCCGTCTTTTCTTCTCCTCCCTCTCACTCCGGCGCTTTCTGACCCCCCACCCTCCTTTTCCCGCCCAATCCCCCTGTCCCCTCACCTCCCCTTCCCTCCCCCTCCTTCTTTACTGCCCCTCTCTCTCTCTCTCCTCTCCTCTCCTCCTCTCTCTCTCTCTCTTCTCTATATATATTATATATATATATATATATATTATATAGAGAGAGAGAGAGAGAGAGGAGAGAGATGAGAGAGAGAGAGATCTCTCTCTCTCTCTCTCTCTCTCTCTCTCTCTCTCTCTCTCTCTCTCTCTATATATATATATATATATTATATATTTATATATATATATATATATATTATATATATATATAGTATGTGTGTGTGTGTGTGTGTGTGTGCGTGCGTGTGTGTGTGTGTGTGTGTGTGTGGGGGAGGGAGAGAGAGAGAGAGAGAGAGAGAGAGAGGAGAGAGAGAGAGAGAGAGAGAGATCTTTAAATCTTCAGTCCGAATTGTGTCATTAAGGCTGACAGTTAGTACGGGGGGGGGGGGGGGGGGTGTTTCAGCTGTATTGAAAGCCGGCGGCGAGGCGTAATTTGACTCATTTCGTGTGGCGACATCGCCCGTTTCGGCATGTGGCCGCATTAAAGACACGACTAAGGCGACTTTCCAGCCAAAATGCGATTCGCTCGTTATCTTCCAAGCATGCTGAGGAGTCACCATGCAGAATTAGGTAAAGATCATACATACACTTTGGATTTATATAAATCGATACGCACAAACATATATACATACATAAACCTGCGCGCGCAGGCCCCCAAACGAGAACAAAATATTTTGATATATTTGATAGCACTGGCTAATAGCTACATAGACAGACAGACAGACAGACAGACAGATAGATAGATAGATAGACAGACATATAGATAAATAGATAGACAGATAGATAGATATAGATAGAATAGACAGACAGAGTGATATATAGATAGATAATAGATAGA
>CM031607.1:59434541-59437041 GCA_018398815.1 Conus ventricosus | reverse complement strand
CTGGCGAATTAGGACTGAAGTGGGAGAGAGAGAGAGAGAGAGAGAGAGAGAGAGAGAGAGAGAGAGAGAGAGAGAGAGAGACAGACAGACAGACAGACAGACAGACATGCAGACAGACAGACAGACAGAAAGACACAGACAGACATGAAGACAAAGACAGAGATAGGGACATTTACAGGGAAACAGACAGACGGACAGACAATAAGAGACAGAGACGGGTGGAGAGAGAGAGAGAGGAGGGAGAGAAGAGGGAAAGGCTGCCCCGGATGACTGGGAGGAATGTCCTTTAGCAAAACTAAACAACAGAAAATCACTTTTTTAATGTGTGAATTGTCCATAGGTCCGCACATACAGCACATTTGCTATGAAACATGTATTACTAACAAGATGCAAAGCATATAAAAGTACTCACAGTTTATCTTGAATACGAGTGAGATATTCCATAAAGAGGAAAAACCGTTTTGGGCTGTTACAGCCGTTAGTAACGGCTATTCTGGTAAACATCGGCCATCATTTGTGTGTGACCCATAATGAACATACCTAAAAATTTTCAGAAAGATCGGCCAAGTACTTTCTGAGATATTCCATAAAGAAGAAAAACCGTTACGGGCCGTTATAGCCGTTAGTAACAGCTATAACGGTAAAATAAAAATCGAGCATCATCAGTGACCCATAATAAACATACCTACAAATTTTCAGAATGATCAGCCAAATACTTCCTGATATATTCCATAAAATAGAAAAACCGTTATGGGCCGTTTAGCCGTTAGTAACGGATGTAACGGTAAAATAAACATTGGGCATCATCCGTGACCCATAATGAACATACTACAAATTTTCAGAAAGATCGGTCAAGTCCTTTCTGAGGTATTCCATAAAGAAGAAAAACAGTTTATAGCCGTTAGTAACGGCTATAATGGTAAAATTAAAACATTGGGCATCATCCGTGACCCATAATGAACAACCTACAAATTTTCAGGAAGATCAGCCCAGTACTTTTGTCTGGAGCGAGTGAACACATTTTGACTAACAGACAGACACACAGACAGCATTTCTTCGTTCCCATTGTAAAGTACCCCCTGTTCTATAAGAACTGGGAGTACAACAACAACAACAACAAAAAACAGAAATTATTCTGCAAAAAAGTTTTTGAACCTCAGTCTTCAAAGACTCCAAAGACAAACTGCTGAGTTGCCTGCTTGGACTTGTGCAACAGTACCAAAAAAAAAATGTGGAGAACAAGTAAAGTTAAAATGTCATACTGAACGAACAGTGCAGTGGAGAAGTCGTGCAAAAACTGAAAAGTTGATCTAGACCTTTTGTTTTCTGTCATTAGGAGGTTGACTATTAAATCAACATTTTTTTATGGCGGGATAAAAAAAACGGTCATACACATAAAACTCCACCCCCTATACAGGGGGTGTCCGCAGAAGTATCAGCCTGCGTACGCAGAAGCAGAAGAAAAAATCAACATTTTGTAAGGGGAGAAGAGAGAAGAGGTTTTGGGGGTACGGGCAAGTGAGTGAGTGGACACGTCATCTTCCACATCAACACCAGTTCCTTGGTTTCTTCCCCTCTTTTATTTCATAATTATCCTACTCCAACCAGCCAGACCGTACCGGCCTGAACCAGCCTGGACCCACCTCAGCACAGTGGGCATGGTTCTGCCCAACTTCCGAGAGGACGTTGGTCAGAATCATGCCCACTGTCCCAGAGGTATAACCCACCTCTCTACACGCCACGGCTCCTCGCCTTTCACCCCCTATATCCCGGGCGCAACAAGACATGGCTGTTGCTTTTCAGCCCTTCGCATTCACTATTGAATATCGAAGTCAGCGTCAGACCCTTCACCACACTCAGCCCGGTGAAGAAATGGCCTTACTACAGCCAGGAAGCTGGATGAAAATGGGCCCCTACCCAGCCTCTTTCAAACCAGGTCTTGCCAGAAGCTCCCTTTGTGGCCATCGCCTGGCCTGAGTCGCAATGGAAGCAGTAGAAGCGTCAATCCAAGCGAAAATCAGATCCGGCATTGCTGGGTTGCCAATCCTGTCTTCAGACCTCTAGCTGAAATTCCAGACCACACGGCCAGACCAGCACGTGCGCGGACCACCTTGTTCATTGGCTTGTTCGGAAAAGGTGCAGGGAAACATCAAGACACACCCTTCAGACCCCCTATCTAACGCGAAATCTGCATGTGTTGACTCCCTTGCCAATGATTTTCCCGTTAGCGCAAATCTACCCCTCTTAAAGGGCTCACGCCCTCCCCAGCAAAGACAACAGCAATCACAGCGTCAGGGAAACCCCCAGGTCTGTCTCCAAAGCCTTTTAATTAGTCTTCTAAACCCATCCGTCCAACCAGCCGAGGTCAGGTATACAGTGACCACAGCCAGGACGGCACTTCGCGTTCCCCCTTACTGTGATCCCATGCGTCAGGTAAACTGTATACGTGGACTCCCCTCCCCCCCCCCCCCCCCCCCCCCCCCCCCTGTTGATGGTTCCC
>CM031607.1:59418534-59434441 GCA_018398815.1 Conus ventricosus | reverse complement strand
ATCTTGGTCAGCATCGACTTTGAATCGAATTTGATCTCAATTCAAAACTCCATCCGTGTTTTAGGGATCAGCTGTCTCCTGTCAGAAGCTGGCAGAATCATGCCCTTTACAATTCGCTCTTTCACATGGTGGGGCTGGTGAATAACACAATGCTGGCACATAAACCTTAGGGCACTATCAACCGAAACTCTGAACGAAACACTTAAAAACGTTCAGACCGAATACTGGTAAAACGCGCACGCGCGCACGCACACACAAACACACATACATTTACATACACGCGCACACATGCACACACACAACACACACACAACACACACACACACACACAACACACACACACACACACACACACACACACACAAGGGCTGACTGGGGGGGGGGGGGAGGAGAGATATCAGGAGATGGGCGTTGTTACCCAGAGTGCACACTCTCCTTAGGGTGGGGGGGGGGGGCGGTAGTGTAGTAGGCCCTCTGAACAGAATGAGGGGAGGGGGTGGCGTAGTGGTAGTAGGCCCTCTGAACAAGACATGAGGGGAGGGGGAGGGGGGTACTAAATCGAGAGCACAGGCCTGTTTGCATTGAGAACATCTCCATCATAAAGTGACCATTTACAGGCCAGAGTAAGTCTGCGCGTGAGCTTAGTGAGCTCAGAAGAACCACGCCTGATGTAATCACTGGTTTCAAAGGTCCCCCTTTTTATGACAGGCAGCTGCTGCTTGCTTACCTCAATGACCGTTCACAGAACACAGAGGAGGCAGGCAGACGTGGTGATGTGTTTTCGTGTTTGGAAGCGTTATAAAAGAAGCGTCCACGCTTGCCTCAATGACCGTTCTCAGAACATAGAGGAGGGAGACAGACGTGGTGATGTTCTTCGTGTTTGGGAAGCGTTATAAAGAAGCGTCATGCTTGCCTCAATGACCGTTCTCAGAACATAGAGGAGGCAGACAGACGTGTGATGTTCTTCGTGTTTGGGAAGCGTTATAAAGAAGCATCATGCTTGCCTCAATGACCGTTCTCAGAACATAGAGGAGGCAGACAGACGTGGTGATGTTCTTCGTGTTTGGGAAGCGCTATAAAGGAGCATCATGCTTACCTCAGTGACTGTTCTCAGAACACAGAGGAGGCAGGCAGACGTTGTGAGGTGCTTCGTGTTTGGGAAGCGCTCTAAAGAAGCATCATGGTTTATTGGGAAACGTAAACACATCAGTCTTCCTCCCAAAGGCCATCGCCAGCCAGCAGTTTTATTTATTCCGGTTCTCTCTCTCTCTCTCTCTCTCTCCTCTCTCTCTCTCTCTCTCTCTCTCTCTCTCTCTCTCGTCTGTCTTGTCTGTCTGTCTGTCTGGTCTGTCTCTCTCTCTCTCTCTCTCTCTCGCTCGCTCGCTCACTCTCTCTCCTCATTTACTGAATCTCTCTCTCTCTCTCTCTCTCTCTCTCTTCTCTCTCTTTCTCTCTCTCTCTCTCTCTCTCTCCTCTCTCTCTCTTCTCTCTCTCTCTCTCTCTCTCTCTCTCTCTCTGCTCTCTCTCTCTCTTCCTCTCTCTCTCGTTTCGGTCTCTTCTTCTCTTCTTCTCTCTTCTCTCTCTCTCTCTCTCTCTCTTCTCTCTCTCTCTCCTTCTGTCTGTCTGTCTGTCTGTCTCTCTCTCTCATCTTTCCTCTCTCTTCTCTCTCTCTCTCTCTCTCTCTCTCTCGCTCGCTTCACTCTCTTCCTCGATTTACTGAATCTCTCTTCTCTCTCTCTCTCTCTCTCTCTCTCTCTTCTCTCTCTCTCTCTCTCTCTCTCTTCTTCCTCTCTCTTCGTTCTCTTCTCTCTTCTCTCTCTCTCTCTCTCTCTCTCTCTCTCTCTCTCTCTCTCTCTCTCTCTCTCTTCGTTACTGAATCTCTCTCTCTCTCTCTCCTCTACTTCTCTCTGTCTCTCTCGTTCTTTTCTCTCTCTCTCTCTCTCCTCTCTCTTCTCTCTCTCTCTCTTATATTCTCTCTCTCTCTTCTAATCTCTCTCTCTCTCTCTCTCTCTCTCTCTCTCTTCAATATTATTTTGTGTGGTCCAGTTCTGAATAACTTACCACTCACCATTTCAGACATCCTCACGTATGCTCTCTTCAACTGAGTTGAACAGCGGCGTACAGGGAAAAAAAGGATCATGAGAAACGTTTACGTGACGGGTGGTTTCGCTTAGTGTTCGCATATCATCATCTTCTTCGTTTTTTCATCGTATAGACAGATACTGTGCACGTGTTTGTGTGGTTTTAGTTTGTTTTTTGTCCATCCTCTTCACAGTGGGCGATGGCCTTACACCTAATAAATTAGCAGAGTCTGAATCTCCCTCTGCCCTTTTCTTTGCAAGAGAGAAAATGTTTGTGAAGGTGCATTATTTCATATTAATGTATTTGAACTCTCTTGTGTGTGTGTGTGTGTGTGTGTGTGTGTGTGTGTGTGTGTGTGTGTGTGTGTGTGTGAGTGTGTGTGTGTGTGTGTGTGTGTGTGTGTGTGTCTGTCTGTCTGTCTGTTGTCTGTGTCTGTGTCTGTGTGTCTGTGTGTCTGTGTGTGTGTTTTGGCTCATAAACCCAATTCTTAGGGGCAATAGCCTTATCTATGTAACTCACTCACTCACTCATTCTCTGTCTCTCTGTCTCCTTCTCACTCTGTGTATGTGTTGTGTGCGTGTTGTTGTGTGTTGGTGTGTGTGTGTGGTGTGTGTGTGTGTGTGTGTGGTGTGTGTGTGTGTGTGTGTGTGTGTGTGCGTGCGTGCGTGCGTACGTGCGTGAGTGTGTGTGTGTGTTGTGTGTGTGTGTGTGTGTGTGTGTGTTGTGTGTGTGTGTGTGTGTTGTGTGTGTGTCTGTGTGTGTATGTCTGCGTGGATGTGTGTCTGTCTCTGTGTGTGTTTTGCCACATAAACCGGATTCTTAGGGGCGATAGCCTTATCTATATAACTCTCTCTCTCTCTCTCTCTCTCTCTCTCTCTCTCTCTCTCTCTCTCTCTCTCTCTCTCTCTCTGTGTTGTGTGTGTGTGTGTGTGTGGTGTGTGTGTGTGTGTGTGTGTGTGTGTGTGTGTGTGTGTGTGTGTGTGTGTGTGTTGTGTTGTGTGTGTGTGTGTCTGCCTCATAAAAGCAATTGTTAGGGTAGATGGCCTTATCTATATAACTCACTCACTCTCTGTCTCTCTCTCTCTCTGTCTCTGCTCTGTCTCTGTCTGTCTGTCTGTCTGTCTGTCTGTCTGTCTGTTGTGTATGTGATGTGTGTGTGTGTGTGTGTGTGTGTGTGTGTGTGTGTGTGTGTGTGTGTGTGTGTGTGTGTGTGTGTGTTGCCTCATAAACGCAATTGTTAGGGCCGATGGCCTTATCTATATAATTCACTCACTCTCTGTCTGTCTGTCTGTCTGTCTGTCTCTCTCTCTCTCTCTCTCTCTCTCTCCTCTCTCTCTTCTCTCTCTCTCTCTCTCTCTCTCTCTCTCTCTCATATTTTGCTAGCTAGTCGTGCATTTTTTCAGCTACTGTCGTTTTGCTTGAGTCTTCGCCGTAGACTCTTTGCTTCGTGAAAAAAAAAATACACCGCGTTTTCCCTGCCTGTGTCAGACATTAAGGTCAACACACTCTGCACACACGACCTTCACCAAAACAAAACACAAAAACCAACAACATCCTCTCGCACCATAGCTGTCAAACCAAACACCACCTCCTAAGTCCAGATTAGACTAGTAAATACAGTGATTTACGCTCTGTCAGTGATCCCCACACACGTTCAGATCAATGCAGATGAACAGTGGGGGGGGAAAGCTTGTCATTGAACCTTTGTCTCGCTAATCTTCCTAGCTTAGAAGCGGGCCATACTTCACCCGAGGTTGAATTTATCGGCAGAACCCAAACGGAGAAGAATTTCTCATTTTTGAAAAAAAAAAAAAAAGAAAAACGAAAAGAAAAGAACAGAACGAAGGTTCTATCCAACGGATTAGTATGCTGGGTCGCCTCTCTGTAACTGAAGAAGCTGAGAGCGAAAATAACATCATATTTCATGGCTTCTTTGAAACTCTGTCTCTGTCTCCTTTCTCAACCCTCTCTCTTTCTTCTCTCTGTCTCTCTCTCTCTCTCTTGCTCTCTCTCTCTCTCTCTCTCTCTCTCTCTCTCTCTCTCTCTCTCTTCTCTCTCTCTCTCTCTCTCTCTCTCTCTCTCTCTCTCTCTCTCTCTCTCTCTCTCTCTCCTTGTTAATGGGATCGACAAATGATAAGAGAGTGAAACAGCTTGCCGTATATTTGTACAGAGGTTTTACACGGCAACACTCGTGTGTTTGCTTAAGTTCTCCACCTCATCATCTACTCGAAATGTATCGTGTAACGTTATTCTGTGCGCAACCCCCTTCTAAGAGGCTATGGCCTTTATGAATAGAAAAGTTTGTCTTGTCTTGTCTTGGCTTGGCTTGTACTGTCTTTTCTCTCTCTCTCTCTCTCTCTCTCTCTCTCTCTCTCTCTCTCTCTCTCTCTCTCTCTCTCTCTCTCTCCCCTCTCTCTCTCCCGCTCTCTCTCTCTTAGCTGGTTTCTTTGTATCTTCTGTCTCTCTGTCTCTGTCAGTCTGTTCTCTCTCTCTCTCTCTCTCTCTCTCTCTCTCTCTCTCACTCTCTCTCTCTCCTCTCTCTCTCTCTCTTCTCCACTAAATTATAAAAGTCTCACATTGACGGTGCTAGTCCTGCTAATGCACGGTGACCAAATATTGTATGAGTAAAATGTACTGCGTCATGGACTTACTGAAAAATGAACTGAACCAGTCTAAACTGCAGTAGAGGAATCATCTGCAAACACGAAGGAACAGCACGCCATCATCCTACGACAGCTGATTTGTGCAGAGATTTCTGAAACCTCACTCTACTGCACATCCGCGGTGCCAAATACAGCGTATGCGTGCAGCAGAAAAAAAAAGAGATGACAACAACAAGCAAAATACCAACAACAAAACAAAAAACACCAACAACAAAACAAAAAACACCACAACAAAACAAAAAACACCAACAACAAACAAAAAACACCAAATCTGAAATCGCGCAGAATACAGTGACAAAGCATGGACGAGCACAGTCAACATCAATGGTGTCGACACCTGGCTCCCCCACACCACCCTGTCCACCAACACCACCTTGACTCCCCACACCACCCTGTGTCCCTGTCTCCCCACCTACCCTGTCTCCCCACCCACCCTGTCTCCCCACCCACCCTGTCTCTGTCTCCCCACACCACCTGTCTCCACACACCACCCTGTCTCCCCACACCACCCTGTCTCCCCACACCACATGTCTCCCCCACCCCACCCTGTCTCCCTCCCACACCAACCAGTCTCCTGTCTCCCCACACCATCCTGTCTCCCCACACCACCCTGTCTCCCCATACCACCCTGTCTCCCCCACGCCACCCTGTCTCCCTCCCCACACCAACCTGTCTCCCTCTCTCCCCACACCACCCTGTCTCCCCACACCACCCTGTCTCCCCCACAACACCCTGTCTCCCCACCCATCCTGTCTCCCCACACCACCCTGTCTCCCCACACCATCCTGTCTCCCCACACCACCCTGTCTCTGTCTCCCCACACCACCCTGTCTCCTCACACCACCCTGTCTCCCCACACCACCCTGTCTCCCTACACCACCCTGTCTCTGTCTCCCCACACCACCCTGTCTCCCCACACCACCCTGTCTCCCCACAACACCCTGTCGCCCCACACCACCCTGTCTCCCCACACCATGCTGTCTCCCCACACCATCCTGTCTCCCCACACCACCCTGTCTCCCCACACTACCCTGTCTTCCCACACACCCTGTCCTTCCCCACCCACCCTGTCTCCCCACACCATCCTGTCTCCCCACGCCATCCTGTCTCCCCACACCACCCTGTCTCTGTCTCCCCACACCACCCTGTCTCCCACACCACCCTGTCTCCCCACACCATCCTGTCTCCCCACACCACCCTGTCTCCCCATCCATCCTGTCTCCCCACACCACCCTGTCTCCCCACACCATCCTGTCTCCCCACACCACCCTGTCTCCCCACCCATCCTGTCTCCCCACACCATCCTGTCTCCCCACACCACCCTGTCTCCCCACACCACCCTGTCTCCCCACACCATCCTGTCTCCCCACACCATCCTGTCTCCGCACACCACCCTGTCTCCCCACACCACCCTGTCTCCCCACACAACCCTGTCTCCCCACACCACCCTGTCTCCGTACACACCCGTCTCCCACACCATCCTGTCTCCACACCACCCTGTCTCCCCACACCATCCTGTCTCCCCACACCCTACCCTGTCTCCCCACACCACCCTGTCTCCCCACACCATCCTGTCTCCCCACACCACCCTGTCTCCGCACACCACCCTGTCTCCCACACCACCCTGTCTCCCCACACACCCTGTCTCCCCACACCACCCTGTCTCCGTACACCACCCTGTCTCCCCACACCATCCTGTCTCCCCACACCACTCTGTCTCCGTACACCACCCTGTCTCCCCACACCATCCTGTCTCCCCACACCACCCTGTCTCCGTACACCACCCTGTCTCCCAACACCATCCTGTCTCCCCACACCACTCTGTCTCCGTACACCACCCTGTCTCCCCACACCATCCTGTCTCCCCACACATCCTGTCTCCCACACCATCCTGTCTCCCTGTCTCCCCACACCATCCCTGTCTCCCAACACCATCCTGTCTCCCCACACCATCCTGTCTCCCCACCCATCCTGTCTCCCCACACCACCACTTCTCCCACACCACCCTGTCTCCCCACCCATCTGTCTCCCCACACCATCCTGTCTCCCCACACCCATCCTGTCTCCTCACACCACACTGTCTCCCACACCACCCTGTCTCCCCACACCACTCTGTCTCCCAACACCACCCTGTCTCCCCACACCACCCTGTCTCCCTGTCTCCCCACACCACCTGTCTCCCCACGCATCCTGTCTCCCCACCCATCCTGTCTCCCTGCACCACCCTGTCTTCCCACACCACCCTGTCTCCCAACACCATCCTGTCTCCCAACACCATCCTGTCTCCCCATCCATCCTGTCTCCCCACCATCCTGTCTCCTCACACCACCTGTCTCCCCACACCACCCTGTCTACCCACACCACCCTGTCTCCACACACCACCCTGTCTCCCACACCACCCTGTCTCCCACACCACCCTGTCTCCCAACACCACCCTGTCTCCCCCACACCACCCTGTCTCCCAACACCACCCTGTCTCCTGTCTCCCACACCACCCTGTCTCCGCCACACCACCCTGTCTCCCACACCACCCTGTCTCCCCAACACCACCCTGTCTCCGCCAACCACCCTGTCTCCGTACACCACCCTGTCTCCCCACACCACCCTGTCTTCACACTCACCACCCTGTCTCCCCACACCACCCTGTCTCCCCACACCACCGCTGTCTCCCACACCACCCTGTCTCCCATACCACCCTGCTCCCACATCACCCTGTCTCCCCACACCACCTGTCTCCACACACCACCCTGTCTCCCCACACCACCCTGTCTCCCCAGACACCCACTGTCTCCCTGTCTACCCACACCACCCTGTCTCCCTCACACACACACACACAACCACACAACACACACACACACACACACACACACACACACACACGTTCCAGCATCCAAGGAAACCAGAGGAGACAGAGTACACTCGAGACATTGAAAATACGCGCGCATGTGACGTATGGGAAAACACACACACTTCCTCAACCTCCTCTCCCTTCTCCCATTTCTCAACCAACCATAGCGCGTTCGACACTAGACCAACCCCCGTCCCCCTCCCAGACCACCAAACAAGATTTAGCGAAAAGAGAAAAAAAAGAAGAAAAAAAAGAAGCGCAAAAGCACCGCAGATCCCAGATTTCCTGAACTCCTACGCGACAGACATCCGTACTCGCTGACAGTGCTTCAGGAAGTCTTTCCCAGCAGGACACGCAGACTTCGACTTTGTCAGTAATAGCCGCGCGCTACTCTGGTGCCAATCCTTCCTCTTCAGTCAGCGTCCAAGGGACAGTCGTGAAAGCCTGAAGAGCTCTTCACTGAGCGAAACAGCTGTCATTCCGTCAACGCTGATACCTGCCGACTTTCCTGTGGGTGAATCTGCAGGTTTATTATTAAGATGATAACGGGAGAATATTACCATTCTCTTCTCTCTCTCTCTCTCTCCTCTCTCTCTCTCTCTCTCTTCTCTCTCTCTCTCTCTCTCTCTCCTCTCTCTCTCTCTCTGTGTTTCTCTGTCTCTGTCTCTGCCTCTCTCTCTCTCTCTCTCTCTCTCTCTCTCTCTCTCTCTCTCTCTCTCTCTCTCTGTGGCGAATCTGCAACTTAATTTAGATGATAACAGTAGAATATTCCCTCCCTCCCGCCCTCCCTCTCCCTCCCTCCCTCCCTCTCTCTCTCTCTCTCTCTCTTCTCTCTCTCTCTCTCTCTCTCTCTCTCTCTCTCTCTCTCTCTCTGAGTCTGTTTTGACGTGTTAAATTTACATCTGAAAAAAGTCGTTTTGTCTCACGTTTTTTTTTTTGTGAATGAATACACGACTTGAATTCTTTCTTTTTTTTTCATCTGAGCTATAGGGGAAGAGATGGGCCCATCCATAAAAATACGGAGAGATTGGGGGAGAGAGGGGGAGAGAGGAAGAGAGAGAGAGAGAGAGAGAGAGAGAGAGAGAGAGAGAGAGAGGAGAGAGAGAGAGAGAGAGAGAGAGCGAGAAAGAGAGACAGACAGACAGACAGACAGACAGACACGCAGATGAATAGAGGAGAGAGACAGACAGACAATGAAAGATGGGGTAGAGAGGGAGGAAGACAGACAGACAGATAGTTAGACAGACAGACAGACCGACAAGCAGGCAAACAGACAGGCAGGCAGACAGACGGGCAGGCAGGCAGACAGGCAGACAGACAGACAGGCGGACATGTATGTATGCGGGCAGACAGACAGGCAGGCAGGCAGAGAGACAGACACACAGACAAACAAACTGGCAGAACAGACAGACAGACAGACAAACGGTCACGACAGACAGAGGGGAGGAAGGGGAACAGAGCCAGGGAGAGTCAGCAGTAATTTCATCCGGAGAAGCCATGAAATATTAATGCCGGGGGCGGGGAGGGGGGGGGGGGGGGTACTCAGCTTCGGCCACAAACCACAACCCACAGTACTTAATCCTTTGCAAGCCCCCCTCCCCCCTCCCCATCCCCTTCCCACTCCCACCCCTCCCCCTCCCCACTACTCCTATCACCTTCCAACTCCAATCCGACTCGATCCCCACCCACCACCCACCCGCATCCGCCACTCCCCCTCCATACAACCCCCCACCCGCACCCAACCCTTACCCCGCCGAAATTCAACCTCGGTGAAATATGACTGTCATAGACAAGAGACATTCGAAAGCGAAGAGAAAGAAGAAAGAAAGAAAAAAAAAGAGAAGAAATCAAATGGACAGATCCCCCACCCCAACCCCACCCCACCCCGACTCCACCTCCCGTGTTCTTCTACTTGATCTGCACGTGCAGGGGATTACGATAGAACATCAATCATGTTCTGCAGTGAAGTGTCTGGGGATTTCCGATGACAACATCAATCCTAGTTCTGCAGTGAAGTGTGTCCGGGGATTACACGATACAACATAAATCCATAGTTCGGCGCAGGAGTGTGTCTGGGGATACCGATACAATCATCCATAGTTCTGCAGTGAAGTGATTGTCCGGGGATTACGATACAACATTCAATCCATGGTCTGCAGTGAGGTGTGTGCGGGGGTCACGGATGACATCAGTCCTAGTTCTGCAGTGAAGTGTCTGGGGATCACCGACAACCATCAATCTATCTTCTGAAGCTGAAGTGTGTCCCGACATCCACCAATACCACATCCAATCCATAGTCTGCAGTGAAGTGTCTGGGGATCACCGATACCACATCACATCCTAGTCTGCAGTGAAGTGATGTCTCGCGGGATTACCGATCACCATCCAATCCATGTTCTGCAGTGAATGTGTCTGAGGGATCACCGATAAAAACTCAATCATAGTTCTGCAGTGAAGTGTGTCTGGGGAATTACCATACAAAACAATCAATAGTTCTGCAGTGAAAGTATGTCGAGGCCCCCACCGATACAACATCCATCCAACTAGTTCTGCAGTCGAAGCGTTCTGGGGATCAGCGTACAACATCAATCCATGTTCTGCAGTGAAGTGTGTCTGGGGATCAGCGATACACATCAATCATAGTTCTGCAGTGAAGTCTAGGAGACGGGGTTGTCTTCAGCTTGGAAGCTTCTTCGTCACGAGAGAGGATTCGAAGTGGGGGGGGGGGGGGGGGGGGGGGGGGGTTAGGGGTGGGGGGTTGGGGTGGGGGGGGGGGGGGGAGATCGGGATAAAGGAAGTAAGTTGACTCTTGGCGTGTGAAAAAAAAAGAGAAGAAACCTTCGGAGCTGAGGGTTGTGAGGTCGAACCTCTCCTAGGGTCGGAATTTTTACGGCCTGAAAGCACTCTGTCCACCCAGCATTAAACGAGCATCTGGTTCCGGTCACGCTGGTTCAGGGGACTGAGGGTGACGGATTGGGCTCCGCATTCCATCGAGCCGTGCCTGGACGTGCTGAGGCTGTAAGAGTTCACTGCCCTCAAGGGTCATTAGGCGATGGGAACTTTCACGTTTAATGTCCACATATGTTCGAACCGCACGCAACTGGACACACATGCAACCGGTAGCACACCCTCGCTCACACGCTCAAACACAGACACACAAACAGCATCTCTCTCTCTCTCTCTCTCATCTCTCTCTCTCTCTCTCTCTCTCTTCTCTCTCTCTCTCTCTCTCTTTCTCTCTCTCTCTCCGTTTGCTTCGCAAACCATAAATCGTCTAATTCATCCTTGTGTTATTCAAAACTAACCGCAACCATAAACTTTCATCTGTGGTTTGATGCGTTCGGATCAACATAAATGTAAAAATGTCAAATGCTCGTGAATATCCACTTCATTGCAAGATTTCCACATCATCAACTATTTTTTTTCGAAGACGAACTTATTCAAAACAAACTTCAATGAAATGACGTCAAATTAATCTCTGTAACTGAAATGTCTGCAATACTTGTTCACAGCCCTATTTCACATGTGTCTTACAGATGTCTGGTCAGTACGTTGTTCTGGTTATTGATATTTTAACAATATGTTAATTTCAGTTTCCATTTAAATAAACTGCATTCTGTTCTTGAATTTCGTATCCATATCAATGGCCCTACCGCCCTCCCTCCATACCCTTCTGTCTCTCTTTCTCACTCTCTCCCTTACCCGGCCGTATGATTTAACTTCAGTTTTGTGCGTGCGCACGTACACACTTGAATAACATTAAAGACGTTAACTTGAAGAATAAAGACATTAAACAAAAGACCGAATACACACAGGTACACACACAGAGGCGCGCGCGCGCGCGCACACGCACACGCACACACACACATCACACACAACACATATAATATATATATATATATATAATAGAGAGAGAGAGAGAGAGAGAGAGAGAGAGAGAGAGAGGAGAGAGAGAGAGAGAGAGAGGGGAGAGAGAGAGAAGAGAGAGACGCACACACCACACACACACACACACACACACACCACACACACACACAACAACTCATCAAAGCACACACATCAT
This sequence comes from Conus ventricosus, assembly GCA_018398815.1. Taxonomy (NCBI): domain Eukaryota; kingdom Metazoa; phylum Mollusca; class Gastropoda; order Neogastropoda; family Conidae; genus Conus; species Conus ventricosus. Next base: position 59,422,785 of record CM031607.1, on the reverse strand, counting down.
ACGCACACATGAGTATAGTTTTCACAAATAGTACACAGCAACTGTAAGACAATACATAACACCTTCAGGATAAAAGAAACAGCAAACGAGGAGACTGAGCATCTGAACAAATTTAATAATTTAGCTTCGCGAGAACTGATCAAACATCATCAAGCAAATACATCAGCTTCACTCTATCTTCATCATATCAATCATCAAAAACGAAAGATCTAGTACGCTCAGTAGTAGTAGTTAGGAGTAAGAGTATTTTCGTTAGTTGTATATGTAGTATCTATCACCACATTACATTATTAACAATAAGTCATATTACGTTGTTGTGTTCGTCGTCGTTGTATCGTTGTCAGTCGTTGCTGGTTGTTGTTGTTACTGTATTATATCATTATTATTTATTTATTTTATTTTTTTTCTTATTTATTTTATATATTATCATCATTTTATTATATTTTATTATTATATTATTATCTATCATATTAATATTTATATTATCATTGTTATCTATTTCACATCATCATTTTTATCATTATCATTCTATCATTTCACATCATGATTATTATTATTCATTATACTAATGCATGCTGTTGCGTATTACTACTATCCTGCTATCTGCTTTATCTCATACTATACTACTCTGACTACTACTCTATTTACTACTACTACTACTACTACTACACTACCACTACTACTATCTGCTGACTACTATACTACTACTACTACTACTCATCTCTGACTACTACCACTACTACTGATCTGCTGCTACTACTAACTACTACTACTACTACTACTACTATACTATACTACTACTGTTGTTGGTTTGTTGTTGTTGTTTTGTTGTTGTTGTTACTATATCATAAGTGTTGTTTTTATCATTACCACCATCATCATCATCATCACTATCATCAAAATCAGAATCATCGTTATCATCATCATCTTCGTCATCATAGTGATTGTGAATATCATGATTATGGTTATCATTGTTGTTGTAGTTGTTGTTGTGGTGGTGGTGGTGGTTTTAGTGGTCTTCTTCTTCTTCTTCTTCTTCTTCTTCTTCTTCTTCTTCTTCGTTTCTTCTTCTTCTTCTCTCTTCTTTTCTTATTATTTTCTTCTTCTTCTTCTTCTTCGTCTTCTTCTTCTTCTTCTTCTTCTTCTTCTTGTATTTATTGTTATTAAGAACAGTAACATCCTAAATTCAACGTGCTTTAGGAGTGACATCCAGACATACACGCAAGAACGTCACAGTGAATGAAGAAGAACCAACCAAAGCCAACACGCGTGCCACAATAACGCTGGCACCATACACATTTGCCATCCCTGCCGGCTTTCCACATCATTTGGTTTCACCCATCTACACTCCGACAAACAAAAAACACAAAAACACCGTTTCAATCTATTAACTAAACGAAAATCACAAACATCACACTTCCAAATCAACACCGCCAGGAAATGTCGGATTCCAAATCAGAAGGAAGTGTATATCTGACTGATGTGAGCGCTGGATCACACGAAACGGTGCACAAGGCAACAAGAACAGCTGACCATCAAAAGTAAGTAATGGGTTCAGGAGCGGCACAGGGGTTCAAGTGAAGATCAGTCAGTCAATCAAGGACTGTAACACAAAGTGCACAATTTCTACACTGTTCTTCGCTTAATGGAAACCAGTGAAAATGAAGGAGGTGGTCAACTGTTACCCATGGAAACGAGCAGAAAGGACAAATGATTGACGAGTCAACTGAATCAATCCTGATGGAACTGAGGGGTAATTCCAAGTGAAACAAAAACAAAAAGCCGTGGAAGCTCGAATCGTGACAGATTAGCAGCCAATGGAGAGGAATCAGCTTCACAGCGTGTCTGCAGTGCTGTAGAATCGTCATGCTGTAGAATCGTCATGCTGTAGAATCGTCATGCTGTAAATCGTCATGCCTGTTGAATGTTGTTGAGGCAGAGCATTGCCAGAGATGTATGTACAGTTAATGTGATTTACTGGAACCACGAGCATTTGCCATGTTTACAGTAAATGTCACTGGAACCACCAGCTTTGCCATGTTTACAGTGGATGTCACTGGAACCACCAGCTTTGCCATGTTTACAGTGGATGTCAGTGGAACCACCAGCATTGCCATGTGTGGATGTCATGGAACACCAGCATTGCCATGTTTACAGTGGATGTCACTGGAACACCAGCTTTCCATGTTTACAGTGGATGTCACTGGAACACCAGCATTGCCATGTTTACAGTGGATGTCACTGGAACCACGTGCATTGCCATGTTTACAGTGGATGTCACTGGAACCACGAGCATTGCCATGTTTACAGTGGATGTCATGGAACCACCAGCTTTGCCATGTTTACAGTGGATGTCACTGGAACCACGAGCATTGCCATGTTTACAGTGGATGTCACTGGAACCACATTGCATGTTTACATAGATGTCACTGAACACAGGCTTTGCTTTTCAGTGGATGTTATTGGAACACCAGCTTGCCATGTTTACAGTGGATGTCAGTGGAACCACCAGCATTGCCATGTTTACAGTGGATGTAAGTGGTACCACCAGCATTGCCATGTTTACAGTGGATGTCAGTGGAACCACCAGCTTTGCCATGTTTACAGTGGATGTCACTGGAACCACCAGCATGCCATGTTTACAGTGGGTGTCACTGGTACCACCAGTTTTGCCATGTTTACAGTGGATGTGAGTGGAACCACGAGCATTGCCATGTTTACAGTGGGTGTCAGTGGAACCACCAGCTTTGCCATGTTTACAGTGGATGTCAGTGGAACCACCAGCTTTGGCATGTTTACAGTGGATGTTACTGGAACCACGAGCATTGCCATGTTTACAGTGGATGTCACTGGAACCACCAGCATTGCCATGTTTACAGTGGATGTCACTGGAACCACCAGCTTTGCCATGTTTACAGTGGATGTCACTGGAACCACCAGCTGTGCCATGTTTACAGTGGATGTCAGTGGAACCACCAGCTTTGCCATGTGTACAGTGGATGTCACTGGAACCACCAGCATTGCCATGTTTACAGTGGTTGTCAGTGGAACCACCAGTTTGCCATGTTTACAGTGGATGTCAGTGGAACCACCAGCATTGCCATGTTTACAGTGGATGTCAGTGGAACCACCAGCTTTGCCATGTTTACAGTGGATGTCAGTGGAACACCAGCTTTGCCATGTTTACAGTGGATGTCAGTGGAACCACCAGCATTGCCATGTTTACAGTGGATGTCACTGGAACCACCAGCTTTGCCATGTTTACAGTGGGTGTCACTGGAACCACCAGCTTTGCCATGTTTACAGTGGATGTCACTGGAACCACCAGCATTGCCATGTTTACAGTGGATGTCAGTGGAACACCAGCTTTGCCATGTTTACAGTGGATGTCATTGGAACCACCAGCATTGCCATGTTTGCAGTGGGTGTCACTGGAACCACCAGCTTTGCCATGTTTACAGTGGATGTCAGTGGAACCACCAGCATTGCCATGTTTACAGTGGATGTCAGTGGAACCACCAGCTTTGCCATGTTTACAGTGGATGTCAGTGGAACCACCAGCTTTGCATGTTTACAGTGGATGTCACTGGAACCACCAGCATTGCCATTGTTTACAGTGGATGTACATGGAACCACCAGCTTGCATGTTTACAGTGGATGTCAGTGGAACCACCAGCATTGCCATGTTTACAGTGGATGTCAGTGGAACCACCAGCATTGCCATGTTTACAGTGGATGTCAGTGGAACCACCAGCTTTGCCATGTTTACAGTGGATGTCACTGGACCACCGCATGCATGTTTACAGTGGATGTCACTGGAACCACCAGCTTTGCCATGTTTACAGTGGATGTCACTGGTACCACCAGCTTTGCCATGTTTACAGTGGATGTCAGTGGTACCACCAGCTTTGCCATGTTTACAGTGGGTGTCACTGGAACCACCAGCAATTGCCATGTTTACAGTGGATGTCAGTGGAACCACCAGCTGTGCCATGTTTACAGTGGATGTTACTGGAACCACCAGCTTTGCCATGTTTACAGTGGATGTCACTGGAACCACCAGCATTGCCATGTTTACAGTGGATGTCAGTGGAACCACGAGCATTGCCATGTTTTACAGTGGATGTCAGTTGAACCACCAGCTTTGCCATGTTTACAGTGGATGTTAGTGGAACACCAGCTTTGCCATGTTTACAGTGGATGTCACTACACTCACAACCAAATGTTGTGCCAAGTTTACACTATACCACT
>CM031607.1:59398412-59408434 GCA_018398815.1 Conus ventricosus | reverse complement strand
TTTGCCTCCCTGGCTGTTTGTTTGTTGTTTGATTTCATTGTTGTTTGTATTTCTTCGTTCCCTTAAGCGTGCTGTGACTGACTCCTTGCCGCCTTTTTAACCGATGTATTCGGTTCATCATATGCCCTTCCCACCCCTCTCCCTACTCTCCTCCTGCCCGTTCTCTTGTACCCTCCTCTCTCCTTCGCTCCCCCCCCCCCCCCCCCTCCTTACTGTCTTCCCCCTGTTGTCTACATTCCCAGCACAGTGACCCCCCCCCCCCCCCAAAAAAAAAAAACAAAACAGACCGTAGACATTTCTAGATTTATTTCACCTGCATTATTTTCTCTGTGTGTTGTGTGGTGTGTGTGTGTTGTGTGTGTGTGTGTGTGTGTGTGTGTGGGTGAAAACACACAAACACAAAGAAACAGAGAAGAGAGAGAGGGGGGGGAGTGTCAGAGAGAACACACACACACACACACACACACACACACCACACACACACACACACACTCACCACTCACACACACACCCCCACACCACACACACACACCACACACACACACACACACACACACACACACACACACACCACACACCACACACACACCACACACACACACACACACCCACACACCACACGTTTCGGGCTCCTGTTGGCTTTCCTCTACACCGTACAGGTAGTTCCACCTCCCGTCATACTGACCGATTCCAGAAATCAGCTTCCAAACTTAATGACAAAAGGCCCTCGGTACAGCTCACACCTCTGCCACAGCGAGTCCAGGGTCTGCTCTGCCCTCCTGATCCCTCCCACAGACCGCACCTAGAATGAACTCGTTTCGTCCATTAGCCATATTGTACCTTCCATTCAGTTTCGCTGAAACATGACAGCAGTTGTTTTTTTTTTCTGCAGCCATGTTCAAACGGGTTCCCGGATCCGTACCTTTGATCCGGATCCGCAGCACGGATCCTCAAAAGTATGTGAACAAGAATCGGTCCCGTGGTGTTTTTTTTTTTGTTTTTTTTTTTTTGCGTCATCTTGCTGGCTTGCCGTTATTTTGATGGATTTTTGCTGTTTTGCCACCCCATCCGTTCTCTTTCAAATTCAGCTTTGTCAGTCATCTCTCTCTCTCTCTCTCTCTCTCTCTCTCTCTCTCTCTCTCTCTCTCTCTCTCTCTCTCTCTCTCTCTCGCTCTCAAATCAAGTTCCTAGATGATTTAAATGTTCTATAAAAAGCATACCTGTCACTATTTTGAACGTGTTCCTCCCATTTTTGCCATCGGTTATCAATCAACCTTTGACGTAGTTCTTTTAAAAAGATATGACATTTTCCACACCTTGATTGACCCAGACGAACCCGAACCCCTTTTGATACAAAAAATCTCGAATGTCTGACGCCCAATTTTTCTTACTTTTAATTCTAAACTAAGCAACATTTTATATGCCTTATATGGTAATCTTTTCTCATCCATACGCAGAATTTTCAACCAGTAACTAATACATCGTAAATAGGAGTTGATGTACATAGGATATCGACCTGTATCCCCATATACAAAATCATTTGGCGTTTTAGGTTGCACTCCCAAGAATCTTTTTAAAGCAAACAAGTGAACTTTTTCTATTTCAGCAACAGCTTTATCCATACCCCATAACTCTGCTCCATACTGAGCAATTGGTTGGACTTGCGCATCAAAAAGTTTAAGTAACACAACCAAAGAGTGTTATTAACATATACAATTTTCTCAATATACATAGTACCGCATGTTTTGCTCTGCTCGCAAGGTCCTGACAGGCAGGCGAAAAACTAACACGTGAAACAGATGCAAAGATTTAAAATTTCACAATTCCATCCCATTACATTCACTCGCATTTAACTATCTATTGTGGAACTTTTTGACATGTGAAGACCCTAATGGAAGAATGAGATTTGGAAACCGAGATATCGTACGAGAATCGCATAATAATGGTTATATATGTGTAAATTATATTATGTTAAAATGCAAGGGGATGAACAAATTTTAGTGCTCGCCGTCTTCCGCTTTCAAATAGTTTTATACCCAAAATTATAAAAACTGTTGCCCCAAATGTTTGCTCATGGCCAATCCACCATTATCCCTTTAAGGGCTTTCTCATTATAGCTGGAAACGCCTGAACTCACTATATTCTTAGAGTACCGTTGTGTTAATTGCTAACTCAACAGTGGAATGCCATGCTGTTTCGCAAAAGTGTATTGTCGTTACTGCTATTTAACCCTTAGGAATTTGTCCTTATTCATAATTCCTTCCGGACTGTTAGCTTCTAAGGGTCAAGCAGGAAAACAAAATACTGTCTTTTCCCCATCTGTCTTTAACTCAATAGGCCAAAGATCTCATTTTTGGTTCCCATTACCAGTATCTCTGCATCTATTTGACATTATCCAGCCCTGAACATCATATTATTGAAGATATCTTTATTTTGAAATTAGTCAACTAATATCTGTACAAGTGCAGTGGATTTGTTCGCTGTTGGTTCTACCTGCTGGTGAACATTTGTTGAAATTTGGGCTCGTGTATCATGGATGTGTGCTTGATGGAGACTGTGAGCTTATCTATGGGTATTCCCGCAGTGTAAACGGTCTTCTTCTTCTTCTCCTTCTTGTTCTTCTTAACTTCAATATTATTATTATTATTATTATTATTATTATTATTGTTATTATTGTTATTATTATTATTATTTATTATTATTATTATTATTATCACTCTTATTACTATTATTATCAAATCATTATTATTATTATTGTTATCAATCGTCATCATTAACATTTTATTATCATGATTATTACTGGTAGTAGTGGTGGTAGTGGTGGTGATGGTGGTGTTATCACCATTATCATTATCATTCTTTTCCTCATTTCTTCTTTTTCTTCTTTCTTCTTCTTCTTCCTCCTCTTTTCATTATTTTTATTACTATTATCATCATTACTATTGTCATTATTATTATTATCATTATTATTGTTATTACTATTATCATTATCATTACCACCATGATTATTATCTTACTGAGAGATACACAAACCAACCAACCAACCAACCATTCTTTGCGAGTGAAGATAAAGTGGAAATGCAAATGAGTCGGGATCAACACCAAACACGGTGCAGCTTCTTGTAAAACAAGTCGGAAAAACAAGACCACGCATGGATATAATGTCACAGACATGCAGGCATCGAGGGAAAGGAGTCCGCTAAAGAGAAAAGCAACAAGGCACCCCAAGCTAGTGATTCGCTGGCAGGAAGAGGTCATCCCAATGGAAAAGCTTTCAGAAGCCTGTTAAAAAAAAGACCGTCTCACTATTGATCACCTAGTCGGTAGAAACCGCAAACCAGCAGAAACACATACTCCTACGCACATATACACACATGCATCAACACGCACACATGCACACACGGAGACACACAGAGAGAAATACACACACGCACATACACACACGCGCGCGCGCATACATCACACACACACACACACACACCACACACACACACACACACACACCACACACAGAGACGCGCGTGCGCGCACGCACGCACGCGAGCACACAGAGAGAGAGAGAGAGAGAGAGAGAGAGAGAGGAGAGAGAAGAGAGAGAGAGAGAGAGAGAGAGAGGAGAGAGAGAGAGAGAGAGAGAGAGAGAGAGAGAGAGAGAGAGAGAGAGAGAGAGAATGAAAATGTAGTTATCCGACTGAATTTCAAATTGTTGTTGTTTTGTTGTTGTTGTTGTTTTTTGTTTTTGTTTTGTTTTACTATAATTACCAGTTTTAAACATATGGAGCAGATGTGTTTCTCTTTAGGTGCTAATGGAGAATGTGTATTCCCCATTTCAAACATGTTTGTCAAGTCACTTTTTTTTCGAAAACCAACACACATAGCTCTGCCGACATAGGTAAGAAATTAATTTTAAAAAGCAAAAGTAATACGACTCTAAAAGAATTACGAAGATTCCCCTGAACTTTTTAAGATAATGAGTCGTAAAATAGGTCTCTGGATTCATGTGACGGAATAAAATCGTATCTCATCCGGTAGACTATTGTATGGTTGTTGTTTTTTGTATACCACATATGTGAAAATGACCGTTGGTAAACAGTTTAAAAAGGACAATCAAAGCAATATAAAATAATTTTTAAAAAAACAAAGGCCGCTTAGCGTTAAAACGGATAGATTTCGCAGTTGAAACGACGCTTGAGAGGATGAATAAAAAAAAATTAAAAAAAAGTAAAGAAATATCGGAGGCTTCAGAACAAAAAGAATCGTCGGAGGTGATGCCCTATGATTCCGTAGCAAAAGAATAAAAACTGGATGAAAAGAACAAGAAAGAAAAGAAAAGAGAAAGAAAATGCTGTCACATTGATAGCAGCTTCCAATGAGTTTTCACAACTAAATGGCAGCGAAAAGGAGACAATAGGTTTTCCCCCGCACCCTTTCCCATCCCCCATCCCCCCCCCCCCCCCCCCCACTACTAAAGGAAAAAAAAAAAGGAAAAGGAAAATAAATAGAAAAACATCAGCACTACAACAATACAGTCAAATAAATTCACTATCATTACGAATGTACATTACACGATGATCTACAAATAATTTCTAATCTTAAGCTAAAAGCGAGGTCAACAGTTTGGAAAAAAAGGAGATGATTAGATCAATAGAACAGTAAGTAATGCAGATCAACAGATCGTTGTGATGAAATATATTTGTGACTGTGTATTAGGCACACACAATGTGTTTAAAACACCTTTTTTTCATCACGTTTCCTGTTTATTGTTACAAAGCTTATTTCTGTCAAACAATCGTCACTGTCACAGAATTTGTTTGTATCTAATCGGTCTTCGTGAAGTTGTTGGCTATGTTTTTCTTTCTTTCTTTCTTTCTTTCTTTTTTTGTTTTCTTTCTTTCTTTCTTTCTTTTCTTTTCTTTCCTTCTTTCTTCCTTCCTTCTTTTTTCTGTCTTCCTTCGTTTTCCCCCCTTTTTTCCCTTTCTTTCTCACTTTCTTTCTTTCTTTCTTTTTTTCTTCTCCAACACACCCAGACTAACACAGACACACACCCCGCACGCACGCACACACACACACACACACACACACACACACACACACACACAAAACACACACACACACACACACACACACACACACACACACAACACACACACTCTCTCTCACACACACACACACACACACACACCACACCACACACACACACACACACACACACACAACACCCGCACAGAGAAAGCAGTGGCAACTCGGTGCTAAAAGAGGAGGGAAAAGCAGTGGTGATTGTGCGCTAAAAGTAACAGAGCCAGAAGAAGGCACCACTAATCACAGGAATCCTGGCATTAGTGCCAAATGGCAGTCTGCAGACCTTCCACGAGTTGTGCCGAAACCTTCAGGGGGTCCAGACATTCGACGGGGTGGAGTCGCCAGGGACTGTAGGCTGTGGACATGTAAGATTAGTCAGAAGACTCTGTTCAGAGGGCGTGGAGGATTCAGTTGAAACGTGTGTGTGTGTGTGTGTGTGTGTGTGTGTGTGTGTGTGTGTGTGTGTGTGTGGTGTGTGTGTATGTGTGTGTGCGTGCGTGCGTACGTGCGTGCGTGCGTGCGTGCGTGGTGCGTGCGTGCATGCGTGTGTGTGTGTGTGTGTGTGCGTGCGAGCGATTGTGTGTGTGTGTGTGTGTGTGTGTGTGTGTGTGTGTGTGTGTGTGTGTGTGTGTGTGTGTGTGTGTCTGTCGCCTGTTTGGCTCTCTCTCTCTCTCCCTCCTCTCTCTCTCTCTCTCTCTCTCTCTCTCTCTGATTTAAATATCTTGATTAAAGATGATACGGTGCATCAGGCTGGGATTCAAATTTCAACGTTGATAGCAAATATTTAGAAAAGACGGCAAAAAATCGAATACGCTTTTATCAAGCCCACGCGTGCGCGCGCGCGCGCAAACATGCACACACACACACACACACACACACACACACACACACACACACACACACATACACACACACACACACACACACACACACACACATACACACACACACACACACACACACACACACACACACACACACACACACACACACAGCGACAGAGACAGAGAGGGAGACACACACACACACACACACATACACACACACACACACACACACACACACACACACACACACACGCGCGCGCGCGCACACACACACACACAACACACACACACACACACACACACACACACACACACACATACAACGACAGAGACAGAGAGGGACACACACACACACACACACACACACACACACACACACACACACACACACACACACATTTACACACACGCACACACAACCGCACACACACACACACCACACACACACACACACACACACACACACACACACAACACACACACACACACGCACGCACGCACGCACGCACCACACACACACACACACACACACACACACACACACCACGACACACACACACACACACACGCACACACACACACACACCACACACACACACACACACACACACACACACACAACTGTAATTGCAAAGGCATGCACCGAAAAGATTGGCGCTGCTGTAAGGCGCCAGAGAGCTGGCCTCCAGGACTTCAGTCTGGACTCCATGGCAGCGAAATGGCAGGAGGAGGAGAAGGGAATGTATTCAGCACACTGCCATGGAAGCCCACGGACGGATGCACGAGTGAAACACAGCGCCACACGGGCTACTAGTAGTCAGACGGACACCAGTACCTGCAGACCCGGGTGTCGGGTTTGCCCAATCCCCCTCCACTCCTGAAATCTGACCCTGGCGGGGTGAAAAAAAAAGGGCAGGTGCTCAAAAATTTGCATCTTAGATAGTAAATACAGACCGAGCTGCCCCCCCCCCCCCCACCCCCTACCCCCTCTCCCCCCTTCTTTCGAAATGTCATCTTCCTTAAGATTTTGGAAATGTGTCAAACGACGAACATTCCATTTCAAAAACACATCGCACTTAAATTGAGGGGGAAGGGGAAGGTGTGGGGTGGGGGTGGGGGGTTGGGGATTCTGAGCCAAATTATTCCTCACCGCCCCCAAAACTACTCCCCTGTGAGTGATTTAGGAAATGGTCCAGAAACACACAACAAGGGGTGATGAAGGCGTGTGCCCAGTTCCACCTCCCCGTCACCTAGGTTACATGACATTGGGTGCCTGCCCATATTCATTGAAAGGGCTTTTTCTGGATGGGCTCCAAATGACCAGGGAGTGGTTTTGGAACATGGTGGGAGGGGGGGGGAGGGAAGCGGAGGGGAGGGGAGGGGGCATTTCTGGTTCAGATTCAGAATCATTCCACCCCTACCCCCCCCCCCCCCCCCCACTCCCCTATACCCCTTACGTTTAGGTCCACTAGTTTTAAATCCATACGTTTTGTCCCCTTTAGACACTTTGATAATTTTAAAGGAGGGGAGTGACTTTAGGAACAAACAGGGAAGTCGGTCTGGATTTACATTCACCAACTTGGGAGCGTGCCAAAAAGGGTCGCCATCTTCAGACTGGACACTGTCAGTTGCGTTTCCACCTCTATCGGCTGAATATATCGCACACAGATGAGTGCCCATGCGGTACTGGCCCACAAAACCAGCCCACGTATTTTCAGCCCCTGTCCCACTTCGACAGCCTGCGACGTGAGTTTTGGCCCGGTGGATGGAACCCAAGAAAAGCTGTGGGGAACGGCGGACTCACTCCAAACGGACCGCTGACTTTACCCAAGCAAACCGGACTTTGTATCTGACCACAGACGGGGAAGCAGAAGGAGAAAGAAGAAGGTCTGGATTTATTTCCGAAAAAAATGAATTTGGGCACAGGACCTTTCTCATCCGCTGGGAGGTGATTTCGGAAGCAGGGGGTGATCACAATGCATCACAACAATCGCAACACTGTCTTTTAAGTCATTGGGTAAGGCGTCAGAAAATTTTCCAAGGCCGGATTCGACTCCCGTTCTAGACAAGCCGGTCGGAAGAATTGTTTTTTTAGAGTTAACGTATGTGCAATCTCCATTTCTCCCTAGTCCTTCGAGTAAGAGTGCAAAACCGCCCATGGACAAATACATAAAAAAGATATGGCATTTATGTGAAATCCCTTCGACCTTTCAGAGATGGGTAGATTATCTGGGGTGATGATGGGTTTGGATGAAAGGAAAATGAAGCACGTGCATGATGGTGGGCGTTTAGACATATGCCGGAGGACGGAATGTGGCCGCCATGATGGTGGGTGTTCAGACATTATGCCGGAGGACGGAAATGTACCGCCATGATGGTGGGGTTGAAAACGGTCTTACACGCAAATATCTCACCAGTGGTCAATCTCGGAGTTCCAGTGAGAAAGTGGGGGAGGAATGAAAGACACAGAGAGAGAGAGAGAGAGAGAGAGAGAGAGAGAGAGAGAGAGAGAGAGAGAGAGAGAGAGAGAGAGAGAGAGAGAAAGATTCATTTAAACGAGAAGAGAGAGAGAGAGACAGAGACAGAGAGACATACATACAGACAAGAGGTAAGTAAACGAGGAGACACAGAGAGAGAGACACAGAGAGAGAGAGAAGAGAGGAGAGGGGAAGAGAGAGAGAGAGAGCGAGGAGAGAGAGAAGAGGAGAGAGAGGAGAAAGAGAGAAGAAGGGGAAGAGAGAGGAGAGAGAGATGAATGAAATGAAAAATATTATTGTTCTTTAGGCCATGGGCACATGAACATTGGGTAATGGGGGTGTGGGGACCACACAAAAACAAACAAACAGAATTTTAAACATTATTACGTCATTTCTTAACACTAGATAGAATGAACAAAAAGCAATTCTACTGGCGGAAAATACAGTTCGAAGATGAAAGTTAAGATAGCTACTTCTTACTCCTGTAGCAATAAAGTTTTTACCCTTCCAAAAATTGTTGCCTCTGTCTCATGGCTTAAAATAAAAAAATTTGGAAACTAGAAGGGACAGTGTTTTAGATTCTCCACCCAAATAATCGTTCCAGGGGCATATTGATTCCATTAGCAAAATACCTACTTCTCTGTATTGAAATACAAAGGGGCAATGATACAAAAAGTCCGTTCATCCCTATACAATTTTCCCCATATGGACAGTATGACTGTGTAACATTTTCCCCATATCTATTCATATTTTTGTTAATTGGTAGCACTCCACATCTAATTTGGTTAGAGGTACGCGGAAGCAGAAGATATCTATCTTGTTTAAATAACAACACGAGTTTTGATTAGCTTTAATCGAATTATACAGGCTGTATCTTTCCTTATCTCTAATTTTGCTGGACCATTCTTGAAAAAACATGTCAATCAAACGTTGCTTAAATTCACTTAAGAATACATTAATGCTCCCACGCCTTGTTCAACCAGACTTTATAAATCCTGCGTTTGAAAAACATTTCTCTCATTTCTGTTGCCCAGCAACTTTTCCGTTGTTATCCATTGACAACATCATTAAGTACGCCTGCTTAGGTAATCTATCATCATCCATATTCAACAGTCTAAACACAGTACTTTTAAAGCATCTTATACGTGAATTAACAACAACGATATCGTCCTAATTCTCCATATATCATTTTGTTTGGATCTTTAATGGTACTCCCAGTATCTTTTGCATCAATAAATGTACTTTCTCAAGACTTTCTAAACTCTTAAAACCCCAAATTTCTGAAGAATACAACAAGACAGACTGAACCTTAGCATCAAAATTCTAAAAATATTTTAGGTGACATTTTTTGCATTTTCTGAAAGCTTGACAAAGCCAGTAAAACGCCTTTTTTTCCCTTGCACTAAATGATTTGTACCAAGTTTTAGACTCAAACTTCGTAGTGAAAATAAACCCCCAAATAAGCAATAGCTATTAACAAATTTTTAGCGCTTTGCCCTCGAAATCATTTTTCGCATTGCCCTAAATAGCCTCCCCTTTCCTAAAAACCATTATTTTAGTCTTGCCTTTGTTAACTGTCAACTTTAAAATATCACAACTATCTTTAGTGAGTTTAGCTGAGATTGTAAACCCCCTGGAG
>CM031607.1:59378412-59393412 GCA_018398815.1 Conus ventricosus | reverse complement strand
CTGTTACCTAAATGTATTGCGAATGTACTTCTTGTTCTTGCTCTTCTTGTTCTTGTTCTTCTTCTACTTCTTCCTCTTCCTCTTCTTCTTCTTCTTCTTCTTCTTCTTCTCTTCTCTCCTTCCTTCTTTTCTTCACCCCTCTTTCCTTCCTTCCGTCACCACTCTTTCCTTCCTCCCTTCCTTCCTCCCTGCCTGTCTTCTTCTTTTCTTTTTCTCTTCTCCCTTCCTTCCTTCTTTCCTCCTTTTCTTATCGTCTCGTCATCATCATCATCATCATCATCATCATCATCATCATCATCATCATCATCATCATCATCACTGTTGTTGTTGTTGTTGTTGTCGTTGTTTTGTTGCTGTTATTATTATTATTATTATTATTATATTATTATTATTATTATTATTATAATCATTATTTTATCATTATTTTTGTTATTAGTATTAGTATCATTATTATCATCATCATCATCATCATCATCATCATCATTATCATTATTGTTATTATCATCATCATTATTTTCATACTTATCATCCTTATTATCATCATCATCATCATCATCATCATCATCATCATCATCATCATCATTATCATTATAGTTATTATCATCATCATTATTTTCATACTTACCATCCTTATTATCATTCTCATTGTTATTACTATTATCATTTATTTTCAATTTTCATGATGATGATTATTGTTATCACCATTATCATTATTATTATCATCATTATTATTATCTTCATCATCATCATGCATCATCATCATCATCATCATCATCATCATTGTCATTATTGTTACTATCACTATTATCATCATCATTATTATTATTGTTATTACATCCGCTAAATGTTATGCTTCTATAAGTTGTGTTTTTATCTGCGTTCCATTGTTTGTTTGTTTGTTTTTTGTCGGCAAGTTTATACAAAAACCACCAACTCCATTGTAATTAAACCTAATGAAAAGACTGAAGGTGGCCCAAGGACTAACCAGTTAAACTATCATGCGGATCCGTGGTACGAATCCGGATAAACTGGCAGATCCAGTTTTAAATTTTGTTCAACAAAATTCTTACAAAAGTTATTTCGCAGACACTACCGAGCCCATTTGACCAAATTTGGCGAAAAGATGGCATGTGACTACATGGCCAAGCCATTGAATGTTGGCCTGGGCGTGTGATGCGGACGTCATTCAAACAGCCAATAAAGGATCTATTTAGCACGATTGTTACACATTTTTGCTGAACATGACCACTGGGAAGTGATTGTCAGACTTGAAAGTTATCTACGAAGCGATGGTTTTCTTTATTCTTCTATGGAATAGTGGGCAAATCATAGTGTTGCTTTCAGTCATAGACTCACTCAAAAGACAGGTCTGCGGTCTGTTCGACAGTCTACGTGAGGATGTCAGGGACTCTTTCTGCACAGTTAGCTCCCCTGCTTTATGGAAGAGCTAGGTGAGTAGCTACCTCTTTTCTGTCACTCCTCTGATGCAGCCTATTTATTTATTTATTTTTTAATTTATTTATTTATTTATTTACTTATTTATTTATTTATTTATTATTTATTTATTTATCTATCCCTTAAAATATTTTTCATTTCTTTGTGTTTTTCTTTACTGTCATCTACTGTAAGTCTGCTTTTGTGGATTTTTCTCCTGTCTTCGCTTCTGGAAGTCTTCTATACGTCCTCCTTTTGCCACAGTCTATGACATGCCAGCTTTGTCTGTAACTGTACTCTGAAGACGAGGTAAATAAGAGTCATACACACTGTCCGGAGTGGACAGTAGTTATCTATGCAGTCAGTGTTTCTTTGCCCACATGGCATTTTGATGTCGCTGTGTGACTTTGTAATTATTGTTCTTTTTTCAGTTGTACATTGTTACATTTCTTTTCAACCTGGGGCCGAAGATTTCAGCGCAACGACGGGCGCTTTAAACACGGCCACGTCAAGAATTCAACCATCACGTCATTGTTTGTTTCCTTCTTTGTTTTTGATAATGTAACCTTTTTATGATGTGAGCTTTTTGAGGACGTGGCTTTTTTCCCTAATGAGCTGGCCCTGTGCGGTCGGCTGGGCCAAGGGGAGAAAACTATAAAAACAAAAAAGGACTTATCAATTCCACCATGGCGAGGGTCTACACTCTCCCGACTGTCATTCAAATGATTATTATTATCTTCCCCGAAGTTGGAGTATGGCTGCCCTGATGGCGAGATTTAAAAAAAAAAAAGACGGTCATACACACAAAACTCCGGCACTCCCTTTGTTGGGTAGATGGGGTTAATCCTTGCCTGTCTATACAGGAAGTGTCCGCAGGAGTATCAGCCTGCGTATGCAGAAGAAGAAGAAGAAAAATTATTATTATCATCATCATGGTGTCCTGACAACATCGCCCATCGGAGTGGCATCAGTGTCACATCGCTCGTGCGGTTTTTCTGCCCCATAGCCTGACACCGGATCATCATTCACGATCCCTTGGCCCAACAGGATGATATCAATACCAGGTCCATACAAGGCTAGCCGTCAAAGAAGACGCTGCAACTACCGTCAAGTCAGCCATGTTTTGCAAATCTTGCATGTGCGATCCACGCAAGTAGGGCACGTATTATCACCCGTTCTGTGTATTTCCTGTTGATGAGAATGAGAGAGGAAACACCAGGATAGTGAACAACAAGCTCGGTGTGCGCATTGACGACAACTTCATGATAAAGCGCATTTGGCTTCATCGCTGACGCATTCGTCCTTTCCGCCGTCGAGAAGTGCAGCCTGTCAAAAGGGCGTTCTGTTCTGAGATAAGCCTGGGTGAAAACGTCTGTTCCAACAGTCTATAGCATGATCAGATTGATCAACTCTCTCTCTCTCTCTCTCTCTCTCTCTCTCTCTCTCTCTCTCTCTCTCTCTCTCTCTCTCTCTCTTTCTTTCTCTCTCTCTCTCTCTCTCTCTCTCTCTCTCTCTTTCTCTCTCTCTCTCTCTCTCTCTCTCTCTCTCTCTCTCTCTCTCTCTCTCCTGCTGCACAGTCTCTCTCTCTCTCTCTCTCTCTCTCTCTCTCTCTCTCTCTCTCTCTCTCTCTCTCTCTCTCTTTTTTTAATTCTGGTTATTTTCCAAAGGAGTGGTCCAAATCTATAATTGTTCCGATTTTCAAAAGAGGGGATGCCAATAATCCAGACAATTATCGAGGGGTAGCCTTGACTAGTGTTGTGAGTAAAGTTTATACTTCCATTTTAAATAAAAGATTAAGTGCATGGGCCGAATGGGAAGAAAAAATTATTGAAGAGCAGGCAGGGTTTAGAAAAGATTATAGTACTATGGATCACATATTTACCTTATATGCACTGGCTCAAAAATACTTATTAAGTAACAGAAAATTGTACATTGCTTTTATTGACTTCAAGAAGGCCTTCGATACAGTTAATAGAAATATTTTATGGGATATACTAAAAAAGTCTGGTGTTCAAGGTAAGTTGTATAGGTCATTAAAAGGAATTTATAGTTCAGTTATAGCTTGTGTTAGAGACAAAAGTTTATACTCTGATTTTTTCCATTGTCCACAAGGCGTGAAGCAGGGGTGTTTATTGAGTCCGCTAATGTTTTCCTTTTTCATTAATGAACTGGCGCGTGAAATAAATAAGAAGGGAAGACATGGAATACAGTTAATACTGATGCTGCAGAAGTCTTCCTTTTATTATTTGCAGACGATGTAATCCTTTTTTCAGACACGGTGGTTGGATTACAGAATCAGTTAAATGCATTAAAAGAAGAAACAGACAGACTTAAGTTAGCTATTAATATAGATAAGACGAAGATTATAGTTTTTAGAAAGGGAGGTTTTCTAGCAGCTCGGGAAAAGTGGTGGTTTGGGAATTTAGAAGTGTTGGTAACCAATAGTTATAAATACTTAGGTTTATTTTTTACAACAAAATTAAACATGAGTAAGGGATGGTTAGATATGTGTAGAAAAGGAAAAAAGGGAGTGATTGAAATTCTGAGATCACTAAGTAAGTTAAGATGTATTGACCCTACCATCTTTTGGAAGCTGTTTGATACCCAAGTGGAACCAATGCTAACTTATGGTGCCGAAATATGGGGCCTTCTTGAGAATCAATTCATGGAAAAAGTACACACACTAGCAATAAAGCGTTTCTTGAATATCCCTATACATGGTTCTAACAAGATGGTATATGGAGAAGCTGGCAGGTACCCTCTGCAGATACGTGCAAAAATTAAATGTATCAGGTATTGGCTTCGTCTAGTTAAACTCCCGTTATCCAGGATTAGTAGGCAGGCATATGCAATGTTATTATATCAACACGAAAGCGGAAGACTAAACTGGGTTTTTCAAGTTAAGAGATTTCTATTTGCAAATGGTTTTGGTTTTGTTTGGAACAACCAGGGAGTCGAGGACGACAAACGTTTTATTCTGGAATTTAAAGAGCGTCTGATCTCATCCTATCAGCAGGTTTGGCATTCCGAGATGGAAAATAACGAAAAGTATACATGGTTTTTACAGTTTAATAGTGATTTACAGCCTGAAAAATATTTATTAACAATTACACGGAAATGGCACAGGGACTCAATGGCACGATTCCGTACCAGGACACTTGGTCTCGACGCAAGCCAACATTGGTATATAACTGAAACCCGAACTGCTGTTAGGTGTCCAGTATGCAAAGAAAATAATAGAGAGGATGAATTCCACTTTTCTTTTGTTGTAAAGAATATAAAGATATACGAGAGAAATATGATGTTTTTAGAACACCGTCTGCAAGGAGGCGTAACTTAGTCGCTTTGCTACAATCAGATAAAACAGAATATATAAGGTCCATGGCAATGTTTATTGCCGAAGCAGTTAGTAGGCGGAAGAAAAAACTTGACATTGGAGCCTAAAATAAAACAAAACAAAAATTTTAAATGATAACAGAAAGTTATAAAAAAAAGTGTAAAATAAGTATGGCTGTTTTTCAGCGATTATATTTTCCTAGTTGGTTTTGAAGGCTTGTTGGTCGCAGTTGATGTTGCTTAGGGCCAGGAGCCGTTCGTTCAATTATTGGATTGTTTCATTTTGGAGTCTTTTTTTGCCTTTTCCCTTTTTTTTCGATGGTGGTTGTATAGAAGACTGTATTCCCCCCATGTCAAATAGCATGATACTTGCTGATGACATTAAACAGTATTCATTGTCATTGTCATTGTCTCTCTCTCTCTCTCTCTCTCTCTCTCTCTCTCCTGCTGCACAGTCTCCCTCTCTCTCTCTCTGTTTTCCGCTCCAAATTGCTCTCTCTCCCTCCCTCCCTCCCTCCCTCCCTCCCTGTGTGTGTGTGTGTGTGTGTGTGTGTGTGTGTGTGTGTGTGTGTGTGTGTGCGTGCGTGCGTGCGTGCGTGCGTGCGTGCGTGCGTGCGTGCATGCGTGCATGCGTGCGTGCGTGCGTGCGAGCGTGCGAGTGTGCGAGTGTGCGTGCGTCTGTCTGTCTGTCTGTCTGTCTGTCTGTCTGTCTGTCTGTCTTTTCTCTCTCTCTCTCTCTCTCTCTCTCTCTCTCTCTCTCTCTCTCTCTCTCTCTCTGATCCTTTCCTCATTTTATCCTTATTTGTGTCTGTGATTCGTGAACGTAATGTTGCAAATAATCGCTTTCACTTTAATAAGCTTATTGTATAAACTAAAAAGAACGTATCATTAAAAAAAAAGAAGAAGAAGAAAAAAGAAAATCACTCACACGATGGACCAACTTATTCTCTTCTCCCCCCCCCCCCCCCCCCTCCCCCCCTCCCCCTCCAATCCCCAACCATCCAATTTTCACCCCAGAAGTTGGAATGGACTATAAAAAGGCACACCGATCACAGAGTTCAGAGAAGTTGGAATGGACTATAAAGAAGGCATAGCGATCACAGAGTTCAGAGAAGTTGGAATGGACCACAAAGAAGGCACACCGATCACAGAGTTCAGAGAAGTTGGAATGGACTATAAAGAAGGCATAGCGATCACAGAGTTCAGAGAAGTTGGAATGGACCACAAAGAAGGCATAGTGATCACAGAGTTCAGAGAAGTTGGAATGGACCACAAAGAAGGCATAGCGATCACAGAGTTCAGAGAAGTTGGAATGGACCACAAAGAAGGCATACCGATCACAGAGTTCAGAGAAGTTGGAATGGACTATAAAAAGGCACACCGATCACAGAGTTCAGAGAAGTTGGAATGGACCACAAAGAAGGCATACTGATCACAGAGTTCAGAGAAGTTGGAATGGACTATAAAAAGGCACACCGATCACAGAGTTCAGAGAAGTTGGAATGGACCACAAAGAAGGCATACCGATCACAGAGTTCAGAGAAGTTGGAATGGACCACAAAGAAGGCATACTGATCACAGAGTTCAGAGAAGTTGGAATGGACCACAAAGAAGGCATAGCGATCACAGAGTTCAGAGAAGTTGGAATGGACCACAAAGAAGGCATACTGATCACAGAGTTCAGAGAAGTTGGAATGGACCACAAAGAAGGCATAGTGATCACAGAGTTCAGAGAAGTTGGAATGGACCACAAAGAAGGCATACCGATCACAGAGTTCAGAGAAGTTGGAATGGACCACAAAGAAGGCATACCGATCACAGAGTGTTTCTCTGATGCTGTGGTAACACAGAAACAAAATATAACAATGCAGAAACGCTCCCGGGAGAGCGCCGACCTCCGCCAAGGCTGACCTACTCATGGATCCACCCTTTGTGAAACTAACGCTCTGTCTGCCAGGGGAGGTATTCGTCAGTTCGAGCTGACGGGAGTAAACCCCCGCACCCTCCTTTTTTTTCTTTTTTTTTTTTTCTTTCTTTTTTTTTCTTTTTGATTGAATATGACAGAAAACAAAACATAAAAATCAACTTTATAGCACTAGAAATTCGTATTTGTGAAAAATATATGATTTTGTAGGTAGTCACTGACTAATACCAACAGTTTCAGAGCATTTACGTTGAATAAAAAATCGTCGTAATCTTATCAATAATGGGTACAGATACTGGTCCACAGTTTAGGGTCGTGGGGAAATTATTGTTGCTACAAACCGATGGAGTTACTCCCCTTGCACAAAATAATCTGGCTGAACGACATTGAATCTGCCGTTTGAGCCGAGTCCGCATCACGGAATTGTAAAAGTTTATTTTGCGTCGTATTGTATTGATAACTTGATCTTGACAATAGATTTCTCTGTGTGAGTTACGGCTTTCTATCAGTTCCTTTGGGGTCGCTTTGTCTTACTTCTTGTTCTGTTTACTGTTTGTTTGCTCTTGCATTCGTTTATTGACGCAATCGAAGTGGATCTTTTTACATATTTGTTTTTCAGGAGACACCTCCTTTGTTGCCGCTGGTTCTTTTACGTGCGCTTTACATGCTGTAACACAAGACTTCGGTTTATCCTTTCATCCAAACAAAGACTAGCGCTAGGACCACGACTGGAAGAAAAGATGAGCGAAAAAAAAATCTCGCAACATAACTATAACCAGATCCGAATCACGACCCGCGGATCCTCTTGCCTTCTGAGTAAATGCATCATTCAATGTGCCACCTGTCCACTTTCAATTGGAAACAGGATGATACTTCTTCGGACTGGCAGAGCATCTCTGTGTCCTTTTACATATACTATTCCGCAATAAGAAAATAACTTGAAATATTAGGCCGCCATCTGTGATAGATGACTTCTGTGTCGTTTTCAAGGTACTATATTCCAGTTTAAAAACATTTTGAATTAATAAGCTACCAGATGTGATTGATGAAATCTGAGTTGTTTTCAGTACATT
This sequence comes from Conus ventricosus, assembly GCA_018398815.1. NCBI lineage: Eukaryota > Metazoa > Mollusca > Gastropoda > Neogastropoda > Conidae > Conus > Conus ventricosus. Next base: position 59,385,645 of record CM031607.1, on the reverse strand, counting down.
ATATTACAATCAGAAAAAGGTTGAATAATAGTTCACTGGATGTGACTGATAATTTTGTGTCATTTTCAATATTCTATGTTCCATTGAAAATATGTTGGAATACGAGGCCGCAAGACGAGGTTGATATTTTCTTTATGCCGTGTTCAATATTGAAAGTTTCAGTTTAAAAGAAAAGTGTCAGAATACTAGGCCGACAGATGTGGTTGATATTTTTGTATCGTTTTAAGTATACCGTATCCTCATCAGAAAAAAAAGTTAGAATACAATGGCCGTCAGATGTTGATGATATTTTATGTTGAATTCGATTTGGTATACTGGGTTCCAATAAGAACAAAAAATGTGGAAAGACTAGGCCGCCAAAGGTAGTTGATGACATTTGTGTCTTTTAAAAAAAAATTGTTATAATAAAAAAAAACAAATACTGAACAACCAGACAGCCAATTGTGAGAGATGATTTCTGGATTGTTTTAAATATATTATGGTCCAATAACAAACTAGGTATTGAAATATTAGGGTGCAAAATGCGTTAGATGATTTCTGAGTCGTTTTGTTTTCACATTATATAGCAATATAAAGAAAATGGTGGAAAACTAGGCCGACAAATGGAGAGAATAAACACTTAACAACACAGAGGTAACGAGCCTTTACTTATGTGCCTTTTTTTAGGCAGGACAAACATGTGTCTTCTTTAGGCAGGACAAACATGTGTCTTCTTTAGGCAGGACAAACATGTGTCTTCTTTAGGCAGGACAAACATGTGTCTTCTTTAGGCAGGACAAACATGTGCCTTTTTTAAGCACGACAAACATGTGTCTTCTTTAGGCAGGACAAACATGTGTCTTCTTTAGGTAGGACAAACATGTGCCTTCTTTAAACAGGACAAACATTTGTCTTCTTTAGCACGACAAACATGTGTCTTTTTAAGCAGGACAAACATGTGTCTTCTTTAAGCAGGACAAACATGTGCCTTCTTTAGTCAGGACAAACATGTACCTTCTTTAGGTAGGACAAACATGTGCCTTCTTTAGGCAGGACAAACATGTGCCTTCTCTAGGTAGGACAAACATGTCCCTTCTTTAGGCAGGACATGGATGTGCCTTCTTTAGAGGCAAAGGTCAAACATGTGACTTCTTTAGGCAGGACAAACATATGCCTTCTTTTGGCAGGACAAACATGTGCCTTCTTTAGACAGGACAAACATGTGCTTCTTTAGGGAGGACAAGCATGTGTCTTCTTTAGGCAAGCCAAACATGTGTCTTTTTAAGCAGGACAAAGATGTGTCTTCTTGAGCAGGACAAACATGTGACTTCTTTAGGCAGGACAAACACATGCCTTCTTTAGGCAGACAAACACGTGTCTTGTTTAGGCAGGACAAGCATGTGTCTTCTTTAGGCAGGACAAACATGTGTCTTTTTAAGCAGAACAAAGATGTGTCTTCTTTAAGCAGGACAAACATGTGACGTCTTTAGGCAGGACAAACATATGCCTTCTTTAGGCAGGACAAACACGTGTCTTCTTTAGGCAGGAACAAACATGTGACTTCTTTAGGCAGGACAAACATGTGTCTTCTTTAGGCAGGACAAACATGTGTCTTCTTTAGGCAGGACAAACATGTGCCTTCTTTAGGCAGGACAAACATGTACCTTCTTTAGGCAGGACAAACATGTGTCTTCTTTAGGCAGAACAAACATGTGCCTTTTTTAGGCAGGACAAACATTTGTCTTCTTTAGGCACGACAAACATGTGCCTTCTTTATGCAGCACAAAGATGTGTCTTCTTTAGGCAGGACAAACATATGTCTTTTTAAGCAGGACAAACATGTGTCTTCTTTAGGCAGGACAAACATATGCCTTCTTTAGGCAGGACAAACATGTTTCTTCTTTAGGCAGGACAAACATATGCCTTCTTTAGGCAGGACAAACATGTGTCTTCTTTAGGCATTACAAACATGTCTTCATTAGGCAGGACAAACAATATGCCTTCTTTAGGCAGGACAAACATATGCCTTCTTTAGGCAGGACAAACATATGCCTTCTTTAGGCAGGACCAACATATGCCTTCTTTACGCAGGACAAACATGTGGCTCAGGTTCAGGTGCATCAGAGGGACAAAGTTCTTTTCAACAACGAGCTACGGGAGAAATGCTAATAAAATCCTATCGACAAAGAGATGCAGAACAGGAGTCGGTCATACACCGAGAAAGCCTCCCAGCAACATCACAAGGCAGACTTTACTCGAGTGGAACCCACAGGCGAAAAGGAAAGTGGAACAACGTAGACTACCATGACGTGCATGTACAGATTCTGTCGTGGGCGCAAATGGGATAACATGGGCGCAGTTGAATAGGTCATTCCAGAACTGTATCCGTTGGAGGAGTTTTGCTGCAGCCCTAATTCCGTAAGAGTGTTTGAAGGTATAAGTGAAACAAGTCGAGTCAGCAGGACAGAGAGAGAGAGAGAGAGAGAGAGAGAGAGAGAGGAGAGAGAGAGAGAGAGAAGAGAGAGAGAGAGAGAGAGAGAGAGAGAGAGGAGAGACTCAAGACTCAAAAACTTTATTACTCAAGGATAGAGATTTTAGGCAGTGCCTATTCTTCCAATCTGTCCTTGCTATTCTACAGCATTCAACTAAACAGACTGCACATATTAATAATGACAGAAACAATGAAGAATATCGCAACATTATAATATTAACAATAACAATAGTAATAAGAATAATACTTATTAAAAAAAGAAAAAAAATCCATTACAAAATTACACAAACACAATCAGACACGTACGCGCGCGCGCTCACATGCATACACACGCCCACACATACACGCACGCATGCGCATACCCACATCCACACCCATACCACACACACACACACACACACACACACACACACACACACACACACACACACACACACACACACACACACACACATTTTCATTAGCTAATATAGAGGCAAGCAAAAAAGTAGGGCGTTGAGACCATGATCAAAAGGCTAGATTTATTGTTCAAGTAAATGTTTAAGTACTGCTGATTTGAAGGACGGCAGTGATTGACATGTTTTGGCAGACGGAGGAAGAGAGTTCCACACAGATGGACCAAAATATGCAAAACTAGATTTGAACAAATCAATGCGGACACGTGGTAAAATGTAATTATTTGAATCATATCGCGTTGTTGCCATTTGGATAAACTCAGCAAGATATGTTGGCGCCATGTTTGCATGGACTTTAAATTATATATATATATATATATATATATATATATATATATATATATATATATATATATATATATCGAGAGAGAGAGAGAGAGAGAGAGAGAGAGAGAGAGAGAGAGAGAGAGAGAGAGAGGAGAGAGAGAGAGAGACAATGACAATGACAATGAATACAGTTTAATGTCATCAGCAAAACCTGCTATTTGACATGGGGAGCACTGCTTGAACAAAATTAAGAAAAATCAAAATTAAAGAGAATCAGAAAGCAAATAGAAATTCGTAAACACCATAAATAGCAAGCGACCAGCAGGCCTAGTCAATAAGTTGAAAGGACAACAGGATTTAACAAGAAAGAGCATTAATTCGACTTAAGTATTGAAAAGCTTCCTTTTTCGAAGGATATTTGCTTCTGCAATAAATTTAGCAATAGATTTTAAATTGTTTTCACTATCACTCTGTAACAGAGTGACTAAGTCACGTTCTTTTGCTAATACTGATTTAAAGACATCGCATTTCCCCGTACCTTTTCATACACCTCACACTGAAAGAAAAAGTGAAATTCATCTTCTATATTATTTTTTTTACAAATTGGACAGATACAGTTACGTTCATTATTAAATATACCATACCATCTTTCTTTAGCATATAGACCAAGGGTCCTTGTTCGAAAGGGTGCTAATGAATCCCTATGCCATTTTCGCGTTACAACCGATAAATACTTTTCTGGCTGAAAGTCATTATTAAAGCGCAAGAACCAAGAGTATTTCTCACTATTTTCTAATTCAGAGTGCCAGATCTGTTGGTAGGAGGATATCAAACGCTCTTTAAATTCTAGAATAAAAAGTTTGTCGTTCTCAAACCCTGGTTATTCCATACAAAACCAAATCCAGTTTCGAAAAGCAGATTTTTTACTCCAGAAACCAGTTTTGTCTTCCATTCTCATGTTGTCTTAACAACATATAATATGCTTGTTTATTAATTCTGCTTTGTGGACGTTTTACAAGACGTAAGCCAATACTTGACACACTTAGTTTTGGAACGTATTTGCAAGGGGTGATCTACCCGTTTCTCCATATGCCATTTTATTAGAACTAGAGAGAGAGAGAGAGAGAGAGAGAGAGAGAGAGAGAGAGAGAGAGGAGAGAGGAGAGAGAGAGAGAGAGGAGAGACAGAGATAGAGGGGATACAGGCAGACAGACAGACAGGGGGAGGAGGGGGGCGAGACAGGACAGACGAACAGATGGACAGACAGACAGACAGACGAAATATAACTCTCTAGGCAAACAACGGACATTATTCATTAGGAGGTAACAGCTAATGCACGCAAACAGTATATCAGTCATATGGAAACTTCTCTAACAAAGATCTAGACAAAGAAGAATTGGAGGGAGGGGAAGGGAAGTGGGAGGGGGAAGGGTTGGGCGGGGAGGAGAGAAAAGCGAGGTAAGTAAGGAGAATGGGACGAAAAAAGAGGATGTTAAAAGCGAAAACCTTAACCCCTTCACTGACAATGTCACTGTTGAATACTGTCCTAAAGAACAGAACCGTTTAGTCACACCACTCCTGACATCGACCTTCGCCGACGGTAAGGCAATGATAAGGGACGCTAATAGCTCTGGTTTAGCAGAACGCCAGTGCTGCCATCGACAGGTCAAGGTCACACACAGTGCATGTCCGGGTCAGGGCACACAGTGCATGTCCGGGTCAGGGTCACACACACAGTGATGTCCGTGGGTCAGTGCATGTCCAGATGATAAATCGTTTTCGTCCTGACAACCAATATCCGCTTACAGACCGAGGACACGATGCTATGAGGCAGAAAGCAAATGACTTTTTCCACGAAACAGCCTCCGCGCTACGTGAAACGATACGTGTATATAAACAGTTCCCACTCAGCCTCATTCCTTGATTCCAGAGGACTGTGTTCCAGTGCCCACTGATTAGATTATGATACAGCTGTTTCTCTTATCTGAATTCTCTCATATGAATACAAAAAACTCCAAATTTGTCGATGGAATTAATATCTGATCACGACGTATTTTCGACTTTTTTCAGAACGCAGAAGAGTGGATAAAAGAAATCGATATCTCCTCTCTCTCTCCTCTCTCTCCTCTCTCTCTCTCTCTCTCTCTCTCTCTCTCTCTCTCTCTCTCTCTCACACACACACACACACACACACACACACACACACACACACCACACACACACACACACACACACAACACCACATACGCAACACACAACGAGGGGGAGAGAGAGAGAGAGAGAGAGAGATGAGAGAGAGAGAGAGAGAGAGGAGGAGCAGGAAGAAAGGAGAAAGATTCCCCCCTCTCTCTCTCTCTCTCTCCTCTCTCCTCTCTCTCTCTCTCTCTCTTCTCTCTCTCTCTCTCCTCTCTCTCCTCTCTCTCTCTCTTCCCTCTCTCCTCCTCGTCATACAAAGGCATACACACACACACACACACACACACACCACACACACACACAACACCACACACACACACACACACACACACAACACACACACACACACACTAACACACACAACACACACACACACACACACACACACACCACACACCACACACACACAACACACACACACACACACACATACGCACGCACGTAACACACACACACACACACACACACAAACACACACACACACACACACACACACCACACACACACGCAACGCACGCACGCACGCACGCACACGCACACGCACACGCACACACTTAAATTTTTCACTGGAACGAAACGCACTTTTTGACGCTCTTATCTGTCTTTCTATACACACAGAGGCACGTGCGCACTTGCGCGCGTCACTAGAACCCCAATCCCTCAAAAGCCTGGCTCAATAATGCATGCACGCAGTCAACGCTTGTGACATCACCATGACGGTGAGATCACAAGCCGGACATAATTCATACAGGGACATGCACACCAAGTCAAAAATCAGTACGTTTGCTCCCGGACACACACACACACACACACACACACACACACACACACACACACACACACACACACACACACACAGAGAGAGAGAGAGAGAGAGAGAGAGAGAGAGAGAGAGAGAGAGAGAGAGAGAATCAGAGACAAACAGACAGACAGACAGACAGACAGACAGAAACAGACACTGACACAGTTTTATTGCCAATAGCAAACAAGCCTGTTGGCAAGGGGGTTACAATTTCAGCATGAACAGCATGCGTCAAATATCTGCCATTCAAGACAAAAGACATAGAAATCGAACAGTTTAAACAGAAATTCAAATCTACAATCGGCAACACAAACGTTTGCGGATACAAACACACTCACACACATACACCACACGTGCGCACGCACGCACGCGCGCGCGCGCGCACACACACACACACACACACACACACACACACACACACACACACACACACACACACACACACACACACACAACAAACTCACTCACTCACTCTGCACACTTCAGTAATCCATTGTCTTCGAACATCAAGCCATGAAAAATACATGAAAAGCGCTAACAGTGAATTCATACATCGTCACACATTTTGGCTCAACAAATTGTTTAAGATATTCTTTCTTCGAAAATCACAAGCTTCTGCTATATATCTTGCAAATGATATGGTATTTTGTTCATTCTTACTAGATAGAATTGCTACGAGATCTTTTCTTTGAGCAGCTGGCTCCCTGAAAATTTTACATCTACTTCGAATATCTGCGTAAGCAGGACAATCAAAAACAAAATGCACTTCATCTTCACTGTTGTTTCCCTCTACACACATGGGCATGCTTTATTGTCCGATGCTTCGAACCATTTTCTGTTTGCATTGAGGCCCAGTGTTCTAGTTCGAAATTTTGTTAAATTATATTTATGCCATTTGTTTGTAATAAACAAGAAATACTTCTCCATTTCCAAACTACTTTTAAATGAGAGAAACCATTCATATTTGACCTTTCCATCCATGCTGGAATGCCAGTTTTGTCAGACAGAAACAGAGAGAGAGAGAGAGAAGAGAGAGAGATTCG
>CM031607.1:59370912-59373412 GCA_018398815.1 Conus ventricosus | reverse complement strand
AGACGATTCTTCAGGTGTTTTTTTTTTCAGTTTGGCCTTTGTAAAGGTCACGCTTTGTTTGCTGTGTGTGTGTGTGCGTGTGCGTGCGTGCGTGCGTGCGTGCGTGCGTGCGTGCGTCGTGCGTGCGTGCGTGCGTGCGTGCGTGCGTGTGTGGTGTGTTGTGAGTGTGTGATGTGCTGCGTATGAAACGCCTTTCGCATTTAGACGGGTCTAAGACAAAGTGTATCACCAATGAAGTTGAATTCTGATCAAACGAAAAAATATTGCTTTCCATTAATAAAAAAAATTAAAAATCATATCCGAAGGAACAGGATCGTCGTAGAACCTGCAGTAAACTCTTTGTCTTGGATCATAAGACAACCCAATGTTTGATCAAAAACTGTTTTAAGAGTATGAAAGGAGAAACAACAACAGAGTCAAACAAAACGAGCGCATCAAATCATAATTGCAAGCGATTCCCGGTTTAAAAAAAAAAGAGAAAAAAAAAGAAATCTGCGTGCAGAAATATATAAACGAAAGAAAAAACCATTCCTTCAGAAGCACTTTGGAGATTTTTCTAAAAGGTCGAGAAGGTTTATTCGTGCCAACTGTTCCAAAACATTGCCCTGTTCTTACGTATTATACATTTTTTTCATATACTTATTTCATTCAGCACCACATCATTACCTTTATTCAAATGTATTTTTCTGTACTATTTTTCCTATCAGGTTTTCTTTTCCATTTTAGTTCTTTCTGATTATCCTCCTCTTTTTTTCTTTTTTTTTTCTTTTCGTTATAAAATGATTTACCCAGCAACAATTCATGTTGCTTCTTTCATTGAAAAAGGGTTAATGGCAGCAGATTACTACATGTTGGCTCATTGCCTCAGCTAATTACAGTCTGTGACCCTTCTCCTGTCCCCACAGTTAATGATCTTGAACACTGGAGCTAGCAGTTATTGCAGTCGACCGGAGAGTGACTCTCTCTCTCTCTCTCTCTCTCTATCTCTCTCTCTTCTCTCTCTATCTCTATTTCCCTCCTCTTTCCCTCTCTCTCGCTCTCTCTCTCTCTCTCTTTCTCTCTCTCTATTTCCCTCTCTCTTCCCTCTCTCTCTTTCCCTCTCTCTCTCTCTTTCTCTCTCTCTATTTCCCTCTCTCTTTCCTCTCTCTTCTCTCTCTTTCTCTCGCTCTCTTTATCTCCCTCCCTCACCCCTCTCTCTCTTCCTCTCCTCTTCCTCTCTCTCTCTCTCTACCCCTCACTCTCTCCCTGTCCCTCTCTCTGTCTCTCTCTCTCTCTCTCCTCTCTCTCTCTCTCTCTCTCTCTCTCCTTCTCTCTCTCTCTCTCTCTCTCTCTCTCCTCTCCTCTCTCTCTCTCTGTGCCAGTAAACCTTTTTCTCTCTTCTTCACTCTCACCACCTTTTCCTCTCACTCTCGTTTCCCATGTATCTCTCTCCGTGTGCGTGTGACTCTGTGTGTGTGTGTGTGTGTGTGTGTGCGTGCGTGCGTGCGTGCGTGCGTGCGTGCGTGCGTGCGTGCGTGCGTGCGTGCGTGCGTGCGTGCGTGTGTGTGTGTGTGTGTGTGTGTGTGTGTGTGTGTCTGTGTGTGTGTCTGTGTTTGTGTCTGTCTGTCTGTCTGTCTGTCTGTCTTTCTTTCTTTCTTTCTGTCGGTCTGTCTGTCTGCCTACCTGCCTGCCTACCTGTCTGTCTGTCTGTCTGTGTGAGAGGTTACTTTGATCCTCTAGTCACGACGTCTTTCCGTACAGACAAGGTTCACATCTTGACAAGGTCTGAAGTGAACTGGTAGTGGCAGGAAGTGCTGTGTTACACATTGTGACATCCTGACAGGGTCTGAAGTACACTGGTAGTGGCAGGAAGTGTTGTTACACAGGGGACATCCTGACAAGGTCTGAAGTGAACTGGTAGTGGCAGGAAGTGCTGTGTTACACATTGTGACATCCTGACAGGGTCTGAAGTACACTGGTAGTGGCAGGAAGTGTTGCTACACAGGGGACATCCTGACAAGGTCTGAAGTGAACTGGTGGTGGTAGGAAGTGCTGTGTTACACATTGTGACATCCTGACAAGGTCTGAAGTGAACTGGTAGTGGCAGGAAGTGCTGTTACACAGGGTAACATCCTGACAAGGTTTGAAGTGAACTGGTAGTGGCAGGAAGTGCTGTTACGCATTGTGACATCCTGGCAAGGTCTGAAGTGAACTGGTAGTGGCAGGAAGTGCTGTGTTACACATTGTGACATTCTGACAAGGTCTGAAGTGAACTGGTAGTGGCAGGAAGTGCTGTGTTACACAGGTTCACATCCTGACAAGGTCTGAAGTGAACTGGTGGTGACAGGAAGTGCTGTTACACAGGGAGTGTTGTTACACGGGTTCACATCCTGACAAGGTTTTGAAGTGAACTGGTAGTGGCAGGAAGTGCTGTTACACACTCTTCCTCCCCAGGGCCACACTTTCAACATGTGGGAAGATTTGACGGAGAGACGCTGAACTCGATGATACTGTGACGTCT
>CM031607.1:59348412-59358412 GCA_018398815.1 Conus ventricosus | reverse complement strand
GTTGAGTGCGTTGGCGTGCGTGGAGGTGCGTGCCGTGCGTGCGTGCGTGCGTGCGTTCGTGGTGCGTGCGGCGCGCGCGCCATACATAATTGGAATGGTCATAATTTTTTTTAATGTTTTTTTTTTTCTTTTCATTTCAAGTCACAGTTATGATGTGATTATCATTATCGGTGCAATGAAATTAGAAACGACAATTGTGTAAACGTTACCACCAAAATTGAATGTGAGGGAAAAGGGAGGGAAAAAAACAAGGATTTAGGGGAGTGGAAACAGGAGCGACAGTTTTTCTTCAAAATGTTAGGACATTCCTTTCTAGACAAAAGCAGCAGCAGCAGAGCAGCCAGCAGCTAGCAGCAGCAGCAAACCACTCTTGGTCATTTCAGCCTTCCATTCCTTTCCACATAAAACTATGTTCCGCTCTGTGGTGCGCTTCAGTTCGTGACGATGGAGGGCCATTTCCTATGACATCGGATCCCTTTCGTCCTTCTTTTGCACATCTATTGGGAAATCCATCATACCGGGTGAACCCTTTCGTTCCCTCTTTTGCACAATCGATGGGAAATCCATCATTACGGTGAACCTTTCGTTCCTTCTTTTGCACATCTATTGGGAAATCCATCTTTACCGTAGTGAACCCTTTAGTTCCCTCTTTTGCACACCTATTGGGAATTCCTTCATTACCGCGTGAACCCCTTTCGTTCCCTCTTTTGCCCACCTATTGGGAATTCCATCATTTACCGGGTGAAACCCATTCGTTCCTCTTTTGCACACCTATTTGGGAATCGATCATTACGGTTGTTACCTTTCGTTCCTCTTTTGCACACCTATTTGGAAAATCCAATATCATCGGAGTGGACACCGTTTTCACTGAGTTTGCAATTGGGGAAAAAAACTCCCCATCTCTCTCTCTCTCTCTCTCTCTACTCTCTCTCGCGCTCACTTCTCTCTCTCTCTCTCTCTGTTTCTTCTTTTTCTCCCTCCTATCTCTCTGTGTCTCTCTTCTGTCTCTCCCTCCCTCTCTCTCTCAGTCTCTGTCTTCTGTTCTGTCTCTCTCTCCCTCTCTCTCCCTCTCTTCTTTCTTACTCTCTCTCTTCCTCTCCTCTCTTTCTCTCTCTCTCTCTCTCACTCTCTTCGCTCTCTATCTTCTTCTCTCTCTTTCTTTCTTTTTCTTCATGATCAATCAAACAAGGTATAAATCAAACCCCCCCATAATGTTTCACGTTGCACCAATACAGGCCTTTTCACATTGGCATCAGGCGTTGAATCTGAGCCCTCCATAAATTCTCCAGTCTTCCACATGAGCAATTGTATAATTGCAGTGGATGTGATATGTGGATCACACTCAAAATATTGTTCACATTTTATTGTCAATGTTAACACCCTTTTCATTTTAAATTCCTTCGATACGACCGGAAATCAAGAACAATAGATGGTTACAAGCAAGTTGAGTGATTTGCAGAAATAGTAATTTCCGTTTCACGATGTAATTTATTGTTCGACGTTCGATATCAATTCTGATATCATTTCAGTTCGGGTAGTGAACCGTTGATGGGTCGATGCATTTACAGTTTTCATCAATTTTTGCTTTTCACAAAAAAAAGGAATATTCCAATACTTTCTAAGCGCGGCATCCACCATTTTGTTTCCTCTCAAAGTCTTTGTTAAAAGGGAGACCGTTTTGTCCAGTCGTGCATTTTAACGGCACGGAGTATAATCTTTCAGCTTGTCCCTAGGATGTTGTGTGGACTTTAGAGTCAAAGATGCTAATCAATATTTCAGTAGTGTTCCGTGACGGTGAATGGTTAAATGGCGTGAATGGACAAGGATCTTCTGTCCCTCTATTCTCATTGATGCGCAACAAGCACGAGACGTTTCAAGAGCCCCAGTATGTGAAGTACAGTGGTGTACCTGTGTTTTGTGTTTTGAAGAGTTTCAAAGTCTGGCCGCAGATCAGTGTAAATCAAATTTCGTCATTTCACCTTTCTGAGCTGCTATATCGCGACTCGTGTTTTACCTGGTCATCTTTATTTACCGTCGTTTCAATTTTTTTTTTTTAATAAACATTTTTCACCTCTCTGATTTAAGTATGTCCCTTTTTATGTACTCCCAGCTCTTATAGAACGGGAAGTTAACTTTAGAATGGAAACGAGAAATGCGGTTCTGTGTGTCTGTGTGTTCGTGGTCAAAATGTGTTCACCTCGCTCCAGACAAAATACTGGACCGATATTTCTGAAAATTTGTTAGGTTTGTTCATTATGTGCCACGGGGATGATGCCCGATGTTTTAGTTAACGTTATAGTCGTTTATAACGGCTGTAAGGCCTTGTAACGGTTTTTCTGCTTTATGGAATATTCAGAAAGCAGTACTTGGCCGATCTTTATAAAAATGAGCAGGTACATTCTTTATGGGTCACGGATGATGCTGATGTTTTAGTTTACCCACGTTATGCCGTTACTAACGGCTGTAAGGCCTGTACCGGTTTTTCTTCTTTATGGAATTATTCTTTCAGTAAAGTACTTGCCGATCTTTCTGAAAATTTGTAGGGTATGTTCATTATGGGTCACGAATAATGCCCCATGTTTTTAGGTTAACCGTTTATAGCCGATACTAAGGCAGTAACGGCCTGTAGCTGTTTTTTTCTTCTATGGAATATCTCAGTAAGTACTTGGCCAGACCTTTTTATGAAAAAATTAGCCGGTATGACTCATTATGGGTCACAGATGATGCCCGATGTTTTAGTTTTTCCCCGTTAAGCGTGACTAACCGGCTGTAACGGCATGTAACGTTTTTTCTTCTTTATGGAACATCTCAGATAAGTTCTGGCCGATTTTTCTGAAAAGTGTTGGAATGTTCATTATGGGTCAGCGGATGATGCCGAGTTTTAATTTCATCGTTATAACCGTTACTAACGGCTGTAACGGCACTGTAGCGGTTTTTCTTCTTTTATGGAATATCTCAGAAAGTACGTGGCCGACCTTTTATGAAAATTAGCAGGTATGTTCATTATGGGTCACAGATGATGCCCGATGTTTTTTTTACCCCGTTATAGCCGTTACTAACGGCTTAACGGCATGTAACGTTTTTTTTCTTTCTGGAACATCTCAGAAAGTATTGTCGATCTTTCTTGAACAATGTGTAGGTATGTTCCATTATGGGTCACGGATGAAGCCCGATGTTTTTAATTTCCGTTATAACCGTTACTACGGATTGTAACGGCCTGTAGCGGTTTTTTCTTCTTTATGGAATATCCGAAAGTACGTGGCCGTTCTTTCTTGGAAAATTTGTAGTAGGTTCTTTATGGGCCATGGATGAAGCCCTATGTTTAGTTTACCGTTATAGCGTTATAACGCTGTGACGGCCTGTATAACTGTTTTTTCTCTTTATGCATTAACTGAGAAGAGTTCTTGGGCGATCTTTGTGAAAATTAGATGTATGTTCATTATGGGTCACGGATTGATGCCTGATGTTTTAGTTTACCCCGTTATAGCCGTTACTAACGGCAGTACGGCCTGTCACGGTTTTTCTTCTTTATGGAATATCTCAGAAAGTACTTGGCCCATCTTTCTGAAAAAATTTTGTAGGCATGTTCACTATGGGTTCATGGATGATGCCCGATGTTTTTGTTTTGACCAGACAGCGTTACTATGCGGTTATAACGGCCCAAAACGGTTTTTCTTTCTTTATGATAAGATCTAAGGAAGTACTTGCCGATTTTAAGCAGGTTTGGAAATGATCTAGTCACAAATCGGAGCCTCTTTCCATATGTACAGTGATGTAACGCTAAAAATCGATATTTTAAACAAGTTAAAAAAACCGTTATTTTGTCGTTATTTCTTATTATATAGGTGGATCTGAATGAAATGTGGGTTACTGAAAGATTATCACACACAATGGGCACTTATTATATAGTGTTTCACAATTTGTCCGCTTTGGATGAAGTTCGGTTGTACATTAGTAATCAGTGATGACTAAAATACCAGTTTCAAAGTTGCACTTCGGTTATATAACCGTTTTAAAAACCGTTATTTTGCCGTTATTGTTTTATACATATTGGTGGATTTTAATTAACTTTACTTTACAGAAAAGGTTGTCACACTCAAATGTCACTTCCATATAGTGTTTCAAAAATTTGGACCGTTAAAAACCGTTATTTCTTGACATATTGTCCGAATCTTGTATGAAAATTTGGTAGGTGCATAGGCGTTTAGCCAGTGAGGACTAAAATACAAGTTTCCAAAAGTGCACATCTGTTAAATAACCGTAAAAAACCGTTATTTTGCGTTATTTATCTCAGAAACGGTACTTTGCCGGATTTATTTTTTTTTTTTCCCCCCCCAATTTTAAGCGATTTGGAAAATTTGGGAATACGTTTATATGCTTAGCATCTGTTTTCTTTTACAATCTAATACAACGCGGCATTTTTGCTGGCAATCTGTATCGACGCAAGATAATGAGAATCGTACGTCTCTCAGAGAGGAAGAAGAGTGTCTACTCTCTTTATGCCCCTTATGACTTTTCCTTTGCTTGTTTCTTTCTTTCTTTCTTTCGTTTCTTTCTTTCTTTCTTTCTTTTCTTTCTTTTCTTTCTTTCTTTATTTCCTGAGTTCCTTCCTTCCTTACTTACTTCCTTTTTTCCTTGTTTTCTTTTTTCTTTCTTTGTTTTTGTTCTTATAGCAGCGTAATCTTTCTTGCTGACTGTGACACACAGGGAGTGAATGTTCCGTCTCCGCTGGGCGCTTTAGTTTTACTCTAGGGATGTCAGCAGTCTCGCCACCATGTTGTGATGAACCGTGGAAACAGTGTTGATAAGATCGTCTTTTTGTGTGTGGTTTCTTCTCGAAAACGTGGTATTTTCCCCTCCCTTTCTCTTGATAGCCTTGAAGGGGGATCTTGTGTTGTACTGGCTGAGCTGTGGTAGCATTGGAATGATGTCAGCTTTCATTGTGGAAAACATATACACACTACTTGCGTTGATCATATTTATAATTTTTTTTTCAGAAATGCAGAACACAACTAGTGCATGAAATACCGTACATTACTGATTCCGTTTTTCTATACATGTAATTTACCGGATAACTGAGTTTTAGTTGTTGTTGCTGTTGTTGTTGTTGCTGCTTATCTTCTCCCCCTCCTATCCCTCCTCCTCCTCCTGCTCCTTCTCCTGCTCCTGCTCCTTCTCCTTTTTCATCTGCTTCCTCTTCTTTACATCTTATATATTTAAAAAAAAACTTCTTTCAACGCTGCTGACATGTTTGCGTATGCTACCGTTTTGAATCCTTTCACTGAGATCGCCATATTTCGTTTTGGAGATAATGTATGAAACCCGAAAACAGCAGAACTGGAATATCAAATAATAAGATACTCATTACAACTGCACACATTCTACCCCTTGTAGTATGAACAAAATGAATTTTGTTGCCCATTATAGTGAAGTACGGAGTACATAATATATGACAGGTGCTCATGAAAGACTCTGAAGTTCACGATTATGTTCGACGGATAAAGTTGACAAACGTTATCTTCGGCGAAAGTACAATACTCATACAGCGGAAGCGCACTCGGCGAAAATCCATTCGGCGAAAGTGGACATCCCGGTCAGGGCGTAACCATGGAAAACAAAAGACAAGAGACCTTGAGAGCTGTTTGGTGTTCCACAGGGCTTCATAGGTCTACTCGATCCTTTCTCATATACTCATAATCGCTGTCTGAGCTGTTCTCTAAACAGTCTATTTGTCACACTAGTTTTGCAGACGATACTCCTCTGTGTGATACTCTAGAATCTGAATGTCTCATCCCACCCCACCCATCCCGACTCGTAACTTAGACAGAGGCATCACAAGTGTCATCAAACTCTGGATGACACAAAACAAGCTGCGATTCAACGACTAGACAATGGAACCGATGTCCACTAACATTAAAAGCACAACAAATTCGTCTCTTTTTATTTCAGCTGGCGAAAATCAAATTCCTTTCTCTCACTCACTTCGTATCATATGCGTTACTTATATTCCAAGCTGTCTGTGAATGAACACTCTCAGACAAACTGTCAACATGTACATCTCGAACATCGTAGAATCGGAGAGACGTATCGGACTGAAAACCACGTAGACATTGGCTGTCTCTCTCTCGTTCTCTCTCTTACGGCAATGTGTTGTTGGATGGCTTCCCTGATAACCAAATTAAGAAACTTCAGAGAGTTTAAATAGTGCTGCTAGGTTGATTGTCAAAGAATCAAAGCACACGCACATCATTCCTCTTCTGATTCAAGTTCTATGGCTTCCGAGCTCCCAGAGAACAGAAGATAAACCTGCCTCCCTCTGCAAAAACGTTAACTACAGATTTTGACCCGACACTTTCTCTCTCAGCTACTTCAAATGTACGCTTCCCCCCCCCCCCCCCCCCCCCCCCCCTTTTGTGCGCGGGCGCCTGTGTGTGTTTGTGTTGTATATGTGCATGTGCATGTGTGTGTTTGTGTTGTATATGTGCATGTGCATGCGCGCGCGCGCGCGCTTGTTGTGTGTGTGTGTGTGTGTGTGTGTGTGTGTGTGTGTGTGTGTGTGTGTGTGTGTGTGTGTGTGTGCGCGCGCGTGCTCAGGGTGGGTGGGAAGAGGTGGGGTGTAATAGACCGTTCACTGGGTTCCGGCAACACACCTGTATACCTGAGCGTTGCGCCACACCCTGTTCAGCGATCCACAGGGTGCAGTCAATATTGGGTCGCCGAGAGGCAACTCACAGGAAGGCAAACCGCCATGCTGCTGAATCACTCTGATGGCATCCAGTGCTGGACCGGAAATCAGACTGCACTGCTGATGAACCACGGTCACAGAATTTCAGACATCTCTCGTATGAGCCGGAACAGCTCAGCTGGTAGGGCGCCGGACTCGTGATCCTGGGGTTGCGGGTTCGAATCTCCGCCGGGCCGTTTCGGTATAGGGGGACTTTTCCCTCGGAGTTAACATTGATTCTGACTCCATTTCGCAAACAGTCCTTCGAATGAGACTATAAACCAATGTTCCGTGTGTGAACGCACACATAACATCTTGCACACACATAAAATCCCATCACGAACTTTCAGAAGAGTAGGCCAGTTTGGCCGTTGGTATGGATGACACGTTACACACAGCATGCACCCTGCGTGAGAAATGGAAAGAATGAAGAGGAAGTAAGGAAATGGGGTGAACGATATTGACTGGATGACACGGGAAACGACTGAATGGAGCGCCAGCTGGCAGCTCTTCAGTCGGCACTACCCAGGTAGGCAGCCCGTCGTGTAAACGAGTGTGATTGTCAACCCCTTACAGCTTGTCTCTAGCCGAGAACAGGCGCTATATAAGTATTCAGTATTATTATTATCATAGTTTATGTGGACGAAGGTAATGCTGATGATACGCTAAGCTCTATTCTGGCCTGAGGCTGTATGACAGCACTGAATTGTGCTCTCCCTGCCATAAACAACATAGCCTGGCGTCCACCAGACCCGCGAAATACAGAAACCTGAAGTGTTCTGTCGTTCCAGACTTTCTGATTGAGCACACTAACATTCACCCGAAAAATTCCACAAATAAGGGTCTTTGACGGGAACTGAACCTAGGGCCTACCAGCACGTTAGTCCGCGACAAATCACTGCACTACGTCGGCTGGTCGCGAGTGATGAGTGTTTTGTAGCTGCCTTGTTTGACGCATGTCACTCGATAAAATCAATACCCACGTCTAAAATGCCAGGTGCAACAAGCCTCACAACACCGACGACTCCCCGACAAACAGTGACATCAACGAACGATCGGTGAGTAAAAGGAATGAATGCATGATGGTGAAATCAATGAAAACTGCAAGTGAAATCATTCTTTTTTTCCACATTTGAACATAATTCCGAGCTTTGAAAATCACTGAAGAGAGAATTCTAGAAATGCACTAAAACACAGGGTTTCTCAATAATATAGCTTTATGTTTGCTTCTGTTGACCATCTTGCTTGTTCTCATTAAGAAGCCTGCGATAATTGACCTGTCGATATCACCAGCTTTTCCTTCAGATCCAATACGTTTCTTGGCTGAGTGTTTCAGATTGCTTCATTTTGTTTGTTTATCGTTGAAACCAGCTTGCTCGGCCTTGCATGCTGTGCCGAACAATCTGACGTCTGCACGGAATATGATTATCTTCATTTCACCAGACAATTAGTACGGCTGGAATAAGATACACGTGTGACAACACCTCTTTTCGTGTATTCTCATGGGTTTCTTTATCTTTTTAAAGAACACTTCTTCTCTCGTCCAACTGCCTGATTCTTTTTCGTATCTCTATTCCTTTTGGTCCTCTACCTAGCGCTCCGGAGGACCGCTGTCCTGGGAATAATTAATTCAGAAAACAAAACAAGATGCAAAGCATATAAAACGTACTCCTAGTTTATCTTGAATATGCGTGAGATATTCCATAAAGAGGAAAAACCCTTTTGGGCCGTTATAGCCGTTAGTAACGGCTATTCTGGTAAACATCGGGCATCATCCGTGACCCATAGTGAACATACCTACACATTTTCAGAAAGACCGGCCTAGTACTTTCTGAGATATTCCATAAAGAAGAAAAACAGATATGGGCTGTTATAGTCGTTAGTAACGGCTATAACGGTAAAATAAAACACCGGGCATCACCCGTGACCCATATTGAACATACCTACAAATTTTCAGAAAGGTCGGCTCAGTAGTTTTGTCTGGAGCGAGTGGAACACATTTTGACCACGGACGGACAGACAGACAGACACACACATACAGCATTTCTTCGTTCCCATTCTAAAGTACTCCCTGTTTTATAAGAACTGGGAGTACGAAAATTGCCATCACAAGAATTTGGAGCGGATATGTCCGATTCTGGTCTGCCTTTTCAAATTCAGGTGATTATCAGTAGTGCTGTTCACACTGACTCTCTGCACCAAATCGAAGAAACATACTGGACAAAGTTTAGTTCGCGCCGCGGTTTACCAGCTCATGCCAAATTGCTCGGAGTTTATCTTTGACAAAAGTGTGTCAGACAGGAAACAACGTGCTACACGCCCGTTCCGCCTGAAACTTTGTTCTCCACTCCTGAGTGACATGGAATTGTGCCAAAACTTGAAAACCGGGACACCAAAGAATCCGGTTTCGTTATCTCAGCAGCTTCACGTCCCTTGGCGTTTTTCTCTGCAAATGACGTGGTCTGCAGCACCGCTGTCTGTCCTGTCAGTCGGTGGATTGTTTGTCCCTTTGTCCATTGTTTGGAGAAGGAACAGGGCGGCAACTGACAGCAGCGGCGTGAGAGGAGAAATGCGTGACGGATGTCACCCTTGACAAGCTCGTCACTTTCCTCTCAGCAGCCAGGACCCAGACAGGAGGACAATGCCCAAAGTTGTCAGCTCCCGTGAAGATCTTAGGCAAGTGTGGCGCACACGTTCGTGAGAGACGGACAGAGAGAGAAAGAGAGAGAGATAGAGAGAGAGAGAGAGAGAGAGAGAGAAGAGAGAGAGAGAGAGAGAGAGAGAAAGAGAGAGAGAGTGTGTGTGTGTGTGTGTGTGTGTGGTGTGTGTGTGTGTGTGTGTGTGTGTGTGTGTGTGTGTGTGTCTGTGTGTGTCGTGTGTTGTGTGTGTGAGAGAGAGAGTGTGTGTGTGGAGTGTGTATTATATATATGTGGGGGGATGTGGGTGAGTGTGTGTATGTGTGAGTGTTTGTGCGCGCACGCTGTGTACGCGCGCGCGCGCGCGCGTGTGTGTTGTGTGTGGTGTGTGTGTGTGTGTGTGTGTGTGTGTGTTGTGTGTGTGTGTGCGTGCGCGTGCGCCGCGTGCGTGTTTAAGAGAGAGAGAGAGAGAGAGAGAGAGAGAGAGAGAGAGAGAGAGAGAAGAGAGAGAGAGAGAGAGACATCACTTTCTGATGATTCAAGATTTTTACGGTTAAAGTGAGAAGGAAGTTGCTCTCATCAAAATATGTCTCGCTGTCTGAAGTGATGCGATGCCAGAGGCATGAACATCGTCCTTTTT
>CM031607.1:59340912-59345912 GCA_018398815.1 Conus ventricosus | reverse complement strand
AGACGAGAGGACAGAGACACAGAGACGAAGAGACATCTAGACAGTGTGACAGAGGTACAGAGAGTGAGACTGAGAGACAGAAAGGAGGTAACAGAGAGAGAGGGGGGGGGAGGAGAGAGAGAACGGGAAAGGAGAGGGGAGGAGACAGACAGACAGATAGGCTGGAAAGACAGAGAAAGAGAAAGTACCTGCGGGCAACAGACAGGTACAGAGGTGTGTAACACACAGACAAAAGAGACAGCAGACCGACCAAGGTGAACACAAACAGCAGCAACACCACAGAAACAGACCAGCTGACCGACCAAGGTGAACACAACAGCAGCAACACACACAGAAACAGACCAGCAGACAGACCAAGGTGAACACAACAGCAGCAACACACACAGAAACAGACCAGCTGACCGACCAAGGTGAACACAACAGCAGCAACACACACAGAAACAGACCAGCAGACAGACCAAGGTGAACACAACAGCAGCAACACACACAGAAACAGACCAGCTGACCGACCAAGGTGAACACAACAGCAGCAACACACACAGAAACAGACCAGCAGACAGACCAAGGTGAACACAACAGCAGCAACACACCAGAAACAGACCAGCAGACAGACAGACAAGGTGAACACAACAGCAGCAACACACACAGAAACAGACCAGCAAACAGACCAAGGTGAACACAACAGCAGCAACACACACAGAAACAGACCAGCAGACAGACCAAGGTGAACACAACAGCAGCAACACACACAGAAACAGACCAGCAGACCGACCAAGGTGAACACCACAGCAGCAACACACACAGAAACAGACCAGCAGACAGACCAAGGTGAACACAACAGCAGCAACACACACAGAAACAGACCAGCAGATAGACCAAGGTGAACACGACAGCAGCAACACACACAGAAACAGCAGAACTTATTGCTATTTACAGCAGAACTTATTGCTATTTTGATGGGTTTGAATTTTCTGCTTGATCTTCCTTTTAGTCTAGTTCAGGTATTATTTTTGGTTGATTCTAAATCTGTTTTAGACGCGCTACAGTCTTATAATCTAAAAGTAAGAGGTGATATTATTGCAGAAATTTGTCATACAATCCATTATTTGTCACTGCGCGGAACTAGTATCTCATTCTCTTGGGTTCCATCACATTGTAATATTTTTGGTAATGAATGGGCAGACAGAACAGCTAAAAGGGGTGCAATGAACATTAAAAATTCTGTATGTGTTAAAATTCCTTTATCTTTATCTGAAAGTTATTCCTTAATAACGAAAACTTGTTGGAATCATGTGAAGGAACTATTAGGAGGTTCTTTTGTAAATTTCACTGAAAAGAGGAATATTTTCAAAGTCAAACATATGCATTCCTGCAATGGTGAGCTCATGTGTGAAAACCGAACACTGTCATCCCTGGTCTACAGATTCAGACTGAATGCTCTCAGATGCAAATTCAACAGTCATGTTAAGTGCGTCTGCGGTGAGGAAATAACACCTGTCCATGTTATTCTACACTGTCAGCATTTGAAATCCTTTTTACCCCCTTCGGTTTGTGATTCAACGGTTTCAGATTCATCTTTTAAGAATATTTTATTGAACGATTTGTTTATGCTGGATGTTGTTAAAGGCTTAAAAACGGAGCCCAGTTGGCTCATTGATTTAATGTTTACAAATGTTATTGAGTATGTTATTGTATGTTATTGTTGTTAAGATTTCATTTTTGAAGGGAAATGGTAGGAGGGTTCAGAGATAGGAAGACGGGAGGGTGGTTTTTTTTTTTTTTTTTTTTTTTTTTTCGTCTAATATCACAGCATTGTGAAAAGACGTTAAAGAGAAAGAACGAACGAACAACAGAAACAGACCAGCAGACAGACCAAGAAGAAACACCAACAGCAGCAACACACACACAGACAACAGACCAACAGACAGCAGAGCCAAGTGAACACAGCAGCAACACACACAGAAACAGACCAGCAGACAGACCAAGGTGAACACAGCAGCAACACACACAGAAACAGACCCCAAAGCAGAAACAAAGACAACCCAAGACCAGGTGAACACAACAGCAGCAACACACACAGAAACAGACCAGCAGACCGACCAAGGTGAACACACAGCAGCAACACACACAGAAACAGACCAGCAGACCGACCAAGGTGAACACAACAGCAGCAACACACACAGAAACAGACCAGCAAGACGACCAAGGTAAAACACAGCAGCAACACACACAGAAACAGACCAGCAGACAGACCAAGGTGAACACACAGCAGCAACACACACAGAAACAGACCAGCAGACAGACCAAGGTGAACACAACAGCAGCAACACACACAGAAACAGACCAGCAGACCGACCAAGGTGAACACAACAGCAAACACACACAGAAACAGACCAGCAGACAGACCAAGATGAACACAACAGCAGCAACACACACAGAAACAGACCAGCAGACAGACCAAGATGAAACAACAGCAGCAACACACACAGAAACAGACCAGCAGACAGACCAAGATGAACACAACAGCAGCAACACACACAGAAACAGACCAGCAGATAACCAAGATGAACACAGCAGCAACACACACAGAAACAGACCCAGCAGACAGACCAAGATGAACACAACAGCAGCAACACACACAGAAACAGACCAGCAGACACCAAGATGAACACAACAGCAGCAACACACACAGAAACAGACCAGCAGACAGACAGACCAAGATGAACACAACAGCAGCAACACACACAGAAACAGACCAGCAGACCGACCAAGGTGAACACAACAGCAGCAACACACACAGAAACAGACCAGCAGACTGACCAAGGTGAACACAACAGCAGCAACACACACAGAAACAGACCAGCAGACCGACCAAGGTGAACACACAGCAGCAACACACACAGAAACAGACCAGCAGACCGACCAAGGTGAACACAACAGCAGCAACACACACAGAAACAGACCAGCAGACCGACCAAGGTGAACACAACAGCAGCAACACACACAGAAACAGACCAGCAGACCGACCAAGGTGAACACAACAGCAGCAACACACACAGAAACAGACCAGCAGACCGACCAAGGTGAACACAACAGCAGCAACACACACAGAAACAGACCAGCAGACCGACCAAGGTGAACACAGCAGCAACACACACAGAAACAGACCAGCAGACAGACCAAGGTGAACACAACAGCAGCAACACACACAGAAACAGACCAGCAACAGACCAAGGTGAACACAACAGCAGCAACACACACAGAAACAGACCAGCAACCGACCAAGGTGAACACAGCAGCAACACACACAGAAACAGACCAGCAGACAGACCAAGATGAACACAGCAGCAACACACACAGAAACAGACCAGCAGAACAGACCAAGATGAAACACAGCAGCAACACACACAGAAACAGACCAGCAAACAGACCAAGGTGAACACGACAGCAGCAACACACACAGAAACAGACCAGCAGACAGACCAAGATGAACACAGCAGCAACACACACAGAAACAGACCAGCAGACAGACCAAGATGAACACAACAGCAGCAACACACACAGAAACAGACCAGCAGATAGACCAAGATGAACACAGCAGCAAACACACACAGAAACAGACCAGCAGACAGACCAAGGTGAACACAACAGCAGCAACACACACAGAAACAGACCAGCAGATTGACCAAGGTGAACACAACAGCAGCAACACACACAGAAACAGACCAGCAGACCGACCAAGGTGAACACAAAAACAGCAACACACACAGAAACAGACCAGCAGACAGACCAAGGTGAACACAACAGCAGCAACACACACAGAAACAGACCAGCAAACAGACCAAGATGAACACAGCAGTAGCACACATAGAAACAGACCAGCAGATAGACCAAGGTGAACACGACAGCAGCAACACACACAGAAACAGACCAGCAGACAGACAGACCAAGGTGAACACAACAGCAGCAACACACACACAAACAGACCAGCATACAGACCAAGGTGAACAGCAGCACACACAGAAACAGACCAGCCGAGCACACTCACCATCGGAATGCACGGTGGAGATGTAGGTCCAGTTGAAGGCCCGCACTATATCCACCAGGGCCTGCACCTGGTAGTTGTCCGGGGGCACCACCCGCAGGAAGTAGCGGTAGATGTTCTTGTCGCTCAGGTCCATGCTGGTGGCCGAATAGCCGATCTGGGGGATGTTGAAGATCTGCATGAGGTTCTGCACCTGGATGGAGGCCTCGCTGGACCCCGGCCCGATCAGGCCCACGATGGGCTTGTTCAGGCTGGCAGCGCAGCCCGACTCCTCCTGGCTGGCTCTCGGGGAGGACGAGGAGGAGGAGGAGGAGGACGAGGAGGATCTGGCTCTTCCGTCTACGCTATGTGCTGGTCTAGGCTGATGCCCTGTTTCAGAGAAAGAGAGAGAAAAAAAGGTATCACATTTCTGTCAGTTTCGTTCTTCCTGACTGAAGAAATGTTTCCTTTAAATATAAGTGTGAGAATGAGAATAATGTCAATACTATTAGTGCATACCCCTTCGGACAGAGATTACATAACCGGGCTGTACACTCTGCCTCGCTTCCGTTCATAATGCATTGCGTCGTCAACCAGGCCCGAGAGTTACAGACGCCTGTGGCGTTCGTTCAGGAAATCTTAGTTACTCTCTGTCAAAGACGCGGCCATTAAGCATGACCTTTCTGGTGTTCAATCGTCTCCTCTGGAAAACTCAGTCCTCGTGTGTAGATTTGACCTTTGCACTTTTCACAGAGATGTGTTTGTTGCTAACTCACGTTTTCTTTTTTATTTAAGGTTCAATCCTTTTTTTTCCAGTTAAAAGAAAATAAAAATCATAAGTATTTACTAGCTACTGCTTCACATACAGCAAGGGGATGAATATGGAGTGAGTGATTGGATCCGAGTTTTGTTAGCAAATCGATATTAGGGAAGTCGAACATGTATGTTCATTACATTATCTTTTTTGCCTGTGATG
>CM031607.1:59330912-59333412 GCA_018398815.1 Conus ventricosus | reverse complement strand
GTGACAAGATACAATCTCCACGGGAGCGTCCCCATGGGTGTACCAGCCCGTATTTCTGGACTGCAGGGCCCACCGGCAAAAAACGCCACCGCCAAGCAACTGCCGTGTGCATCCCGTGGCCTCACTCGTTGCTGTTCTGCTGACAGGAAGAGCTTGAAGACGTAATGACTTTCATTTCAATTTGTCCTGTGGCCGTTTCTTCACTCTCATCGCGTCTTCCATCCCTCACCGCTAGCATGAGCTTGGCCACTCCACCAGATGCCATCCCTCACCGCTAGCATGAGCTTGGCCACTCCACCAGATGCCATCCCTCACCGCTAGCATGAGCTTGGCCACTCCACCAGATGCCATCCCTCACCGCTAGCATGAGCTTGGCCACTCCACCAGATGCCATCCCTCACCGCTAGCATGAGCTTGGCCACTCCACCAGATGCCATCCCTCACCGCTAGCATGAGCTTGGCCACTCCACCAGATGCCATCCCTCACCGCTAGCATGAGCTTGGCCACTCCACCAGATGCCATCCCTCACCGCTAGCATGAGCTTGGCCACTCCACCAATGCCATCCCTCACCGCTAGCATGAGCTTGGGCCACTCCACCAGATGCCATCCCTCACCGCTAGCATGAGCTTGGCCACTCCACCAGATGCCATCCCTCACCGCTAGCATGACTGCCACTCCAATGCCATCCCTCACCGCTATGCTGACTGGCACTCCACCAGATGCCATCCCTCACCCTACTTGACTTGGCCACTCCAATGCCACCCTACCGCTAGCATGAGCTTGGCCACTCCACCAGATCTTGTCTTTGAAGCTCCTCTCGGGTCTCACTCAAGCTCCACTGAACAGAAGCAATGCACTGACTGAAACGTTTTGATTGTTGACCAGCCTGCAGATCATTATCATAGGAAGCTACGGCTTGTTTCTCAGTGATTCTTGTTGGTGCCAAAAATGTTGTGACCGTAAAATGATACAGGCACTTGATGCCTGTGCAGTCCGCGTTTTAATGTCAGTTTTATTCGTTAGACTTTTCTAAAGTGACAAAAAAATAAACGAGGGATATGCTCTCCATTAAGCAGCGCAGTTCAGTATCACAGTGGTGCCAGCGTTCGCTTACTGATTTGAAGGGGCGAGGTTCAAAGCTGGCGCGCATTTGTTCCCGTTTGAACAATTTAGACGTTTGTTTTTTTGCGTTCATCTTATTTAGACATATTTTTTATTATTACTTTTAATTTCGCTTAGATAAAACAACAACCTTCCAATCCACTTTAATGTGGACAAAAACGAGAAGGATCGGACCAGCCCTATTTCAATCCAGCTCAACAATAGAGTGAAGATCCACACAGCATTGCTAACCTTGCATCAGATCGAAGGACGAGTCTGGTATCTAACCATGACACGAAATGTGTTAGAATATATATATATATATATAACAGCGTATATATATTTTCCCCATTCACCCACTCAAGCACATACTGTTAGTTAGGCAGAATCATCTACCACTGCAGATATGAATGCGTATCTCCCCCTATTTCTTCAATCTAAGACATAAGAGCAGCTTTGTTTATATTCAATATTTCTTGCAGTCATTGCAACACCAGCTGCTCTGTAAGTTGCTGAGACGGTGCGGTACTTATCCTTGGAATTTATTAGTTTGTTGTATTTTAGTCCCTTGCGGATTCATTCCAAGAACTTGCCCTCAGCACTTGTGTCTTAGAGGATATCTTTTTATATTTTCTACTTTTCACAAGAAAATGTAGCTTGTTTTGCTCTTTTATGATTTTCTTTTGCTTCTTAGATGGCACCTTTTGGTTGTTTTTTGAAAACTCAACAAACATACGCGGTATTGCACACCAGCCTTTCTGGGATTGCATTCTTCTTAAAACTGAAAAGGCAGAGGAGTCAAATTACCACTTTCCGCGGTCACTGAGAGAAAACCACCAAGTTTCGAAATATCGGTATATGACCAGAGTTATATGTTTAGTGAGTTTCCCTCCCTATTGGAGATGTCTCTCTCCCCCTTGGAGAACATAAGCTTACTGAAGGCTCTTTTTGAGAAGCATTTATATTTATTTTTCCCCATTCACCCACTCAAGCACATACTGTTTAGTTAGGCAGAATCATCTACCACTACAGATATGAATGCGTATCTCCCCCTATTTCTTCAATCTAAGACATAAGAGCAAGCTTTGTTTATAATTCAATATATATAAATATATATATATATATATGTATCTGTGTGTGTGGTGTGTGTGGTGTGTGTTGTTGTTGTTCTTCAATTTAACGTCTTTTCACTAGATGTGATATTAGACAAGGTGTGTGTGTGTTTGAGTGTGTGTGTGGTGTTGTGTGTGTGTGTTTGAGTGTGTGCGTGCAGCGTGCGTGCGTGCAGCGTACGTACTGAGTGCGCGCCCGCGTGCGTGCGTGCGTGTGTGTGTGTGTGTGTGTGTCCCTTGTTTGCTCCAATTCTTCTCTTTCCTTTCTCTCTCTAATTCATATTC
>CM031607.1:59300912-59323412 GCA_018398815.1 Conus ventricosus | reverse complement strand
ACCTGACTGCCGGGAGGACGGGTCATCATCAGGCAGAGCACTCACCAGCCTGCCGTCCCGGATGGTCTTACTGGCGATGGCGTCCTGGATGAAGTCGATACTCTGCTCCAGGGCGATGGCGGAGTACCAGCACGAGTCGCGGATGTCCCAGCCCAGTCGGATGTGCGGCAGGATGCTGCTGTTGCGGTTGATCTCGTCCACGGTCAGCTGGAAGGCCTGGATCCTCTGAATGCCGTAGTACTCACGGATGCTCCCACACACCCGGGAGTAGGCCGTCTGGATGGGCGGGTGGTGGTGTACGGGAAACAGCGCTCCTATGATTATGTCCCCTTCCTGTCGCGCCATTCTCCGCTTCGCCGAATACGTGGACGCTGGCGGAGCAGATCTGGTGGCCGTGGGGATCGCGGCCGTTGGGGATGCTGATGCTCGCGAGGGGTTTTCAGAACGGCGGAACGCTCTTACGTTCCTTGAGGGTTGGGGTGGTTCTTCAACAGGATGGGGTCCACCCGCACGAACGTTCGCTCTGTCCTCTCTTCGTTTGCGGCTCGTGGACTGGGTAGTGCTCGACGGAACTGTTCCGTAGTATTTCTTCCAGATCAGTTTCTTCGTACGGGTTAAAATCCACATTGAATCTATCCCACTGTCTGTCTTCAGCTACGATGGGAGCGTTCCAGTTGACAGACGATGAGGAGGACGTCAAAGAAATCGTGACCGTCATCAGCATCACCAAAAACGTCATGGTCAGGAAGGCCAGATCAAACAGAACCGAGTCCGGACGCATCTTCCTGATAATTAAACAGATGACAAATCAACGCAGGAGACCTACCAAAAACATGTAAAAAAACAAACAAAAAAGAAACAAACAAAACTGACACAAAACCCGTAAATCATTCACGAATTCCGGTGATGGGAAAAATCAGTGACAATGTTTCTTGTGCTGTTGAAATCATCCATGGACGGCTACTGAGCGCCGCTCCCTGAACGTTGTACCTTGTTGTCCCTTCCTGAGGTATTCTGTCCCCCTGTGGTCCTGCCAACACAAGCGTCCACGTTAAGTACATGCCGGTGTAACACGCTGTAACCACCACCTCACTAAAATCACTACCATGGAACATTACATCTTACAGGTTTATAGTAGGACTCCCTATTCAAAGCCCAGCAGGATAGCCGTTCACACACACACACACACACACACACACACACACACACACACACCACACACACACACATACATGCATACATACACATACACACACCACGCACGCACGCACGCACACACACACACAACACACACACGAGACACACTAAACACCACACACACACACACACACACACACACACACACACACACACACACACACAGGACCACTAAAATCACCCTGCTCATGACGCCTTTACCTGCACATAGGGTAACCATCCACCAGCTCTACTTTTCCTGTGAAGACTACAATCGACATTGGTGTGTGTGCGTGTGTGTGTGTGTTGTGTGTGTGTGTGTGGTGCGTGCGTGCGTGCGGCGTGCGTTGCTGTGTGTGCGCGCGCGCGCGTGCATGTGTGCTTGTGTGTGTTTGTGTGTGTGTGGTGTGCGTGCGTGCGTGCGTGGTGCTGGTGTGTGTGTGTGTTGTGTGTGTGTGTGTGTGTGTGTGTGTGTGTACGTTCGCGCGTGCGTGCGTGCGTGCGTGCTTGTGTGTGTATGTGTGTGTGTGCGTGTGCGTGCGTGAGTGCTTGGGTTGGTGTGTGTGTGTGTGTGGGGTGCGTGCGTGTGTGCGTGCGTTGCTGTGTGTGTGTGTGGTGTGTGGTGTTGAGTGTGTGTGTGTGTGTGTGTGTGTGTGTGTGTGGTGTGTGGTGTGTGTGTGTGTGTGTGTTCGTGCGTGCGTGCGCGCGCGCGTGTGTTTGTGTGTGTTGTGTTCTAATTTTCTCTAGTATTGAAGACCACCTGTCTAATTACCCCATCATTCTCTCTTCACCCCTCCTCCACAATTTCCCTTTTGGAAAAAAAAAACAACTGAAAACACCGAAGGAGCTGCGAGATCTTCTGTTATTGACAGCTGTAATTGTTCAATACGATAACCCTTCGCAGAACAAAAAATGCAGCTTGTCAAGATGTGCATTTAAAAATTCCCTAACAACTTCCGGCTTGTGACAGGAACTCAAAGCAGAATAACTTGTGTCGATTCGAACATGAATGGCAACACCGCAAACAATGGCAGCAGCAGCAAGAACAGCAACCCGAAAAGGATGCTTTGAGGTTTATCGTTCCTTGTTTTCCTTCTTTACATTATACTCTAGTCTGAAGGCCAAATGACCACGAAGGACAAAAGCACTTTCAGCTCCGGACTAAAATGGCGTGCCAACAACTTTCGCAACAATAATCAACAGAGATATCTGGCGAGCGGTTCAAACCCCAAACGCTCCCTTTCGACCATTGTCCCTCCCCATAGTCTCCATTCAATTCCTCAAACAACAACCTGTGTGTGTGTGTGTGTGTGTGTGTGTGTGTGTGTGTGTGTGGTGTGTGTGTGTGTATGTGTGCGTGCGTGCGTGCGTGCGTGCGTGCGTGCGTGTGTGTGTGTGTGTGTGGTGTGTGTGTGTGTGTGTGTGTGTGTGTGAGATAAAAATGAAATCACGTATGAAGGTGTCCGCACAAACACCTGCTGAAATCCAGGTTATGCTGCTGACCTCGATCATCGTCACCATCACTCTTCGTTCAAACATGAAAATCAATATGAAAACGTTGCATACAATGTGCACGTGCACAAATAAAGCAGTATAAGGGAACAAAGACAGTAAAAGAAGAGCTGGGCGGAAAAGAAGAGAACCACATCAGGACAATGGAGGCCCATCACCGGACGTGCCAGCGCAGATGGTGCCGCGGTTAGCATCCTGCGCTTAGAATAGAAAGCAGAGCTGCCAACCTTTTGCAGTCAAACTCTGGGAACCCAGGAGACAAAGGGAGTGGGGTGGGGTGGGCTGAAGAGAGGCAGTTCGGCTTGTGCCTGGAAGCATTTCTAACTCCGTTATGTTTTGAGTGGACAATGACGGGTTTTCAAGAAATGTATTCCACATGAATAATAAAATTGCCAACCTCAGTATAACATCATTTGGACTCTCTTCTTCAATACTTTACTATCACATTAAAAAAAAAGACTTTTATAACAATATAAAATCCTGTGTTATTGTAAATGGTCAGGTATCAGATTGGCTGGAAGTTAAAAGAGGATGCAGACAAGGAGACCCCGTATCCCCCTATTTGTTTGTACTTTGTGTCGAGGTGCTAGCCATAATGGTAAGAGAAAATCCGGATATTCACGGGATCAGTGGAAAAACATTGAATACAAATTGTCTCAATACGCTGATGACACTGAATTCCTACTTGCAGGGGATAGAAAGTCTTTTGAAACATGTATTGATGTTCTTGCTCGGTTTGGGAGAGGGGGGGGGGGGGGGGTCAGGCCTTCATATGAACAAAAGCAAAACTAGCGCTATTTGGTTGGGAAGCAGGAAAACACGTGAAATCCGTTACATGGAATATTTGGGAATGGACTGGAATCCATCAAAATTTAAAATACTTGGAATGTGGTTTACGAACGATCTTAGAGAATGTATTAACATAAATTATTCGGAAAGATTGACAGATATAAAGCATTTATTCAAAGTATGGGTGAAACGCCAGATAACTCCTCTTGGCAGAGTTGCCATACTAAAATCAATTATTCTTTCAAAATTGACTCATTTATGGTTACTTTTACCGAACCCACAAAATACATTTTTTCAGACATGTCAACGCATCTGTTACAAATTCGTTTGGAATAACAAGACAGATAAAATTAGCCGCAAAATTTCACACAAAAGTATTAAAAATGGTGGCATTGGTATTCCTGACTTAAAGATATTTGTTTTATCTTTAAAGCTGTCTTGGATTAGGAAAGCGGAAAAATCAACTCATAAATGGAAACATGTTTTGTTGAAAAACTTTCCAAATGGCCTCTGATTAATAAATTTGGTCCTGAGTTTGTCTCTAGTTTTGCAAAATACAATAACTTTTGGAAGGATGTCTTCGAGGCAATGAATGTTTTCTATTATAAATGTACACCTAAGAATTCCGCTGAACTTCTTGCCGAGCCGATTTTTTACAATAAGCGAATTCAAGTAGGGAAGAAATATTATTGTTTCCAGAGAGCTTACAAACAAAGGTATTTACAATCTTGCACAATTTTTTGATGATAATGGGAAGATTTTGTCGCATATGCGGTTCAAAGAAAAATATAATGTGAACATTGACTTCGTTACTTTTGCTGGTTATACATCGGCAATACACGATTGCGTAAAAAAGTATAATATTACGATCAAGGATAATAAATATCTAAACGAATCACTTTGTTTTAGGAACATATTTGCAATCAACAAAGGCTCAAAAATGTACTATGATATACTGGTAGAAAATAATCTGAGACCAAAATGCTGTTGTAAATGGGACTTAAAGCTCTCAACAGTCCATGACTGGAAATCGTGCTTCCATTATATACATAAAATAAATGACGTAAAGCTTAAATGGTTTCAGTTGAAGATTGTACATCGATGCCTACGTACGAACATTATCCTAAGGGAAATTGGAATAGTTGATCACGATACTTGTAATTTCTGTGGAATGAACAAGGATAGTATTGATCACATGTTTTGGAAATGTGACATCGTACAGGTTTTTTTGAACAATCTCATTGATTTAATGAAAGAAAGGTGTATAAATGCAAGAAATGTACGATTAACAGAATCATTTGTGTTGCTCGGTTATGACAGTAACATTTTTACAGACAGCATTTTTTTCTTTCTTAATATTGTTTGCAAAATACTATTTGTACACTTGTAAACTAGTGAAACAAAATCCACAGATATTTGTTTTCCTGAAAAAATTAAAATTCAGATATAAAATCGAAGAATATAATGCCTGTTTACTACTAAACCAGGCAAATTTCTCTAACAAATGGATAAAATACAAACCATTATTATCTGACGACTAATCAGTCAATAATATACTTTACAAAATACAGTTCTACGTATAATAAACAATTATATCGGATTGTCAATTCATTACATTCGTCTGACGGTCATTATCCTTTGCCCATCTGTTCTCTGTATGATCAGCATACACTTAATCACAGGTGATCATTTTTTTTTTCTCTCTGAACAAAGGCCACTTTTGCTCCCGCATGTAATCAAGTATTTAGTATTTTTGTGTTACACTACATATGGTTGATATAGGTCTTGTTTGCCCATGTACTCTCCACTGTGTTTTACAGCTTGTTTGTCCAACATCCAAAACTTGATTTAAAGCATGTTACTGAAAGCATCTGAAGTCACGCACAAACCCAACCCAATCTCTCTCTCCTCTCTCTCTCTCTCTCTCTCTCTCTCTCTCTCTCTCTCTCTCTCTCTCTCACACTCCCCCACTCCCTCCCTCCTCTCTCTTTCTCTCTCTCTCATACTTTTTTTCTAGCTTTATATTTAATTCACTTATAATGAATATGATTTCTTTTGTGTATTTGTTATTGTCATTTTGTTTAAAGCAATTAAAAAAAAGTTCCAAAAAAAAAAGACTCCAAACTATACATTTTTTGATCACATTTTCATATTCTGGATTTCTTTTTAAAACTAAATTCGGGTACTCGGAAATAATGTCAAAATTAGGTATATTTTAGTAAAATTCGGTGAGCTGGCAGATTTTGAATACCGTCTTCATCAGTATATGGGATGTGTGGCGCACACACTCGTGTGTATCCGCAAGCGCGCGTGTGTGTATTACTAGGCCTGCTACTACTACTACTACTACTACTACTACTACTACTACTACTACTACTACTACTACTACTACTGCTGCTGCTGCTACTGCTACTGCTACTACTACTGCTACCGCTGCTACTGCGACTACTTCTACCATACCTACAATTATTATTACTATCATCTTCATCAGCATTTTAATTGTTGTTATCACCATCATCATCATATCATTATTATTATTATTATCAATATTATCATTATTATTGTTATAGTTATTATTATCATATTACTATCATTATTGTTATCATCATCATCATCGTCATGATTATCATTATTATATTGTTAACGTTATTACTATTATTATTATTATTATTGTTATTATTATCATTATCACATCATTATCAATACCATCAATACCATCATCATCCTCATTACTAAGGGCACTCATACACCTGATCAACTGAATGCCCCAGGCGTTTTCGGTGAGCAAGTCCACACATTAAACAAACAACCAACTAAACAATAACGCAAGGCACACACGGTAGTCTAAAGCTCCCACTGCCTCCAAGAGTACCCACCACCCACCCCTCTTTTCCATGCCAGAATCAGGCTGCACGCCAAAAGTTAATGCGCCAAGGACTTGTGTAAGAAGCCGAGTATTTATAGACAACCACGATTATATTGTTTGGGGAATTTCTATTGTGTCTGAAAAGTAATTTACCTTCTTTTCTTTCATACGCCCATCAAGGTATATGTCAGGTGGTGACCTGCTTAATACGAAGTCCAGTATTTATAGACAGGCACGATTCGGTTGTTTTGAGAATGTTCATTGTGTCTGCAAGTTGATGTAGCTTCTTTTCTTTCATACGCCCATCAAGGTACATGCCAGGTGGTTCCAAGCAGACAAGAAAAGGAATGGGAATAATTTGGGAAACACCCCCTGGCGCAAAGATGGGGTTATTATTGCCAAGGCCTGGCATGTGACGTCAGGTAAGGGAGGAGCTCATGTAGTTCTTGATTGTGAAGGATTTCATCGGGAGAAATCCCTAGAAACAAAGTGAAATGATTGGTGGATGGTTGTTCATTTGATCTTTCATCAGTTTGATATCTGTTTCTGGCTCCAACTTATGCTTGACCTCAAAACGTTTCCATGGATTATAATTATGGTGATTTAGTGCAACGTCCTAATTGTGACGTGTGGCCTCACCCCAGACAAGAAGCACAGCCGCTCACTCGCCTTCAGACATGATATATCTACCTTGTGCTTTCTTTCTATCAAAAATCAGAGTGAATGTAATCAAGAAAACGTGTTGCAAAACCCGAAATACACACGCTGGCACATACAAATTTTGAACGATTCCAACCTTATGATTCGACAAACAGAAATTTATTTTGAAAAGGAAGTTATTTAGTGGGGGTTCAAACAGGGGGCCTTTGTTGAAAACCCTATCAGATAGATGACTTTCCTTGTCAGTGTTTTAACTACCGCAGTACTCATCGCGCAGTATAGCGGGCCTCTTATTCCCTCTCTCCACCCCCAACTCACATTCTCAAACAAAATGATTACTAGTTACAAACAACTTACTCGCGTGCAAGCGCATATTCTGCTCTCAAATAACAGCAGCAGATATTTTGTATGTCAATCATAAGAGAAAACTTAAGTGTCCCTTTTTTTTATTTCAATGAGTAGATAGAGAGGCAGTGTATTCAAGGTGGCGTGTGTATGTGTGTTTACGCGCGCGCGCGCGCGTGTGTATGTATGTTGTGTGTGTGTGTGTGTGTGTGTGTGTGTGTGTGTGTGTGTGTGTGTGTTCGTTCGTTCTTTAATTTAACGTCTGTCCACCTAACAGTGATCTTAGACAGTATGTAAGTGTTAGTGTGTGCGCATGTGATCTTTCTTGGATTATGCATACGAACGGTTGGTGTTGATTTTGGGCGTACGTAGGTATGTATAATGCAATTAGGCCTAGATAAAAAAAAAACAAAAAAAAAAACACCACATAACTGAATCCAAAACTATAACAGAAACACTAAATAAGCAGCCAACACCAAGATGGGGAAAATAACATAGACGTTAAAGTAAATGTCCAATTGGGCTCTTAATCAGTCCTTGAACAACTTAAAAAATGTTTGATTCGTTAGAGATGACGTCTTCAAAGACTGACATCGACGGTTCATTGTTCAACAACGACTGTTCATGTGTGTGTGTGTGTGTGTGTGTGTGTGTGTGTGTGTGTGTGTGTGTGTGTGTGTGTGTGTCTGTGTCTGTGTCTGTGTGTCTGTGTCTGTGTGTCTGTGTGTGTCTGTGTGTGTGTGTGTAGAATACGCAAAAAGAATTAAACTGAAAAAAGCATGCTGTTAAGTGAAGACTGAACTTACAATCTTCCGATCGCTATGCATAAGAATTTGTGAATTTAAGAATTTGTTTTAACTATCATTCTGTCAAGTTTCGGTCATAACACGTTTATATGCTCACTAACAAGTCGGGCTGTCTCAATGCACAGAAGTTTCCATAACTGGCGAAAAAGCAGCCCCCAAGTCTGTCAGTTTTTCTTTGTGCCCTTCAACATTTTAAGCGAGTTCTAGTTGCAAAGTGAGGCGACTGCAGGCGGATATCTAAACGAATTTTAAATGTGATTAATAGCGAACCCCGCCAAGAAAACGTAGACAAACGAATCACACACATACAACACAAGTTTCAACTTCTTAGGTCTTTCTTCAGGCAAGACACAAAACACTCAGGACAACGAACATGAACGAGCAATCACTTATCTTCATTCACTTCAGCGCAAGATGGGTGTTGAAGATGGCCAGATTCACACACACACACACACACACACACACACACACACACACACACACACACGCACACACACTCACACACCACGCACGCACACACGCACACACACACACACACACACACACACACACACACACACACACACACACACACACACATTACTCATATTCACATTACTCACATTTGCTCTCTCTCTCCTCTCTCTCTCTCTCTCTCTCTCTCTCTCTCTCTTACACACACACACACACACACACACACACACACACACACACACACACACACACACACAGGCGCGCGCGTGCGCGCACACACACACACACACACACACACACACACACACACACACACACACACACACACACACACACTTCTGCACACACTACTTCAGTAAACCATAGATACTCGCACAATGCTACGGAAAAGGTACAAATGGTGTGACATATAAACATGTCAAAACTATATCGATAAATCGAACGAGAAAAGTATTTTGAACATAAATAAGTTTTTAGCCAGGATTTGAAACAAAGATAAGAGACAAAGCACGAAAGTGAGAAAATGGAAGTTCTTTCCGCACAGCTGGACCAGGACAGCGAGAAAATGGAAGTTCTTTCCGCACAGCTGGACCAGGACAGTGAGAAAATGGAAGTTCTTTCCGCACAGCTGGACCAGGACAGTGAGAAAATGGAAGTTCTTCTTTTCCGCACAGCTGGACCAGGACAGTGAGAAAATGGAAGTTCTTTCCGCACAGCTGGACCAGGACAGTGAGAAAATGGAAGTTCTTTCCGCACAGCTGGATCAGGACAGTGAGAAAATGGAAGTTCTTTCCGCACAGCTGGACCAGGACAGTGAGAAAATGGAAGTTCTTTCCGCACAGCTGGACCAGGACAGTGAGAAAATGGAAGTTCTTTCCGCACAGCTGGACCAGGACAGTGAGAAAATGGAAGTTCTTTCCGCACAGCTGGACCAGGACAGTGAGAAAATGGAAGTTCTTTCCGCACAGCTGGACCAGGACAGTGAGAAAATGGAAGTTCTTTCCGCACAGCTGGACCAGGACAGTGAGAAAATGGAAGTTCTTTCCGCACAGCTGGACCAGGACAGTGAGAAAATGGAAGTTCCTTTCCGCACAGCTGGACCAGGACAGTGAGAAAATGGAAGTTCTTTCCGCACAGCTGGACCAGGACAAGAGAAAGCACGCATGACGTACGTCTTTCTGAGGTGTCTTGGGTTAGATATTTGACATATGCGTGTGTCATCTAAACATCTGGAAGAACGTGACGGGTATACAGATGAATAAGTTCAAACAGTGAACGTGATACTGTGCCATTTGATATCAGCAATGCATGCAGTGTTTATGTTTGATCCAACTAGAAACAGGAAGCCAGAGCAGAGCAGAGAGTAAGGGATGACATGTTCTCTGCTTGGTTCTTTGAAAATGAGGCCAGCAGCACGATTCTGTTAAGAAGCTACAATTAAGATTTATAAGATTACGAGGAAGCCCATGATGATGATGATGATGATGATGATGATGATGATGATGATGATGATGATGATGATGATATGATCACATCATCATCACAATCATCATCATCATCATCATCATCATCATCATCATCATCATCATCATCATCATCATCATAGATGACGATGACGATCGCGACGACGACGATGATAATGATGATGAAGATGATCACCACCACCATCATCATCAGCAGCACAGCAGCAGCAGCAGGCAGCAGCAGCAGCAAAAGCATCATCATCATCATCATCATCATCATCATTAGATTGTTAATATTGACATTGTTAGTATGCTTTAAGCCAATTTTTGCATGTTCTGGAAAAAAAAATCTAGTTAAGAGTTGTTCACGAAATACGAGGATTTATGAGGAAAAAAAAAACATTCCGGTTTTTAGTCAGTTGGTAAGCTCTTATTAAAGGATAGGAAAGTACATGACTCAATACAACACTATACTACAGTGCACTACACAACACTACACTACACTACACTACACTACACTACAGTACACTACACTACACTACACTACATACACCATACACACACACACACACACACACACACACACACACACACACACACACACACACACACACACACACACGCACGCACACGCAAACACACGTGCACATACATAAAGACAAATTCACGCGCGTGCACACACACACACAAACAAGCACACACACACATACACACATGCAAATAAGTTTATATATATATAATATATATATATATATATATATATATATATATATATATATATATATATATATAGCTGGTAATATATTTTTCCGGCTTTTTTTTGAAAAAGTGCTCAACCATGCGGGAGCAGCTAAAATAAACTACTTGGGCATAAAGTTGGGCTGTAACAGAGATGACGGATTGGCAGCACTGGACAATACACCTAGAGAGGTAGAGAATAAAAAGAAAGAACTGTGTAGGTTGTTCCAAAACCACAACTAAAAATTACTATAGAAGCCAACAAAAAAGTAGTCAACTACTTAGATGTAACACTAGATTTAAACAAAAACCAATACAGACCATACAAAAAACCCAATGATAAACCATTATATGTAAATGCCATGAGTAACCAACCCAAACCAGCAATCATAAAAACTATACCACAAGGGATAAACAAGAGGTTATCCAACCTTTCCTGCAATGAGGAAATGTTCAACGATGCAGCAACAGACTACCAAGAAGCACTGTTGAAAAGTGGATACAACTACAAGTTGAAATATGAACCTGAAAGTACCACTGGAAGCAGGAAGAAAAACAGAAAGAGGAAAATAACCTGGTATAACCCACCATATGATGGTAGAGTGAAAACCAACATTGGCAAAGAATTCTTTAAAATATTAACAGAATCGTTCCAGAAAGACCATAAACTTTTCAAAATATTCAATAGGAACACTATCAAACTATCTTATTCTTGTATGCCAAATCTTAAAAAAGTAATTGATGCTTCAAACAAAAAGAAAACCAACGTCAAAAATGAGGGTGACAAACGGAAAACTTGCAACTGCACAATCAAAGGACAATGCCCTCTGAACAACCAAAGTCTCTCTGATAACATCGTATACCAAGCCACTGTGACAACGAAAAGCGCAAAGAGACATACATAGGATTACAGAAAACAAATTCAAAGCTAGGTACGCCAATCACAAAGCAATCTTTCAAGTATGAAAAATACAAACACCAAACAGAATTAAGTAAACATATATGGGATCTTAAGAAAACAAATACAGATTTTAACATCAATGAAAATAATCAGAAAAGCAGCAGCATACAATAATAGCACAACGAGATGTAATTTGTGCACGACCCGAAAAGTGGATGATCCTGTGCAAACCTAGTATGGCAACATTGAACACAAGAGTTGAAATCATAGACAGTTGCAGGCACAAAAGGAAATTTTTTATCAACAAGTATAAAAATATCAACCCTGATAGGACCCCCCCCCCCCCCCTACAGTAATACCCAATAAAGAAAGCCTTACAACCTTAACAGGGCCCCCCCTTGCACAACACGTGCAACACAACCCAACTGACCACAGCTCACAATCCAAAACATATATATACAATTGAGGCCAGTAGCAGGGGATTGGCACGGGATCTGAAGAGAGGAAGGACCTCGAAACAAGTTTGTCGTCCCGGGTTTTTAAGATTTACTTTTAATCATTATTAATATATATATATATATATATATATATATATATATATATATATATATATAATATATATATATATATATTGTATTGATAACGATGTACTGCCAGCTCAGACATCCCGTGCCTAAATCTAATAGTAACATACTTCAGATGGTTATCCATATCTAAAGTGAACAGAGTTTTCAAATGCGGTCACTGCAAAAAGTTCTGTATAAGCTGAACCTATCTCTTGTTTGGATATGATTGAACCAAGTTTGCCACCTCCAGTCAATAAGCCTTTGCTGAAACAATGTATAAAGCCGTGAATATTTCCAGCACCTTGACTTGCCCAAACAAAACCAAATCCACAATTACACAAACGTACGCGAACATTTGCTACCCGGTTTTTCTGACCTCTAGCATCAAGCTAATAAAACATAGCATATGCTTCACGTGGAATCCTGTAATTCTCCATTTCGATCAACTTCAATCAATAGCAAATACACTTAACAGCACAATTTTTATACAGTGGATATCGATTTGCTTCACCATAAACAAGGTCTTTTGGTGTTTGTCTGCTCCTAAAAAAATGTCTTCAAAGCGAATAAATGAACTGATTCACAAAGGACAGCAGCATTGTGCAGACCCCATAAATCTGAGCCATGCTGCACAACTGGCTACTTTTGAGAATCAAATAAAGTCATTAATAGGATATAAAAGAGTTGTTGTTTAACAGATATAACTTTTTCGAAAGATAAATCCAAATATTTTAGCACCATGCTGTTGATTCAATTGTGTCTGTAAACCTGTAACTGTTTCCCGCCATCAAAAGACACGTCAGCTAACAATAGAATAAATAATTCAGATGCATCAAGTGACCATGTCTTCCATTGTTAATAACTTCTGCCGCTAATTTGTTAATGGAAAGAGAGAACAGAACAGGTTTGCACGCATCTCCTTGTCATAACCTAATGTTCAGGCAATGTAATCACTCAACATAGAACCACAACGAACTCTAGCTTTGACGTCCTTGTACATGCTTTTAATGCATTTGAATAATTTACCTTCAGTGCCATTTTTCAAGAGAATTTGCCAGAGAGTATTTAGATTTATCGTGTCAAACGCTTTTTCGAAATCAATAAATGCAACATAAAATTTCCATCGCAACAAAACTGTTTCTGTGCGAGACCTAGAAAGTAAAACATGTGGTCGACTAATGAGTTTCCTTTCTTAAATCCAACTCGATAATCACCTGTGACATTGTGTTCATCCACCTAATCTTGCAGTTTGTTATTTATTACAATATCAAATCAACTACTAGTGACATCGCTTAAGGAAATTCCACTGTAATTGTTTGGATTATTGATATCACCCTTTTGAAAATAGGTTGAATAACAGATTTAAACCATTATCAAGGAACACATCATTATTAAATAGGCTACCAAATGATTTCAGAACAAAATCTACATCTGATCATTCGAATTCTTACAAAGCTCGGCAATGATGCAATCGGGACCGCTGCTTCATGGCTTTTCGATTTTCTAAGTGCACGCAATATTTCTTCTTTGGATATTGGACGATTCAAGTAGTCTTCCGTTTCAACTCCAAGTCCTCATTTATTGTATCGTCAGTTCCACATCCAGCACGGCTTTTAAAATGTTGAAACAAAGAATCGATAGATAGGCTATTTTTTGAGCTGCTTTCTGTTGAAAGATGTGTTATGAACAATGTCCCAAAATTCTTTTGGGTTTTTCACTATTGTTTCAAATTTGCCTAATAAAGCTTTGTTAAATCGTTTCCTCTTCCGCTTTAGTAAATCTTTTATGTTCACGTCTAGCAATGACATATTCATTTTCTTTTTCAGTTATTGTTTCTTTTTTCCTTTCAATTTTTACTGAAAGACAAAATATACGCAACAGTCGTCTAGTGTTTCTTTGACTAAGTTTACATTCTAAATCAAATCATTTACATGAACTTCCCTTTGTTGTTAAATAATATACGTGTTTTCAAGGATTCATCACTTTCTTTTATACAACCAATAAAAACTGTAAGGGCATCATTAAGGTTAACGTCGGTCAAATCAATTGCAAGCATCTTCAGGTTCTGTTACAGATTTTCTTATACTTGTGTCTTCCATTGACACCCTCTCATGTTAGAATTAATTGCAAAACAAAGTTCAGAGGATGACATAAAAAACAAACCTATATCTTAGATTATGATCAGATGATTATATTTACAATTAACTGCAACAAAACGTTCAATCAAGAACAGTGAACAAAGCATATTTTCAATCATTATCAGATGATTATATTCTGCAATAGGCCTATCTGAGAAGCATAAGGCAACATACATGATAACATAAATGATTACCACTTAAAAAGATCTGGAGAGTCAGATGAAGACCTAAATTTTGGAGGGACTTGCGGGATGAGGGGGATGAGGAATGACGTGGCTGGTGGGGGGGGGGGGTGAAAGAAGTGTGGGGGTGGAGGAACCGAGGCAGTCATCAAATATTGCGGAAGTGCGTACGCACAGACCAAAGAGACAAGCAAGCACAAAACACACGCCCACACACAAACATGTGGAGTGATTTCTTCTCTTCCTCTTTATTTTGGCTTCCTTTTCCTTAATCTCTGTCTTTCTTCCTCTATATTTTGACTGAAGACGGATGAGCACACACACACACACGCACACACACACACACACACACACACACCAAAACCGTCTAATATCACACAATTTGTGAAAAGACGTAAAATGAAAGTAAATACTTCTACTACTGCTACTACTACTACTACTACTATACTACTACAAATACTACATACAACACACACACACACACACACACACACACACACACACACACACACACACACTCTGCAAAGATCAGTCTTTTCTCTTAAGTTCGGGCATTTACATGATCAGTTGAAGAATCAACACAAACGTCAGATCATTACTTTATCCGCTGCAAAGACCCCCAAACGGACATGACAACCGACCAACGGACGAATAAAACTAACTCCAGAGCATGCACGCAGACAAACAGAGGGACAGCGCCATCTCGGGCGTCTGGAACCGACGTGGTGGCGAGCGCACGCAACCAAACATGGCGGGAAAACGTTGGCTGGGGAGGCAGGGCGCGCCCGCTGTGCAGATTGATCGGTTGTGATTGGTTCACAGGGGTTCTCCACATGCCTCGAGAGACTTGCATGGAAACGGACTCCCTCGCCGAGTTGGGTTTCTCAATCTTTGATTTGTTTCTTTCGAATGGTAGGTATGCACGCTTCAAAACTGTTGTGCTCTCTGTCTGTCTGTCTGTCTGTCTGTTTTCTCTCTCTCTCTCTCCTCCTCTCTCTCCTCTCTCTCTCTCCTCTCTCTCTCTCTCTCTCTCTATGCGTGTGTGTGTCCGTGTGTGTGTCCGTGTGTGTGTCCGTCTGTGTGTGTGAGAGAGAGAGAGAGAGAGAGGTGTGCGTGTGTGTGTCCGTGTGTGTCTCCGTGTGTGTGTCCGTGTGTATGTGTGTGTGTGTGTGTGTGTGTGTGTGTGTGTGTGTGTGTGTGTGTGTGTGTGTGTGTGTGTGTGTGTCTGTCTGTCTGTCTGTCTGTCTGTCTGTGTGCTGTGTCCGTGTGTGTGTGTGTCAATACCACCCAAACACGAATGATAATTATTACACCGTGTGCGTGCGTGCGTGTGTGCGTGCGCGCGCGCGCGCGCGCATGTGTGCGTGCGTGCGTGCGTGCGTGCGTGTGTGTGTGTGTGTGTGTGTGTGTGTGTGTGTGTGTGTGTGTGGTGTGTGTGTGTGTGTGTGTGTGTGTTGTGTGTGTGTGTGTGTGTGTGTGTGTGTGGTGTGTGTGTGTGTGTGTGTGTGTGTGCTGGTGTGTGTGTGTGAGTGCATGTATGTGAGTAAGTGAGTGTGTGTGTGTGTGTGTGTGTGTGTGTG
The DNA here is from genome assembly GCA_018398815.1 of Conus ventricosus. Classification (NCBI taxonomy): domain Eukaryota; kingdom Metazoa; phylum Mollusca; class Gastropoda; order Neogastropoda; family Conidae; genus Conus; species Conus ventricosus. The sequence goes on along the minus strand of CM031607.1, from coordinate 59,307,237 downwards.
TGTGTGTTGTGTGTGTGTGTGTGTGCATGTGGTGTGGTGTGCGTGCGTGTGTGTGGTGTGTGTGTGTGTGTGTGTGTGTGTGTGGTGTGTGTGTGTGTGTGTGGGGTGTGTGTTGTGTGTGCATACGTGTGCGTGCGTGCTTGCTTGCATTTGTGTGTGTGCGTGTGTGTGTGTGTGTGTGTGTGTGTGTGTGTGTGTTGTGTGTGTGTGTGTGTGTGTGTGCGCGCGTGCGCGCGCACGCGTCTGTGTCTACCGAATGTGTCTGTCTGTCTGTCCCTCAGTATGAAAGATAACAAAAAAGCAGATTGACAAAAAAGGGGGAGGCGATGGCTATGAAAGACAAACACCGACACGAGTATCATTTCCATGACTGTCCTTGCCTGCTATCCACACGTGTGGCACTTTTTTTTTACGTTCCACAGGGTTGGGTTTTTTTTTTGTTACTTTTTTTTTATTTCCTTATTTTGTTTTGCTTTGATTTGTGTTATTTTGATTATCTCTGCCCTGTCCGTGCGTCTGTCTGGTTTCCTGGTTGTTTGACTGGCTGTCTGTCTGTCTGTCTTTCTCTCTCTCTGTTTCTCTCTCTCTCTCTCCTTCTCTCTCTCTCTCTCCTCTCTCTCCTCTCTCTTTTCTCTCTCTCACACACACACACACACACACACCCCACAACACACACACCACAAAACACACACACACACACACACACACAACACACAGTCGCGCCGCACACCCCGCTCGCAGCGCGACGCAAGCACTCTAATCGCATGCTTACACGCGCAAGTGCATTCATAACGAACACCGAACACGCAAAGCCATACACACAATTACACAACATGCGGGCAACATCACAACACACAACACACACACACACAACACACACACACCACACAACACACAGGGAAACCACCACACACACACGACACACACACACACCACACACACACCCCAACAACCAAAACACACACACCACACACACACACACACACACACACAACACCACACCCCACACAACACACACACACACCCCACACACACACACACACACTCACACACACACCACAAAAACACCACAACACACACAACACACACACACACACACACACACTCCCACACACAACACTCCACACACACACACAACACACACCCACAACACACACACACACCCCCAACACATACATATTTGCCTTTAGTGAGCGGAAGTGGTAATTTATAAATTTGAAAATGACCCCCTTGAAACCTTGGGGAGCTTTGCGCTCTCTCGGGCTCTCTGACCCCCTCCTTCTCCCTCTTCTCCTCACTCCCTCTCTCTTCTCTCTTCTCACTCCTCTCCCCCTTCTACCACAACCACACACACACACACACACACACACACAACACCACACACACACACACCACCCCACACAAAGTCTCGTCCATTATCGTCATGCTAAAATTCAAACTGCTCCCCTCCGTCTCACTCCTCTCTCTCTCTCCCCTCTCCCCCTCTCCCTCTCCCTCTCTCTCTCCTTTTCTTTCTCTCCCAAACCGTTTTCATTCTTTTTCCATATACTTTCTGCCTATTCGCTACCCGTGTTTTCAAAGTCTCTGACGACTCACTTTTTTTTATTTTCAAAGCCCCAGTTGACAAGGCACAGAAACAAATTTTTCTCCCTCGTTCGAATAGCGCTGGTAGAGCACATTCTCCGCACAAAATAGGTCTTTTTCAGCTAACGCAATGGGGGCGGCCCTTTTCTTTTTCTTTTTCTTTTAAATGTTTTTCTCTGTCAGTCCAAATGAAAATACGGATGAACAAATACTTTCATTTTCAGTCCTGTTGTTGTTTTTCAACACACACCGCGCGCACACGCACGCACGCAACACACACCAAAACACACACACACACACACACACACACACACACACACACCCGCGCCGCACCCCACACACACATACACACCCCGCCGCGCGCGCGCACACAACGCACGCACGCACGCACAAAACACACACACACTACACACACACACACCACACACACACACACACCAAACACACACACACACACACACTTGATAATGAGAGAAAAGGGGAACTATTGACAAGAAACATACACTGATACACAGCGCACAAATGCCCACACAGCAACAAAATAACGACGAATTTCATTTTCGTTTTGATGAAATACACTATTTTTCTTGGGTTAAGGGTTTTCAACATATGTTGGAATTTACAATGGAACGCAGATAGTAACGTTAAAAGGGTAACTTGAGAGTTTTAAATTTGCCCTTTTTGGGGTTTCCCTCCTCCACCCTTCTCTCTCGCTCTCTCTCCCCCTCTCTCTCTCCTCTACCATCTCCCTCTCACTCTCCTCTCCTCCCTTTTCCTCCCCTTCTTTCCCCCCTCTACTCTCTCCCCCGCCATCTCTCTCTATACCTCTCCCCCTCCTCTCTCTTCTCTCTCCCTCATCTATCTCTCCTCCCTCTCACTCTCTCCCTCTCTCTCTTCCCTCTCCTCCCCCTCTCCTCTCTCTCTACTCTCCCCTCTCTTCCCCCACCCTTCCCTCTCTCTCTCCCTCCCCCCTCTCTTCTCCCCTCTACCCCCTCACTCTTCCCCTTCTCTACTCTCTCCCGCCTCCCTCTCTCCTCCTCTCTCTCCCTCTCTCTCCTCTCGTCCCTCTCCCCTCTCTCTCCTCTCTCCCCTCCCCTCTCCCCCTCTCTCTCTCTCCTCTCTCTCAACCCTCTTCCCTCTCTCACACTCTCCCTTCTCTCCCTCTCTCCCTCCTCTTCCTCTCCACCTCTCCCTCAAATCTCATCCCTCTCTCCTCTCTCTCTACTCTCTCCCTCCCCCCTCCTTTCCCCCTCTCACCCCCTCTCCTTCCTCCTCCCTCTCTCCCTCTCCCCCTTCTCTCCCTTTTCCTCCCTCTCTCACTCTCTCCCCCCTCTCTCCTCCTCTCTCTACTCTCTCTTCTCCCCTCTCCTCTCTCTCTCCCTCTCTCTCCTCCTCTCTCTCCTCTCTCTCTACTCTCTCCCCCCTCCTCCCCTCTCTCTCCTCTCTCCCTCTCCCCTCTCCTCTTCTCCCCTCTCCTCTCTCACTCTCTCCCCTCTCTCCCCCTCTCTCCTTCTCCTCTCTCTCCTCTCCCTCTCTCCTCTCTCTCTCCTCTCTCTCTCCTCTCCTTTTCTCTCTCTCTCTCTCTCTCTCTCCTCTTCCCTCTCTTCTCTCCTCTCTCTCTCTCCTCTCCCTTCACTCTTTCTCTCCTCTCTCTCTCCTCTCTCTCCTTCTCTCCTCTCTTCTCCCTCTCTCTCCTCTCTCTCTACTCTTTCCCCTCTCTCTCCTCTCTCCACTCTTCCTCCTCTCTCTCCTCTCTTCTCTCCTCCTTCTCTTTCCTCTCTCTTTCTCTCCTCTTCCCCCCCCCCTCCTACTCTTTCTCTCCCCTCTCTCTACTCTTTCTCTCCTCTCTCTCCCTCTCCCCTTCTCTCCTCCTCTCTCCTTCTCTTCCTCTCTCTCTCTCTTCCTCTCTTCTCCCTCTCTCTCTCTTTCTCTCCTCCTCCTCTCCTCTCTCTCTCTCTTTCTCTCCTCCCCCTCTTACTCTTCCCCTCCCCTCTCTCTACTCTTTCACTCCTTCCTCCTCTCTCTCAAATCTTTCTCTCCTCTCTCTTTCTCTCTCTCTTCCCCTCCTCTCTCTCCTCCTCTCTACTCTTTCTCTCTCTCTCTCTCCTCTCTCCTCTCTCTCTACCTTTTCTCTCCTCTCTCTCTACTTCTTCTCTCTCCACCTTTCTCTCCCTCTCTCTCCCCTTCTCTCTTTCTCTCCCTTTTTCTACCTCTCTTCCTCTTCTCTACTCTTTCTCCTCCCTCTCTCTACCTCTCTCTCCTCTCTCTCACTTCTCTCCTCTTTCTCTCCTCTTCTCTCCCTCTCTCTCTCTTTTCTCTCTCTTTCTCTCCTCTCTCTCTTTTTTCTCCTCTCTTTTCTCTTTCTTCCTCTCCTCTCTCTCTTCTTCTCTCCTCTCTCTCTATCTTCTCCCTCTCTCTCTCTTTCTCTCCTCTCTCCTCCTCTCCCTCCTCTCCTTCTCCCTCTCTCTCTCTCTCTCTCCCTCTCCTCTCTTCTCTCTCCTCTCTTCCTTTCCCTCCTTCTCCCCCCTCTCTCTCCCTCTCTCTTCCCCCCTTCTCCTCCCTCCCCCCCCTCCCCCTCCCCTTTTTTTGGGGTTTTTTTTTTGTGGGTTTTTTAAAAACCCCCCGGGCCCGGGGTCGTTTATGGCCCGTTGTGTGTGTGTGTGTGTGTGGGGGGGGGTGGTGTGGTGTGTGTGTGTTGGGGGGAGAGAGAGAGAGAGAGAGAGAGAGAGGTGTGTGTGTGTGTGTGTGTGTGGTGTGTGTGGTGTGTGTGGAAAAAAGGGGTGGGTGGGTGGTGGTGTGGGGTGTTGGTTGTGTTGGTGTGTGGTGAGAGAGAAAGAGAGGAGGTGGTGTGTGTGTGTTTTTTATTTTTTTGTTTTTTTTTAAAATTTATTTTGTTGGTGGTGTTGGTGTGTTTTAAAATTTTTTATAAAAAAAAAAATTTAGGGGTTTTTATGTTGTTTTGTGTATTTTTTTGTTTTTATTTGTGGTGGTGTGTGGTTTGGGGTTTGGTTTTTTGGGGGTGGTTTTGGGTTGTGTGTGTGTGGTGTGGTGTTGTTGTGTGTGTGTGTGTTTGTGGTGCGCTTTTGCTGTGTGTGGGGGGGGGGGGGGGGGGGGGGGTGGGGGGGGCGGCGCGTGCGTTTGGGTGCGTCGGCGCGGCCGCGCCGGCGGGGGGGGGGTGTGTGTGTGTGTGTGGTTGTTTGTGTGGTGTGGTGTGTGTGGTGGTTGGTGCGTTTCTGGTGGTGGTGCGCGGCGCGCGTGCTTGCGTGCGTGCGGCGTGTGGGGGTGAGGGAGGGGCGGGAGGAGGGGGAGTTGGGGGGTGTGTGTGGTGTGTGTGTGTTGTGTGGTGGTGGTGGGTGGGGGTGTGGTGGGTGGTGGTGGTGGTGTGTGTGTGTGTTTTGGTGTGTGGGAAGGAGGAAAGGGGGAGGGGGAGGGGGTGAAACCCGTTCGGGGTTTTGTGTGTTGTGTGGTTTTTTGTGTGGATTGTTTTGGGCGGCTTAAATAAAGAGGGGTTGATTAAAGAGGGGCCGCCGAACGCCGGTGTGTTTCCCCCCGGGACCGCCGTTTTGCCGGAAAGAAAAAACAAAAAAAACCCAAAAACCCCGCCGCGCCAAAAAAGGACTTGTTTCAGCAGAACCCAGCCAACATTAAACAGTAGCATGGGTTAACCCACGGCCCCAAAATTGTTCTTTCTCACCGGGGGCCCCCCCCCCCCCCCGGGGGGCGGGGAGGAAAGGAAGGCAGACAGAACAGGACGCAACAGAGCCGGAAACGAGTGAATTTGCCCCCCAAAGAAGGGGAGGACGAAAGGGGAGGGTGGGGGGGGGGGGGGTGTGTGTGGTGTGGGTGTGTGTGTGTGGGGGTTTTGGGGGGGGGGGGGCAGCGGCGCTGCGGCGTGGGGGGGGGGGCGGGAGGAGATTGGGGAGAAAGAAAAATGGAGGTTTTTGGGTTTTTGTTTGTTTGTTTGTTTTTGTTGTGTTGTTGCGCCGTGCCCCCCTCTTTCTGCCGGGGTTTTCCTGGTGGCGCGTGCCTGTGGGGAATTTGTGCCCGTTGGTTGGTCCGGGGTTTTGGTTTTGGTTGTGTTTGTTGTTGTTTTTCTTGTATATGTAAATTCCTGCGCCCTTGGGTCTTTTCTTGTTGGGTGGTGGTGGGGTGTGTTTGTGGGGTTTTTTGCGTGTGGTTTTTGTTGCGGCCGCGTGTTGTTGGTTTGGGGTGTTGGTGTGTTGTGTGTGTGTTGTGGGGGGGTGTGTGGTTGGTTGCTGCGGGGGTGTTTGGGGGGTGTTTGTTGTGGTGTTGTTTCATTTTTTTTTGCTGTCGTTTTTGGGGTTTCGCGCAGAGGTGGTGTGTGTGTTGTGTGTGTGTGTGTGTGTGTGTGTTGTGTGTGTGTGTGTGTGTGTGTGTGTGCGTGCGTGCGTGTATGCGTGCGTACAAGCGTAAGTGTATGTGTGTGTGAGGGAGTAAGTGAGTGAGTGAGTGTGTGTGTGTGTGTGTGTGTGTGTGTGTGTGTGTGTGTGTGTGTGTGTGTGTGGTGAGTTGTGAGTGAGTGAGTGTGAGTGAGTGAGTGAGTGAGTGTGTTTGTTTGTGTGTGTGTGGGGGGGGGGGGGGGGCGTGTCAGCACCAGGACGTGCATGTGCCCCTGTATGTGTGTGGTGTGATGGTAATACAAAGAGGGCGTGGGCGTTAACTCGTGCTCCACTCCTAAATCTCGGGTGACAGCACAGGGAACATATCCGGCCAAGTTTCG
>CM031607.1:59285912-59293412 GCA_018398815.1 Conus ventricosus | reverse complement strand
GGACTATACAGAAAACGTGTCAGCAGCATCGAGAACTTGAGTTAGGTCAGCACGGGATTGATAGATCTATTCCCTTTATTTTGGCTTAGGATATAATGTAGATGGGTGTGGATTTATTCATTTTGGAGTGAGTGTGTGTGTGTGTGTGTGTGCGTGGTGCGTGCGTGCGTGGCGCGTGCGCGCGCGCGCGCGCGTGCGCGCGTGTGTGTGTGCGTGTGTGAGTGTGTGTGTGTGTGTGTGTGTGTGTGTGTGGTGTGTGTGTGTGTGTGTGTGAGTGAGAGAGAGAGAGAGAGAGAGAGAGAGAGAGAGAGAGAGAGAGAGAGAGAGAGAGAGAGAGAGATGAAGAGGGAGATGTAGAGAAAATAGACAGAGGGCATGACAGAGATTCTTTAATTTTACTTCATTCAAGGAATGTGTTAATAGTGAGAACACGACAATTCTATGATCTTTTTTCTTTTCTTACACACGCTGAAAGACGATGTGAAAGATACCCCGGTGTAACGAAAAGTTTTAACTCCCCGAATGGTTTAACTCCCAGGGAGTTAAACTGTTCATTTGTAAATTTTAACTCCCAGGGAGTTAAACTAGAATCTAAAAAACTAACATCCCTCTGTGTTTCAGTTTGACTCCAGGGGAGTTATTCTGACATACCACCAGAATGACTCCCACCCACCACCCACTCCCCGCACCTCGCTACCACCCATGCAGCTTATATATATATTTTCGAAATGTGTGTGTGTGTGTGTGTGTGTGTGTGTTGTTTTCTTACAGTAACTTGCCAGAACAAGACTTGTCAGGTAGAATTGTTTCCTTCGATATTATTGGTTTCTGTGAATTAGTCACGTGTCCTGAATGTTATTGAAAAATGTGTGTTTTTTCTGATTGGCTGGCCGGGGACGTTTCAACTTTGTGTCAAGCTTGCACAACGCACACCACCACCCATGTGACGTACACTTGACAATTCATGCAGATCGGTTCCCAACAGCCACCCTCATTGTACAAATTTACAAAAACACGCCCCCCCCCCCCCCCCCTCCTTCTCTACCCATGTGTCCTCACACACAAATTTCTAATCATCCGACCCTTTTCCCTTCCTTCACTCCCAGATTGTAGCGAGTCAATAAACAAACAATTTTACGTCACGTCGCGACAACTCGTCATTCTCTCCCCACCTTCCTTACCTCTCACCCCCCCCCGCCACATCCCTAATTGGCGATACGCAATGAAAAATTGAAAATTTTCCATTTCTACACCATTTGAGTGTAATGGCCTACACTTATGGTGACTGTTTGATAGTCGCATAGATTCCATGAGAGAGAGAGAGAGAGAGAGAGAGAGAGAGAGAGAGAGAGAAGAGAGAAGAGAGAGAGAGCCAAAGACTGAAGGTACAGTATTTCTACCAAAGGCATCAAGTCATTAATTCATGTATATACAGACTTTACATACAGATTATATACAAAAAGGCATAGTAAAATATCAAGGACATGCATAGATGAGCACATGAATATGTACACGGACATTTCCTTTCCCTATGATGATGATGATCATGAACATTAAATCCCCTTCTCCATCCTCTTACCGAAAGACACCTGGGAATAGGTGGGTGGAGTCATCTTAGTCGTGATCAGATTAACTCCCCCTCTGTTACAAAGTAACTCCCTGGGAGTCAGAAAACACGTGTACACATTAACTCCCAGGGGAGTTATTCTAAACTGGGAAAAACTGACTCCCCTTAGTGGGAAGATAGTTAAACTTTTACACGCCTGGATTAACTCCCGGGAGTTAATCTGTACTAACTCCCAGGGGGGTCATTCTGTTACAGGGTGGGAGTTAAGTCTGATATATGTACAAAATGACTCCCCCCTTAACGTTTCAAGAATTTGTTGAGACTTGTACAAAAAATTTTTTTAGAACATTTTGAAGTTTTACTGAGTGGAGTTATTTTGGCACAGGGTGGGAGTCATTCTAGTATAACTCCCAGGGAGTTAAAATTTACATATGAACAGTTTAACTCCCTGGGAGTTAAACCATTCGGGGAGTTAAAACTTTTTGTTACACCGGCAAACAAATACATTGTTTTACATCTATTTCACTTAGACATTTACCCCATGTGAGCAGAATACGCCAATATTGAATCATGTTTGTTCACTTGTCGCTGCACTGCGGATGTCGACTTTTATCAACAGTCTTTATATTTAGGGATAGCGTGTATGAATTGGGGAGGAGGGAAGGAGCGGGTGGTGGTGGTGGTAGGAGACAGGTAGATTTGTTTAATAATCAGCTTGTCCCCAAGACAACTGAAAATGATCTGGGAGTTTCTAGCCATGGATAATGCTATCTGTGAATTCCACAGAAGATCTATGTGCTCTTTCACACCCTTATTTACACATTCCCTGGCTGAGAGAGGAGAGAGAGAGAGAGAGAGAGAGGAGAGAGAGAGAGAGAGAGAGAGAGAAGAGAGAGAAGAGAGAGAAGAGAGACAGAGACAGCGACAGACAGAGACAGACAGAGGCAGAGACAAAGACGACAGACAAATAGACTTAAAGACAGACAGACAGACAGAGACAGAGAGAGACAGTGGGGGATGGAGATGATGGGAGAGACAGGCAGAGAGACAGAGAGACAGGCAGAGAGACAGAAAGACAGAAGAGAGACAGAGAGAGAGAAAGGGAGAGCAGGGAGAAAGAACGGTTGGCCACCACAGAGCATTCTTCCATTTAAAAAAAAAACAAACAAAAAAACACGAAGATCAAGGACAGAAGTACTGTGGCTATAGAAGGAAGCATCATTATACTATGAACACAGAATCGAGCCACGAACCACTTCAGGCGAAAAGCTCTGTACACAACACAGCGACAGGCCCGGGCACAGTCCTGGGACAGGTCGTCTCAGACACCTGGTGAAGATCACCACTAAAAGAAATGTTCTTCTCAGTCTAGTATCACAGATCTCGGGTTCGAGTCAAGCACCGACCCCGACCCCACCCTCTCCCTCCTTTTTCACACGAACTTGAGTACTGTTCTGAGCGTTACTCTCTCTGCCGAAATGGTACACTGAGATCCTGTGCAAAGCACGCCAAAAAATAAATAAATAAAATAATATGTAAAATAAAGTACAATAAAAAAAAAAATAAAGGCGAAAAGAGTTTGCCTATTCCAGGTAAAATTCTGTAGACGAATCCGATTTGGGAGATCAGACAGAATGAACGTGGATTGAAAAAAAAAATCAAAATTAATGTACAATGGCAACGTGATTTTCCTTGCGACTGTAATCCGAATCACAAAGAAAAACTGACCGCATGGTTGAAGATCTATACAATACAACACAGTATGCAAGACAACACAACACAATACATTATATTAAATATAGAGTACACTTATCTATTTCGAATTTATAATTATAGCAGACAAAATGTTTAGTTCTACAGTGTGGAAAACTACCCGAATTTCAAACAGAGAAATCTGTTGTGATAATGAAGTATTACACAACGTAATACCAAACAATAAAGTATTATCACTGATGATATTACGATTAAGCTTACTACTGCTACTGCTGCTGGCGGCGGCGGCGGCCGCCTTGTGTGCTACAGTATTGACTGAATTCATTGCGGACGGAATCTTGTGCAGCATTACAAAACAGCATCAGAAAAAATGTACTGTCACAATCACATAAAAAAAGCAAATAAATAATGAAAATCAATAAATAATGAATATGGATTTTAGGGGAGGGGGGGGGGAGAGTGCGATGGCTGTGAGTCCCTTTCAAACTTGCATTAAAAAACAGCAAAAGACATCAATCTACTTACAATTCTCACACTAAACAAAAAGTTACTGAACCGTATCGTGTGATCGACTCTAGATCATTTCGAATTCGCACAACGAGAATGGTTTAAGTTACCAAATCACTGCTCTAACTGTAACGAATATGAGATTGTAAAGCCGTTCCTGTATAAAGTTCAATTTTTTTTCTTCGCGGCATTCTTTTCAAGAAAACCCGGGATGCAAAAGTTTACACGCAAAGATCCCTTTACAACCCAACCCAGCGTACACTAACACTACGTGATTATGAAGAAATAGTTTAAGGTAGACACTTTTCACGGCACTAACTGAACTCTTTTTTTCCAAGAAGAGCAGACGACGGACTTGGCGTTAAATCCAGGAGACAGTCGAAGTTGTGGAGACCACACGTGCGTGCGTTTGTGCCGAAGAGACAGAGCGACTGGGATTTGTGTGCGTGCGGCGTTGGCGTGGACGTTGTCTCGCCTCCCAGTCAGTCCGTCAGTTCTAGGCCTGTCGTCTGCTTTGGACAGGAAGTGGGGAGGTGTGTGTGTGTGTGTGTGTGAGTGTGGGTCTGTGTGTGACACGAAAGAGTGCATTGCACGCGAGCCGGCTTGTCACGGGAAGCAACTGGGCTTCTTTCGAGCGGCTATCGGTGTGAATCGCGTGCATCTACTGCAAGCGTGTTCGTTCGCAAGCAGGCAATCACGCGTGCGTGCGTGCGTGCGCGCGTGCGCGAGCACACACACACACACACACACACGCACGCACGCACGCACGCACGCACGCACACACACACACACACACACACACACACACACACACACACACACACAATCATAAATGAACACACACACACACACACACACACACACACACACACACACACTTCTTCTTCTTCTTCCTAAAATACTGGTTCACTCAAAAACGAGTAGGTCACCAGCGCGCATGTTAAAAAGTAAAATTAAATAACATAAAATACTGCGACTCAGTCTGTTGGCCCCTGGAGCAAATTTGGCAACAAGGGGTCGCACTCGATACTCAAGAAGTTAAAAGCAATGGCCATGTTCAGGCCCAGGTAACCATAAAATATCTGGGGAAGTTAAAATAGAAAATCGTCAATATGCAGATCTCAAAACTGTCGAATCAATTTGCTTTTTAAATGACACTGCATTTGTGGCAATCTTGATGGCACCTGGCAGTGAGTTCCACTGCACACACACACACACACACACACACACAGTCCCAGCAAGCCCTGAACTGGGCGGCCCCAGCAATGCAGTCATCTCTCTGTGTGTAAACAAAGGCATCGATTTGTAAACGTAGGGCCTGTGAATGTCGATGGGAGAACAACTGAAGGTACCCCAAACCAGAACAGGAAGATTATAATCTATGCAGCATCTGCCATACAGATCAAGACAAAAGAAACATTAAAGTGCTGTGAATGTGATCGGGAAAATCCACTTTGTGTTCACACAGTTATCAGGTATGTCTTTTCCTGAAGTTCCAAAGGAAATACATGTGCGAACCATGTGCATCAATATTTATTGATGATTGCGTGGAGGGGCTTGTCATGGCAACACACCACACTACGAGAAAGACAGCGAGTGTTAGTGAAGCAGAGACCCTCGACCAAGTCAGAACACAGTGCACACTGACTGTTGGGGTCAATCCATCTCTCTCTCTCTCTCTCTCTCTCTCTCTCTCTCTCTCTCTCTCTCTCTCTCTCTCTCTCTCTAAGTGCACACTGACTGTTGGGGTCAATCCATATCTCTCTCTCTCTCTCTCTCTCTCTCTCTCCTCTCTCTCTCTCTCTCTCTCTCTCTCTCTAAGTGCACACTGACTGTTGGGTCAATCCATATCTCCTCTCTCTCTCTCTCCTCTCTCTCCTCTCTCTCTCCTCTCTCTCTCTCTCTCTAAGTGCACACTGACTGTTGGGGTCAATCCATATCTCTCTCTCTCTCTCTCTCTCTCTCTCTCCTCTCTCTCTCCTCTCTCTCTCTAAGTGCACACTAACTGTTGGGGTCAATCCCTCTCTCTCTTCTCTCTCTCTCTCTCTCTCTAAGTGCACTAACGTTGGTCTCTCTCCTCCTCTCTCTCTCTCTCTCTCTCTCTCTCCGTAAGTGCACACTAACTGTTGGGGTTCTCTCTCTCATATATATATATATATATATATAATATATATATATATATATATATATAATGCTGAACAATTAAGTAGTGGGGAAAACAAGTGCAGGCTAACAATTCTTCAGTCATTATAGTAATGACTTGGCAAAGTTTTGAACTTTTAGAAGAAGAAAAAAGGAAAAAATGAAGATGAAGAAAATGGGGAAATGTATTATAACTAATGAGAAACCCTTCGCTAGCTGCTTGAGAGAACCATCGTAATCCCTCTCGAAGGCAGATCTATTTGTATTGCCTGCTCCTAGGCCTTTCGTCCGCTGGATCGGACTCATCAGGGAAACACGGCTGATTGTGTCTGCGCTCCTGGTGTCAAATAGAGACACACCACAGTCCATAATTCTATGGTGTTCTCACCACCAAGGGTTCAAAAAAGAATCCAACAGCACCCCCAAAGCAGCCAGCAAAGGATATTAAATGGAATAAAACGAAAGTGTGGAGAGGAAAAAAGTTGCTGAAAAACTAAAAGCATTACGCAAACAGTATAAAATGTAAGGGACAATCTTTGAGCCTATGCTTGAGGATCCATTCAAGGGTGCAAGGAGATCAAAAGATATGGAACAGTGAGTGGTCAGCTCTGCTGTTCAATAACCCAAGCATTGTCGGTGGCTAAGAATTGTGCAGAACAACCTTTACTTGGATCTCTTAAGAGATGAAATCTCCCACTGATTGACCAAACAATATGATGCTGAACAATTAGGTAGTGGGGGAAAACAAGTGCAGGCTAACAATTCTTCAGTCATTATAGTAATGACTTGGCAAAGATTTGAACTTTCAGAAAAAAAAGGAAAAAATGAAGATGAAGAAAATGGGGAAATTATTATAACTAATGAGAAACCCTTCGCTAGCTGCATGGAGAACCATCGTAATCCCTCTCGAAGGCAGATCATTTGTATTGCCTGCTCCTAGGCCTTTCGTCCGCTGGATCGGATCATCAGGGAGAACACGGCTGATTGTGTCTGACACACTGGTGTCAAATAGAGACACACCACAGTCCATATTATATATGATATATATATATATATATAATATAATATAAATATTATAGATATTTGTTAAAAGTAAGGTTTTAACAAATGTTGCTCCCAGTTCGGTTGAGCATTTTTTTTAAAATCTCTGCTGGTATATCACTACCATTGTCTTATATATATATAATATATATATATATTAATAATAATTATATATATAATATATATATAATATTATTGAATTATAAACAAAGCTTGCACTTGTGTCTTAGATTGAAGAAATAGGGGGAGATAACCATTCATATCTGCAGTGGTAGATACTTCTGCCTAACTAACAGTATGTGCTTGAGTGGGTGAATGGGGAAAAATAAAATAATGCTTCTCGAAATGAGCCTTACAGCAAGCTTATAGTCTCAAGGGGGAGACAATCTCCAATAGGGAGGAAACTCACTAAACATATCACCCTGGTCAGATACGATATTTCGAAACTGATTGTTTCTCCTCAGTGACTGCGGAAAGTGGTAATTTGATCCTCTGCCTTTTCAGTTTAAGAAAAATGCTATCCCAGAAAA
>CM031607.1:59265912-59275912 GCA_018398815.1 Conus ventricosus | reverse complement strand
CGATTCACTCAGCTACCACGCCGAGTTGTCAGAATAGCAGACAGTTATAATCACGTGTTCACACTCTAAAGAACTTACAGTGTTGGGCAACACTATGAGAATGAAGGGATCTCTCTCTATAACTTCTTCTCAATGCGCACAAACGGAGAACACTGCCAGCACTTGCTGTAAGATCTTACATAACAAAATGGTCTCACACGCTACAAGCAAGGTTACCTAAGCAGCGAATCGCCCATTGGTCTTGGTCTCCGATCAGTCCGGCCCATCAGCCAGAATTTGATTGAAAGTTTATTGACCAGTTGATCGATTTGTTTTTTTTGCCCGGTTGAACAAAAAAATTATGGCTCCTAGGCTGGTGATCTAAAAATAGGTAGGTCTGGAAGTTCTTCGGTTCGTGTAAGCTTATGTATGTATATTTGTATGTATGTATGGATGGGTTGATGGATGGATGGGTGGATGGATTGATGGATGGATGGATGGATGGATGATGGATGGATGGATGGATGGGTGGATGAATATATGTATGTATGATTGAATGTATGCATGCAAGTATGTATGCATGTATGTTTGTATGTAGATATGTAGGTAGATATGTATATCTGACGCCTATGCATGCACCTGATGACTGCGTGGCGTGATCTGGGAAAGAACTGTCGTGTATCTGATCTGTGGAGAAAAGATCAGCCATCAGTCCAATCTCCGAAAAAGACCGTTCTTTAAATAGTAGCCCTCGACCACCCTCACAAAAAGTGTCCTCTTAAAATGCGTCTGAATGCATGATATTGAAACACAAGATGTAATACAACACACCTCAAAATGACCCATGTCGAGTTGTATGCAGATTCAGCTGATGCAACACGGACACTTTCGCGCTACATTTTAAGGATCAATATTGCTCTGACGGTAGTCTATTTCTCGATGTTTCATTTGCTTTCAATGGCCATTCAGACGCGTTTGGTAGTACTCAGGCTTCTTTGTTAATGTTGAACCAAGATTTACTTTGTTTCTTACCAGTTTGCTTGTTGGCAAAATTCAGGTTGTTTTTCAGCGAGCTTTGCCTTTAGTGGAAACGATTTCATTGGTGTCCCACAAAGCACAGCCATATCCCCTGTTCTGTTCGCATAATAAACAAAAGACTGCACTAGCTCAAGTGTATCCCAGTGGTTGAAATGATTAACACTTGACTCAGCCCTTGAGAACCTACGAAATTGTGATTCTATTTACTTCCTCGAAATTAAGACTTTTTCCCATCCGGTGCAAAGAAAACCACCAGGACATTATTGTTCAGAAAAAGGACGCGAGGTTTGATTTCGTAGAAACGAGTCTGTAGACATTCTTTCTATCAAAATTTCAAAGGTAAAAAAAAGTGAGTAAAGACATTGAAGAACCATTCTAGATGAAAGGCTGACGTTTACATCCAATTCACATTTCATCTACGGCAAGAGTTATCCACGCTTTGATAGTCTGTCAAAAGTTTGGAAACATCAGAGTAAATCCCACAAATGTACACAGCGTCTATAGACACTTTTACTGAGTCTGTTTGAACTCTCTTTTATCTGTTGGTTTGGAAGCCTACGTATGTAGAACTGGATTATGTTAAAAGAGTTGAGTGTGTAGCACCAGGTCTGACTGAACTGTACGACCTGGAATCGACAAAAAAACTAAGCAAATTGAAGTGAAGGAAACCATTGTTTTGCAGGTTTAGAAACACTGTTGTTCTCAGGTAATAAGCATTTTCGTTTCCTAACGTTCAAAGCGGTGCGAGTCAAAAACATTTTCAATGTCGAATGTCTTAACTATACCATATGTAACTACAGCGTTCACATGCCTACCATGTATTTACCCATGATTTTTTTTTCCGATCACGTTTTTCCTATGTACTGAAACTGGTTTAGTGTAAATGGGAGCATGTGTGTGTAATAAACTTCACGTATCTTTGTGAAGCACGCTCACGATGATGATGACGATGATGACGACGACGACGACGACGACGATGACGACGATGTCATCTGCCATGGTCAAAGAACAAGGACCCATAGTCAAACTGTCAAACCGTCAACCTGCGGGGCTGAGGATCGTGAGTTCGATCCCCTTGTCGGGTGGGATGTTTCGGCTTGAAAACCCTTCCCTGTCTACCCAGCAGTGAAAGGGTGCCTGGTTCACCCCAGGGAAGAGTATGGCGGCGGAAGGAGAGGGATGAGTTCCACCTTCCTTACTACCGCGTCTCAGACACCTCTCCCAGTTCACACCTCCTCCCCCCCCCCCACCCCCGGCCGTTAGGTCATAGGCCTTCTTTAACCTTTAATCGTTGTCAACTTTACAACTTGAATCCTTATTTTTTAACATGAAAACTTTAAACCTTATATTTTTTTAACTCTAACATTTTAATGAGAGTGGCAGAGGTGAGAAGTCGTAAGTAAGCAGTTAAGTGACTAACTGACTCACTTATTCGTTGACTGATGACCTAACAGACTAGACTAATGAGTGAATGAATGACCAACCAAGTAACTAACTTGAATAACCAACCAACTTACTGACACATTGACAGACTGACTGACCTACCAGCTAACCAGCTGACTGACTTGCTCTTTGACTGAGTGACAATCCCAAAATCTGATTGACTAACTGACTGACTGACTGACTGACTGATTGACTGAAATGACAGACTGTCTAACAAATAAATGGCCATTTTCAGTGTTAACGTCACTCGGACAAGGCAGGCAAGGTAGACTATCCATGTATTTTGATTCGAGGATTCGCAACATTTCTCTCCCCTCTGTGACATTTCCGTGGAGAAACGACACGTCGAGTTTGTGTGCGCATGTCTGCTTATGTACAAGAAGGCTCAAGCGCAAACACACACACACACACACACACACACACACCACACGCACGCACGCACGCACGCACGCACACACACACACACACACACACACACACACACACACACACACACACACACACCACACACACACACACGCACGCACACACACACACGCACAACACAACACAACACACACACACACACACACACACACACACACACACACACACACACACACACACAACACACACACACACACACACACACACGCACGCACGCACGCACCTCTGTGTGTGTGTGTGTGTGTGTGTGTGTGTGTGTGTGTGTGTGTGTGTGCTTGTGCGCGCGTGCGCGATTAGGAGCGGGTGTGCGCCAATGTAAGAATCGTGTGCATTTGTGCGTCTGTCATTCTATGAATCAGCACTACTAGAGCATAATTAGCAGTACAATATAGGTTCACCGTAATATCTTCAGAGCAATGTACTGTGATTTGCAGTAAGCACACCAATACTGTACTATGCATAAGTTAAGTATCATTTTTCGACATAAACATCTACGAATCAAGCCACTTTTTTTCCAACTATCTAGTAATGATTATCATCCAACCAAATTCACCATCCACACAAAAGGCAGGTATTTCCACTCTGTTTTGTTTGTTTATTTTGCTGTCACTTTTTTTTTTTTACCAGCCGAATCAGTTTTCAAAGCTAGTCTCAGTGAGAGAGAGAGAGAGAGAGAGAGAGAGAGAGAGAGGCTGGTAAACAATGTACACTGACGATGCATTTTACATGTCAGCACATTTGGTCTGTTAACACATACACCCGAAACGCACATACAGGTGAAAATATGTGTACGGACACTGTTTACTACAGTAAACGTGATAAGAAACATTTGCCATAATTATGTCATATGAGATCCCGTTGAGTTTGATACAAGTGCGACACTATTTTTTGCATGAAAAAAAAAAAAAAAAAAAAAAGGACTTGCGCCAAAATGTAACGCGCAAATGTCATAGGCCGGCATGAAATCTGGTCCATGTGCTGATTTAAAACGAATTTCGCACCACTGGTAGATCGCCACAAAGAAAATTTTGTAAAGCAGGACCTCAGCGTCAATATTTCATGTGATTTTTCTTCTTTTTTTTTCTTTTTCTTTTCTTTTTTTTTTTCTTTTTTTTCCTTTGTTTCTTTTCTTTTTTCTTTTCTTTTCTTTTCTGTTTTTTTGTGTTTTGTTTTTTTTGTTTTTGTTTTTTTGCGCGCGTCTACATTTTCACGCGTATCAGTTCCTCATGAGACAGGAAGACTGCAACACAGAGCGTTGCACGAGTTGGCTCCCCTACCCCTGACGATGGTTGGACTGTGTTCGCGCTGAAGCAAAGTGATTTCCTGTCCACGCAGCTACATATTAATATGTTGTCCGTCTGCCCTGTGTCCCTCCCTCCCCTCCCACCCACCCACCTCCCCTCCTGCCTCTCATTACCGCTCCACCCCTCATCTCTTTTCCCGTTGCATTGTTCCTTGAAGAATGGCTGCAGAGTGTCCACTTCATCTCATCGTCGTAGTTAGTAGGAATTAATTACTTTTACGAGCTGATTACTGGAGGGCTATTAACTTAGTGTAGTTGGTACTGTGCTGTATATCCGCAATAACGTATTACAGATAGTACTGTGCTATATTTTGTCTGCAGTCATTATTGAGAGTGTACGTCTTTCCTTGCCATAATATATTGTAGATATAACTGAATTATATTTCTCCGTGGTAACTGATCGTAGGTAGTGCAGGACTATAATTATTTTCCCTCAATAAATTACGTTTGCTATTACCGGGCTATATTTCTTCATCATGATTTATTTGGGTATAATGTACTATATTTCTCTGTACTAATTTATTCTAGGCTTACGGTATTTTTTTTCTCCTGCAGTTAGTTATTGAGCGTAGTATCATGGTTTTAGGCACTGACTTATTGTATGTGGTACTGTAGTGTTAGGCACTGACTTGTTGCAAGTTGTACGGTACTGTAGTCTTAGGCACCAACTTATGGTAGGTATCAATGAGTTGTACTGTAGTCTCTGGCACTGGCTTACTGTAGGTAATACTGTATTGTACTGTAGTTTAATAAGACACTGAGTTATTATATGTGTCACTGCATCGCACTTTCGGTTCATTGAAATTAGAATTGCATCCAGAGCTTAAGCACCGATTTCTAGTAGTCAGTGTTGTATTACAGATTTCGGCGCTGGCTTATGTAGGCAATGTTGTACCGTAGTATGATACACTGACTTAGTATAGTTGGCATTGTACGAACGTTTCAGGCGTCGACTAGTTGTAAGTAGTACTGACTGTATGTTAAGGCTCGGACATATTGCAGCCAGTACAACAGTGTGGTTTTATTTATCGGCTGCAGTTCTGCGTTTACAGCCGTAGCCACTGTTGCATTATACGTGGTATTATACTGTAATTTTAAGCATTGGTTATTGTAGGAAATACTGCACTGTAGATGTAGACACTGATTATGGTCGGAAGTATTGTAGCGTAGTTTCAGACACTGATTTTTGCAGGAAATACTGTATTATAGTTTTTGACACTGATTATTGTGATGAGTACTGCAGTAAGTTCTAGACGCTGATTATTGTAGGAATTACTGTATTGTAGATTTAGACACTGATTACTGTTGGAAGTACTGTAATGTAGATTTAGACACTGATTACTGTTGGAAATAACATACTGTAGTTTTAGACACTGATTATTGTAGGAAGTACTCTATTGTAGATTTAGACACTGATTGCTGTTGGAAGTAACATACTGTAGTTTTAGACACTGATTATTGTAGGAAGTACTGTATTGTAGATTTAGACACTGATTACTGTTGGAAATAACATACTGTAGTTTTAGACACTGATTATTGTAGGAAGTACTGTATTGTAGATTTAGACACTGATTGCTGTTGGAAGTAACATACTGTAGTTTTAGAACTGATTATTGTAGGAAGTACTGTATGTAGATTAGACACTGATACTGTTGAAGTAACATACTGTAGTTTTAGATACTGATTATTTAGGAATACTGTATTGTAGTTTAGACACTGATTACTGTTGGAAGAACATACTGATTTTAAACTGTTATTGTAGAAGTACTGTACTGCATTGTAGACACTGTATTGTTGGAAGTACATACTAGTTTAGACACTGATTATTGTAGGAAGTATGTACTGTAGATTAGACACTGATCATAGTTAGAAGTAACATACCGTAGTTTAGACACTGATTATTGTAGGAAATAGGTACTCACGTTTAACAACTATATTGTGGATAATACCGTATTTAGACCTGATTATTGAAGTACTACGTATTAGCATGATCATTGTTGAGAACATACGTAGTTTTAGACACTGATTATGTAGGAAGTACTGTACTGTAGATTTAGACACTGATCATTGTTGGAAGTAACATAGCCGTAGTTTTAGACACTGATTATTGTAGGAAGTACTGTACTGTAGATTTAGACACTGATCATTGTTGGAAGTAACATACCGTAGTTTTAGACACTGATTATTGTAGGAAGTATGTACTGTAGGTTTAGACACTGATCATTGTTGGAAGTAACATACCGTAGTTTTAGACACTGATTATTGTAGGAAGTACTGTACTGTAGGTTTAGACACTGATCATTGTTGGAAGTAACATACCGTAGTTTTAGACACTGATTATTGTAGGAAGTACTGTACTGTAGATTTGACATGATCATGTGGAAGTAACATACCGTAGTTTAGACACTGATTATTGTAGGAAGTACTGTACTGCATGTACTGTAATTTAGATACTGATTATTGTAGGAAGTACTGTACTGTAGTTTTAGACACTGATTATTGTAGGAAGTAATATAATGAAGTTTTAGACTCTGATCATTGCAGAAGTAACATAATGTAGTTTTGGACGCTGATTTTGTATGAAGTAATGTACGTAGTTTTAGACACTGATTATTGTAGGAAGTACTGTACTGTAGTTTTAGGCACTGATTATTGTTGGAAGTGACATACTGTACTTTTAGACACTGATTATTGTAGCAAGTACTGTACTACACTTTTAGAAACTGAATTAGTATAGGTGGTAGGGTCTGTGGTGTCAGTCTCCGACTCATTATTGCAGGCAGTACGGTATCGACCTTTTTTGCCCTTAGAAGGTGTCCCCTAAACTGAGTCCGTTCACAGCTGGTTGTCAAGTCTGGGTGTTCCTTAATCGTTCAGCGCTTGCTTTGTTTCCCCTCCTCTCTCTCTCTCTCTCTCTCTCTCTCTCCTCTCTCTCTCTCTCTCTCTTTGAGACAAAGAGTAAGTGTGCGCGCGCGCGCGTGCGTGTGTATGTGTTTGCACGCGCGCGCGCGCGCGCGCGCGCGCGCGCGCGTGTGTGTGTGTGTGTGTGTGTGTGTGTGTGTGTGTGTGTGTGTGTGTGTGTGTGTGTGTGTACGTGTACGTGTGTGTGTACGTGTACGTATGTGTGTACGTGTAGTAGTGTGTGTGTGTGTGTGTGTGTGTGTGTGTGTGTGTGTGTGTGTGTGTGTGTGTGTGTGTGTGTGTGTGTCGCGCGCGCGCACGTGCGTGCGTGCGTACCTGCGCCCTTGCTATGCTCGCGTGCTTTCGTGATTGCTTGCTTGTCTTTGTAACGTGTATATCGGTGCTCTCGTGTTGACTGGGAGAAGTAGAGAGAGAGAGAGAGAGAGAGAGAGAGAGAGAGAGAGAGAGAGAGAGAGAGAGAGAGAGAGAGAGAGAGTGAGTGAGAGAGTACAGGGAGTGGATGCTGAGGATAGGAGGGGAGGTACCCTGGCAATTAATAATAATAATAATAATAATAATAATAATAATATAATAATAATAATAATAATGTTAATTTTTTTAGCGCCTATTCTCTAAAGATTAGGGTCTCTAAGCGCTTTACACATAATATATTAAACACTCTCGTTTACACAACGGCTGCCTACCTAGGTAGTACCGACTGAAGAGCTGCCTGCCGGCGCATCATTGAGCCGTTTCCCGTGTCATCCAGTCAGTATTGTTCACTCAATTTCCATATTTCCTTCATTCTTGCCATTTCTCACGCAGGGTGCATGCTATGTGTAACGTGTCATCCATACCAACGGCCAAACTGACCTTCTCATCCGAAAGTTGGTGATGGGATTTTACGTGTGTGCAAGATGTTGTGCGTGCGTTCGCACACGGAACCTCGGTTTAGAGTCTCATTCGAAGGACTGTATGGGAAATGGAGTCAGAACCAAGGTTAACTCCGAGGGAAAAATCCCCCTGTACCGAAATTCGAACCCGCAACCCCAGGATCACGAGTCCAGCGCTCTCATTGGACTGATTCCATTTCCAGAAATGTACTTCAAAGCGGGCTGTCTGTCCATCGACGTTCCCTGTGTGAATGCGCGCATCAAATTCCATCACCAACATTCGCAAGACCAGGGAGAATCTGAATGTCATGCCACCAGACAGTTCTTTCGTCGGCTCTAGCCAGGTAGGCAGCATGTAGTCTAAACACGAGCGTGGATTGCAAAGCACTCAGAGCTTGAGCTGTAAGCGAGGATAGGCACCGTGTAGTTACAACAACAAATACATAAATGAATGAATAAATAAACAAATAAACAGACATAGAATGAGAGAGACAGACAGACAGACAGACAGACAGACAGAGACAGAGACAGAGACAGAGAGACAGACAGACAGACAGACAGACAGACAGCCAGAAAGAGAGAGAGAGAGAGGGGGGTGAGTGAGAGAGGGTGAGAGAGAGAGAGAGAGAGTGAGAGAGAGAGAGAGAGTGAGAGAGAGAAAGAGAGAGGGGGAGGTCAGTAGTACACTTGCCAACTACGGATCCACAGACGTTAACCCTTTAATCTTTGGATTGAACTCCCAGTTTGCTCTAGGCATTAAAAACAATCACCATCCAGCCAAAACCCTTTTTATGTACACCCCAAAATCCTCCACCTATGTTTTTTAAAAAAAATTTGGAAAAACAGACAATATCAAATTCGGCATTGTTCCCCCAATCGCAGAGGGGGGCACACCAGGGAAAAAATTTCAATTTCAAATACCCAAACACCAAAAATGAAGAAAGGGGTTATGGTTCCCCCCATGGGGGAAGTCCCCCTGGAAAAGAATTACTTTGCCTAAGGGCCTTCATTTAAAGCAAAATTTATTTTTCAAAACACTTCAACAAACTGTTCTTTATCAGTTATACCACTCAAAAATAAATTGCATCCCCCCTAAATTCAACAACAAGAATAAAGAAGGAAATTCAATTCCGGGCAGTCAAAAACCCCAAACTGTCTTAAGCAAATTTGGTTCCGGTACTTAATCGGGGAAAATTTTTAAATTTTTAATATAAAAACTCAAAAATATAAAAAAAAAATTAATAAAAAAATATATAATAAAAAAAATAAAATAAATCGGGAAATTAAGAGAAAAAAAAGTCATTATATTAAAATCATAAAAGGATCCTCAACATTTTTTTCCAAAATTGCCCTATATTTTAAACTGAAAAATGGTTAATTTCAAACCTCTTACAACTTTCCCAGTTTTTTTTATAACCGCGGCTGCTTGAATGGAAAATTCGTTTTTGAACCTAAACTTGAAAACCCCAAAAACAGTGGAGCCTTTGACCCCCAAAGACCCCACAGAACATCGGGGTGTCCCCGAAGGCCATCCAGGAAAAAGGCCTAGGTCGGAAACAAATAAATGTAGCCTTTTTAAGGGTAACATTTTTAGGCAGCTATGAAGGGGCTTCTCAAAAATATAAAAAATTTTGGAATTTTTATCTTTTTTTTTTTTTAATTCAATCTTGTTTAAATTTTATATAAACAAGAATTTTAATGCCTTTTTATCTCACAACTAACTTAATTGTGGGAAAAAATATTTTATATATATTAATATGAATAAAATAATAATAAAAATGACGATAGAAATAAATGATAGATAGAAAACATCCCAAACAAATAAGGAATGACTTTCTGGAGGTTTTGGCCTGCGCATCTTCCCTCTTCAGATCTTCCTTTTTCCATGATTACTATACATATTGGGATCCGGAATACACAGAGGCAACCATGCACAGACCTGACAATAACTGGTACATACATTCTGAACGCACAGAGTTACCTTACCAACATCTTAAAGCAGAACACATTTGTAACG
>CM031607.1:59255912-59260912 GCA_018398815.1 Conus ventricosus | reverse complement strand
AAAAACAACAACAACATACATACAAGCAAACATACTCATATACAAAAAAGCACATCAGGTGGTATATGCATACAAACCTATACCTACCTTTAAAAAAACCCATACATACAAACAAAGATACTCGTATACAACAAATAAGCACATCATGTTGCATACACATTTCGCTTTCTTCTCTGTATCTTGCAAATTATCATCCTTCTGCACCTCAATCCTCAATTCCCAGGGGAAAAAAAGAAAAAAGAAAAAAAAGGAACTGATACACTACCTCCTGCCAGTTGAACGAACGGCCTCGTCTCAAGCAGACGGTCACCTTGCGGGCAGGCGAGTCCAGGTGTAAGCATGCTTCTCTGTCTCACCTGCACCCCGAACCCCACTGGAAGCGACCACTGGCTCCACGAAGACACGCTGCAAAGTGCTGATGCTGCTGTTGGGCTGGTACTTGAAGACTCTTCAATAAGACAGACAGCAAGGGGGGAAAGGAAATTTCTTTTATTTAACGTTTGCTGATGTATTTCCAGATATTTGTGACAACAGTAACAGTTAAGAGAAGAAGCTGTGTGACTATTTCGACTCTCGTGTTAATATAGGAATGCGGAAGGAATAATGAAGAAAAGAGCAAAGGGGAAGGGAAGAGAGACTGAGAGAGGTTAGGGGGGCGGTCAAGAGATAAACAATAAGTCTAGATCTGCTTTGTGTAATAAAAAATCTAATTAACAATAGATTTCACAATGTACTAGAATTGTCATTGATGTTTGCTATTAAGACTAGAGTTGTGCCAGAGACTTTTTTGTATGGTGGGATGGGCTGGAGAAGATGGGAGGGAAGGGGCGGATTGAGCTGTGGTAAGGGGGGTGGTAGAGGAGAGCGAAAGACTGGAAGTGGGGGTGGGGGAGGGGGGGGTGAGGAGGCAGGCCGGAGGGGTGGGGGGGAAGACTACCCCAAAAATTTCTTTCAGGTTTCTTCCGAGGGAAAACATTATAATTAGACAGTATAAGCGACAGTGTCCCAGCCAGGGTGGCGAAGCCTCTTTCATTCCCTCTTTACCTCGACTGACTCCACAGAGACTGTTAGTTCCAGTTACTCTCCGTGTTCATTTAACACCACATTACTTTGATATCAGACGCTTGACGCTTCTCTTATTTGATACCTTCGTTTGGAATTCCCGATCATACCGTCATAGTTCGATTGATTCGGCTTACAACTGCACCTTTCCTGTGTATTTCTACACCATTACTAACTGTTATTGAGACACAAGTAAGGCAGTTTCCTGTGTTGTTTTCAAGCGACTTCGCTTGGATTGGTTAGTCTTCAATGACTAAGTTATGAGGCCTCACTTGCTCTGTTTAATAGGAAACAATTCAATGTGGCCAATCTTTATTCTGCCATCTTTATTCTACATTATTTTGGCCCGATTTTAAAGTGACATTTTTTGTTAAACAAGTCTATTTAAACATGTTTCCATTTGCAGGGAAACATAATGTATTTTAGCACAACAAGCTAAAGCTTATGGACGTGCAATACATGGCTATTGATTTACACATAGACTGGCTGCGATATAGCAAGTACATGATCATGGTGTAATATTATAAACATAAACGTAAAGAAAAGAATCAAAAAGAAAAGAAAGAGAAAAAGAGAAAGAGAGGGGGTACAAAGACAAAATACAAGGTGGTGAAAAGAAAACGAAAACATGCTGAACAAACTGAGAGAGTGTTAAGAGCACTACACCAGTCATCTAGCATGTGTGTGTGTGTGTGTGTGTGTGTGTGTGTGTGCGCGTGTGCGTGTGCGTGTGTGTGTGTGTGCGCGCGCGCTTGTGTGTGTATGAAGGTGCGAGCGTGCGTGCGCTTGCGTGACATTTGCCTCTCCGCTGGGCAGAAATTATATGAGATATTTTGATGCTTTTGGACTGCATTTGAATGTTTCTTGCAATGTCTGCAGAAGACATGATATAACAAACTTTTGTTTATTCGTAAGGAATATTTTTGCGAGCGATTAAAATGTCAATGTCCAGTTCATAGTGATGATTAGACTGCTGAAAACGATAAGCGTAGATTTACAGGGTTTCATTCTGTGATATCTTCATGCAGGGCAAAACCTGGAAAAGTCTTTTTAATATTCAACTGGCCAGTCTGAGGTATACTAGTGCTCTCAATTTCCTGGAAAATACCACCGTTAATGTTTACCAAGGACGCGCGTACGCTGACCCCAAATATACTCAGCAAGCACACACACACACACACACACACACACACACACACACACACACACACACACACACACACGTCACCTGTTGTTGTTGCAATCATTTCAGTTGTCGTCTCTGGCTTTTTCGTTGTCGTCTTCTTCGATGTGATCGGTTTCTGGTGGTGGCCGTCATTTTCGCAGGTGATGGTTTTCGCCTTCATTTCTGTGGAAGTCTCCTGTATCACAGACATTGTTGCTGGTAGGTCTGTCACCATTGTGTGTGGATTAAACCTTGTTTCTATCGTCGCTCCTGTTGGCGTAGTTATTTGTGTCGTGGCTTGAGTTCTTCTCGCCGTTTGTGTTGTTTCTGTTTCTGTCCGTTGGTAGCGCTGTTCCTGGTCTTGGTGTAGCAGCTCCTGTTGTTGATGTTGAAGTTGTTAGTACTGTTGTTCTCATATCTGAACGTGTCGTTGGTTTGGGGGTGTTAACGGTTGAGATCGTGGAGTTTTCGGTTTTAGGCTGGGAGTCCACAGAATTGGTATCGATGCCGTGCTGGTTCCTGATGATTTCTCAACTTGGTCCACGCTAACGGTGAAGATTCGCTTGCAAGAAGACGGGTGGTAGAAGAAAGAAGAAGAGAAGAAGAAGAAGAAGAAGAAGAAAGAAGAAGAAGATGATGATGGCGAAGAAAACGATGTAGAAGGTGGTTCCGTCTCAGCAACACGTTCAGGTGGTTCTTCAGAGCCTTGAGCTCTGCCAGGGTCAGGAGAAGTAGCAAAGCCTCCCGAGGTCCTTCTGTGGATCGTTGTTGTCTCTGGAGAGGTTGCGGCTGTTGGAGATTGGGATGACTTATGGCTTGTGCTTCCCCGTCGTGGAGATGTTTGTGTACTAGTGGGCATGGTTGTGGTGCGAGAAGTTCTAGACGGTACTGTTGACGTCGTGGTGCTTTTCGTGATGGTCGATTCCGGACCCTGCTTCGTGGGCATGGCGGAGATTGTAGAGAACCTCAGCGAGGGAGAAGGCTTCGTGGCCTGAGCAGAGGTTGTCCCGGAGGTGGTGGTGGCGAACATCCAGGCGTCGTCACCCATGTTGGCGCACAGGGTGAGGAGAGGGGAGGCGGTGGGCTGCTGGATGAGGATGTCGATGATGTGCTGGAAGTACACCTTCATCCGCCTCAGGCTGTTCTCGTACTGCGCCCTCAGGAACAGCAGCTGAGGGTCAAGGCCAAGGTGACTGGCCTGCCCGGTCAAGGTCGGACACTGGGTCTTGGCCATCTGGCATTGAGAGGGGTCAGCTGTCGGATTGCCCCGCGTCGGGAAAACTTGCTGCTGCTGCTGCTGCCGCTGCTGGTTGAGGGTGATACTGCGTGCAGCATGAGTAGTAGCATCAATAGGCAGATGACCGGGATTTTGTTTGCGTAGAAGACAGTCGCCATCTTTGTTCTGGAAATCGACAGAAAAAGCAAACTCATACAACGGCATGGAAAAAAAAGAAAACAGAGAGAGGACGCGGATCCTGTGCGTTTAGGCAACAGCCTGCTCAAACATCCACTTTTTTTTCTTATTTCCCTCAAACACTCCCGTTTCAATCTCGACATCCTGTTTGCTTGCTGGCGAATGGAAACGGTAAACAACAACAGTAACTTTAGCTGCTGTTTGTAGAAGGTAAACAACAACAGTAACTTTAGCTGCTGTTTGTAGAAGGCTTTCCTTGCTCTGCTTTTGAATGCGAGTTTTTCCTTTGCTTTTTCCAAGTTTTCAAATCCTTATGTCGCTCCCTTCCCTCCTTCTCTCTCTCTCTCTCTCCTCTCTCTCTCTCTCTCTCCTCATCTCTCTCTCTCTCTCTTGTGTGTTGTGTGTGTGTGTGTGTGTGTGTGTGTGTGTGTGTGTGTTCTGTTTGTGTATCAATTTACAACGGGCCAATCTGAGAGAGAGAGAGAGAGAAGAGAGAGAGAGAGAGAGAAGAGAGAGAGAGAGAGAGTTTCTACATCTCTCCCCCCCCCCCCCCCCCCCCCCCCCCCCCCCTCCGCCTCCCCATTCGAAGGCAGCAATTCCAACACAAAACGCTATATCAAATTCTAAGACGACTTCTCTACAGAGTTGTTGGCTGTCACAGTTGCCCTGACAAAAAAAGCGTTTTGTTAATGTCCGGGAAAAACCCTCTGCTTGTCAAAGCAACGATACTTGTCACGGCGAAGCGCTTTCAAAAGAGAGGTAATTCGCGTGTTGTCGATTAGCAATCTCACTGTTCCTGAAGAATGACTCCACCAGACGAAACGAACCTAAAATAACTAATTAGATCTCGGTGTTACTTGAACTGAAGAAATACCACAAATAAACTTTAAAACACGCATAGAACGAAAACAAACAAACAAACGGATACGACTGCAACCCTCGCCATCTTGTCTGTCCCTCTCCGTGCGACATGCGAAGACCGCTACAGAGCGTTTCAAACGTTCGCGGCAAACAGAGCACTAAACTTGCCACAGAACATTTTGCCTGAGAAACACGCCCCAGGAAAAAAAAAAAAAGCCGATGTAATCTTTATGACACCTTTAAAAAAAAAAAAAAAAAGAAAAGATGAAAAAGTATCCGCCCAAACCCACCGTGGCCTTTTGTTGCGTGTCCTGAACGTTAACGACTTTGTTTTTCCGTTTGGAATTATAATCCCGTTGCTTCTTGCCGTAGAGCCAGACCGCTGGCTGACACTTGGATGAGATGGACAGTACTGACTGACCAGCCGTGAGGGGGGACAGCACCGTACAGCCTGAGAGGTGCTAGGAGTCGATGTGGATGGCCAGTGTGCCTGCCCTG
>CM031607.1:59248412-59250912 GCA_018398815.1 Conus ventricosus | reverse complement strand
ACTTACTGACCACAGATGCTGCTAAAACTCTGATCACATCGCTGGTACTCTCCCGATTAGATTACTGTAATGCCTTACTAGCTGGTCTGCCCAAAAATCTTACAGACAAATTGCAAAGAGTGATGAACTGTGCCGCTCGTCTAATTTTCAAGGCTCCCAAGAGAGAACATATAACTCTTCTGTCCGAGTTACATTGGCTTCCTGTTTCTGCCAGAATAGAGTATAAGATCTGCACTCTTTGTTATAATGTGTTTGTTGGCACATTACCCACTTATTTGTCTGAACTTTTGCAGTTTTACGCTCCTCCTGGGTCTTTACGTTCCTCTAACGACAATCGTCTCTTCAACAAACCCAACCCCAAATACCTTAAAAAGACTTTAGGAGAACGGGGTTTCTTCTACCTTGGTCCGACCGTCCATGTAGAATGATCTCCCTTTTCCTGTCCGCCATGCTCCATCCCTCTCCACATTTAAATCAAGGCTAAAAACACATTTATTCCAAAAGTACTTTCCCCATTACGTGTCATGAAAACTATAGCACTGTCAATTATTGTCCAGTTCAGATTCTTCCAATTTCGCAGAGTAGTCAAATGTTCAGTTACGTGTAGTGTTGTCTGTCTGTTCGTGTGTCTATGCAGGTCTGTCTGAGTGTGTCGGTGTGTCGGTGTGTGTGTGTGTGTGTGTGTGTGTGTGTGCGCGCGCACGCGCTCGCGCGCGCGCGAGCGCGCGTGTGTTTGTGTGTGCGGGCGCAGCCGCGTATGGAGCCTTCGTGCGTGTGTGTGCGTTGCTTACTTCTCTTATGTCTTCTTGTTTAATACTTTACAAGATTTTGTTTGTTTCCAACAGAAATGTTTATTCGGCCTATGTTAAAATGGTGCGATGTTTATTCTTATTTCTGTGTCCTTTCTTTTTCAAAATATCTTTTGACATACTATTTATGAAATGTGTGTGTGTGTGTGTGTGTGTGTGTGTGTGTGTGTGTGTGTGTGTGTGTGTGTGTGTGTGCGCGCGCGCGCGGGCGCGCGCTTACATTTTGTATATTAGATATTCATCATGTCATTGAGTGATTCTAATTATGTGAGATATTTGTGACTTGTTTATTTCTTGCTTAATATTTATGAAGTTTGCCTCTATTTTCTTTCTATCTTTGGCATGAATACAGCTGTTTACTGTAGTTTATGCTTATATTCACACTTTGTAAGCGCTTTGAGCTCATCAGAGATGGGGCGCATATAAAATTTCATTATTATTATTATTATTATTATTATTATTATTCCCTGATGAGTGTGCTCTGTGTGTGTGTGTGTGTGTGGAGAGAGAGAGAGAGAGAGAGAGAGAGAGAGAGTGTGGAGATGGCTATAGTGGAAAGTTGATAACAGATATCCTTCATCGTGCCAAAGGATTGTCTGAGCGACATAGCGAAGTCAATTTTGTACTGTCGACTTGCCAACATTTCTTATTTCTAGCAAATATAGGCAATTTGTGTTGTGTTTTGTGAATCCCCATTCAGTTCTCTACTCTGTTCTGTAGCTACAGACCTCCTCCCCCCCCCCCCCCCCCTTTTTTTTCCATTTTTGTTTGTTTGTTTTTTAATTCAGTTTCTAATTACATAATAAATGCCAGGATGTCAAAAACTCATGTTCAGCGCGAGGCCGTGCTCCTCCACAATACAAACATATCTATTTGATTATTATTTTCTTTTCAAAGAATCTTTAAAACTATACTACAAAAACAAATAAAAAGAAATCGATCGATACATAATCAGCGTGTTACAAATAACAAACACTATATTATCCTTCTCTAACTTTCCGGACCAAAGAGGCGGTATATAATTGAAATTATATAACAACCAAGAGGCGATAATTCCCCAGGAGTACGAGTGCCTGAAACAAATTAATGGGAAACAATCACGAAAACAACGCGGTTGAAAACAATTCGCTCACGGTTATCTGCCCTACTTCTTTTCATCATACACGGCTGGTAGACGTATTCACTGTCAAACCACTTGCCAAAAAAACAAAGACAATTACAACGTGCGCCGTCAGTTCAGCAAGAGGACGCAGTTCGGGTTTGAAGATAAGGCGGATGGGGGGGAGGGGGGGGGGGGGGGGGGCTATATTGTCGTCTGCCAAACTCGGGACCAACATGAGTTCAAGGTTTTGTGACAGAGCAGTTAGGCCTTCAGTTCGGACGGGGGAAGGGGAAGGGGATGAGGGGGGGGGGGGGGGGGGGGATGAATGGAAGCTTAGCGCTAGAAAAGAGGCGAGGGGGGGATGTGAGGGAGAAATGAAGAAATGTGTGGGCAGGGGGAGGGGGAGCAAGGGGGGGAGGGGGGGGGGGGGGGGGGGGGGGGGAGGAGGAGGGGGAGGAGACTTGGGCTGGTGACTGACCTTTTATACAAAAAATAAATAAATAAATAAATAAATTGAAAAAAGAAAAAAAATTTGACACTCTTGCCAACATTTTAGCGTTCTTGTTATTTTTCCATATTCTATACTTAC
>CM031607.1:59223412-59243412 GCA_018398815.1 Conus ventricosus | reverse complement strand
GGGGAAGGGGGGGGGAAAAAGGGGGGAAAGGGGGGGGGGGGAGGAAAAAAGGGGGGGGAGGGGGGGGGAGGGGGGAAGGGGGGGGGAAAAAAGGGGGGAGGAAGGGGGAAAAGAAAGGGGGGGGGGGAAAGGGGGGGGAAAAGGGGGGGGGGGGGGAGGGGGAGGGAAAGGGGGGGGGGGGGAAAAAAAAGGGGGGGAAGGGGGGGGGGGAAAAGGGGGGGGAGGGGGGGAGAAAAGGGGGGGAAAAGGGGGGGGGGGGGGCCCGGGGGGGGGGGGGGGGGGAGAAAGGGGGGGGGAAAAAAAAAAACCCTTTGGGGGGGGGAAGAAAGGGGGGGGGAGGGGGGGGGAAAAAAAAAGGGAAAAAAGGGAAAAAAAAAGGGGGGGGAAAATTAGGGGAAAAAAGGGGGGGGGGAAAAAAAGGGATTTAGACAGAAGGAAGGGGGGGAAAAAATTTTAAAAAAATTTCCCAAAAAGGGGGGGGGGGGGGGGGAAAAAAAAAACCCCCCTTTTTTTAAAAAAAAAATTTTTTTAAAAATTTTTTTTAAAAAAAAAAAAAAAAAAAACCCCCCCCCCCCCCCCCCAAAAAATTTTTTTCCCCCAAAAAAACCCCCCCAAAAAAAACCCCTTTTTTTTCCCTTTTTTTTTTTCCCCCCCCCCCCCCCCCCCCCCCCCCCTTTTTTTTTTTTTTTTTTAAAAACCCCCCCCCCCCAAACCCCCAAACCCCCCCCCCAAAAACCCCCCCAAAAAACCCCCTTTTTTTTTTTTCCCCCCCCCCCAAAAAAAACCCCCCTTTTTTTTCCCCCCCCCCCAAAAAAAAAAAAAACCCCCCCCCCCAAAAACCCCCCCCCCCTTTTTTTTAAAAAAACCCCCCCCCCCCCAAAAAAATTTTTTTAAAAATTTTTTTTTTTTTTTTTTTTAAAAAAAAAAAAAAAACCCCCCAATTTTTTTAAAATTTTTCCCAAAAAAAAATTTTTTTAAAAAAAACCCCCCCCCCCCCTTTTTTTTTTTTAAAAAAAAATTTTTTCCCCCCTTTTTTTTCCCCCCCCAAAACCCCCCCCTTTTTTTAAAAAAACCCCCCCCAAAAAAAAATTTTCCCGGGGTTTTTTCCCCCCTTTTTTTTTTCCCCCCCCCCCCCCCCCCCAAAAAAAAAAAAAATTTTTTTCCAAATTTTCCCCCCCCCCCCCCCCAAAAATTTTTTTTTTTTTCCCCAAAAAAACCCCCCAAAAAAAAAAAAACCCAAAAACCCTTTTTTTTCCCCCCAAAAACCCCCCCCAAAAACCCAAAAAAAAAAAAAAAAAAATCCTTTCAAATTTTTAAAAAAATCAAAAAAATTAAAAAAAAAAAAAACCCCCCCCCCCCCCCCCCCCCCCCCCTTTTCCCCCCTTTTTTAAAAACCCCAAAAAAAAAAAAATTTTTTTTTCCCCCCAAAAAATTTTTTTTAAATTTTTTTTTTTTTTCCCCCCCCCCCCCAAAAAAAAAACCCCCCCTTTTTTTAAAAAAAAAAATTTTTTAAACCTTCTTTTCCCCCTTTTTTTTTTTTAAAAAAAAAACCCCCCTTTTTTTTTTTTTTTTTTTTCCCCCCCCCAAAAAAAAAAAAAACCCCCCCCTTTTTTAAAAAAAAAAAAACCCTTTTTTAATTTTTCTTTTTTAAAACCAAAAAACCAAAAAAATTTTTTTTTAAAAATTTAAAACCCCCCTTTTTTTTTTTTTTTAAAAAAAAACCCAAATTTTTTAAAATTTTCCCCCCAAAAATTTTCCCAAAATTTTTTTTTCCCAAATTTTTAAAAAATTTTTTTAAAAAAAAATTTTTTTTTTCTTTTAAAAAAAATTTTTTTTTTGGGGTTTTTTTTTTTTCCCCCCCCAAGGGGGGTTTTTTTTTTTTTTTAAAGGGGGGGGGAAAAAACCCCTTTTTTTGGGTTTTTTTTTTTTGGGGGGGCCCGGGGGAAGGGGTTTTTTTTTTGGGTTTTTTGTTTTTTTTTGTTTAAAACCCCTTTTTTTTTTTTTTGGGGTTTTTTCCCCCCTTTTTTTTTTTTTGGGGGGTTTTTTTTTTTTTTTTTTTTTAAAAAGGGGGTTTTTTAAAAAAAAAAAAAAATTTGGGAAAAAATTTTTTGGGTTTTTTTTTAAAATTTTTTTAAAATTTTTTTTTAAAAAAAAGCCCTTTTGGGAAAAATTTTTTAAAAAATTTTTTTTTTTTTTTAAAAATTTCCCTTTTTCCAAAAGGGCAAAAAAATTTTTTTAAAAAAAAAAAAAACCCCTTGCCTTTTTTTTTTCCCAAAAAAAATTTAACATTTTTAACCCCCGGGGAAGGGGGGGTTCCCCTTTTTTTTTTAAAAAAAAAATTTTTCAATTTTTTTTTTTGGGAAAAAAAAAACCCCCCCCCTTTTAAAGGGGGTTAAAAAGGGCCCTGGGGCCCCCCCCCCCTGGGCCGGGGGGGGGTTTTGGGGAAATTTCCCTTTTTTCCCCCCCATTTTTTGGGGGGGGGGGTTTTTCCCCGGATTTTTTAAAAAAACCCCCCCTTTTGGGGGCCCCTTTTAAAAAAAAAAAAACCCGGAAAAACCCAAAAACCCGGGGGGTTTTTTTTAAAAAATTTGGGGGGGCCCCTTTTAACCTTCCCCAAAAAAAAACCCCCCCCTTTTTTTTCCCCAAAAAAAAAGGGGGGGGGGTTTGGGAAATTTTTTTAAAAAAAATTTTTTGGAATTTTTTTGGGGGTTTTTGGGGGGAAAATTTTTAAAAAGGGGGCCCCCTCCCCCCTTTTTAAAAAAAAATTTTTTCCCTTTTTACGAAATGGGATACTAAAGAACCTTCATGCCAGCGTATTGAAAGTTGGGTGTAATACAAGTTCATATAATATGATCTTGTTTCTATGATTGCAGGCAATGGTACGGAAAATGAGGATACAAAAGACATCTTCTCAGTATGAAAGTGGGGTGTAAACAAGGCGATGTTTGGCTCTATCCTCTTCTCCATCTGTTTGCAGCATGGCAAATGGAATCATTTGGAGACTCTGTCGAAGGGGTGTACGGATACATGCAGTTTTGTACAGATATCAAAGGTTTTTCAATCTGTAGTATCTCCAGGATTTTTAGCCATTTTAAGTGACTTCCTCTTCATGGACCGCCGTGCACTGACCGCACGTTCCCACGAAGGCATCCACTGCATACAGAACCGCTTTGGAACAGCCTGCAGGCGATTTGGCGGAACAGTCAGTCTTGGCAAGTCTGTGGCCATGTTCCAGCTCGCACCATCACCGGCTGGCATCGCTCCATCCGCATCATCTGTTGCCATCAACAGCACAGAGATCAGACCCGTGGACAGGCTCTGCTATCTAGGCAGCACAAACATAATATCACTGGACGCAGATGTGACACTACGAAGGGCAAAGTTCAGCGCTGCTTCTGGTAGGTTTACAATGAAACTGCGGGGAACTCACGGCATCAAAGCCTTCACAAAAATTGCCTGCACAGAGGTGTGATCTTAGCACCCTAATGTACTGCCTACCAACGACACCCAGCTAGTGTAAGGAGTCTATGAGCATTTTGTGTACAACGTCTGCAGCATCAATGTCAATGTTTCACTCATAGGTTGCTTGGTTCAAATTGTTTGCTCCAGTACAAATTGTCGCCTGGTAACAATGAGTACCGACACTGAAGGACAAAAGGTCATCCTGGTATAGAATGTAACTCAGGTGGCATTGTGTGCTGGTAGGTTACATATACATGACTACTGCTGAACAAAATGTCGACATTTGAATGTACAGTTTGGGACCGAGTTAAAACAGGTCATTGGTATCGTGCCAATTGAAGTATGCGAGGTGAAATAGGGGAAGATGAAAATGGTTATGTGATAGTCATTGGCGAATCTGGATTCAACACGCCATATGAAAAACGCCCGAAATCAATTCAAATGATGTATGTTCAAAACGCTGCAAGGTTCGCATAGACGTATTCCTCGGACCACTCGCCCCAACAGCATGGACACTGGTCCACCCATGATGACCCATTGCATTTCATACACTAACATCATCATCATCATCATTATTATCATCATCGACGTGTTCGTTGTCGTCGTCGTCGTAATCGTCGTCAGTTGAGATCACCGTTGTTTTCACATCACAGTATAGGCAAAGTAAAGCATGTCAAAGACAAGACTTACTTGTTGACGTCAACACTACCACCATCATCATCACAAACACCAGAACTCATCACTGCCTTTGGTAAAACTTGCACCATCTTTGAAAAAGCAGATTATCACCGTTATCTCTCTATTTCCTTTATATACATATATTACATATACATATATTATACATATATACATAAAAATTACTATAAGAAAGTGTAGGTCAGACTTTACCCCCGATCCATACACTAATACATGGCGACAATGTGTTCCACATGGACACAATTATGCAACTTCCCCAGTAGGAAATTCACTTAGGTGCCCGGGTGACATTTTGTGCCCAACATCGGTACAGAGTATCATCAGGGGTGAATTTGTAACCTATGTGACATTTTGTGCCGCTAAAGTCGATAAGGCATTTCATCCGGGGTGACATTTTGAACCGAGGTGACATTTGTCAAGCAACATAAACCCCAATTGCCCAAGAGGACCAATTTAAGCGTTTTCTCCGCCCTGCCTACCCACCGGGCGGACTGTCAGGAGGTGGCATCAATCACCAGTGCGGCATGCGTTTAGACCCGAAGGCCACCGCTTAACAAATGAATGACACTGTTGCTCTTGTTGACAAGTAAATCACTATGGCAAGTAACAAACAAACGAAGGAAGGAATGGATGAATGAGTGAATCAATCAATGATCAATAAATGAACGGATAAAATAATAATCATCCGGGTTTCTGATTGGATAACTGATGACTCCATCAAAGCTATCAGAGCCTTTGTCAGCCAAATAGATTACAAATCCGAAAACACTATTCATGGAAAACCTTGGGCTAAACATAAAATAGCTTTTGCAAAAACACACACACACACACACACACACAAAGAGAGAGAGAGAGAGAGAGAGAGAGAGGAGAGAGAGGAGAGAGAGAGAGAGAGGAGAGAGGAGGGGAGAGAGAGAGAGAGTGAGAGAGGGAAGGGGTGGTGTCAGGGTGAACAAAGCGGAAGGGAGGAGGGGGCAGTAATTTTGTGGGAAGGAGGGCAGGAGGGGTTTGGGGGGTCGATGTTATTCATAGAGATGGGTCTTTAGAGAAGGTGAAAAAGACCGTTGATAGAAGGAATGCCTAATGGTGAAGGGGAAGCTTTTCAAGACCGGTAGGAGAGACAGCTCTCCCCAAAAAGGGCTTTTGTTCTAGTAGAAGGAATACGGGGGAATGCGATTACCCAATGAAGTACGGGGATTTGGAGATGGAGCGCAGAGAGGTAAGGGTTTTATCTTGGTGACAAATAAAACACACGGCGCGACAGAAAGACGGCGCAGCTTATACCGTGCTGGCTACACCGCTGGTTTAGGTTTCAATGAGTTATTCATGAAACCATCCCTGTGCAAACACAGAGCTGTTCTGCTTACTATTCCAAGGGTAGCAAACAAGTTGTGGATTGATACTGACCTCAGAAAAAAAGAGGTACAACCTCGCGTTTCTTATGTTACGGCCTACCCGAAAGCCTGACGGTGATTATTTGAAAACAGGTCGAGAAACTGCATTTACTGGATTCTTTTCCCCGACAGAAATGCCGAAAACCTTGAACCGTTAAAAACAAAATCATTTTTTTTTACGTTGTCAATAATAACAGTACGCACGCAATGCCCCACATGCTGCAGCCTAGTTTCCCAAAAGGCACGGCCAGAACTAAAGCAACACAAGTTGCGACTCCCCCGTGACTGAAGATTAAAAATATAAACCCTTTAAATTGCTGAAAAGGGGAGCGCAACAGCATGATTTATAGAAAACACTCTGCGCAAGTTTTCTTCTGATGCAGAAATTCGTAAAGATGGATTCAGCTGGTGCGAACAGCGGGTCAGACCTTAAGCTTTCCTTCAGTACTACAAGCTTGTATGGGCTGGGTTTTTCAGTTTGCTCTCTGCATGTTTAACTCCACTGTTGGCCTGTCTTGTTTGGGACTGCCCTTTGTAGTTTTTGATGAAAATGAGTTTAAAAAAAAATAATAATAACCAGATGCAGTACTTGACAATGCTTAAACTGCACTCTGCAAAGTTTAGACATATTTGGACCAGTAGTCATATACGTTTGCGGTAATTCTCTCCTCTCTCTCTCTCCTCTCTCTCTCTCTCATCTCTCTCTCTCCTCTCTCTCTCTCTCTCTCTCTCCCTCTCTCTCCCCCCTCTCTCCCTCCCCCTCCCTCTCTCTCTCTCTCTCTCTCTCTCTCTCTCTCTCTCTCTCTGTCTCTCTCTCTCTCCTCTCTCTCTCTCTCTGTTCCTGTTCTATGAAATGACATATCAACCCCAAGCTCTGTTGATCTGGAAATAAAATCCCGTGCAAAATGTGACTGAGTATTTATTGAAGCTTGGGTGGTTTCAGCTTGGTGCATGTACACGGGGCCTTCAGTTCCATGACGGGCCTCAGGGTAGGAGTGGCCTGACTGCCTTTTTCATCGGCCTCTCTCTGGGAAGGGCTGTCATGGCAGCCCCTCCACTGGGATCCAGTGATGGAGGGAACAACCCTGTCACCCATCATGCATGAGCACATACTGTATAGACAACTACATTAGAGAAAGAAGAACAACTACAATTTTTTTTTGGTTTAAATGCCAAAGTTTTTACCCTGAACTAAAACGCATGTACCCTTTAGCTGCCTGCATGGTTCAGGTCCATTGTCCACATACAAACAACAGGAATCGATAAACTCTGGTTGTCCATTCATAGTGCTCTTTAGTTCTTAGATAAACCAAGGAACAAAGCTGTTATTTGCACAGCGCCTACCATTTTTTTTTAACAAATACACGAATACCCGCTATTGCGTACACTGCAATTCATTCGCTAAACTCACAAACCGATGGAAACTCGTTGATGGATGCACGCTTGGCCTCTGCTTCAGGTGCTGATGTGAGGGACACTCCAAAGAACTCAGGCCTACCGCTACTTGTGCAGGAATCTGGAACCATCCTTTGATCCGATTTCACACAGCAGGTCGGCACCAAAATTAATCAGCTCGTTGTTGATTTTCCAACCGAGATTCATTCATTTGATGCAGCATTTTTCTCGTGTTATTTAGCTGACAGACACACAAATACACCAACAAACAAACCGTGGCAAAAACAACACACACACAAAAAACAAACAAACTCCGAGGTGAGCATAGTAATTAACACCAATTAATAGTTTTACTGCATATACAGTGTTGTTCCACTATCACCCAAAACGTCACAAACCAACAATGAACATGCCCTTAAGGCTTCCGCTGGCAACTATAAAAAGTAGCATTGACCTGCTATGCTGGTAGAAATCAATCTTTACGTGTGTTACTATATCATAATATTACATTTATTCTCCTCTCCCTTCCCACCCTTCACCCCCCCCCCCCCCCCCCACACACACACACACACACATAGAAATACATAAACAAAGTAAAATTAAACAAACAGCAGTGATATTCAAAATGAGATGGTGATGTAAAAAAAAACAAAATGACATTAGACAACAAACTGGATTATAAGATAATTATGCTTGTGCAAAATAAAGATATTACGAACTCGTTTTATATTACAAACCTGACCTGTGCATTTAGTTCTCAACATTCTTGGAGAACAATTTATGTTGAAGTTATATTGGAGACAATATCTCCAAAGACACCGTCACTCTCATCTGAGTATTTCGTTGTCCATGGATTTATTTATCTGCACTGTAAACAATTGCAATTTCATTGAAAGATAAATAAATACTTGATTATGGGCCAGTCCATAGAACGATGATCAAATAAAAATGATTTATGTTTGAAGGCAGCGCCTATCTTTCCATTCCATCAGACCTCTCTGACCCTGCGATCAGAGGGAATCGTTCATGTGACCGACAGGCCAGCAGTCCACTATCAAAGGGGAGACTGACTGTCTGTTTGGTGAAATCGTCTACATTATCACCGTCAAAATGTCCATGGCCCACCACACCTAATCCTGTCTTATCAACACCATCATCATGTCATTCATCATCGTCGTCGTCGTTGTCGTCGTCGTTGTCATCATCATCATCATCATTCTCAGCACCACCAGTGCCCTCTCCCACCACCATCCTCGTCATCATGATCATTATCATGATCATGATCATCATCATCATCATCATCATCATCATCGTCATCATCACCACCACCACCACCACCCCATCATCGCCATCATCATCATCATCATCATCATCATCATCATCATCATCTCTATCAGAAATGTCGTTCACATCGTCTCTTTCACTTGCTACTGTTGCCGTTGTCGCAAAAACAACTGTGGTAGCAATGACATCATGATTATTGTCATCATCATTGTTCTAAACATCGTCGTTTCTCCCCCGCAAAGGAGGATATGTCCGCACCAGAGTCTGTTGACTGGCGGTTTGTCAACAAGATCACAGAAAGAAAACTACGGTACTGATTTTACCAACACGTAATGGAAAGAAGAAATGGGTCTAAGGACGAAGCTATTTAATTTTAGTGAGGTCTGTTCAACATGGACAGAGATCTAAACGTTTTTCCAAGTGGCCATCTGCCTAACTGCCGGGATAGCTCGTTGGCAGAGCACGGACTCGTAATCTTGATAATCCTGGGATTGCTGGTTCGAATCTCTGCCGGGCCGTTTCGGTACAAAGGGGAGTTTTCCCTCGGGGTTAACATGAGGTCTGACTCCATTTCCCATACAGTCCTTCGAATGAGACTATAAACCGAGGTTCCGTGTATGAGCACACGCATAACATCTTGCACACACGTAAAATCCCATCACCAACTTTCGGAAGAGAAAGCGAGTTTGGCCGTTGGTATGGATGACACGTCCCCACATAGCATGCACTCGGCGTGAAAAATCGAAAGAATAAGAGTTTTTTAAAACTGAATGAACGATATTGACTGAATGACACGGGAAACGACTGAATGAAGCGCCAGCAGGCAGCTCTTCAGTCGGCTCTACCCAGGTAGGCAGCCCGTTGTGAAAACGAGAATACGAACTGTAAAACACTTAGAGCTTGGTCCTCTAACCGAGGATAGGCGCTATATGAGTACCATTGATAAATAGGAAGAGGGTTGGTGGATGAGCATTTGAGCAGCGCACTGGAACCTCTTCATTGCAGCCTGCTCGCCTCATCCAGTCAGTATAATGAGCACCAGCATATTTACACTGTGCACGTGTACGCTTTTAAAATCATTGTGAATGCTGACTTATTTCAACGTTATTTTAGATAACCCAGCGCAAGAAGAGGTCTTCCTTTTAAAGTTGGTTGCACGTTACGTCTTCATTCTGTTCCCCTTGTGCCCATCTTTTTAGCAGCCGTCCTTAACCGTAAACCACAACTGCCAAAGTGGTGACAGTTCTTTCATTGATCAGGTTCTTCAATTTCACAGAGACTGCGCACATCGGCATTGTGGAAGGGTGCTTCCAGGCTGGGCAACGCTAACTCTAAATACGTGTCTGGTCAGTAACCATAGCGTGACAACAACACAATTTATAAACAGAAATGTGAAAGCAGACAACTGCATATCAAAATTGTTTGTTTAGCTGCATAAATACTAAATACTGATGTTATATGTTCACTATCTTCCGCTGCGAAACAAGTCAACGGCAATGGTATGTACATAGTGCCTACCAACGGGCAATAGTATGTACGTAGTGCCTACCAACGGGCAATGGTATGTACATAGTGCCTACCAACGGGCAATAGTATGTACGTAGTGCCTACCAACGGGCAATAGTATGTACATAGTGCCTACCAACGGGCAATGGTACGTACATAGTGCCTACCAACGGGCAATAGTATGTACATAGTGACTACCGACGGGCAATAGTATGTACATAGTGCCTACCAATTGGTGAAAAACATTAGTAGCAAACGTTGTTGCTTACATGGTGCCTTTCAATCACTAAATGAGTCGTGGAGTGTCAATGAATACATCTTGCCTTCGAACTGCTAAATAGATCAAGCTTTGCTGTATATACAATATGTCCCCACTTTCGAATGAAGTCAGGGGTGTTGGTTGTATACATAATACCTTCCAACATCTGAATAATTCAGCACACAGTGCTGAATGCATAGTATTTTTCAATGGTTAAGTAGGTCAGCAAGTAATTCAGCATATATCATATGTTTTCATTGTCAAATAAGTCATAAAGTATTGCAGCCTACGCGTACCTTCAAACAGCTAAACATACCTACAAGGAATGCTGTGCACACACACACACACACACACACACACACACACACACACACACACACACACACACACACGCACCACGTACCACAGCACGCACGCACGCACGCACGCACGCACGCACGCACGCACACACACAAGAGGGGGGGGGGAGAGGAGAGAGAGAAGGAGAGAGAGAGAGAGAGAGAGAGAGAGAGAGAGAGAGAGATAGAGAGAGGAGAGATTATTATACATACTCATTTCTTACACATTTGAGTCCACACACACACACACACACACCACACACACACACACACACAACACACAACACGAGACAGTATGATTATATAGGCTCGCGTTTCACACAT
This sequence comes from Conus ventricosus, assembly GCA_018398815.1. NCBI lineage: Eukaryota > Metazoa > Mollusca > Gastropoda > Neogastropoda > Conidae > Conus > Conus ventricosus. Next base: position 59,232,754 of record CM031607.1, on the reverse strand, counting down.
ACTAGTCAATAATTCCATAATTCATGCTATGCTCTGTGTAGAACAACGGCATGTTAACAGACCAAAGATCGTTCCCTTTGCTGACATTTAAACAAACAAAAAAGTGTTCAGGTGCCTTGCCTTTTTAATTCAGACATGGTCTGATCTAAACACTTGGCTATCAATGACAGATTTATGATCTTTTCACAATCTGTTAGAAAACAAAAAATGGTTAACACTTAATGATCGGGCGCTGCAATTTCCAGTTGAGGCGTTGCCACTTATCATTCATGCTCTGTGGTCAACTGACTGACACAATGACAGATTTGCAATCGTGTCCTAACCCTGCTAGGGTTAAAAAGTATGCGTTGCACGTGCGCTGTGCCTTCGAATTCCATCAGAAGTGACTCCCTCACAACGATCAGGAAATCACTTGCTTGACCGCCTCTAGGCTGTCTGTCTGTGTGTGGCAATCTGTCAACAGGCCTGCCCTTCAGCAAACAAATGATAGATATGACAGTCTTGTATCCCTTGATCCCTCGACTCAGAACCGTTCTCCCTTGCCATACCCCACTGCTGCTAAAGTAGTGAAAGATTCCTTCATGAATCTGACTTTTTCACTTTCACAGAAAATGAGCGTTTTTGCTTTTTGCTAAAAGGAAACATTTTGTGTTAGACGGCGCTTTCAGAAAATGTTAAGTCAATACAGAAACTATTACTTTAAATCATTGCAGGCTTTTCTTTAAAAAAAAAAAAGGTTATGAAGAAAACACAGAAAGAGGGTTGCCGCATAAATAGTGCCTTCAGTTGGTGCACAGAAACAAGCATACATGTAGCTTATTTTTTTTATCCCTCCTCCCCACCCCCCTTATTATCATTATTTTTTTGTCTTTTGTTTTTGTTTTTCCTTTTTTTGTAAAGACGGTCTTTTTTCCCCATCCAGCTCTCACGCACCATGCAAGTCTGTATGTTATATTGCTACTAATGGACATTTTCTTGCTGACTTTTTTGTGTGTATCCTCCAACCTCCAAGTTTTGTTCACATCTTTTTTTTCAAATTGTGTGTGTGTGTGTGTGTGTGTGTGTGTGTGTGTGTGTGTGTGTGTGTGTGTGTGTGTGTGTGTGTTGTGTGTGTGCTGCATCCTGCCACCTTTAACTTACTAAGTACATCAGCAAATCCTGCGTCCTACGTAATGGCTTCTATCTATTGTAATCTGTGGAATATATATATTATATATATATATATATATATATATATATATATATATATATATATATATATATATATCTTGCTCAGATATCTAAAAGTAATGACCCATCAACTGTTGATATACAAAACTGACACCAATTCCATCTGTACATCATGCTGTGTTCTGTTGACTGACAAAACTGACGAGTGAACGATCACACCCTGAAACCATCATTTGACAGAAAACTAGAATGCGTTGTATGTTCGCCATGCTTTTCAGTGTCACTAGAAGGCATTCCCAGTCAGAGATCAGTGATTCATTTACCTGATGGTTGGTCTGGTCTGTTAGTCTCTAGGGATATACTAGAACGCCGGCCTCTCTGTTGATCTTGGGGCTGAATGATGGAGGTAGAGATCTCTACTCTCTTCCATCCCTTAAATTCACACATGACTCAGATTTCCTGTTGTCACTGAAAATGACGGTGTAGTCGACAACTTGATAGGTGGCATGCCCACTTGAGAGCCCAGGCGAAACTGAATCCAGCTTCTTTGAAGAAGATTAATAACACTTGACTGGGTCTTTTTTCGGAACAACTATAGAATTTGAAGATAATGTAGTAAAGACCAAAACAAAAGGGGGGTCAAAAGGAAACAAAAACAATGCACAACGTTTTGACTCTTACAGTCTTTTTTCAAGTCAAGCCTGCTCTTCTTTGAAGAAGACCTGTGGAGAGAAGATTTCAAGGCTTAGGGAATGTATAGCTTTTTTTTTATTAATTCATTGACAACAAATCTGAAGGCTGCTGGCATGCTAGCTATATTGTGACTATTAATGTCATACAGACAATAAACCTTGAATCTGCAAATATAGTGATACTGATCTGCTCAAGAAATCAACCTGTATTCCATATAAAGTGCTTTTACTTGCAAAAAATTAGACACTTGCATGTATAAAGCCTTTATGTGCTGAATAAATCATCGGATCTTGCTGTTTACATGGGACTTTCGCGTTACAAAGAAATCAACAAATAATGTTGCATACTTAAACCTTTTCATTTTCTGAACAAATATGATATACCCTGCTGCATACACATTGCCTTGCAATTGGTAATTTGAGACTGGTATTGAATGCATACTAGTAATACAAAGTCTCTATAACCAAGGAATGAATGAACAATTTCGAGTAAATGTTCTCTGAAACGGCCCAAAATGAACTTCGTTCACCATGCTATGTTCTGTGGAACATCAAGCAAATGAATGTTTTACTACCGTTCCCTAAACATGCTGGTAAACAGGAAAACAGTTATACACGCTGCTCATGCAGCATGCCTTTCAATACAATCACAGACCACTCCCTATGGCGATCAGAGAATCATTCGCTCTGCTGCCTCCCACGTCTGTCCGTCTCCTGGGGTCTGCCGACGTGACAGCCCACGATTAGCACTGGCCCCACGACTGAATGATGGAGATGCCAATCTCTGGTTCCCTGGCTTCCCCCTATTCAATAGTCTCTCCTGGACATACACCACAGCATCCAAAATGGTGAACTCCTTTCGTGAATGAAAGGGTTATGGGCAACAACGTTGCTTTGTTTGTTGTTGTTGTTGTTCTTGTTGTTGTTGATTTTTGTTAGGCAGTCCTTGCCTAAAAACTGACGTCTGTTCAATAACCACATTGGCACTTCAGCACCTGATTGGATTAACGCCGTTACAACTGAAATCTGATCTCAGCTGTTGAATTGGTGGTGCATATTGTGCGCTGCTGCATATAGTGTTTAGGTTTGCAGGAAAAACAAAGTGTTGACATACATACATAGCGTGTCCCATGCAGTACAGACATAACTCCCTCATGCAGCAAACATGACGTCTCCCAACTGCTAAATAAAAGAGCAAGCCTTGCAGCAAATTGAAAACTTTCATTGGTGAAACTGCTACACACTTGATGCTACATTTTCTAAATATATAAATTAACGAGCCTTGCTGTATACATATATTGCATTCCAATACCTGAATCCATTTTGATTTAGCAACAAAGTAATCTACAGCTGCTATTAATGTTGAATAACCTACCTACCATTGAGTGACAATGATCCCCTAGTACTGATAAAAAAAATCCAGTTACCATGCTGTGCTCTGTATATAGAGAAATCGATCAGGTATGAACGATCTTTTCCTAAACTTATTGTTACAAGTATTGCTATTACTATTATTACCATAGAATAACTGCAATTTTGTTCAAAATCTGCTGTTTTTGTTTAATTTCCTGAAAACCCATTCCTTCTCAGTCATCAGGACATATTATGCGTTTGACAGACTGTCTTATCTGTATGTCTCTGGGGTTCTGTAGATATGTCAACCAGTCCACAAAGACTGGAATCAAATCATCCAGATGACAGTCTGTGCTCCCCTTGCTCCTTTCTATTCATTGGCCTGTTGTGGCCATAACTCACAACTGCCAGTTCAGTGAAGTTTTGTCTTCATGAGTCAACTGTTTCTTTTACACGAGTACGTCTGTTGAGTTTTGTGATAATCACCTACAAGGCGAATTTGCAGGCAGAGTATGTCTGTTCAATTATGTTAGCAACGTAACAATGCAACTGTTTGTGGAAAAAAAATGTTTGTAGAAGTTGTTCGCTACATACCCTTTTGTTGCCACAAAGAAGTATTAACGCTTCATACATTTTCACCCTTAATTATTGTACAGACAAGAAACATTGATGTAGCATGCATATTGCTTCCCCGCTTCAAAATACATCAACAATCCTTGCAAATGGCCAATACATTTTGCTGCATAAAGGGACGTATTTTACTTGCCATGGGAATTCCAAGAGCAATGTTGCATAGCTCTTGTAATCATTTGCTAAATCCATTAACATGCCTTGATGCATACATTGAGTATTTACGTAGCTGTTAATAGCACGACTAATCTTGTTGCGTATAAATGGCCTTGGATGAAAAATAAATTCAGCAGCTGCAAAACACAGCAAATACAGATCCTATGTATAAAGAATGATCCCACAATCGTTAGCAAACTTTTAGACCTTACAAACTGACAAAGCTGAAAGACACACACCGGGGTTTCATCCGTAAATCAACAAACCGATAACAGATCAACGATCGTTTCTTCTAAAAAGAAAAAGACAAACGTTATGAATTTTACTTGATGAAGCGTGTTGCACGTGCGCCGTGCCTCTCCATGCCATCAGAAGCCACTCCCTCAGGGGCGACGATCAATGGATCATTCGCTTGGTAGCCTCCTTCGTCTGTCTGTCTCCGTGAATGCACCGACATGCCAGGCCCTCCACTGACCCTGGGGTCAAATGATTGAGATGACAGTCTCTGCTTCTCTCATTCATGTGATTGAGATGAGTCTCTGCTTCCTCACTCCTGTGATGGAGATGACAGTCTCTGCTTCCCTCACTCCTGTGATGGAGATGACAGTCTCTGCTTCCCTCACTCTGGTGATGGAGATGACAGTCTCTGCTTCCCTCACTCCTGTGATGGAGATGACAGTCTCTGCTTCCCTCACTCCTGTGATGGAGATGACAGTCTCTGCTTCCCTCACTCCTGTGATGGAGATGACAGTCTCTGCTTTCCTCACTCCTGTGATGGAGATGACAGTCTCTGCTTTCCTCACTCTGGTGATTGAGATGACAGTCTCTGCTTCCCTCACTCTGGTGATGGAGATGACAGTCTCTGCTTTCCTCACTCTGGTGATTGAGATGACAGTCTCTGCTTCCCTCACTCCTGTGATGGAGATGACAGTCTCTGCTTTATTTACTCCTGCTTCTCTAGCTGCCACTCTTGGTCAAAATGCACAAATGGAAAGCAGATGTCATTTTATGATTTGACTGGGTGTGTTTCGTTTTGTTATCAAAATTCTTCCATTTAAAACAAAAAAGAGCAATTTCTGCTGAGTTAAAAGAGCTGATTCAACTGTGCTGAAGTCTTCATGACCCCATATTTTCTGCTCAGTCAGCACTGCCATACGCCAAAGTCCCCCTCCTCACCCCACTCAGCCCCCATCCCCCTTCTCCTCTCCCCGCCCCCCCCCCCCCCCCCTTTCTTTTTAAATTAAGAAACAAAACCCTTTAGATCTGAGATTTCAAACGGTGCGTGAGTGCGTATTCATAACTCAATGAACCTATTTTTCAGCTCCACGTTCTCTCTCTGTGCACACTATGTAGAGCATCTGTTTGGGTTCAGTCGTGAGCACTTTGTTCCTGACTTTAGCTCTGTGTTGGCAGTTTTGGGGTTTATAGCCACAAGAGGCCAATGAAAAGAATGGAGCAGGGGGAGCACAGACTGTCCTCTCCATGATCTGATTTCAATCATCGCAGACAGGCTGGCATATCCATGGAGCCCCAGAGATAAACAGATGAGACAGGTATTTAAGATAAGAATACTTTATGATTTGTGGATTTAGGGAATGATCGTTCATTTTTCATTGGTTTCTCTATATACAGAGCGCAGCATGGTGAAATTTTTTTAAAGATTTCTATCAGTATTAGCAAATAATTGTTAACGAAAACTGATTTAGCCGTTAGACTGAAATATGCATACAGTAATGCTCGTTAATGTATGAACAAGAAGTAGCACTGTGTGTGTAGCATCCTGTTAAAAACTGTTTAGCCAACCCCAACACAGCAAGGCTTGCTGATTTATTACGCAGAACGTGTAACATATTATGCGCCAATGAGAAACGTCTGTATTCCATAGGAAACAACATGTCTGAACATAAAACTTTATTTTCTACAAACCAAGAGATTAGAAATACAGCAGCCTAAATCAGATTTCAGTTTTAACAGCGTTAAGTCAAAAGATTATTGAAGCGCCACTGTACTTATTGAACAGAGGGCAAGAACTGCGTAATTTCATTTTAACTCATAAATCGTTCAGTCATGAACGCAGTTCGCCACTTTGGAAGCTGTGGTGTTGTCCAGGAGAGACTACTGACTAGAGGGAACCAAGGGAACCAGAGATTGGCATCTCCATCATTCAGTCGTGGGACCAGTGCTAATCGTGGGGCTGTCACGTCGGCAGACCCCAGGAGACGGACAGACGTGGGAGGCAGCAGAGCGAATGATTCTCTGATCGCCATGAGGAGTGGTCTGTGATTGTATTGAAAGGCATGCTGCATGAGCAGCGTGTTTAATTATTTTTCTGTTTACTGGCGGGTTTAGGGAACGATTGTAAATCTGCCTTTGCTTTGTCGTACTAAAGAATACAGTATGGTGGACGAATTTATATTATTCACTTAATTATTTCATGGAAGTGTTTCACGTTGTTGTTTACTAATTCCTTGATAATAGAAGCTTTATATCATTACTATGCTTCCAACACGAGACATGAGTTAGAAACTGAAAGACAACTTGTGTGCAATACGTTTTCTTGATTTTGTTCAGAAAATGAAAAGTTTTAATTGTGCTACAATCTTTGTTGATTTATCTGTAAAGCAAACGTCCTGTGTGCATCACAAGTTTCGACATTCATTGAGTAATAATAATAATAATGTATAATACTTATATAGCGCATTTCTTGTTGTACAACTCAATGCGCTTACATCCACCATTTGCACTTATTCAAACAATATTCATGCACACAGCAAAAAGAAAATACACAATTGCAGACGCACCTACATGCATAAACTGCCTCACCAAACTAGTTGTGGAAATTTAGGAGAGATCTAGTCATCTACAGAAGAGAATAGGCCTTTTTGAAGAGGTAAGTTTTGAGCTGAGATTTAAAAGAAGAAAGAGTAGGCTGATTACGAAGGTCTTCAGGGAGGGAGTTCCAAATAGAAGGTGCTCTAAAACTGAAGGCTCTTTCGCCAACAGATTTCAGAGAACGCTTAGGGATTTTCAAAAGTTTTTGTGAAGAAGAGCGAAGGGTACGAGAGCTTTGGTAGGTGCAGACAGAAGAAGAGAGATAGTGAGGAAGAGATTCATTGAAGTGGCGGAAAGCAAGAACTGCCAGTTTAAATTGCCACCGATACTGTATGGGAAGCCAGTGCAGTTCGATCAGCATGGGAGTGATGTGCTCACACCTCCTCCTCTTCAAAACAAGTCGTGCAGCGCTATTTTGGACTCTCTGCAGCCGAGCAATCTGTTCTGTGGGAAGCCCAGCATAAACAGAGTTGCAGTAGTCCAATCTTGACATCACCATGGCACAGACTAGCCTGACAGCTACTTCGCTGGATATAAAGCGTCGGATGGAAGCAATACGTCTCAGCTCTAAAAAGGATGAGCGACAAACTACAGATATTTGATTCTGCATGGTCAGACACTGATCAATGGTAACACCAAGGTATTTGACAGACTTATTGAAAGGTAATTCAGTACCATCAACAACCATTGACTCTGACTCAACGAGTTTGAGGCAGGAGGAGGTTCCAACGGGCATGACTTCAGTCTTTTCACAATCCACTCCTGCACACTGCTGATACACCGAGACACCCCAGATTGAACAGAAACAAACTCATCAGGTGTGACACTCTTAGAAAGTTCAGTGTCATCAGCATACTTGTGAAAATCACAATCATGGTCCGAGATAACATCCGACAAGGGCTGTGAGTACAATGTAAACAACACTGGGCCCAATACTGACCCCTGTGGTACTCCATACAAAAGAGGTGACAAAGTAGACCTTACACCACCCACAACCACCGCCTGCGACCTATCTCTGATGTATGATTCGAACCACTGAAGAACTATCCCATCAACACCAAAAGTGACCCTAAGCCTTTCAAGTAAAGTAGTGTGATCTAGCATATCAAAGGCAGCACTCAGATCAAGCAAGGCTACGAGAGAAACAAGTTTACTGTCGGATTTGCACAGTAAACAGTCCAGTACGCTCAATACAGCAGTCTCAGTGCTATGATTCTTCCTATAAGCAGACTGACAGGCCTCAAGAAGACCATGGTCTGAAAGATGAATCTGAAGCTGCTTCAGCACAACTCTTTCCAGGATTTTTGAGAGGAATGGGAGGTTGGACACCGGTCTATAGTTCTTTAACTTATAAAGGTCGAGTCCTGGCTTTTTCAAGAGAGGGGTAACCATTGCCTGCTTAAACTGAGGAGGCACTATGCCTGACGAGAGAGATTTGTTTACAATGTTTGTAATCACAGGAATCAAATGAGAGGCACACCGTTTAAGGAGGGAAGTAGGGATGGGGTCAAGGACACAACTTTTGCTGGAGGATTCACTTATGAGATCGCTGATCAGTTTTCATTCACTGGATTAAAAGTACAAAAAGGTGGTCCATGAAAGTTTATGGTAAGGTTGGCATGGATACAGTGAACAAGGTGGCGGTGTTGTTGAACGGTGGTAATGGGATCAGCGTGGTGTGTTTGGAGGTTTATCCCGAGTTTATTGTGTAGTCTGTATGATTCGTCTTCTTTGATTTGGCTGCAGTGGTTGTGAATGAGTTTGTTAGGTGCATAAATGACCTGTCTGAATCTTGAGGCAGTGGCTATGGCCATGATGATTGCAGTTGGTTGTTCGAGCAGCGACAAGCAGGAGTACTGTCGAGCAAGGGGAGGGGAAGGGGGGGGGGGGGGGTTATCGACACATCCAGAGGGGGGTCAACTCGATTCCCTCCCGTACTGAAAGATCCCGAGCGAGGATGGGGGTGGGGGTGGGGTGCGTATCGATCATGGGCAGTATATGCCGCATGAGAAACATGCTCCCTTCAACAGTAGTCTAAATTATTCTCTTCCTTTGTTTTCAAAAGCTGTAGATAAATCCTCTCTGATTTGAAAAACAAAATCAACATGTATCACATATTGACTATGTTCCTGAAAAAAAAAGTTTTAAATCAGAATTTTAACACTCTTTGTGGCTGCCATTTTACAACATAAAACACCCAGAACTATTTTAATTTTGTTGACTGCGTCTAACTGCACATTTGCCCTGTACTACCTTTTTTTCTCTTTCTTATTTTTTTTTTTCAATGAACAAATCTCATTCACAGGTTCTACCAACACCCTTTGCAAGGTGAGTTCAAACCGACCAGTCACAACAATAACAACAGTGAACTGTGGTCGTCAGATACAGCAAATCCCTCACGTCATTCCCACTGCCTACAGGAAACCCCTGACGTGAGTTTATCGGAAGATGGACAGATCAGCCAGTCCCCCTTCAAATCAAGGCTCTTCCAGGAGCAGATCAGATGAAC
>CM031607.1:59200912-59215912 GCA_018398815.1 Conus ventricosus | reverse complement strand
TTAAAGATCATGCAATCGATGTTACGGTGTCAAAGATCATGCAATTGATGTTGTGGTGTTAAAGATCATGCAATCATGTTACGGTGTTAAGGACCATGCAATCGATGTTACGGTGTTAAAGACCATGCAATCGATGTTACGGTGCTAAAGATCATGCAATCGATGTTACGGTGTTAAAGATCGTGCAATCGATGTTACGGTGTTAAGATCATACAGTCAATGTTACGGTGTTAAGGACCATGCGATCGATGTTACGGTGTTAAAGATCATGCAATCGATGTTACGGTGTTAAAGATCGTGCAATCGATGTTACGGTGTTAAGGACCATGCAGTCGAGGTTACGGTGTCAAAGATCATGCAGTCGATGTTACGGTTCTGTGCGTTACGGGAGGACGAAAATACGCCACGTATGTTAGATTATTTAGACGGGAGACGGGCTTTGGCCAGCAACCCATAAGTACCTATCGAACCGTGGTGATGGACCCAGGGCCGATGAAGAGTCCGTATTGACCGCGGCAGAGGGAACGTCTGTGGCACCAGGCACCATCTGCCGTGGTTAGCGCTGTGGGCTGCAGGCAGTGAGCCTCAGAATCGAATCCCAGCAGAAGCATATCTTTGTGGGGTTATTCAATCCTGGGTTGCTTCTATCCTGACTTGTGGAATGTTCTGTGGGCTCAGATGGGGAGTCTGGAACCCACTCAGTCGAGCTTCAGCAGCTTTAATACAAGCGTCTTCGAGAGTGTTGTTCAAACTCCCTTTCCAATGCCGTGGTGTGTATCAGTGCTGAAGATGGCGGTAGGAATCTAATCATGAAATGGGGTCCAGAGTACTCACGTGTCATGTAGTCTGTGACCAAAGTGGAATTCTACAACATCTTCTCTCTCACTCTTTTTTTTTTTTTTTCCTTTTTCATCAAACCAAAACATCAGATTCTATAGCCCTTGATGCCCTGATGTAGTGATGATATCGGTGAGGACTTTCCCTCCAGAGACATTAGTGCTTTAGAGCAGTTCGTGTCTGGGGTAAACACTGCCAGCACGTTCATGAGGGTGAACATTCCGAGTGCTTTAACCTTTTTCCTACTTTCCCCCTTCACCAAGCACTCGGGGACGTTACCGTTTCTTGTGCACTGGGGGGAAACAGGCAGAATCTTATTAGAAAGGATTTCCTTTTTAACCCCCAACCCTCAAAGACTACGCTTATTTCTTTCTATCGAAGATGAAGAGAATTTTAAAGGAAAGAAGCTGAATCATTAAGTAAGTAGATAAATAAAAGTAAACAAATAAACGAATAAATACATAAATAGATAAATGAATAATGAAATAGATAAATAGATGAATCATATCTGGATCGTGTACACTTTATCGTCCTTTGTTCATATGTCCTTTTTCTTCATAAATATTCAGAGATCTGTCGGTCTACGTGATTCGCCGAACGTTCTCACCTTCCTTTTGATTGGTTGCAGAAGCGCTCAGAGTTCACGTTGCATATTCATTGTCATTCCATGCATGTCACAGTTGTCTCCCTGACTGGGAGGATGGAGCGAAGAGGGATGGGAGACGGGGAAGGATGTCAGATGGTAAGGAGTAAAACGGTGGAGGGCAAAAGGTCGTCCACTCACGCTGTCTCCCCGTCCAACCAATCGTTTGTCATCGACAGTAACGAAGCCCGCAGATGTAGCATGTCTCGAGGATTGACGGGTTGAGGACACTCGGTATTAGGCATTGATTGGTCTCAAGGATTGACGGGTTGAGACACTCGGTATTAAGCGTTGACATGTCTCAAGGATTGACGGGTTGAGACACCCGGTATTAAGCGTTGACATGTCTCAAAGGATTGACGGGTTGAGACACCCGGTATTAGGCTTGATTGGTCTCAAGGATTGACGGGTTGAGACACTCGGTATTAAGCGTTGACATGTCTCAAGGATTGACGGGTTGAGACACCCCGTATTAAGCGTTGACATGTCTCAAGGATTGACGGGTTGAGACACCCCGTATTAAGCGTTGACATGTCTCAAGGATTGACGGGTTGAGACACTCGGTATTAGGCATTGATTGGTCTCAAGGATTGACGGGTTGAGACACTCAGTATTAAGCGTTGACATGTCTCAAGGATTGACGGTTGAGACACCCCGTATTAAGCGTTGACATGTCTCAAGGATTGACGGGTTGAGACACTCGGTATTAAGCGTTGACATGTCTCAACGATTGACGGGTTGAGACACTCGGTATTAGGCATTGATTGGTCTCAAGGATTGACGGGTTGAGACACCCGGTATTAAGCGTTGACATGTCTCAAGGATTGACTGGTTGAGACACTTGGTATTAGACGTTGATTGTCTCAAGGATTGACGGGTTGAGACACCCGGTATTAAGCGTTGACATGTCTCAAGGATTGACTGGTTGAGACACCTGGTATTAAGCATTGACATGTCTCAAGGATTGACGGGTTGAGACACTCGAGCGGTATTTAGCATTGACTAGACCAGTCTGCAATCTTGAGAGTGGCAAGATGGCAGATTAGAACCGTGTTCCTTTCGGGTTATCTCCCCTCTTGCTTGGAATATTGCTGACGATGTCCAATCAGAATGTTTTCTCAGATCAGGAGTAGAGAACCTATGTGTGCCTTACTTTCCTCCCAAAATGGCAACTGTTTTCTCTCATGCCGATTCCATTATAAATTGAATCATAGAGTGTATACATTGGTTTAAAAAAACACACGAATGATTGAAACAATGAACTGCACATGCAACGTAGAAGCGCATCGTGATTATATGAAATCAGCGAAGGGTGGAAAATGGAGAGAAACCAGTTTGGTCAAGCATCAGCGAGTATGTGACGACCCATCCGCACGATCGGTAAGAGTAAACGTGTCTTCGGGGTCGAACACCAAAGATTCACGCAGGTGTATTTGGCCAGTATTATGCGTCAGTGTCCAACTGTTTCTGTCTGACTGCCGCAACAGTTTCATTCTGTGATCATCTCACAGTGACTTCCATTCCTTTGTGCGAGTGGTAGGCAGGCGTTCGTGCCCTCTAGACAGAGAGTGCGCGCATGAAAGAAGGTGAAATGTCAACGCATGCAGGTGACTTCACTGTGTGTCTTTGCCGTGGCTGTCCACGTCTGTGGGGTGCGTACACGCACACATGACTGAACACGGCTCAAACACTGTCAATTTGTTCTACGTCTGCAGGTCGCTTAACGGATGAGTAGATTGTGTTTTGCAGTTGCTGAATCAGGACAGACACATGTGAATGCCACCAAAATGACTCGACAGCAGTGCAGAGTCTCAGCTGGTGAGTGTCCTCACCAGGACCTGATGTTGGTACTTTTTCGTGGACTCCTATTGCAATGAGATTCTTCTGACACAAAGAGGCCTGAGTATAGCTTTTGTATGGGATGGCTTTGTAAGGGGGGGGGGGGGGGGGGGGGAGCGGAGTATGCGGCTGGTACCAAGGCCAGTGGGGCTGGACAAGCAGTGGAAGTTGGACAGAACCAAAAAGTATGCGCCATGAAATTGCAGGTTTGTGGCTCGTCATCCACGATGTCTTTCTAAAGTGCCACATGTATTTTTTCTGGGCAATCAGAACTCTTTTTTTTTTATCTGATTATGACGTGACAGTTAATCCCAACTTGTGCCTTTTGCCCCCCCCCCCCCCACCCCCCCCCCCACCCCCGTCCTCCACCTCCAGATCCACCTACACCCTTTTCTGTTTCCTGATAAGACACTGTGCACGTGATATACGGACTTTCGGGTTTTTCTTTCTTTGCCACAGAAGAATGGAAAGGTCACCTTCGAATAACTTACAAGAATACTGGACAGAAATGTATCAGCCAGGGCTACTTTTCGCTGTATTTACCCCTTCTTTATTTTTTCCTTTCCTACTTTTTTTTTCCTTTCCTTAATTTCCCCTTCTTGTTATCCTCTCTTTTTTTTTTCTTTTTTTTTTTTTTGTTGTACTTTTTTCTTCTTTCCGTAATTACCCCTTTCTTGTCATCTTCTTCCCACTTTCCATTTTTTCCCCCTGATTTTTCTTACCATATCCTTTTGTTTGACCTCCTTTTAATTATTCTTCCCTTTTCCCTGCAGTTTCCCTGTTTTTCCTGCTTTTCGTTGACCTTTCCCCTCTTTTCCCTGCTGACCTACTCTTCCATCTTGTCCTGCATTTCTCTACACTTCTTTTACCCAACGTTTTCCTCCTATTCCGTCCATTTTCTACTTTTCTCCCACTTTCCTCATTTCCCTCCCTACATCGTGTCCCCTTTTCCCCTGTTTTTTTTTTTTTTTTTTGACACTTTCCCACCCATACGTTTCTTTTCGACTTTTTCCCTGCTTTTAAAAAAATACTTTTCTTTGCTTTACTCACTTTTCTTACTTTCCACAATTATTTTCCAACTGCTCCCTATTTCATAACCTCTTTTCCCCGCTTTGTAGTTTGGTTCCATGCTCTATCCTCTTTTTTTTAAACATCCTTACTTTTCCTACTTTCCCTACTTTTCCCGACCTTTTTCCTTTTTTCCCCCCTACTTTCCCCTGTTTTCTAACTGGTTTCAGTTTCCCCTATTTTTGCTCCTGTAGTTCCCGCCCAACCCCCCCCCCCCCCCTTCCCCCCCCCCCCCCCCCCCCCCCCCCCCCCCCCCCCCGACCTTTTGACGTCCACCAACTATTTCCAGCTTTTGCATGATTTTCATCTTTTCCCTTCTTTTCTGGACCTTTCCCCTATCTTTCCTGTTTTCCCGTCTTTTCCCTAAAAGTTCCCATTTCCCTACTTTTTCCTCCTGTTTCGCTGGGTTTTTTTTTTTTTCCTGTTTTCCTGCCCCTAACTATTTCCTGCTTGTCCATACTTTTTGCCCATGTTCCGTACATTTTGTTTTTGTTCTTCTTCCCTCTGTCCCTTTCTCTCCATTTTTCTTACTTTTCCTTACTCCCATTCCCCTTTCCCCCCCCTTCCCCCATTCCCCCCTTTCCTAGCCTTTTCCTTGCTTTCCCCACCTAATTTCCCTCACTATTTTCAGACTTTTCTCTCCCTTTCTCTGTTTCCACTTTTCTCCTCCCTTTTTTTCTGATTTTCTCCGCTTCTGCCTCTTTCCCCCCACATTCTCTACTTTTTCCTATCTCTCCATACTTTATCTTACCCCCCCCCCCCCTCTCCCTCGCCCACCCCCCCCCCTGTTTTCTTTTTCCTTCTTTTTCTCTACTTTATTTCCGATCTCCTCCGTACTTTATCAGCTGCCCCTGCTCCCAGATTTCCCTTTAGCTACATTGCTCCCACGCTGCTCCTTCTGGCAGCATACACAGCTACATCCAGCCTTCCATTACCTTTTTTCCCCCTATGTTTCCCTACTTTCCCCACACACCCTTTCCTATGAATACCCTGTCGCTTCCGCCTGTCCCCAAACAGTTGTCAGTTGGTTTTCAATGTCGCTGTTTCGTTGCAACATGTTTTTTTAAGCTGCTGGGAACGTGGTATGCGTCAGTGCAAAACGAGGAAACGTGTCTGTGCAAGCGTAACAGAATCTGAAGGCAAATATAGTGGTTAAAAAAAAAACCAGCTATCATCCTTGACAAAGATAGCGAAAAGATGGTGTGTGTGTTGGGGGGGGGGGGGGGGGGGGGGGGGGGAGGGGAGAAGTTGTTACTTTGAAGATTGCAAGTATTTCAGTTAGGATCACAACTGATTTTCTGGAGGACATAACTTTTTTTTTCTCCTGTTTTGCTGAAGATAACTACTGTCTTCCATGTTTTCTTTGAGGATGACAAATGTTTTCCCTTTTACCTTCGGAATGATAACTGTTCTCCTTGTGTTCTTGAGGAAAACGAGTTACAAATATCACCTCGAGAAAACAGCTTTAAGTACTGTTTGCTGTAACAAGGAATGGGTGGGGGAAAAAAAAAACAGTTGTCATCCAAGGATCACATCTGTTTTCCTGTGACCGTTATTTTCCTGAAGAGTAATAGCCATTTTTCCCGCAAAAATTACGGAAACATAATTGAGATCTGTACGGATATGACAGATGATAACTGTTTTCCTTGTACAAATATGGAAAATACAAGAGATCCGTACCAAAAACAAAACCAAAAATTTTGAAGAAGAAAAATAACAGAAGAAAAACTTTTATCCCAAGAAAAAACGGCTGTATTCCTCAGGGATAATCGAATAACACTGTTCTTTTGCAGAACACCTGTTATGAGGAACAAAGGGAAACCACCATCATCGGCTGATGACGCTTAGTATGCTCCCTTACGTGGTGGATGGGAAAACAATTGCCACTCTGTTCCTCCCCTTTCGCACCTTCTTCTCCCTCCCTCTCCACCCCCCCCCCCCCCCCACACCCCACACACACACACACTTCTCTGCTGTCTTTCTACCTCCATATCCTGGCCTGTAGATAGCGTAAGGCTTATATGACGTGAATGTCACCATATACTCGTTACCTGTGTGTGCGATGGCGAACTTTATATGTTCTCTGAGGCTGTTTTTGTTTTGCCTTGTGTGTGTGTGTGTGTGTGTGTGTGTGTGTGTGTGTGTGCCTTGTGTGTGTGTGTGTGTGTGTGTGTGTGTGTGTGTGTGTGTGTGTCTTGTGTGTGTGTGTGTGTGTGTGTGTGTGTGTGTGTGTGTTTCTCCCCATTGACTGACTCAGTGGCTATATTCCTCTGTTCCCACGCCGTCCGTTCAGATCATTCTGCATACATCCACATTTAGACTGGTTATTTTATTATGAGAGCAGGGGGGGAGAGGGAGAGGAGAGAGAGAGAGAGAGAGAGAGAGAGAGAGAGAGAGAGAGAGAGAGAGAGAGAGAGAGAGAGGGCGGACGGACGGACATAAAGACAGACAGACAGAGATGCGACTGTGTATGTGTGTAGAGAGACGGCAGAAGAACGGGCGTGGGGGAGGGGAGAGAGAGAAGAGGAGAGAGGGGGTGGGGGAGAGGCGGAGGGAGCGGGTGTATCAATCTTCATCGCCATCAAATGTGAGGTCATGCACAGTGACAGCAGGTAAGATATCACGTGCAACGACGACACTCACAGAGAACCATATGCAGAGAGAGGGAGAGCGGGGGCTGGGGTGAGGGTGGGGATTGTGGGTTGGGGGTGGGGGGAGGGGGTCTTGCGGTTTCTACAGCGTCAAAATCGATCCTGTATATATCTTTGTTGAAAGTAATGGCCATCACCAACCAAGGTTATTTCAAACACCCTCTAAGTGCATTGAAACAGCATCCGTTTCCCCACAAAATCTGCGACCAAGAGAAAAAGGTGAATATTTCCGAGAAAACTCGAGAAATCACTACTGCTGGATCATCCCCCATGGACTCTGCTGTAGAGTGTTTTTATGTCAAACGTCGTGTGACCCCCAACACTCTATAGCCCTTTTGACAGTGAGCGCCTCAATGTACAGAATGCACGACCAATCATCCTCATCTTTTAACAGACACAGTTATGCCAGAAAAGAGTGATTAGGATGTGGT
Organism: Conus ventricosus; assembly: GCA_018398815.1. Lineage (NCBI taxonomy): Eukaryota > Metazoa > Mollusca > Gastropoda > Neogastropoda > Conidae > Conus > Conus ventricosus. Next base: position 59,208,443 of record CM031607.1, on the reverse strand, counting down.
GGCTGAAATCGTTTCTTCTTTACAGCCACCAATGGCAGTTGGCAGGAATTCTTAAGGGATGGTCATTTAAAGAAAAAATACTGATTAAGTTGTTTGCGAGTGTAAGTTTTGTTGCTAGATATCGCTCAGGTACATATAACTATGAACGTTGTGCGTGAGAACAGTTTTGGGATAGATGATCTAGATGATTTCCATGTGGTGCCAGCATTTTTAGCAAGATGATCAGCCACCTCATTGTTTTTAATGCCAATTTGGCTGTGAATAAAAAATAAATAAAATTTTGTAGCTATCCGGTTTCAGGGGAGAGATTTTTTTGTTTTAAATGGCAGAATGCTTAAGTTAGCTTTGTCTCCATAACTGAACGGGAATAAAAGAGAATGGAGAATTTTGTTTGCACTAGTAGACCACCCTGAATTCACCAGTGTATTTAGAGTTCTCAGACGGAAATTATTTTGAAAATGTTTGAGTAGAAGCAGTTGAACAAGAAGCAGCAAAATTAATCTCTTTCTCAGAGTTGAGAGACGGCCAATACGTATTATTGAAAGGACTGAATTTTTAACATCAACTTCTGCAGAAAAGATCTTGTATTCCAGACAGCTGAAAGGAGTCCCGAGGAAAGAGACAAGACCGAAGCGGGTCTCGGTGTTAAAAAACGTCGATGGCCGATCGTCTTGGAACGTGGAAATATCACAAATCAAAATCAACATCAGCATGTTTCTACTTGGAAAGAATACATTCTTAAGGGAGGAACAACTTGTAGTCGGACAATTTTTGCTGTTTAAAGGACAGGTTCAAAGTTGGTGTAATACAGTCTCGCTCTACGGGTTTTTTTTTATCTCCATATACGGGCAATACACAGGGGTGAATTTTGAGCTTCCCCACACTGGCTCAAAAGCCATAGATGGAGAGTTTTGAATTCAAAGTCTTGGAGAACCATAAAATGTAGTGAGTCAAATCGCCGTCATATGTAGAACAAATTCAAGCCATGTAAAGATGCTAATCAATTTTCTAATCAACATCCCATATTTGTGTGCAACACGACTGAGAGAGTGAATAATGTTCAGTGCTTCTTTCTAAGTAATGGGTGTGATTTCTGAAGTCGAGCTAGACACCGAAAATACCTCCCAGAAATGTGACCTCTTTCACAGATGCAACATTGGATTTTTTCAGACGAATGGCAGAGTCGTCCGAAATTCTGAAAATGAACACACTGGGTTTTCGTAGATGAATATATATATATATATATATATATATATATATATATATATATATATATATATATATATATATATATATAATGCTGAACCGACTTGCATGACATGAATGTTAAATAACAAAAACCGCTCTATGCATGTAACATTAAAATGAATACAAAATTAAACCGTTCTTTATACATTGTGAAAAGAAATATGAATTTCCTACTTTAACTATATTTTTTACAGGATGAACGACTCTCGCTTGAACCCCATCTTTAATGGGTGACATGTTTACGTCAATGTCAGATTGAAACCGTTCCTTGTGGGGTGACTTCACATATAATGTTAAAGGGTGACATGTTTACGTCAATGTCAGATTGAAACCGTTCTTTATGGGGTGACTTTATATAAATATTAAAGGGTGAGATGTTTTTACAATGTCAGATTGAAACCGTTCTTTATGGGGTGACTTTACATGAATGTTAAAGGGTGACATGTTTACGTCAATGTCAGATTGAAACGGATTGAATCCCATCTTTAAAGGGTGACATGTTCACGTCAATGTCAGATTGAAACCGTTCTTTATGGGATGATTTACATGAATGTTAAATGGTGACATGTTTACGTCAATGTCAGATTGAAACGGCTTGAATCCCATCTTTTAAAGGTAACATGTTTACGTCAATGTCATAATTATGTAAACCGTTCTCTATAGGGTGACTTTACATGAATGTTAGGTTTAAACATTCTTTATAACGCGACTTCAAACAAACAACGGATAAAATCTGTTCTTTGCAAGGTGACATTAAAGGAACGTCTGATCAAGATTGTTTTTCAGAAGGTGACGACATATACATACCTATGCATCCACACACACACACACAACACACACACACACACCACACACACACACACACACACCACACATATATATATATATATATATATATATATATATATGTGTGTGTGTGTGTGTGTGTGTGTGTGTGTGTGTGTGTGTGTGTGTGCGTGTGTGTGTGGGACACAGGTGATGGTGACTGCGAGCGTAGAGAAGACAGAAGGCGGTGGAAATCAATAAGACGGACAGTCACGTCAGCTTGTTTTTGCTCCGCTCACTGCTGCTAATTCCTCCACCGTCTCCTTTTCTCCCCCTGTCTTTCTCTCAGCTTTGTTAATGTGCTTGTTTTTCTTATTCCCTTAACCTCTCCTGTCTGCCTTGTGTTGTGTGCTTGTTTGTATTACAGAATGTCAACCTGTTAAGACACGGGTTCAGTCCAGTACCTGTAATAGTGTCACCCTGTTGAAAATGGCTTGAGTATTTGTGTACTGTCAACACGCAAAGAACGAGCCCAATTTGATGTCATATAAAGTCACCTTGAAAGAAAGATTTTCATCTTCATTTGATAATGTTCACCTGTAAAGAGCGAGTTTTATCTTATATTTGTATGGTGTCACCCTGAAATGAGCGGTTTTGACCTGATATCTAAATAATGCCATCTTGAAGAGAAACAATTTTCGATTGACGTTTATGTTACTCAGAAAGAACGATTTGAATGTGACATTCATATAATGTCATCCTATAAAGAACGGTTTTAACCTGGTATTCATATAATGTCATCCTCTGAAGAACGATTATAATCTTACATTTATTGTGATGTCACACAGAAAAGAACGGTTTGGTTTAGCATTTATGTACACACGCACACGCACACGAACACACACACACACACACACACACACACACACACACACACACACACACACACACACACACACTAGCGCGCGCACGTCGTATGCAAGCACCACGTGCACGTGCGTATGCAAGCACCACGTGCATGCATGTATCACACACAACACACACACACACACACACACACACACACACACACACACACACACACACACGTAAGTGGTCGTCAGTACACAAAATAGTTCAATCGATCAATACACAGTACAGTATAGAGGGCCAATACACAACACAGTTAAGGTCAAACGTTAAGGTTAAAGTCTCATACCATTCAGGCCGTAGGCACAATGAACTGTCAGAGGTTTGCTCTGCTCAGGCCAGGGCATGATGGAGGATAATTGAGTCCATCTCTCTTTTTCTACTGCCACGAATCTGACTTGAATTAGATACCCATTTATCGCTGTATTGACACAAGAGGGTTTTTGAAGCCTAAAGAAAATCCAACCTAAAATTGATTGGAACTCACGACGTCAGCTCTGAAGGTAATTCTCTAACTCTCAGATCAATTGATTTATCAGCTTGTTTATGTACACTCTCTAACCCTCAGATCTATTGATTTATCGCTTTATTTGTTTACACTCTCTAACCCCCAGATCTATTAATTTATCTGTTTACGTATTTACACTCCCTAACCCTCAGATCTGTTGATTTATCACTTTATTCATATACACTCTCTAACCCTCAGATCTATTGATGTATCACTTTATTTATTTACACTCTCTAACCCTCAGATCTGTTGATTTATCACTTTATTCATTTACACTCTCGAACCCACAGATCTATTGATTTATCTATTTATCCATTTACACTCTCTAACTCTCAGATCTATTGATTCATCAGTTTATTCATGTGCACTTTCTAACTCTCAGACCTATTGATCTATCTGCTTATTTATTTATGATAAACGGTGTCATGCACACATGGGGCTGCATTACCGATTCATGAGAACGTCAGTTTGGTCACCTGTGGGTGTTTTTTTGTTGTGTTGTTTTTGTTTTTGTTGTTATTTTGTTTTTTGTATTTTTTGCTTCCCGTGGGTCGGACGTGCTGGTTGGGACAGATGGAGAGAATGAAGGAGACAGATTCACTGCCACGTGTCTTCGTGTGGGATGGGTAGAGACCGAGGGAATGCGTGATCGCGAGGCGGGGGGGGGGGGGGGGGGGGGAGGGGGGGAGGGGAGGGGGGGAGGGGGGGGTAGCGTGTTCCACGTGTTGTGGTGGAGGGAGAGGGAAGTGCGGTGAAGATTTTGTGGCATGTCTGTTCGTTCAGTTGATTTTAATGAATTTATGGGTCTTTTCTTCATTTGGTTTGTGATGAATTGTATATGGGTCTTTTCTTCATTTGGTTTGTGATGAATTGTATGGGTCTTTTCCTCATTTGGTTTGTGATGAATTGTATATGGGTCTTTCTTCATTTGGTTGTGATGATATGGTATGGGTACTTTTCTTCATTTGGTTTGTGATGAATTGTATGGGTCTTTTCCTCATTTTGTTTGTGATGAATTGTATAAGGGTCTTCTCTTCATTTTCTTTGTGATGAATTGTATGGGTCTTTTCTTCATTTGTTTGTGATGAATTGTATAAGGGTCTTCTCTTCATTTTCTTTGTGATTAATTGTATGGGTCTTTCTTCATTTGTTGTGATGAATTGTATGGGTCTTTTCTTCATTTTGTTTGTGATGAATTGTATGGGTCTTTTCTTCATTTTGTTTGTGATGAATTGTATGGGTCTTTTCTTCATTTTGTTTGTGATGAATTGCATGGGTCTTTTCTTGATTTTGTTTGTGATGAATTATACAATATGGGTCTTTTCTTGATTTGGTTTGTTAGGTTTTGGTTTGGTTTGGTTTGGTTTGGTTTCTATTCCATTTTTGTCTTGTTCCAGTGTCTATTTATGGGTAATACGTTTTATATTTCTGTTCGATCATTTCTTTTCCGTCTCCTTCCCTTTATCATCATTATAATTATCATGATCATTATCATTATTATCATTATCATTATAAACATTACTATTACTATCAGTATTATTATTATTATAAACGAGATGAGGAAGAGGGAAGGAAAGAGGAAAGAGTCGACGAAAAAAAAAAAAAAACTTCACAAAAGTCGACATCCTTATTTCATAATTCAGTCACTTCCCACATTTGGAAATCATTAACACGTGTCGCCTATGGTTCTGCATGTATCATATGAGAGAGGAGAGAGAGAGAGAGAGAGAGGAGAGAGAGAGAGGAGAGAGAGAGAGAGAGAGAGAGAGAGATGTAATGTCTAGTCCATTCATGTGGGAAAGAGAGAAGCGCCCCCCCCCCACCACACACACACACACACACACACACACACACACACACACACACACACCACAACACACACACACACACACCACACACACACACACACACACACACACACACACACCATCTTCTTTTCCACTGCGCATATTTCAAAAATAAAAATCCTGACTTCCTGCAACTTGATGGCACGTGTATTTTTCAGAACTTACCAGGTCTTGTTTCTTTTGTTAATTCCTTGATGATTAGTCCAATGGGCTCTTTTTTGTAACAAGTGTTCCTACAGATATGAGCGCTTAACATTTTGGTTATACCAGATATCCTGTACTCCTTTATGTTTTAATACTTGCTTTGGGCTAATGTTAATTGTAAAGAATTTTAGTATGAATCACTATATATAGCTAATTGTTCGTAACAAATCTCTTATCGGTCCATCAACACACACGCGCGCACACACACACACACACACACCACACACACACACACACACACACACACACACACACACACACACACACGCACGCACGCACGCACGCACGCACGCACGCATACACACGGTATTTCCCTAACTCTGTCTAAAATCACTTTATGTGAATAGACGTTAAATTGAAGAACGAACGAACGAACACACACACACCGAGAGACCAAACCAGACCAGACCAGACCAGACCAGACAGACAAACAGACAGAGCTATTTCAATGACTAGCTGATTTCAATGGGAAGAGAGAGGGGAAGATTAGGGGGAGAGGAGAGAGAGAGAGAGAGAGAGAGAGAGAGAGAGAGAGAGAGAGAGAGAGAGAGAGAGAGAGAGAAGAGAGAGAGAGAGTCAGACACACAGACAGATGGAGATAGGGAGACTTTTAAGTTCATTCCGACTTCCCAGAGGAGCACTACTCCGGTACCGAGTGTACCCCACGAGGACCAGACCTAATCAGTCTGGCTCTGCTACGGTGGGAACCACTTTCATCACGCCCTAATGTTCTGTGTTGGGGGCACCCATAATATTTATTCGGCTTGCGCGAAAAATCAATTGGACAAAGGTCAGTCTAAGCGGCTTTGGTCTGGTCTGAACTCGCACGCACTTGTGGCCGAGCGGACAGTGTGCTCTTTGTAGGAAGCGAAGAAATCTCATCTTCGGGGTTCGAGTTTGGCACGAGATGGGATTTTTTTCCCCCGTCGATCCTTTTCCCCCCATGCCATCTTAAGTGATGATCAAAGTGCTAGTCTTTCGGACAGATGGAAAACAAATTGAGATACTGTGCGTGATTTGTTCGTGGCATGCATTAAAGATACCATGGCTAGAACGGTCGTGTTCTGCTGAAATGGAAATTAGAACGCTCAGTTTGATAGGCAAGTGAAAACAAACAGATAAACGCAACGCATATTTTAGGGACATTTTCCATTTGTCATGCTTTCTTGTTTTATTATTTGTAATGTTTCAGTATTTTCTTCGTTTATTATTAATTTGTTATTGACTTTTCTTTGCCATTTAGTTATGTTTGTAAGTTGTTGATTTTAAGTCTGCACATGTGTTCCTAGGACTGTTATATGTAATTTTGTTGTCCTTTATGCTACTGTACAAATTCAGACGTTTGCTCATGTCATACTCATTATTGCAAAAAAAAAAAAAAAAAGGTAAACGTTTTGTTCAAGAAAGGGAAAAAAGCATACTCATACAAACACAAAAGTATAGGTCCATCGGAATAATGCACAGATAAATACATTGACAATGCAAGTGTACAGCATCGTACAAAACAGTACAATACAATGCTATAAAACATAGTACAGCTACGTACAAAACTGTGTGATACTATTAGAATCAGATGATTTTTGCAAATCGGTTTATATCTGAAACAGTACGACACTTTCCTCACACTTGAATCGGGTAAAAGTTTTACTCACCCTGGGATCGGAGTAAAGCTTCACTATCACTTAAAATTTAAAAAAAAAAGCTCACAACACACTTGAATCTGAATAAAGCTGACCTCACACTTAAAGCTGAAAGCAACTCTTGTATTGGAATAAATCTTCACTCAAACTTGAGCCAAAGTAAAATCCACACGCACATTTGATTCGAAATTAAGCCTCCCTCACACTTGCGTCAAAATAAAGCATTATTCACACTCGCTTTTGCTTGAATCGGATTAATAAGGCCTTACTCGCACCTGAATCGAATTAAACTTTTTTCCCACTTGAATCGAAATGAATTTTCACTCACACTTGAAAAAAATAAGAAGCTTCAGTCATATTTGAATCAGAATCAACCGGCTATCAAACGTAAATTGATTCATTAGGATTAA
>CM031607.1:59188412-59195912 GCA_018398815.1 Conus ventricosus | reverse complement strand
CCCCATGCTGTTCAAAACAGGATGAAATCTTCTCAAATAATGTTTAGTTCTCCTTCTGAAATAATACCCTTTGCAAATCGATGTTTCATCAATCGGCGTCACCATAGTCAGATAAGTGGACGCCCTCAATTATGGACTCTGAAGACAGCTGCACAGAAAACGTCACTGTATGCTTCGGTACCGAGAAATTGTCCCTCGTCACAAGTCCGTCCAACCAGCAGTCTCTGTACATCTGGATCAAAATGGCCATTGATTCAACTCAACATTTCTCACACACACAAAAAAAGAAGAGAGAGAGAGAGAGAGAGAGAGAGAGAGAGGAGAGAGAGAGAGTTAATTTTCTTCCTCTTCGAAGCTTGTTTCTTTTCTATTCTTTTCTCTTCCTTCCTTTTTTTGCCTTTTCTGCTCCTATCTTTTTTTTTTCCTGATCGTTTTCTATCTTTTAGTCTTTCTCTCTGTTCAAAACCCCTTCAATTTCTTCCTCTTCTAAGCTTACTCCTTTTCTCTTCCTTTCCTTTCCTTTTTTTTTTTTTTAATCTTCTCTTCTTTTTGCTTTTCCTTTTTTTCTGTCTTTCAGTCTTTCTATTTTCTTTCCCTCCTTCCTTCCTTCCTTCCTTCCCCATTTCCTTCTTTGCTTATTTCCGTGTTCTATTCCTTTTTTTTCTTTATTTTTTCTTTTTCTTTTTTTTTTTTTTGGGGGGGGGGGGGGGGGGGAAGGGGGGTATCTCTTTCACGTTAGTGCCGGGGAATGTTGCGGATGGGGATGGGGATGGGGATGGGGGTGGGGGTGGGGGTAGGGGTGGGGGCAAGTCTTTTTGTGCAAACAACTCTCCCGCCTTCAGTCAGTTCTGTGCTGATACCTTCCTCTTTTTTATCACTCTCTTTGACTCTGCGCCCCCCCCCCACCTCCCTACTCCCCCCCTCCTCCCCTCCCCCTTTTTTTTCAAACAATATAATCATGACATGTCAGATTTTTGTTGCAATCTGGCTGTTAGGCAGTGAAAACTGTACTCACTGTCCAGCGTGGGTTGCAGTTGTCCATTCCGCTGTGTCTGTTTGTCTAAATATCATTTCAAGTGTATTTTGATTTTTTTTTTTTTTTACATATAAACGTTTTTCATTATTTTTCTGAAGTTTTGTTTTTGTTTTTGTTTTTTGCTCATTCATCTGGGAGTGAGAAACCAAGCAGATAATGTAGCGCTCTCAGAACGATGCAGTCTTCTCCCGCCACAAAGATAGATACCAGTTGAGCTGTCATGTTATGACATGCATTTGGTTGTTTGTTTGTTTGCTTGCTTGCTTTTGTTTGCTTGTTTGTTTGTTGTTGTTTTTTCTCCAGAATTGATCTTTTTTCCCATAATTCGATCTGTTCAGGGTGTGATTTTTTTCATGTGGGTGAGAGAGCTCTTAGGATGATGTCCTGTTTGGTCATGTTTATGTTGATGTAAACTATGAAACAATAAACTTCCCTGGTCTATGTGAAGTATAGAATTCACTGTTACTTCACCCTAGGTTTGTGATATTGACTGGTTTATAGTAATATAAACGATCAAACTCACTGTTACTTCGCCCTAGCTCTTTGATATTTGACTGGCTTATGACAATATAACCTATCAAAGTATAAACTTCCCTGTCCTATGCAAAGTGCATAGGATTCACGGTTACTTCACCCTTTTTCTTGAAAACGGTGAGGGGATAGTTGGGGATGGGTGGGTGGGAGTTAGCATTCAATCCGTTTGTTTGCTCGCTCGTTTGTGTGTGTGTGTGTGTGGTGTGTGTGTGGTGTGTGTGTGTGTGTGTGTGTGTGTGTGTGTGTGTGTGTGTGTGTGTGTGTGTGTTTGTTTGTTTGTTTGTTTGTTTGTGTGTTTGTGTGTTTGTGTGTTTGAGTGTCCGCAGCCAGATCTCGGGTGTTTTGAGACGGACTGAACTGAAATGTATGTATGCAGCTGCCTTATGACTGTGGCATGGGGGGCTGATAAAAAAAAAGGGGGGTTCCAGAGTTTATTGATGGCTCCAAACATCTCACTCTCATTGTAGGGGGCACTCAGATCTCCGGTGATTTGCGACTGACCGAATGTTTATTTTATCTGAATGACCGAATGTTTATTTTATCTGAATGACCGAATGTTTATTTTACCTGAATGACCGAATGTTTATTTTATCTGAAACTTTCTTTTGGTCCACCCGGTTTATTAAAAAAATAGATAAATAAATAACGAAAAACAAAACAAAAGAATATAAACATAGGAAGGAGAGTCGACAAGCCCTTCTAGATAGAGGGGTTAATGTGTGTGTGTGTGTGTGTGTGTGTGTGTGTGTGTGTGTGTGTGTGTGTGTGTGTGTGTGTGTGTGTGTGTGTTCGTGTGTGTGTGCGTGCGTGCGTGCGTGCATGTGTGCGTGCGTGCGGGCGTGCGTGCGGGCGTGTGTGTGTGTGTGTGTGTGTGTGTGTGTGTGTGTGTGTGTGTGTGTGTGTGTGTGTGGTGTGCGCGCATGTGTGCGCTTGCTTGCTTGCTTGCTTGCTTGCAATCATTCGATTTTTTTTTATTTTTTTTTTTTTACAATTCCAAACCTTTCAAATTTGCTTATCTGTATCAGGTTGGTTATGTTGTCTGGAGAGTTTGGTAGAAACATTTAAGACATTGGACAGAATAACCCATTTTATTACAGTTATTTCTAGCGTACGTTGTTTTATTACATTGCAAAAATTTGATGCCTTTGGATTTTCCTCTCATGTTCATTTCGTCCAACTGTGGACTCTCTGGCCACAGTTGGACGACCTGGACTTTGCTGACGACCTAGCTCTACTCTCGCACACCCAGCAGGAGATGCAGGAAAAGACCAGCATCGTGGCATAGTCGGGTAGATAGATAGATAGATAGATAGATAGATAGATAGATAGATAGATAGATGGGTAGGTGGGTAGGCAGGTAGGTAGCAGGTAGATATGTAGGCGAGTACGGGTAGATAGATAGAGAGATGGGTAGGTAGGTAGACAGGTGGGTGCGGGTAGGTAGATAAGTAGCTAGATAGATAGACAGATAAAATAGATAAATAGATGGGTAGGTAGACAAGTGGCACGGGTAGGTAGGTAACTAGATAGATAGGTAGATAGATAGAAAAGTAGACAGGGAAGGCAGATAGATAGGTAGATTGATTGATCGATACTGCTTAAACATAATACCCGCAGATAGATAGATAGATAGATAGATAGACAGACAGACAGACAGACAGACAGATAGATACTGCTTAACATGATACCAAAAACCTTTACGCAAAGAACAAAAAGATGGACAAACAAGGCGGGAGTGATTCACCTTGTCTACATCCGCAATTTAATATTAAAAGAAGAGGTCAGATTTCCGTTAACCCGAAGAACGCAATGTATACCACTCGTAAACATTGATATCTCCCTGTGCCCCCTTGGCCAAAAGAAAAGTTTGTTTTTTTTTATTTTAAAAAGGGAGGGGGGGGGGGGGAACGGGGGTTGAGGGGAGAAGGGCGTGGGGAGGCGGGAAGGAGGGGGTTGCACGAAAAATAAAACTGCGACGAAGAGAAACGCAAAATTGATTTGGTATGGCTTGACCGTTTTGTTGTCAGTCCGTTATTGATCGTCCGCTGTCTAACGGCGTTCTCCTCTTCGTCTCTCTCTTCTTCCTGCCTTTGACATATTGGGAGAGGATGGAGGAGGGGTAGTGGGAGGGAGGTGGGTGGGTAGGAAGGGGAGGAGAGGTAGTGGGGGTGGGTGGGGAAGGGCGATGTGGGAGTGGGGTGGGGTGGTGGGGGTAGAGGACATAAAGCCGACGACCACTCCAACAAACATTGAGGTCTAAAAATAATGCCAGAACAAGAGGGCTCCGGCTTCATGCGGTCTTCACCTGTGCTCTCTGTCTACAGTCTGTCTGTCTGTCTGTCTGTCTGTCTCCATCTCTCTCTCTCTCTCTCTCTCTCTCTCTCTCTCTCTCTCTCTCTCTCTCTCTCTCTCTCTCTCTCTCTCTCCCCTCTTTGATTGCCTGTCTGTCTGTTTTCGTCATTCTTTGTCGCTTTTTCTGTCTGTGTCGAGGTCTGTGTCTGTCCATATATTAATGCTTGTGTCTGTGTGCCTGTGTGTCTAAGTGTCTGTTTCTGTCTCTGTTTACCTGCCTGTCTCTCTGTCTTTGTCACTGTCTCTGTCTGCCTATCTATACGTCTGTCTTTCTCTGTCTGTCTGTCTGTCTGTCTGTCTGTCTGTCTGTCTGTCTTCCTCTCTCTCTCTCTCTCTCTCTCTCTCTCTCTCTCTCTCTCTAACATACATACTAGCCCACCCACTCGGCGCACATCTATCTATCTCTCTATCTCTCTATCTATCTCTCTATCTATCTATGCATTGTTGCAGGATTCATACACACACGCGCGCGCGCTCATAGATACACATACATATATACATATGTACACGCGCACACAGACACAAGACATACGAAAATTCGCGCGCGCGCGCAAGCACACGCACACACACACACACACACACACACACACACACACACACACACACACCTCTCTACATATATGTATGTATGTATGTATGTATGTATGTATCTATCTATCTATCTATCTATCTATCTATCTATCTATCTATCTATATATATTATATATATATATATATATTATATATATTTATATATATATATATACTGACTTCCATAAAAAACGCGAAAACAAAACAAGCTGAAGGTTGGGGGTGAATTTTATTGGTCACAATTGTACAGAGTGAAAGCGAGAATTCAACGTGATTTGATTCATTACACCGGTAATGTGTGAAAATGTCATCAGCATATGTCTTTTGTGTGGAAAATCCAAGGTCACGTGACAAACCAGCTTGAAGCCCTAATACCGTGTGTGGCCACCATTTGCGTTGACAACTGCTTGACACCTGCGGCTCATTGAGTGACAGGTGGTTGATGCGTCCCCTTGGCACCACCAGCCCACACATGGACGATGGCCTGGTGAAGTTGAGCCGTGTTGTGGTCGTGGGACGCAGGAGGTCCACCCGTCTGCCAAGTTCATCCAAAAATGTTCTATTGGGTTTAAATCGGGACTGAGGGCTGGCCAGGGCGTTGGGTTTTATGCTGAAGAAATTGCTGGGTGGCCCTGGCGGTGTGTGGGTCTTGCATTGTCCTGTTGAATGTCCAGTTTGGGTGTTGCGCAAAAAAAGGATCGACATGGGGTCTGAGCACCTGGTTGATTTTGCGCTGTGCATTGACACCCTGTCCGCAACCAGGACCAATGTTCTGAAGAGGGACTGGTCCTAGGGCGTGGTTAATGCCAATTGCCCCCATATCATAACGTTCGGGCCTCCCCAGGGGTTCCGCTCTACCACACAGGAGTCAGCAAAGCGTGACCAGGTCGACGCCATATTCTGGACACGCCCGTCAGCCATGTCAATACAAAAGGCTCTCATTGAGAACAGTATGCGTCCCCACTGCTGCCTGCGCCAGTTGTTTTCGGGCTTGTGCCCCTGCAGCCTGCCCTGCCGGTGTCTTGGTGTCAGTTACCGGCCCTTCTGTGGAGGACGCCTACATGCCAGCCCGTTCTCCTGAAGATGCCCCGCATAGTGTTGGGCCTGATTCGTTGCTGGAGATTCCCAGGCACCTGTCGAGCAGTGTTAGCGGCCGTTTGCCCTTTTCCCGCAGATGGGTTCGAACAAGATGGCGATCCTCTCTTTGTGTGGTGACCCAAGGACGGCCTGGCCGGGGGACGATCATCAGTGATACCAGTAACTCGCATGCGGTGCTGAGGACGATAGATGGTTGAGATGTGGACGTTAAAGATGTTGGCGACCTGCTGGCTTTCCACCCCCAGCCTCCAGATGGCTAGGGCACGTTTGGGTTTCCCTCTGCTCGTAGTCTTGGCATCTCTGTAGCGCTCAGACAGCAAGTCGTTACCTGAACCTTGTAGCGCGGCTTTATAAAGGCTGCATGCCTGCGTACTTGTCGCTGGTTAACTTTGCTCTGCATGGTGTGCCGTGCCTCACATGCGCAACCGTTTGCCATTTTTGTTGACCCCCCAAATGCCGGGAATGATGTGTTGTTTCACACAATGTTTTCACTGCACGTGAGTCTTGGACCCAAACAATTGCCACAATGGTTCAATATTGTATATTCACCCTTTTCACCCGAAAAAATAGCCTTTCAAATTTTCGCGTTTTTTATGGAAGTCAGTATATTATATTCGAGAGGGATTACGATGGTTCCCTCAGGCAGTAGTAAGGGCTTCTCATAGTTATAATTATTCCCCCCATTTTCTTCTTTCTTTAATTTTTTTTTAAATTTCCCAAATCTTCGCCAAGTCATTACTATAACGACTGAAGAATTGTTAACCTGCACTTGTTTTCCCCACTACTTAACTGTTCAGCATTTCTATTGTTTGGTCAATCAGTGGGAGATTGCATCTCTTAGGAGATCAAGTAAAGGTTGTTTGTAAAATTTCTTAGCCACTCACAATGCTTGGGTTATTGAACAGCAGAGCTGCCCAACTCAGACTGTTCCATATCTTTTGATCTCCCTTGCATCCTTGAATGGATCCTCAAGCATAGTTCAAGATTGCCCCCTACTTTTTATACTGTTTGAATAATGCTTTTTGTTTTTCAGCAACTTTTTTTCCTTCCCCACCTTTGTTTTGTTCCTTTTTACTACCTTCATTGGCTGCTTTGGGGGTGCTGTTGGTTCTTTTTTGAAACCCTTGGTGGTGAGAACACCACAGAATTACGGACTGTTGGTTTTCTCTATTTGACCCAAGAGACAGCCCACAATCAGCTGTGTCTCCCTGATGAGTCCGATCCAGGGACGAAAGGCCTAGGAGCAGGCAATACAAATATATGTGTTTCGAGAGGGTTACGAGGGTTTCCCCTCAGGCAGCTAGTGAAGGGCTTCTCCATAGTTATAATTTATTTCCCCCATTTTCTTCATCTTCAATTTTTTTTTAAAGTTCAAATCTTTGCCAAGTCATTACTATAACGACTGAAGAATTGTTAACCTGCACTTGTTTTCCCCCACTACTTAACTGTTCAGCATTCTATTAATTATTATTCTATAATATATATATTTATTCATTTGTATACATAAAAAAAAAAATGAATAAATAAATAAATTTATTTAATGTATGTATGCATTTAATTTTTACTTATATATACACGCATACATAATATAAACATTATTCATTATATTATAAAATATTTTAAAATATATTTATATAAAAACAAAACTTTAGTCCGGACAGATCGTTGCATGCAGAGTTTGAAAGGAAGGAAACAAATTTGCATGGCAGGGTTTGGTTTGATTGTCCGGTATCGTTTGCCCATTGTCTGACAACTTTCCCTCTTCTGTTTTCCTTCCAGTCACTGACTTGGCACTTTGGGCTGTGGAAGGAGAGAGGGGGGGGGTGGGGGGCAGGGTGGGGAGGGGGAGGGAAGGGAGCGTGCGTGGGGTGGCAGTGGAGAGTAGGTGGGGGGAGGGGTGGGGGGGGGGG
>CM031607.1:59178412-59183412 GCA_018398815.1 Conus ventricosus | reverse complement strand
TTGGTGGGTTGTCCATTATGATCTTTCTTTTCTATTTTTCTTATTTCATGTTCGTGTTATTATCTGGACTGTATTGTAGTTTGTAATTGTAACCACTTTTTTGTAATGCTTTCTTGATATTCTGTTGCTGCATATTGAAATGCGTTTTCATTGCATGACAGGTTGGATAGTCTCTTGTGGTATACCATTGGGTATTGTTTTTAGTATGGATGGTGGGTGGTTGCTTTTGATAATTACGTAGATTGGTATGTCATTGGGTTTTTTGTATGGTTTGTACACGTGGTCTTGAGGTCTAATGTTATGTCTAGGTTTCACTAACTTTTTTGTTTGCGTCTATTGGTGATTTTAACGTTGTGATTTTTTAAAGATTTTACATAATTCTTCTTTCCTTGTTTTCAATGGTTCCCTTGGATTATGGTTTAAGCAGCGAGGCACTTCATCTCTGTACATAAACCGTCCTAGTTTTCCAAGTTGTTTTTGTGTTGTTGGATAGCATGAATAGTCCAGACTAGTTCAAACATTGTTTGGCGCCATCATACGATCCCATGGTTTCATCAAAGTGGAGTTTTTGCTCGTTTTTTTATTCCAAGTGTCATTTCTGCTATGGAGTAAGGTTTTCTTGGTGTTGGGGAGATAATAATCTTCCATTCTGACTCTGTTATATTTGTGTATTTGTTGGCAAATTTCAAGCTTTGTTGAGTAGTTCTTCATTTCTATGGATGGATAGAAGTCTACTATGTCAAATGTAATGAACATTGTTTTCTCTGTTTATTGTGTTTCTTAAACATTGTATACCTCATAGCTGTTTTTCCAAAGGTTGTTATTCAGTGTTTGATTTTACATGCTTCTATTGCCTTTTCCAGAATTCTCTTGCTTATTTTTGCCCAGTGCGGAATTTAGATGGGTTTTTTAGTTCTTACAATGTGGGGGTATTTTGGAAGTTAGGCTTGTGGTCTTTGAGTGTTATGAAGGTTCTTTTGGTTGCTGTTTGCCTCTTACCTGTCGCTTAACTCATGCGGTGTGCTAGCTCTTTTTTTCTTTTTGCGGATGGTTTGCTGTTGTTGTAGTTTTGTCAAGCTTTCTTGTAGTTTTTCTGGATGTTTTTGTTTAAGAGATGAGGTATTCATTTGGTTCCATTTTGTAAAAATGCTTAGTTTTGTCAGCCTTTAGAATATCGTTATATCATTTTGGATTTGTTTTATATCATGTGCTAGTGATGTTTGAATGTTGTTAGTTGATTTTTTGAATTTATTATTGGCTATCAGTCCCTTCATTTTGTCTTCGAAAGGTTCAGTTCCATCTATTGTCGGTGGTGATCGCCTTGATTTCGAATCACATTATGTATTTTTGTCTTTCATTTCTTTGATTTGGGTTTAGGAAGAAGAACGCCTTCATCTCTTGTTGCGCACAAAGTTCTCGGTTTGTTTTATCAGTTTTTTAGTGTATGTTTGTGGGTTTGAAAATTGGTAGGTTTTTAGTAGATTTGCCTATATGTTGTGATTTTTCAATTTTAGATTTGGTCAGAGAATCAAGTGCTCAACGTGAGGAGCGATAATTATTGAACAAATTTAAAAGTGTTCTTTAAAAATATGAAGGTGCTCAAACCCCTTGGGGAGCTCATCCTGTTATGAATATTTTTTAAAAATGTAGTATTATAAATCAACAAGCTTGTTTCGACCTCTCGCTCTCCTCAGGATATTCTTTTGGGTCGCGATCTGACTTTGTATAGCGTGCGGGACCTGATTCCTTTTCTGTACGTGCGAGTCGCTTCACGTTGGGTCTGTGGTCTTGTGGGGGTATGTTCAGGTGGCGTGCGCTAACAAAGCTTTCCATTTGGGCTGAAATTGTTTACTATTTCTAATTGCTGTATTCAAGGGTTGCTAGGGTGTGTTTACATAATATTACAATTTCTGTGGAGCATAGATAGATCTTTTTGAAATATTGTTGTAGGAGTTGACTCTTTTTATGATTTTCCATGATATGTGTAGTCTTTTTTTTTTATCTTTGAGTCTCCAAATGTATTTACTGAGTTATGTTTGATTTTTGTATTTTTCATTTTTGAATGACTGTTTTGTGGGTTTGCGTATCTGGTTTTGTGAAAGTGTTTGCTGTGATCCTTATATATGTTTCTTTCATAATGTCTGAAGTGACACGTAGATTGGTAAACCAATGTGCTGTGAAGGCATTTGTTGCTTAGGGGGCACTGTTCTTTTTAGTGCATTTGCAAGATGTCCTTTCAGCCACCCTTCTTCTTTTATGTTGCTTTTCATTTTGTTGATGAATCTATGCTGGTTTTTAAGGTTAGGCAATACATGAGTATGTAGGGTTGATGGTTTGTGTTTTTGTTGAATGTTGTGGGTCAGTTGGTGGTCGGTTGGGAAATGTTGGGTGCCATTAGATTGTAAAAAGATTCGTTTCAGTCATTTGTTTTTACTTGTCCATCGTATGGTGGGTTGTACCATATGATCTTCTTTTCCTATTTTTCTTATTTCTGTTCGTGTTTAAAATCACAACTTAAAATCACAATAGAAGCAAACAAAAAAGTAGTGAATTACCTAGACATAACATTAGACCTCAATGACCACGTGTACAAACCATACAAAAAACCAATGACATACCAATCTACGTAAATATCAAAAGCAACCACCCACCATCCATACTAAAAACAATACCCAATGGTATAAACAAGAGACTATCCAACCTGTCATGCAATGAAAACGCATTCAATGATGCAGCAACAGAATATCAAGAAGCATTACAAAAAAGTGGTTACAATTACAAACTACAATACAGTCCAGATAATAACACGAACAGAAATAAGAAAAATAGGAAAAGAAAGATCATATGGTACAACCCACCATACGATGGACAAGTAAAAACAAATGTAGGAAAAGAATTCTTTAAAATCTGGCAACATCATTTCCAAAAGAACACAAACTGTCCAAAATATTCAACAAAAACACCATCAAACTCTCATACTCATGTATGCCTAACCTTAAAAACATAATTGATTCATCTAACAAAATGAAAAGCAACATAAAAGAGAAGGGTGCTGAAAGGACATCTTGCAATTGCACTAAAAAAGAACAGTGCCCCCTAAGCAACAAATGCCTTCACAGCAACATTGTTTACCAAGCTACGGTAACTTCAAAAATGAAAAAGAAACATATATAGGGATCACAGAAAACACTTTCAAAACCAGATACGCAAACCACAACAGTCATTCAAAAATGAAAAATACAAAAATCAAACAGAGCTGAGTAAATACATTTGGAGACTCAAAGATAAAAAAATAGACTACAACATATCATGGAAAATCATAAAAAGAGCAACATCATACAACAATATTTCAAAAAGATGCAATCTATGCTCCACAGAAAAATGGTTAATATTATGTAAACCACACCTAGCAACCTGAATACAAAAGTAGAAATAGTAAACAATTGCAGGCACAAATGGAAATCTTTGTTAGCGCACGCCACCTGAACAGACCCCAAAACAAGAACACAGACCACACGTGAAGCGACTCGCACGTGCAGAAATGGAATCAGGTCCCGCACGCTATAAAAAGACAGATAGCGTGCCCAAAGAATATCCTGAGGAGAGCGAGAGGTTCGAAACAAGCTTGTTGATTTTAATACTTCATTTTTAAAAAATATTCTTAACAGATGTTGCTCCCAAGGGGTTGAGCACCTTCAGATTTTTAAAGAACACTTTTATATTGTTCATAATTATCGCTCCTCACGTTGAGCACTGTGATCTGACAAAATCTAAAATGGAGAAAATCAACTTTAGGCAATCTACTAAAAACATACCATTTTCAAACCCACAAACTTACACTAAAAAACTGATAGAACAAACCGGAAATTTGTGCGCAACATGAGATGGAAGGCGTTCTTCTTCCTAAACCCAAATGCAAAGAATGAAGACAAAAATACATATGGATTCAAATCATGGCGATCACCTCGACAATAGATGAAATGAAGCCTTTCGAAGACAAAATGAAGGGACTGATAGCCAATATTAAATTCAAAAAATCAATAACAACTTTCAAACATCTCTAGCAAATGATATAAAACAAATCCAAAATGATAAAAAGATATTCGTAAAGGCTGACAAAACTAGCAATTTTTACAAAATGGAACCAATGAATACTCTCAACTCTTAAACAAAAACATCCAGAAAAACTACAAGAAAGCTGACAAAACTACACACAGCAACATCCGCAAAAAGAAAAAGAGCTTGCACACCGCATGGAGTTAAGCGACAGGGTAAGGCAACAGCAACAAAAGAAGCCTTCATAACACTCAAAGACCACAAGCCTAACTTCCAAAATAACCCAAACATGTAGACTAATAAACCCATCTAAATCCGAACTGGGCAAAATAAGCAGAGAATTCTGGAAAAGGCAATAGAAGATGTAAAATCAAACACTGAATACAACCTTTGGAAAAACAGCTATGAGGTCATACAATGGTTTAAGAAACTCAATAAACAGAGAAATACAATGTTCATTACATTGACATAGTAGACTTCTATCCATCCATAGATGAAGAACTACTCAACAAAGCTTTGAAATTTGCCAACAAATACACAAATATAACAGAGTCAGAAATGGAGATATTTTCCACACCAAGAAAACCTTACTCCATAGCAGAAATGAAACTTGGAATAAAAAAACGAGCAAAAACTCCACTTTGATGTAACCATGGGATCGTATGATGGCGCCGAAACATGTGAACTAGTCGGACTATTCATGCTATCCAACATCCAAAAACAACTTGGAAAACAGGTCGGTTTGTACAGAGATGACGGCCTCGCTGCATTAAACAATAATCCAAGAACCATTGAAAACAAGAAAAAAGAATTATGTAAAATCTTTAAAAATCACAACTTAAAAATCACAATAGAAGCAAACAAAAAAGTAGTGAATTACCTAGACATAACATTAGACCTCAATGACCACGTGTACAAACCATACAAAAAACCCAATGACATAC
>CM031607.1:59170912-59173412 GCA_018398815.1 Conus ventricosus | reverse complement strand
AAAGAGAGAGCAGAAGAGAAGACAGACAGACCAGACAGGACAGAGACAGAGGTAGACGAGAACAGAAGAGAGAGAGACGTCACTTATTCCCATCACCACAGCACCGTCCATTTCTTCTGTTAAACCATAGAGACTCCTCCGCATCATCCTTTCTCCCCCCCCCCCCCCCCCCCCTCCCCCCACCTACTCTCCACTGCCATCCCCACGCACGCTCCCTCCCTCCCCCTCCCCACCCTGCCCCCACCCCCTCCCCTCTCTCCTTCCACAGCCCAAAGTGCCAAGTCAGTGACTGGAAGGAAAACAGAAGAGGGGAAAGTTGTCAGACAATGGGCAATCGATACCGGACAATCAAACCATCATGCCATGCAAATTTGTTTCCTTCCTTTCAAACTCTGCATGCAACGATCTGTCGGACTATGTTTGTGTTGTATATATATATATAATATATATATATATATATATATATAATATAATGTTTATATGTATGTATGCGTGTATATATATATGTATAAATATATATGCATACATACATTATATGTAATCATTTATTTATTCATTTATATGTATGTATACAAATGATATAATATATATATATATATAATAAGATATATATAGAATGCTGAACAGTTAAGTAGTGGGGGAAAACAAGTGCAGGTTAACAATTCTTCAGTCGTTATAGTAATGACTTGGCAAAGATTTGAACTTTAAAAAAAAAAATTGAAGATGAAGAAAATGGGGGAATATATTATAACTATGAGAAGCCCTTCACTAGCTGCCTGAGGGAACCATCGTAATCCCTCTCGAAGACACATATATTTGTATTGCCTGCTCCTAGGCCTTTCGTCCGCTGGATCGGACTCATCAGGGAGACACAGCTGATTGTGTCTGTGCTCTTGGTGTCAAATAGAGACACACCACAGTCCGTAATTCTGTGGTGTTCTCACCACCAAGGGTTCAAAAAAGAATCCAACAGCACCCCCAAAGCAGCCAGTGAAGGGTAGTAAAATGGAACAAAACAAAGGTGGGGAGAGGAAAAAAGTTGCTGAAAAACAAAAAGCATTATTCAAACAGTATAAAATGTAGGGGACAATCTTTGAGACTATGCTTGAGGATCCATTCAAGGATGCAAGGGAGATCAAAAGATATGGAACAGTCTGAGTGTCAGCTCTGCTGTTCAATAACCCAAGCATTGTGAGTGGCTAAGAATTGTACAGAACAACCTTTACTTGGATCTCCTAAGAGATGCAATCTCCCACTGATTGACCAAACAATAGAATGCTGAACAGTTAAGTAGTGGGGGAAAACAAGTGCAGGTTAACAATTCTTCAGTCGTTATAGTAATGACTTGGCGAAGATTTGAACTTTAAAAAAAAAATTAAAGATGAAGAAAATGGGGGAATATATTATAACTATGAGAAGCCCTTCACTAGCTGCCTGAGGGAACCATCGTAATCCCTCTCGAATATATATATACTGACTTCCATAAAAAACGCGAAAATTTGAAAGGCTATATTTTTCGGGTGAAAAGGGGTGAATATACAATATTGAACCATTGTGGCAAGTTGTTTGGGTCCAAGACTCACGTGCAGTGAAAACATTGTGTGAGCAACACATCATTCCCGGCATTGGAGGGTCAACAAAAATGGCAAACTGGTTGCTGCATGTGAGGCACGTGCACACCATGCAGAGCAAAGTTAACCAGCGACAAGTACGCAGGCATGCAGCCTTTATAAAGCCGCGCTACAAGGTTCAGGTAACGACTTGCTGTCTGAGCGCTACAGAGATGCCAAGACTACGAGCAGAGGAACGCAATCGTGCCCTAGGCCATCTGGAGGCTGGTGTGGATGCCAGGCAGGTCGCCAACATCTTTAACGTCCACATCTCAACCATCTATCGTCTGCAGCACCGCATGCGAGTTACTGGTATCACTGATGATCGTCCCCGGCCAGGCCGTCCTTGGGTCACCACACAAAGAGAGGATCGCCATCTTGTTCGAACCCATCTGCGGGACAGGCGGCAAACGGCCGCTAACACTGCTCGACAGGTGCCTGGGAATCTCCAGCAACGAATCAGCCTCAACACTATGCGGCGGCATCTTCAGGAGAACGGGCTGGCATGTAGGCGTCCTCACAGAGTCCGGTACTGACACCAAGACACCGGCAGGACAGGCTGCAGTGGGCACAAGCCCGAATCAACTGGCGCAGGCAGCAGTGGGGACGCATACTGTTCTCAGATGAGAGCCGTTTTGTATTGACATGGCTGACGGTCGTGTCAGAATATGGCGTCGACCTGGTGAACGCTATGCTGACTCCTGTGTGGTAGAGCGGAACCCCTGGGGAGGCCCGAACGTTATGATATGGGGTGCAATTGGCATTAACCACGCCATAGGACCAGTCATCTTTCAGAACATTGGTCCTGGTGCGGACAGGGTGTCAATGCACAGCGCTACATCAACAGTGCTCAGACCCCATGTCGATCCTTTTTATTCGCAACACCCAAA
>CM031607.1:59157355-59169912 GCA_018398815.1 Conus ventricosus | reverse complement strand
ATCAACCCATTCCTTCACTCTGTTTGCTTGCTTGTTGGCCGTTCAATTCACGCAGTTGCATGATGTGGATTCCAGTGCATAAACTCGTTATTCAAAATGTCTTTGGAAGCCTGTGGCAACTTTCAGCTGTCTTCAAACCTCTCCATCCTTCCGTCTCGTCTGCCTGTCTTTTATCGATCATTGATTATTCTCGCGTTTGTGTCCGTGAGTGCGTGCGTGAGCGCGTGCGCACGTGTGTGTGTTTGTGTGTGTGTGTGTGTGTGTGTGTGTGTGTGTGTGTGTGTGTGTGTGTGTGTGCGCGCGTGCGTGCGTGCGTGCGTGCGTGCGTGCGTGTGTGTGTGGGGGGGAGAGGGGGTGGTGTGGGTGGGTATGTGAGGGGAGTAAAAAAAAAAGAGACAGAGAGAAGAAGAAGAAGAAGAAGAAGAGGAGGAGGAGGAGGAGGAGAAGAAGAAGAAGAAGAAGAAGACGAGGACGAACAACAATACCAGCACTCTTTGTCATCATTCGATTGTTTTTGTTTCAATTTTCTTGGTCAGCAACCTACTTCCCATCGTTTGTTGAACTACGTATTTCGAAAGCCAAAAATTGAACCCCACACAAGCCGTTGAGTCACGATTCGCAGTGAATGACGAGCAGTGTAACGACAGTTAACACCACCCTGTCCTCTTTGCCCTGTCGTACACTTGTCAACCTCGTTTTGCCTTGCTGTGTATTTCTGTATGCAGTCATACGTGTTTGAAAATGTTCCGTTTCCTTCATATTTTCTCTGTGCCACATTCTTCTCTCTTTCTTTCTTCTTTCTTTCTTTCTTTCGTTCTTTCTTTCTTTCTTTCTTTCTTTCTTCTTCTTCTTTCTTTCTTTCTGTCTTTCTGTCTTTCTTTCTGTCTTTCTGTCTTTCTTTCTGTCTGTCTTTCTTTCTTTCTGTCTTTCTTTCTTTTTGTCTGTCTGTCTTTCTTTCTTTCTGTCTTTTCTTTCTTTCTTTCTTTCTTTCTTTCTTTCTGCCTGTCTGTCTTTCTTTCTGTCTGTCTTTCTTTCTTTCTGTCTTTCTTTCTTTCTTTCTTTCTTTCTTTCTTTTTTTTCCTTCCTTCTTTCTTTCTTTCTTTGTCTTTCTTTTCTTTCTTAGCAGTCACTAGTACCGCCCTCTTCCCACTATCATACCTCCTTCACATCTGTCCCTGACCCCACCCCCGCCCCTTGCAACCCCCTCCCCCACCACCACCACCGCCACCACCACCTTCCCGTCTCCTCCCCCTTCCCCACCCTGCAGTCTTATGAAGAAGAAAAAGAAACACCCGAAGGTACTGGGGAGGACCCAGAGAAGCACTGTCTTCACCTGCCTTTAGAGCAGTCCTGCACCACCCTTGGAGGCCTGCGCTGTGTTGACGATGGGTACAGGCACGCGCAGGACACTCCATTAAGATATCAAGGGACATAACTGCTCCTGAACAGAGGTAAATCAGACTACAGGATGCAGCTCATAACAGCCTTAAAGTAGCATCCCCATGGGTGTACCAGCCTGTATTTCATGACTGCAGAGCCCACCGGCGAAAAACGCCACCCTCCAGCTGCCGAGCACACCCCACAGACCCAACCACCCCTGCCCACGGACAGATGAAGACAGTGCCACTCCAGACACAGCCAAACTTTCGCCATACGGTCTTATGTGCCCTCAAGAGAGAATCCAAAGGTGTAGTCTTTCCCACTGTCAACAGGACTTTCCCTGTGGTCAGTGGGTCTTTCCTCACCGTCACTGGACCTTTCTCCAGGGTCAGCCTAGTTAAGGCAAAGAAGAAAAAGAAACACCCGAAGGTGCTGGGGAGGACCCAGCTGTCACATCTGTCCCTGCCCCCACCCCCGCCCCTTGCAACCCCCCCCCCCCCACCACCACCACCTTCCCGTCTCCTCCCCCTCCCCCACCCCGCAGTCTTATACATGGTTGCTTCCAGTTTCGTCCTATTACAGACATAGCCGCGGCAGGCTGCACACGGAATTGTCAATATCAGGGCACCCACCAGAGGAGATTCTGCATTCTTACTGAATCACTTTGGTGGGAATGAGCGACGGTCATGCGTGTGACTTCATTCTTGAGTGATATTGCATTGTGTGTGTGTGTGTGTGTGTGTGTGTGTGTGTGTGTGTGTGTGTGTGTGCGTGCGCGTGCGTGCGTGCGTGCGTGCGTGCGTGCGTGCGTGCGTGCGTGCGTGCGCGCGTGTGCGCGCGCGTGTGTGTGTCTGTGTGTGGTGTTTGGATATGCGTGTATGCGCATATGTATATATACATACTTGGGTAGAGGATGAGGGGATGGTGGGTGGAGGAGGAAGAGGTGGCGTAGAAAGCGGGTGAGTGGAATTTCCCCACCTTAGCCCCACTCCCCTTTTTCTCCCCCATGATATCTTTAGGGTGATTCGCACCAACCAGAATGCTCTGAGTAGTCGATATGAGTGTTAGTAAATTGATGCCACGGTAACGGGATCACAGATGCAGTAGAAAGAGTTTTCGTCCGTTGAAAACCCGATCCCACGAGAGGTTCGAACTCATGACCGTCAGCTCCGCTGCCAAAGACACTAACCACTTTGACTATGGTTTTCGAAACGAAAGTTTTCAATATTAAAGGATAATATGTTTGCCAGGCGATTGGACGTATATAGAAGAATGGGCGGATGAATGGATAGATAGAAAATGTCAAGCAGACAGAAACTGGCAATAGACTGATTAGATAAACGGATTATGGGTATGGACCGATGGATTGAATGGAAAGATAGATAGGTCAGAGGATCGATAATGGTTATTGAATGTACAGACTGGTTAGTAGATTTACGGTGAAAACGAATGTCATAGGCAGTGATATTTCTTGTGTAGTACGTCTCCGAACCAACTGAATCAGTTTTCTTCAAAGTGATTCATCTCTTTGAATGTTTAAATGTTGACATGGACTTTTCATATACTGAGAAAAAACGGAGTTAATCGATACCTTCTTTTGATTTTTTCCCCAAATCAAAGCGATTTACTTACTTCTTCTCCCCATTTTTGACGCGGATACCATTCTCAGAGGGGATGCAGTACATGTGCGTTTCCTCTGAGAACCGACGTAGCTTGCCTCAGAGTGGAAACAGTAAATGAGTTTTTCCGTCCAGGTCCTGTCATAGTTTTCAGTTTCAGAAGGGATACAGCAAATGCGAATTTCTCACAGGAACTGTCGTGGTTTTTGCTCTCAGAAAGTATGCAAAAAATGGGGAAATCTTCCAGGAATTGACTAGGGTTTCTACTCTCAGAAGGGATGCAGTAAATGGGGATTTCTGCCAGGAATTGACTAGGGTTTCTACTCTCAGAAGGGATGCAGTAAATGGGGATTTATGCCAGGAATTGACTAGGGTTTCTACTCTCAGAAGGGATGCAGTAAATGGGGATTTCTGCCAGGAATTGACTAGGGTTTCTACTCTCAGAAGGGATGCAGTAAATGGGGATTTGCCAGGAACTGACGTAGTTTTGATTCTCAGAGGAAATACAGTAAATGAGAATTTCTCATAAGAACTGACGTGACATCTACTGTCAGACAGGATACAGTAAATGAGGATTTCTGCCAGGAACTGACGTGATATCTGCTGTCAGACAGGATGCAGTAAATGAAGATTTCTACCAGGAACTGACGTAGTTTTGATTCTCAGAGGAAATACAGTAAATGAGAATTTCTCATAAGAACTGACGTGACATCTACTGTCAGACAGGATACAGTAAATGAGGATTTCTGCCAGGAACTGACGTGATATCTGCTGTCAGACAGGATACAGTAAATGGGGATTTCTGCCAGGAACTGCCGTGGTTTCTACCATCTGAGTGGATACGCTAAATGAACATGTCTCCCAGGAATTGACGTAAAAGGAATGAGTATTGTTCACATTCCCTGGCATAGTTTCAGAGCGGATACAGTATTTCCCCCAGGGTCCTGACGTGGTTTTTCCTCTCAAAAGGGATGCAGTATGTATTTCTCACAGATCCTGACGTGGTTTCTAATACCAGCGGGAACACAGTATGTGCGTATGTCCCCAGACACTGGCGTAGGTTGTCCTCTTTGAGGGCGACACTGTCACAGAGCATGTTCCTTTAAGGCCTGACATGGTTTCAGCTCTCTGAAGGGATATAGTCAAACTGATATTTTACCGAGGTCCTGGCAGGAAATATACTTCAGAGGAAACACAGTAAGTAGGTATTTCTCTCCAGATTCTGACGTGATGTCTGCTCTTAGAAGAATTATAGTAAACATTTTTCTCATGGTCTTAACGTAGTTTATACTCTGTGAGGGGCTACAGTTCATGGGTATTTTCCTTCAGGTCCTGGCGTAGTTTCCGCTCTGTAGTGGGATACAGTACATGGGTATTTTCTTCCAGGGCAGGTTCTGACGTCGTTGCCACTCTCTGAGGTGATTACAGTGAATGGGTGTTTGGCTCCAGGTCCTATCGTCATTTCCGCTCTCTGAGGGATATAGAAAATGGGTATTTTCCTCTATATCCACTCTCTGAGGGATATAGAAAATGGGTATTTTCCTCTATATCCACTCTCTGAGGGATATAGAAAATGGGTATTTTCTTCTATATCCACTCTCTGAGGGATATAGAAAATGGGTATTTTCCTCTATATCCACTCTCTGAGGGATATAGAAAATGGGTATTTTCCTCTATATCCACTCTCTGAGGGATATAGGAAATGGGTATTTTCTTCTATATCCACTCTCTGAGGGATATAGAAAATGGGTATTTTCCTCTTGGTCCTACTCTCTGAGGGATATAGAAAATGGATATTTTTCTCTTGGTCCTAGCGTCGTTTCCCCTCTAGCTCTCTAATGGGGATATAGCAAAATAGACATTTTCTGCAGGACTTTGCGTCACTTCCGCTCTATGAGGGTATATAGTAAAACAGGTATTTCCCACCAGGTCGTGACGTGAACTCCACTCTCTAAAGGGCTGTAGTGAATCAGACTTTACCTACAGGACCCTACGTGGTTTTTACTTTCAAAGAGAAGACAGTGAGTGGAGACATAGTGGGGGGGGGGGAGGATGAACGAGATGGCAGTTGGCGAAGGGTCGAAATGATGCGCCCTATAGTCAGCAGGAGGGGACAAAGGAGAGAGGGGAGGGGAGGGAAGTAGCGGGGGACGGCAGGGGTAAGTACCATTAGCGCTGGTACTGAAGAGCGGCGAGTGGAAATTTTCGTCTAGACTACCTTGCCTGTTGAAGCAACTTCTGGAACGGTTTCTTCAACGGTTGTTCCATCCGTGTCTGAAGTCGATTGGTTTATCTTTCAGATCACGGTCATGCGGATAGGGGGGAGTTGGAACCTCAATGACTTTCAAGGTCTAATCAATGGGTCTGGAATTGAATTCCAGGGTGCCCACAGAAAGGTCCAGACCTCATGCCATCTCAAACTCTTATCCCAGTTTCCTAGCCCATGCCACTGTCTCTTTTTTTTCTTGGGTGGAGGGGGGGGGGGGGGTGTGGGAGGGGAAGGACGTGAAGAGGAAAGTGAAGCGGGGGGGGGGGGGGGGGGGGGCAAAGCGGATGGAAGAGGGGGAAGGGCAGTGTGCCGTTGGTGGATGAGTTCATTGCTAAGAACAATATATTTCCCTTCGGTCGCTACATCCCAAATCCTTCTCCCTCGAGTTTTCGTTCTCTCTCTCTCTCTCCTCTCTCTCTCTCTCTCTCTCTCTCTCTCTCTCTCTCTCTCTCTCTCTCTCTCTCTCTCTTCTCTCTCTCTCTCTCTCTCTTCTCTCTCTTCCATCCATCTATCTATCTACCAATCTATCAATCTATCTATTTATCTATCTATCCATCTCTATATCTCTCTATCTGTCTGTGTGTTGGTCTGTCTGTCTACATGAGTGTGTGTGTGTGTGTGTGTTGTGTGTGTGTGTGTGTGTGTGTGTGTGTGTGTGTGTGTGCGTGTGTGTGCGTGCATGTGTGTGTGTATGTGTGTGTGTGTGTGTGTGTGTGTGTGTGTGTGTGTGTGTGTGTGTGTGTGTGTGTGTTGTGTGTGTGTGTGTGTGTGTGTGTGTGTGTGTGTGTGTGTGTGTGTGTGTGTGTGTGTGTGTGTGTGTGTGTGTGTGTGTGTGTGTGTGTTGGTGTGTGTGCGCGTGTGTGCGGTGCGTGCGTGCGTGCGTGCGTGTGTTGTGTGTGGTGTGTGTGTGTGTGTGTGTGTGTGTGTGTGTGTGTGTGTGGTGTGAGTGGTGTGTGTGTGAGGTGGTGTGTGTGTGTGTGTGTGGCGTGCGTGCGTGCGTGCGTGCGTGCGTGTGTGTGTGTGTGTTGTGTGTGTGTGTGTGTGTGTGTGTGTGTGTGTGTGGTGTGAGTGAGTGTGTGTGGATTGAGTGAGTGAGTGTGTGTGTGTGTGTGCGTGCGTGCGTGCGTGCGTGCGTGCGTGGTGTGTTGTGTGTGTGTGTGTGGTGTGTGTGTGTGTGTGTGTGTGTGTGTGTGTGGTGTGGTGTGAGTGGTGTGTGTGTGGAGTGAGTGGTGTGTGTGTGTGTGTTGTGCGTGCGTGCGTGCGTGCGTGAGTGCGTGGTGCGTGCGTGCGTGGTGTGTGTGTGTGTGTGTGTGTGTGTGTGTGTGTGTGTGTGTGTGTGTGTGTGTGTACCCATGTATATCTCTGTCAAAGAGATTCGATTAGGATTGTCAGTTTGTCTGTCGGTCTGTCAGTAACAATGACAAAACATATTTGAACAGCCCGTGATAGAAAATGCCATGAGGCCCCAGAACAATCCAATTCAAGTGTCATGTCAATAGACGGCGGATTATGTGGATGAAAGGTTAGGCCCATGCTCCATTTGGTACAATTACACAAATATCATGTAACCGATTTCAACGACATTAGGTGGTAAGATGGGGACGTGGTGCCAAAACAAATTCGTTGAGTTCTCGTGCGGGTCAACGGCGCCAGTCCGGCTCACAGACCAGTTGCAGGATCCTTCGACCAAGGCGAAGGTCAGCGCCGTCCCGAGTGTCCTTCTCTCGCTGTCAATGTGAGGCTCGCGCTGCCATTGATTGGTGCCAGCTCCACACCCACTACCCACACATAGCGGGTTGCAGCTGTTGGGTTTTTGGTTGTTTGTTTATTTTCTAGCTGTCAGAGTAGAACTCGCGTTGTCATCGAGTGGTGCAAACTACCCACATATAGCGAGTTACCGATGTTTGTTTGTTTGTTTGTTTGTTTGCTTCGCTAGCTGTCAATATAGAGCTCGCGTTGTCACCGAGTGGTGCAAACTATCCACAATCAGCGAGTTACCGATGTTTGTTTCTTTGATTGCTGTTTGTTTGTTTGTTTGTTCGCTACTGTCAATATAGAGCTCGCGTTGTCACCGAGTGGTGCTGTTTCACATCCAACTACTCACATATACCGTGTCACCGGTGTTCGTTCGCTGTTATTTAGGTGGTTAACCCACTCTTGTCACCTTCACTCCTTGTCTTGTCGTCTTCATTCCCGACATGGCCAGTAATACTTATGATACAAAATAAGGCTTCTGCGCACATGGATTACTCACAAAAGATTTTTTTTTGGATCATGTTAAAGCCTTACAAAAACCATGATATAATTCCAAAGTGAAAGTAAATAAAGGGGGGTGGGGGGTCGGGGGGTTGTGACGTTTGAATATTATGCTTGAATCTGGTCAGGTCAATACACGAGAATGTTGAACAAGAGTCCAGTGCATTACACTCTGCCAAATGTCATGACAGGACTGGACTCGCATACTTTACGTTGAAAGAAATTATTTTCCGCTTTACTGGATGCATTTTTGAGTCACGAGTGGTAAAAAAAGATTTGTCTCTCATCTAATTCATCAGGATGAATTATTTTTTTTTTTTTCTCCTATTTTTTGTTGATGACATCACACATTATGATGTCAGAACTTGTGTAATATATTTATGACGTCAATTCTTTGCTCTGTCCAGTTGCCAAAGATGGACATTACGTAGTTGTATTGTTTTTGATTTTTTTTTCTCTTGAAAAAGGCCACGTGGCCGAAAATTTGAAGAGTGGGATTGTAATCTTGTGTGCTGTTTTCTTCCCTTTGGAGGACTATTGCTTTTGTTCATAATCATTCCGACGGACAAATGTGACAAACAAACTACAAGACAAATCATGATGCGTTTCGACCTCTTTAGCCTTCTTCACGCAAGATAAACAACATTTACTACAATGACAACGAAGTACGAGCAGTCCTTTATTTCCTCAAAATGCGCGCAAATTGAACATCCGTTTTCCCCCAATTCGAGAAGATAAAAGAAAATAGCTCTCTTTGGTGTTCATTGTCCTGAATGTTGTTTATCTTCCTGAAGAAGACCAAAGAGGTCGAAACGCGTCGTGTTTTGTCCTGTAATTTGTGATTTGTCCCTTTCGTCCGGCGGGGGAAAAAAATCATTTCTATTTGAAATTAGTCTGCTCGAAGTTAAGACTGTAGAATTCTTTTTTCATTTATAAAAAAAAAAAAAAAAACCACAGTCGACCTTTCTTCTCACTAAAAGATCTGACTCAAAAAAAAAAAAAAAAAACAAAAAATGATGGTGAACCAGCTTTTGCCATTCACCTCACTTCCGCGGTTCTGCCTCCACTGTCAAAGAACAAATCGTTTAATTCTTGGTGGTAACCGTGTAACAGTGAGGACTAATCAATATCCAAACTGCCGGGCAAGCCCCGGGGAAGGGTGGATCGGATCGGATAGGATAGTTTCGGGCTTCATCATTCTGCTTCCAATGAGTTTCGGCCTTTGTGGAGTCGATCTGAATTCTGTGCGCTGTGTCATTGATTGGAATGCGTGTTCAGCGCGGCAGGTCAATAGTAGGGACGAAATGAACAGGTAGCATAGTGGGTTACATCAATAAAATGATAGTGCGGTGCGTGTGTGTGTGTTGTGTGTTGTGTGTGTGTGGTGTGTGTGTGTGTGTGTGTGTGTGTGTGTGTGTGTGTGTGTGTGTGTGTGTGGTGTGTGTGTGTGTGTGTGTGGTGTGTGGTGTGTGTGTGTGTGTGTGTGTGTGTGTGTGTGTGTGTGTGGTGTGTAAATGTGTGTGTGTCTTGTTGTGTGTGTGTGTGTGTGTTGTGTGTGTGTGTGTGTGTGTGTTGTGTGTGTGTGTACGGTGTGTGTGTGTGTGTGTGTGTGTGTGTGTGTGTGTGTGTGGGGGTTGTGTGTGTGTGTGTGTGTGTGTGTGTGTGTGTGTGTGTGTGTGTGAGTGTGTGTGTGTGTGTGTGTGTGTGTGTGTGTGTGTGTGTGTGTGTGTGTGGTTTTTGTGTGTGTGTGTGTGTGTGTGTGTGTGTGTGTGTGTGTGTGTGTGTGTGTGTGTGTGTGTGTGTGTATACGGTGTGTGTGTGTGTGTGTGTGTGTGTGTGTGTGTGTGTGTGTGTGTGTGTGTGTGTGTGTGTGTGTGTGTGTGTGTGTAACTGTCAAGCCACCAAGCGAATAGAAAAACAAATGACACTACAAAAAAGGCACGTTTCCACAGGCAGAAATAAATAATAGGATTCCAGCCTATAAGAACACAGAGAGAGAGAGAGAGAGAGAGAGAGAGAGAGGAGAGAGGAGGAGAGAGAGAGAGAGAGATGGAGCGAGAGAGGGGGAGAGGACAAGGAAGAGAGAGAGAGAGAGAGAGTGAGAAGAGGGAGGGAGAAGAGGAAGAGAGGAGAGAGAGAGAGAGATGGAGCGAGAGAGGGGGAGAGAAAAGGCAGAGAGAGAGAGGAGAGAGAGAGAGAGAGAGCGAGAGAGAGAGAGAGAGACAGAGACAGCATAAGAGACAGGCAGACAGAGAGAAAGAGATGATAATGATGAGAGGGAGTGGGAAACGAGGCAGAGAGGAAGGGACAGAAAGAGAGACAGAGACAGAGAGAGAGAGGGAGACAGAGAGAGGGGGGAGAGAGAGAGAGAGAGAGAGAGAGAGAGAGGAGAGAGAGAGAAGATGAGAGAGAGAGAGGAGAGAGAGAGAGAGAGAGAGAGAGGGAGGGGGGGGAAGCTGTGAGTTCGAGAGAGCGACAGAGGCAGAGAGAGAGGAAAGAGAGAGAGAACGGTTCACCTCTCAGCTTGGAACAACCCGTTTACCGCTACGACCCGTAGAGAACCAGTCCCAAGTGGCCCAACCCAATCCTCTCTTCTGGGGGGGACAGGAGAAAAATCCTACAATTAAGTTAGCGCTGCTCCAGTTTAGAAGATGGCGCGCAATGGGCCTAAGCAACGGAGACTGGCAAGAACTGCTCAACTGGGATTGTTCTAAGAAGGAAAAAAAGGTCTGTGAAAAGCTTTCTGTCTGTTCAGGAGGAGATTTTAGCTGCCATTTTACACTGGGACTTGACGAAAAAGGGGGAGCGTGTGTGTGTGTGTGTGTGTTGTGTGTGGTGTGTGTGTGTGTGTGTGTGTGTGTGTGTGTGTGTGTGGTGTGAGAGAGAGAGAGAGAGAGAGAGAGAGAGGAGAGAGAGAGAGAGAGAGAGAGAGAGAGAGACAAACAGACAGAATGACGGACAGACAGAGACAGAGACAGAAATAGAGACGGAGAGACAGAGAGAGGGAGAGTTCCACAAAAAACCCAAAAACATTGTGATTTAATAGACTGATTTAGAAGGGGGGAAAACTAGCTACACACGTTTCACCTCTTATATGAAAACATGAATAAAACACCAACCACGTATACAACCATCACAACAGTGGAGATATAATTGAAATATTCTGCCAGTAGTAAATGTTTACAAATATTTGGGTATATTCTTTTCAACACGCTTAAGCTTTACGTTTGCTTGTAAAGTATTGTGAGCAGAGCTAAATACACCTTTTTGTGCATCTTGACAAAACTGATAATATTGAATAAAAATTCTTTAACAGTGTTTTCTTCTTTTTTTTCCATTTGAGATCCAACCAATTGTGCAATATGGTGCTGAACTGTTGGGTATTAGCAGCGCTGCTTTTGAGGTTGAGAAAATTTATTTAAATGCATTGAAGAAGTTTTTGAGAGTGTCTATGCATATGCCTGATGATTTAGTCTATGGGGAGACAAATAGGTATCGTATAAATGTAGCATCTGTAGTCAGTTCTATTTTGGTTTTTTTTTTACAAGAATGCTCACATAGATTACCCCATTGAGCTTACAATATGTTATTTGAGTTTGATGCCAGAGGCAAGACGAATTGGGCTTCGCGGGTAAGTGTGAGTGCGCGCTTGCGCTTTCGCTTGTGTGTGTGTGTGTGTGTGTGTGTGTGTGTGTGTGTGTGTGTGTGTGTGTGTGTGTGTGTGTGTGTGGCTGAATTGTCGTGAAGGAATTGATTTAACATTCACAGCAGAGGTAGTTCTTAAAAAACATTCTCCTAACTCTTTTTGAACTGGCATCAGTCGTGTGCGATTTTCCTGTGTGGGTGTGTGTGGGTGTGTGTGGGGGTGTGCGCGCGTGTGTGCGTACGTGCGTGTCTGCGTACGTGTGTGTGTGTGTGTGTGTGTGTGTGTGTGTGTGAGTAGAGAGAGAGAGAGAGAGAGGGAGAGGAGAGAGAGAGAGAGAGAGAGAGAGAGAGAGAGAGAGAGAGAAGAAATATGTTGTAAATTCAAAGCTAAAACTATCGGATGAATATATCAGAAAACGTGCCAACAAGCCGCTCGGTTCCCAGGAAAAAACAATATTTCTACTTATACAAATAAGCAAACGGATACAGGGAACGACATCTTTGCCCAGAGCTTCGTAGGGCTTATGTAGATTATTTATATAACGACTACCGGATTTACACAGGTCCAGTAGATTATTTATAGTTGTCCGATCCTCAAGAGAACTGGGTAATCTCTAGTCTGGTTCGTACGGTTTGCCGTCATCCAGAGCGATTGATTTCGTTTTCCGATGTCCTATGTGATTGATTTAATTCGTGGATGTCCTGTGTGATGGATTTCATTCGACGATGTCGTGAGTGATTGATTTGATTTGTCGATGTCCTGTGTAATTGATTTGATCTGTCGATGTCCTGTGTAATTGATTTGATATGTCGATGTCCTGTGTAATTGATTTGATCTGTCGATGTCCTGTGTAATTGATTTGATCTGTCGATGTCCTGTGTAATTGATTTGATCTGTTGATGTCCTGTGTAATTGATTTGATCTGTCGATGTCCTGTGTAATTGATTTGATCTGTCGATGTCCTGTGTAATTGATTTGATCTGTCGATGTCCTGTGTAATTGATTTGATCTGTCGATGTCCTGTGTAATTGATTTGATCTGTCGATGTCCTGTGTAATTGATTTTGATCTGTGATGTCCTGTGTAATTGATTTGATCTGTCGATGTCCTGTGTAATTGATTTGATCTGTCGATGTCCTGTGTAATTGATTTGATCTGTCGATGTCCTGGTAATTGATTTGATCTGTCGATGTCCTGTGTAATTGATTTGATCTGTCGATGTCCTGTAATGATTGATCTGTCATGTCTGTGTAATTGTTTGATCTGTCGATGTCCTGTGTAATTGATTTGATCTGTCGATGTCCTGTGTAATTGATTTGATCTGTCGATGTCCTGTGTAATTGATTTGATCTGTCGATGTCCTGTGTAATTGATTTGATCTGTCGATG
>CM031607.1:59139855-59152355 GCA_018398815.1 Conus ventricosus | reverse complement strand
CCCCCGCGCGCGCGTGGGGCACGCGCGCGTGCGCCGCGCCTCGCCCCCATTTTTTCTCCCCTCTCTCTCTCTCTCTCTCCCCCCCTCTCTC
The DNA here is from genome assembly GCA_018398815.1 of Conus ventricosus. NCBI lineage: Eukaryota > Metazoa > Mollusca > Gastropoda > Neogastropoda > Conidae > Conus > Conus ventricosus. The sequence goes on along the minus strand of CM031607.1, from coordinate 59,152,264 downwards.
TCCCCTCTCTCTTTCACCCCACACACCCACACACACCCCACACACACACACACACACCCACACACACCCCACACCCCCACACACACACCCACACACAAAAGAAAGCACACTGTTTAAAATTAACATTAAAACCCCCCAAAGCAGAGAGAAGAGGGGGAGAGAAAAGGGGAGAGAGAGAGGAGGGGAAGGGGGAGAGAGAGAGAGGGGGAGAGAGAGAGGGGAGAGAGAGAGGGGGTTTTTCACTACAGTCCCCTCTGATTTTTGAAACGACAGTAAAAATGGTGTTAGTTTGTCCAGAATGGGTGGCATTGAAAAAAAAAAAAAGGGGGGGAAAATGACCCCGGGAAAATTTACAGTGAAACGACCGGAAAAGAAGGTGAAAAAATGACCTTTTTTCGCTGGGACCCGGGGCCGAATTTAAATTGGGCCCTATCACGATGAATCTTCGTCAGTTACAGATTCTATTGCGCATTTTTGTGAAGTTTTCCCCATTTTTTTCGATCAAGTCGCAGGGTGAAAACAGTTCTGTGAAACGAAATTAAGAGTTGTAGAATTTCCTTCCCAAAGTTGTTAAAATTTAAAATGTGTGGGTTTTGTGTGGTGTGTGGTGTGGTGTGTGTGTGTTGTGTGTGTGTTTGTGGGGGGGAGCCGCGCCGACGGGAGGAGGACGAGGAAGAAAGAGACGGGGGGGGGAGCAGGGGGAGGGCGGCTGGGGGGGGGGGGGGAGGGAGGGGGGGGGGGGAATTTGGGGTCCCCTTTTTAAAAAACGCACCAGGCACCCCTGTTTTTTTTCCCCCATGGGCAAAGTGAAAACCCCCCCTGGGTCGTTTTGCGCGCTAATTCGGGGTTTTCCCCCCGGCCAAAAATTTTTTTCGTCTTCAATGTACTCTGGAAAGAGAGAGAGAGAGAAGGGGAAAAGCGAGGAGGGGGAGAGAGAGACAAGAGAAGGGGAGAGAGAGAAAGGAGGGGAGAAGAGGACGAGAGAGAGAGGAGAAAACGACGAAACAGACAAACCCGACAGACATAGAGAGGAAGGGTGAGGGGGGGGGGGGGGCTTCTTCAGGATACTAATCGCATTTTATTTGAAACTGTAATACGAACTGGTTTAAAAGTTTTTGGGCAAGAATCAGGGGGACATTGAAAAAAACCCGAAGGAGGGTGCCCCCCAAATTGACAGTGAAATCAATAATGAAAATTTAAAAAAGAAAAAGACTTCTTTTTCCAGGCCACTCTTACAAATCAGTTGCTATGGTTTTCGACCACATTTTGGCAACCCGCATAGGGATGTATTGGCCTCCAATTTTATGTATTTTGCCCCACCTTCTTAAAAATCACGATAGATGAAACAGAGTTTTGGGGGAAAAAGAAATCGCCCATCTTATGGAAAATTTGTTTTGCAAAAAAACAATTTTTTAATTAAGTTAGATCTAAAATAAAGACGAGGAGAGAGAGAGAGAGGGGAGAGGGAGAGAAGAGAAGGGGGTAAGGGGAGAGAGAGAGAGAGAGAGGAATAAAATAAAAAATTAAAATTTGTTCATAAAACCCGCTTCAAAAAGAAAATCCCTCCCCCTCTTTCATCCTTAAAACGTTCCCGCCCCCCGCCCCCTTCCCCGCCTCCCTTTCCCCCCGTTTCCAAAACCCAGTGACATTTTTCCTTTAAACTAGACGAAAATTTCAAAACCTTCGCGTGGAAAAAGGAAAACAACTGACGCTGACCATGGCCTGTGTTGGGGGGGTGTTTGCGAAATAACTGTGTTTTTCAGAAGGATTTACACAGGGGTACGGCCCCAAAAAACAATCCCATGGCTGGGTTTCTTCCCTTTAAACCTTTCCCTTTAACTGAAAAAGTCACGGTGGACAAAAAAAAAAACTGTATGAAAATGGGATTTGATATTGTGGTCAAATCAGTCCGCCTTCTGGAAAAACTGAGAGAAAAGAGAGAGGGGGGAGAAGGGGAGAGGGGGAAGGAAAAAGAGAAAAGAGGAAGAGAGAGAGAGGAGAGGGAGAGGAAAAGGGGAGGGAGAGAGAGAGGAAGAGAGAGAGAGACAATTTACAAAGCCCAAAATTTTTTGGCAATAGCTCTTTCGGGGTCTAATGCCAAAGGGAAACGCAAATAAATCAAAATGCAAAATTTCAACTGGGGTAAACCCAAGATAAATCAAAACAAACACCTTGTAAAAAACATACCTTTTGTACTTGGGTCCGTAAAACTTCGACCAACCGACCTAAAGAATCAACCCAAATTTGTGACAGCTATTAACTTTTTTTTTCGCACAACCCAAAAACACAATAATAAAATAGCAGGTTTCATTTCATGATAAATAAACGATACTAACAATTTTAATTTTTTCTTCCTAATTTTTATTTGCTTTCGCAAAAGAACGCAGCAAGTGATCTAATAATTTTCTTCATTTTCTGTGTCAGTATTTTTTTTTTAGTTATGCCTTTGCGCGTAGTATTTAGTAAACAGACTACTTGTGTTTCGTAATTCATTATATTCACAACAATCGAATAAGAAATGCATCTCATCTTCGAAACCATTCGAACATAACGGGCATACCGAACTCATGGTCGAATCTGATGTAAACCACCTTTTGTGTGAATATAAACCTAAGGTTCTTGTTCTAAATCTGACAAGTGAGTCCCTATGCCATTTATTAGTTATTACACCAAGATATTTTTCAGGATATAATGAATCTTTGAAGGAGTAGTACCAGCTGTATTTATCATTTTCAACCACAGTGGAGTGCCAATTTTGCTTAAAACAATCAATCAGTCGCTGCTTAAATTCAAACAAAAACATTTTCTCACTACCTACCCCTTGTGCAATCCAAACAATGCCAAATCCATTTCTGTTAAAAACCTTTTTAACGTCCGACACCCAATTGTACACTCCTATTTCCATTTGTCTGAAAAGCATTTCATATGCCTGTCTGCATATACGATTTACTGGAAGTCGAGTTAGTTTTAGCCAGTATCTCACACATTTAATATAATTTCTAATAAATAAAGGATATCGGCCTGACTCGCCGTAACACATTTTATTTGATGAGTGTAAAGGTATGTTTAGAAATCTTTTTAATGCAAATGTGTGAATATTCTCCATTGTGTTATTTTCATTAAGTCCCCAAACTTCAGCACCGTATGATAACATGGGTTCTATTTGTGAATCAAACATTTTCCAGAATAAATTAGAATCAATCGAATTCAATCTTCTCATGGTGCGAAGAATTTCAATAACCCCTTTTCTACCCCTTCTAGCGACTTCTGTCCAGCCAGACATCAAGCTTAATTTAGTTGTAAAAACGATGCCTAAATATCTATATTTATTTGTTACCTTTATCTCCTCATCTCCATACCACCATATTTCATTTGCAGAGAGATACCCTCCCTTACGGAAAACTATAATATTAGTTTTGTCTAGATTTACAACCAATTGCATTCTATCAGCTTCAGATTTAAGTACATTAATTTGATTTTGCAACCCTATAACAGTGTCTGACAGCAATATCACATCATCGGCAAATAACAACAGAAACATTTCAATTCCTCCAGAGATTAGCTGAATGCCATGTCTTCCACGTTTTGATAACTCCACAGCAAGTTCGTTGATGAAAAATGAAATAGTAGGGGGCTTAGCACACAACCTTGCTTGACGGAATTGTAAATGAAATGCTAAAAAACGCAAATAATTCGGTTATTGAGTTTCTGGTGTGTCTTTTTAACAAACTTTTCGAGTCTGGGACATTTCCAACTCAGTGGTCGAAATCCATCATAATACCATTGCATAAAAAAATGTGGCATCAATAAACCAGATAATTATCGAGGCGTAAGTCTGTCCAGTGTATTAGGCAAGATCTATACCAGTATTTTGAATTCAAGACTTACTAAATGGGCGGAAAGAGAAGAACAAATTATTGAAGAGCAGGCGGGTTTTAGAAGTGGATATAGCACCATTGACCATATTTTCACTTTGTATTGTTTAGTTCAAAAAATATCTCTCCAGAAATTCAAAATTATACGTGGCCTTTGTTGACTTCCGGAAGGCCTTTGACTCAGTTAACAGAAACCTATTATGGGAATGCCTGAGGAAATCTGGTGTGGATGGTAAATTATATAATGCGCTGAGAGGAATCTATAATACCGTTCAAGCCTGTGTACGTGATAAATGCCTATTATCACAATATTTCAATTGTCCAAGAGGTGAGAGAGAGGAGGAGAGAGAGAGAGAGAGAGAGATGAGGAGATGAGAGAGAGAGAGGAGAGAGGAGAGAGAGAGAGAGGAGAGAGAGGTAAATAAAAAAAAACTGATGGTAATTTATTATATAACACAACCACCACACCCACCCCCCCCCCCCCCCCCCCCCCCCCCCCCCCCCCCACCCCCCCCCCCCCCCCCCCCCCCCCCCCCCCCCCCCCCCCCCCCCCCCCACCCCCCCCCCCCCCCCCCCCCCCCCCCTGCTGTACCCCTTCCCCGCCTTTACCCATAGGATAACAAATCATGGTGAAAAACTGACAGAAGCGGAAACCGAAGTGAGTGCGAGTGGAAACCGACCAGTGAAAATGACATTGATCCCTGACAGTGAAAATGACATTGATCCTGACAGTGAAAATGACATTGATCCTGACAGTGAAAATGACATTGATCCTGACAGTGAAAATGACATTGATCCTGACAGTGAAAATGACATTGATCCTGACACGAGTGCTGAGTGGTGTTTCCAGAACTGATTGCCATGGTTACATCACATGTTTGATGTCACTTTCGGCAGAGGCAATATTGTGGCTTCAGCCGGAATAGCTCAGTTGGTAGAGCGCCTGACTCGTAATCTTGGTGATCCTGGGGTTGCGGGTTCGAACCTCCGGCCGGGGCGTTTCGGTACAGGGGATTTTTCCTCGGAGTTAACATTGGTTCTGACTCTATTTCCCATACAGTCTTCGAATGAGACTATAAACCGAGGTTCCGTGTGTGAACGCATGCATAACATCTTGCACACACGTAAAATCCCATCACCAACTTTCGGAAGAGTAGGCCAGTTTGGCCGTTGGTATGGATGACAGGTTACACATAGCATGCACCCTGCGTGAGAAATGGAAAGAATGAAGGAAGTAAGGAAAATGAGTGATTGATATTGAACGATACTGAATGGATGACACGGGAAACGACTGAATGAAGCGCCAGCTGGCAGCTCTTCAGTCGGCACTACCCAGGTAGGCAGCCCGTTGTGTAAACGAGTGTTGATTGTAAAGCGCTTAGAGCTTGGCCTCTAGCCGAGAATAGGCGCTATATAAGTATTCATTGTTATTATTATTATTTTCTCCATTCTTTCGATGGTGACCAGAAAGACAAACCAATTGGTTCGTCAAATGATTTTGGCTATTGAGGATAGATCTCTTCTTATCAAATCAGTCTCCAGCCCCCCTTCCCTCCCCTCCCCGCCCCTTGTCTCCTCTCTGTCCGTCTGTCTGTCTGTCTGTCCGTCTGTTTTCTGTCTTTCTATCTCTCGTCTCTCTCTCTCACCCTCTCTCCCTCTCTCCATCTCCTTGTCTGCTGTCTCTCTTTCGTCTGTCTTCTGTCTGTCTGTCTGCCTGTCTGTCTTTCTTTCTGCCCCCTCTCCCTCCATCCCACTCTCCCTCCCCCCCCCTCTCTCTCTCTCTCTCTCCTTTGTCTGTCTGCTCTCTATCCGTCCCGTCTTATTGTCTGTCTGTATGTATGTCTTTCTTTCTCTCTCTCTCTCTCCTCTCTCTCTCTCTCTCTCTCCTCTCTCTCTCTCTCTCTCTCTCTCTCTCTCTCTCTCTCCTCTCTCTCTCTCTCTCCATCCCTCCCTCCTGTCTTATTCAGCATTCCAAATACATACATCGTTGACCATCGACAATGTAATACAGCAACGTGTTTCAAACAGAATGAACACAAGCTGTAAACACATGAAAATGACATTAATGCCCGATAAAAAGATGTTCTAGATGTAGACACATTTCTTTACTTAATAAATTTAACTCGGCTGTGTTTGCACTTGTTTCTTTTTTTTTCTCTAAAACAATAAAATAACATTGCACAAATTGAAATCAGATAATGTTTTTAGCATTTGATTAAAGTGTCTTACGCAAAGCTCAGTGTTTCGAACATCCCTGATAAGGAGGGTGACTGACATGATGTGAGGATGAGGATGATAATGAGGGTGACTGACATGATGGTGAGGATGAGGATGATAATGAGGGCGGCTGATATGATGGTGAAGATGAGGATGATAATGAGGGTGACTGACATGATGGTGAGGATGATGATTATAATGAAGGCGGCTGATATGATGGTGAGGATGAGGATGATAATGAGGGTGACTGATATGATGGTGAGGATGAGGATGATAATGAGGGTGACTGATATGATGGTGAGGATGAGGAAGACAATGAGGGTGACTGATATGATGGTGAGGATGAGGAAGACAATGAGGGTGACTGATATGATGGTGAGGATGAGGATGATAATGAGGGTGACTGACATGATGGTGAGGATGAGGAAGACAATGAGGGTGACTGACATGATGGTGAGGATGAGGATGATAATGAGGGTGACTGACATGATGGTGAGGATGAGGATGATAATGAGGGTGACTGATATGATGGTGAGGATGAGGAAGACAATGAGGGTGACTGACATGATGGTGAGGATGACGATGATAATGAGGGTGACTGACATGATGGTGTGGATGAGGATGATAATGAGGGTGGCTGACATGATGGTGAGGATGAGGATGATAATGAGGGACTGACATGATGGTGAGGATGAGGATGATAATGAGGGTGACTGACATGATGGTGAGGATGAGGATAATAATGAGGTGACTGACATGATGGTGAGGATGAGGATGATAAGAGGGGTGACTGATATGATGGTGAGGAAATGAGGATGATAATGAGGGTGACTGACATGATGGTGAGGATGAGGATGATAATGAGGTGACTGACATGATGGTGAGGGTGAGGATGATAATGAGGGTGACTGACATGATGGTGAGGATGAGGATGATAATGAGGGTGACTGACATGATGGTGAGGATGAGGATGATAATAAGGGTGACTGACAGGATGGTGAGGATGGGGGAAGATAATGAGGGTGGCTGACATGATGGTGAGGATGAGGATGATAATGAGGGTGACTGACATAAATGTGAGGATGAGGATGATAATGAGGGTGACTGACATGATGGTGAGGATGAGGAAGATAATGAGGGTGACTGACATGATGGTGAGTCGAGGATGACGAAGATAATGAGGGTGGCTGACATGATGGTGAGGATGAGGATGAGGATGATAATGAGGGGACTGACATGATGGTGTGGATGAGGATGAGGAAGATAATGAGGGTGGCTGACATGATGGTGAGGATGAGGATGAGGATGATAATGAGGGTGACTGACATGATGGTGAGTCGAGGATGAGGAAGTAATGAGGGTGGCTGACATGATGGTGAGGATGAGGATGATAATGAGGGTGGCTGACATGATGGTGAGGATGAGGATGAGGATGATAATGGAGGGTGGCTGACATGATGGTAGAGATGAGGGATGATAATGAGGGTGACTGACATAATGGTGGGTCGAGGATGAGGAAGATAATGAGGGTGGCTGACATGATGGTGAGGATGAGGAAGATAAATGAGGGTGGCTGACATGATGGTGAGGATGAGGATGAGGAAGGACAATGAGGGTGGCTGACATGATGGTGGAGGATGAGGAAGACAATGAGGGTGGCTGACATGATGGTGAGGATGAGGATGATAATGAGGGTGGCTGACATGATGGGGAGGATGAGGATGAGGAAGATAATGAGGGTGGCTGACATGATGGTGAGGATGAGGATGAGGATGATAATGAGGGTGACTGACATGATGGTGAGTCGAGGATGAGGAAGACATGAGGGTGGCTGACATGAGGTGAGTCGAGGATGAGGAAGATAATGAGGGTGGCTGACATGATGGTGAGGATGAGGATGATAATGAGGGTGGCTGACATGATGGTGAGGATGAGGAAGATAATGAGGTGGACTGACATGATGGTGAGGATGAGGATGATAATGAGGGTGGCTGACATGATGGTGAGGATGATGAGGAAGATAATGAGGGTGGCTGACATGATAGTGAGGATGAGGAAGATAATGAGGTTGGCGGCATGATGGTGAGGAAGACGAAGGTTAGTGCTAAGATGACGATGTGGAAGATCAACAGGGGCTCCGGGGATTGACGTCATGTACAGGAGGGTGAAGGTGCTTCTATCATGATGACGTAAATGAGGGAGGAAGCTGACATCATCATGATGATTTAATGCAGTGACACAGAAAAGAAGGAGAACTATAAGCGAAATCAAAGAAGATGAAGACAGTAAAACGTCATCAGAAGCTTGAAACCATTAAGGTTGAAACCATTAAAGATAAAGCACACACACACACACACACACACACACACACACACACACACACACACACACACACACACACCCACTCACTCACTCACACACCATCAAATCTGCCTCCACGAATGATCGAGCTCACGTCGTTTGCTCTGCAGCGCAATATTCTGACCATTTGACCTGAGCCTCTCTCTCTCTATATATATAGATGTAATCCTGTCCCAGGTTAGTGAACTATTGCACGGGCAACTAGCCTGTCTCAGTGCCTGCCCTTTCTGCACGGGGTTGTTCCAAGAGTCGAGTTATTTCTTAGTCCACTTGGCATGCATGTCTGCACGATCCCTTGGCAGGAGAAATGAGACGGCCAGTTTTTAACTAAAGAATTCCGTCGTTGACGTTGTCAAAAGAATGTACAACATGTTAAAGCCTTCTTCTTCTTCTTCTTCTTCTTCTTCTTCTTTCTTCTTCTTCTTCTTCTTCTTCTTTCTTCTTCTTCTTCTTCTTCTTCTTCTTCTTCTCTTCTTCTTCTTCTTTCTTTCTTCTTCTTCTTCTTAAATTGTTGTTGAATACGAAAACTGAGGACGATTAGGAAGGAAAGAAGGAAGAGAGGAGCAGCAGGAGGAAGAGAAAGAAAGAGAGAGGAAGAAGAGGAGGAGGAGAGCTGGAAGAAGAGAGTAGGGAGGAAGAGGGAGAGGCAGACGAGGAAGGGAGAAAGAAGCAGCAGAAGAATATGCCAGGTGATTTTTTTTTCCGGCCCAGCCAACTTCCAAGGTTACATCAGGCAGGAAACAAGTGAGGAATGAAAGAATGTAAAACTGAAAATGTCATGACTAAAGAGCCAAATCATGTCATGACTAAAGAGCCAAATCATGTCATGACTAAAGAGCCAAATCATGTCATGACTAAAGAGCCAAATCATGTCATGACTAAAGAGCCAAATCATGTCATGACTAAAGAGCCAAATCATGTCATGACTAAAGAGCCAAATCATGTCATGACTAAAGAGCCAAATCATGTCATGACTAAAGAGCCAAATCATGTTCATGACTAAAGAGCCAAATCATGTCATTTAGTCAGAAGACGATCTATCACACATTTCATCACAACCACGTTTTGCAAGAAGAAGAAGAAGAAAGAAGAGAAGAAGAAGAAGAAGAAGAAGAAGAAGAAGACGTAGAATAAGAAGAAGAAAGTGCAGGAGGAGGAGGAGAAGGAGGAGGAGGAGAGGAGGGAGGAGGAGGAGAAAACAACAACAATATCATCATCATCAACAACAACAACAACAACAAAATCTAACAATAACAACACCCACGACGACGACGCCGACAACAACGTCAAAAGCAACACTAACAACCAGAATAACACAGAACAAGAACAAAAGGAGCTAGATGAAATATTTGATTAGGAATTGGGTTGTTTTAAATTAATTCTAGCACGCCTGTACACCCACCCCTTCTTGATTTCTCTTCTACTGTCCTTTTTTTTCACTTTCCGCAGTCGTGTCCAATCTTTCTTTTTTTTTCTTTCTGGAATTAAACTTATGGGCAAACTCTACTCAGACACAGCGGTCTATTTAGATAAGATATGGGTCGATGGCAACCTTGGGAATTAATCCCGACTGATGATCGCCTTCAGTTCCCAGCAGATTCAAACAGACAAGAAATTGGAAAGAAGAAGAAGAAGAAGAAGAAGAAGAAGAAGAAGAAGAAGAAGAGAAGAAGAAGAAGAAGAAGAAGAAGAAGAAGACGGAGAAGAAGAAGAATTTGAAGAATTTGAAGAAGAAGAAGAAGAAGAAGAAGAAGAAGAAGAAGAAGAAGAAGAAGAAGAAGAAGAAGAAGAAGAAGACTGAGAAGAGAAGAAGAAGAAGAAGAAGAAGAAGAGAAGAAGAAAGAGAAGAAGAAGAAGAAGAAGAAGAGAGAAGAGGAGAAGGAGAGGAGGAGAATCAGAAGAAGAGAAGAAGAAGAAGAAGAAGAAGAAGAAGAAGAAGAAGAAGATGAAGAAGAAGAAGAAGAAGAAGAAGAAGAAGAAGAAGAAGAAGAAGAAGAAGAAGAATTTGAAGACGGAGAAGAGAAAGAAGAAGAAAGAAGAATTTGAAGAAGAAGAAGAATTTGAAGAAGAAGAAGAATTTGAAGAAGAAGAAGAAGAATGAATGAATGAATGAATGAATCTTTAATGGGTTGAGAATTAGGCTCATTGAAGGCCTTTTTACAATTCTGCCCAACAATAACAATTTAAAAAGTAAGGTAACATCGAATTACAAAATAACATCAATATAACGATTTCATGCTTAAAATCTCTCTCTCTCTCTCTCTTCTCTCTCTCTCTCTCTCTCTCTCGCTCTCTCTCTCTCTCTCTCTCTGTCTCTCTCTCTCTGTCTGTCTCTCTCTCTCTCACTGCCTGTCCTCCCCTCCTCTCTCTCTCTCACACACACACACACACCACACACACACACACACACACACACACACACACACAACACACACACACACACACACACACACACATCTCATCAACTGCATCGTTTATCAGCATTACACTTTTTTTTCTTCCTCCGGTACGTATGTATAGTCAGGCTAATGTCTACGCATAGGTCAGTCATGAGTATCAAAAAGAAGTAACTTTACTTCATTTTTGAAAGCTGATAATTGGGAAATATTTCTGTGTTTTGCTGGAAGTTTGTTCCATTCTTTACAGCCACAGAAGGAGAAACTTGTTTTGAATAAATCTAAATTAGCTTTAGGAATAATGAATCTGAGCGAATCATGATGGTGTTGTAAATGTACTATTGATTTTAAAGAATCTGGGCATGCGTCATGAACAATTTTGTGCATAAGAATCAGAGTGTGTTGAATGTTATACATGAGTGAAGAGGCAGTATTCTATTGTACCTAAATACATCACGCATAGAAGGATCGGATTGCTTCTGACAGCTGATCATCTTAATGGCTCGTTTTTGCAATGAACAAAGTGGTTTTAAAGTAGATGGCGCACATTTACCCCAGATTATAGAGCAGTAGTCTAATCGAGCCTGAACAAAAGCAAAATAATACATTTTTCGTGAATGTTCGTTGAGAAAGTGTTTTATCTGTGACAGCTGGAACACACAACACGAGACTTGTTTGATTAGGTTCATGGATCTGATCGTGCCAGGAAAGATTTTCATCGATGACGATGCCTAATAATTTGTGCTTTGCAACTTGTTTTATTGTTTTATCTTTGTACATTATTTTTAATTTTGCTTCTTTTATGACTTGTTTTTTTTGACGTGCACATATTAACATAGATTCGGTTTTATGAGGATGAACAAGCATGTCATTTGAATCACACCAGTCTTCCACTGATTCATGCTTGCATTTAAATGATAATTAATTTCATCGATGCTATGACTAGAGTATTGTAAAGATGTATCATCAGCGAACAAATCACACACTGCATTTTGAATTGATAAAGGGAGATCATTTATGTAGAGGGAGAACAACAGGGGACCTAAGATTGATCCCTGTGGCAAGCCTCTTGGCAACAGTCTCTTAGAAGAAATAACACCTCGTGAAAAAACAGATTGCGTACGGTTCAACAAATAAGATCTAAAAAATGATTCTGTATTGTTGTCGACGCCGTAAACATTAAGCTTTTTTAGCAGTATATTGTGATTGATTAAATCAAAAGCCTTTGTTAAATCAATAAACACTACACCAACTGCTTTTCCTGTTGTTGATATCTTTTAGCCACAAATTTGTGATCCGACACAAAGCCGTTTCACATGAATGTAGTTTCCTAAATCCTGACTGATTAATATACAACAGTTTATGTTTCTCAATAAAAGATGATAGATGGTGATGGATATGACGTTCTAATGGTTTTGAGACGGACGATAGCAGCGAAATTGGTCTGTAGTTATTCTGAAGAAGAAGAAGAAGAAGAAGAAGAAGGGGAGGAGGAGGAGGAGGAGAAGGAGGAGGAGAAGAAGAAGAAGAAGAGGAAGAAGAAGAAGAAGAAGAAGAAGA
>CM031607.1:59132355-59137355 GCA_018398815.1 Conus ventricosus | reverse complement strand
AGGACAAGAACGACGAGCCCGACGATGATGATGATCATCATGAGGCTGATGATAATTATTATTAACAGTTTGATGTGTAGAATCAGAAAAAGGAGAAGGAAAAATGCAAATCTAAAGAAGAATTCTTTTGACGTATTGGTTTAAAAATGATTATTTTTCCTACAATAAAATGAGACAGTATGGTTGATCGGTATGCATCATTTGCGCACAGAAATGGGGGGGAGGGGGGGGGGGGCAGGCAGGGCGGTTATCTTTCTAATCATCCTTTAAGCTTCTCAATGAGACACGTGAAGGAGGGGGGAGGGGGGGGGGGGGGGGGGGCGGCACGGATGTTAAAACAAAGGGATTGCGGCACTCCTAACTCGCGCTGTTGGGAGAGCTGAAGCCACTGTACGCAGTTATGTCCCTGCTTAGTTTCCCGTCAGTTCGCTGCGGCCAACGAGAGGAAGAGAACATGCCTTGCTGTGCGGCGATAAATTGCTCCAGAAAGTGCAGAAGGAGGACAGGGACAGTGGAATCAGTTTTCATAAGTGAGTGCAAAGGTGTTTCTTCACTTTATTTAGTTATCCATTGTTTTCAACTCACCTTTTATGTGTATCAAGTTCAATATGGGCCGTCACGGCCAAAGCAAAACAGAAAGTAGTGTGAAATAGCTTCCCAGAATTCGTAGACACATCTGGCAATGCTCGCATCCTTCAATAGCGTGGTGTGTGTGTGTGTGTGTGTGGTGTGTGTGTGTGTGTGCTGTGTGTGTGTGTGTGGTGTTCTCTGGCACTGTAATTTGGTTATTCACAACTTATATTCAATCAAACTGATGAGATGAATTGGTGATTACAAGAACATTTTTCTTGCACTTGTATCTTTGGAACCTCATTCTTCACTAACAATTTTCAGATTCCCCTGAAGCAGCCAGAACTTCTGCAGAAATGGCTCCAGAACTGAGGAGAGACAAGTACACCCTTCAAAGAGCGCTATCCTGTGCTCAGCACATTTTGAGGAGCACCTATTTACAAAGGGGAGCGGAGGGGCTTTACCGATGCAGTGCCAACACATTTTTTTATTTCCCCAAGCATTTGCAGAAGGTAAGAAAAACGTTTTGATTAGACTTCCTTCAGCAAAAATATGGAGTAGGTAGAGTACAACCGTCATTTTTTTTTGGGGGGGGGGGGGGGGAGGGGGAGCTGGTAGGGAGGATGGGGTGTTTAAAATTCAGTCCTGTTGCATTTTTTTTTAATTTTTTTTTTTTTTAAAATACCCCCCAGTTCAAATAGGCTATAAGGAGCATGGGATACTGGCTATGGATACTGTAGACGTTTTTTTCCCATCCAGTTCTCCCTACCCTTTCCACCGGCCCTTCAAAACTGAACAACAGTACTAGATTTGCAGAGAAACACAAAAGCTTGGTCAGGGAAGCTTTTTTGTTTTTAAGTTACCTAAATGCTATTTGCAGTTAATTTTGTTTGTTGTTTTTCTATTACTTAATAAAACCCTAGCATATTTCTTTTAACTGAATAAAGCCTTCAATCTCTCTCTCTCTCCCCTCTCCTCCCCCCCCCCCCCCCCTCTCTTCTCTTCTTTCTCTCTCTCTCTCTCTCTCTCTCTCTCTCTCGCTCTCTCTCTCTCTCTCTCTCTCTCTCCTACCCCCTCTCTCTCGCTCTTTCTTCTTTTTATCTCTCTCCCCTCTCTCCCCCTCTCTCTTTCTTTCTTTCTCTCTCTCTCTCTCTCTCTCTCTCTCTCTCTCTCTCTCTCTCTCTCTCCCCTCCCCCGTCTCTCTCTCTCTCTCTCTCTCTCTCTCTCTCTCTCTCTCTCTTTTTCTCTCTCTCTCTAGCTCTCTGAGTACTGTCTCTCTCTCTTTGTAGCATGCGTGTGTGCGTGCGTGCACGCGCGCGCTCGTGTGTATGTGTGTGTGTGTGTGTGTGTGTGTTGTGTGTGTGTGTGTGTGTGAGAGAGAGAGAGAGAGAGAGAGAGAGAGAGATTGATCAAGATGGTATTGAGTACAGAGTCATGCAAAGGAACTCTGCCTCTGTTTTGTCAGGATTCAAAGCCAACCAGGAAACTCCAAAGCCTAAGGACAGTAACGCCCATGCCATGGAATCTGTTGAGGAAGGAAGCTTGCAACAGACCATTTTGATGACAGCAGGACCTTCCGGAGAAAACCTTGCTGGATTGTCGACAGCTACAGACCCCACATACATGTGTTGTCTATGTCATCTCCCCGGAAGCTGAAAGGCCGCTTAGAAGAGTCGATTGACAGGAACTCTACCTTGCAGAAATAACTCAAAATCAGTCATCAAAAAGTACGTCGTCTCCAAAGCAAGATAACGACAATCCATGATATAATAGCAACGTTGAAAGAGCGAGGTCTTCTTTCAAGAGGCTGTGAGGACGTTTTGGAAAGATTTTTGGGGCACCAAGACAGCTTTTGGAAAGGGCTTTGAATGAGAAACCTGGAAAGAATGCCACATACCCTGATGAGCTGAAATCCTTTGCCATAACGCTTCAGTTTTATTCAACAAAAGCATACAACTTCGCGCGTGAAACATTCAAACTGGCGCTACCACATCCATCAGTGATACGACGTTGGTACAGCTCTATTCCAGGCTCACCAGGGTTCACGCAGTCTGCATTCTCAGCACTAAAGCACAGAGTGGACGAGGCAGAGAGCAAGGGCAGAAAGGTGATGATTGCCCTCATGTTGGATGAGATGTCGATCAGAAAACACGTACAGTGGGATGGGCAAACAGTTCCATGGATATGTAGTTCTTTCACAGCTTCACAACAAAGTGTTTTTCACCCTGAGCGACCACGACTTGGACACCTCTATGGAGGAAAATCATGTCTCAAGCTCATCAAGACAATTTCATTCAGCTACACAAAAATCATCTTCCACCATCTGGCAAAAGCAGAAACTGATGTGCAGACAGGGATCAAAATCCGAAAACAAGTTTCAAAACTGATACTGTTCAAGCACCAATGAACTCATGACAGACTCTTTGACTCTGTCCTCGTGTATGCTTTCTGATATATGTCAGTATCCGCCTACACAGTGAACGCAAGCACACACACAGGAGAGAGAGAGAGAGAGAGAGAGGAGAAGAGAGAGAGAGAGAGAGAGATGAGAGAGAGAGAGGAGAGAGAGAGGGGGGGGGGGGGGGGGGGTATGCGTATTGTCCGCTGAAGACTGTTCAAGACTTTACCGGTAAACAGGCAACTGAGTGGCGGCAGGACACAAACGCACACAGACACGTGCGCACACACACACACACACACACACACATGTGCACTCACATTCGCGCACACACACGCACACACACCACACACACACACACACACACACACACACACACACATACACATGCATGCATGCACACACACACACACAGAACACACACACACACACTCACACACACACACACACACACACACAACACACACACACACACACACATGCATGCATACACACACACACACGCGCGCGCGCACGCGCGCGCACACACCACCACACACACAATGCCTTGGGTTCTGTCGAAAATAATGAGATCTTTTTGTGAAACTCAGCTGTAGCAAATATGTACGAATTCTTTTAACACACCACACACGTACACGCACACACACACATGCACACACACACACACACACACACACACACACACACACACACACACACACACACACACAACACACACAATGCCTTGGTTTCTGTCGAAAATAATGAGATCTTTTTGTGAAACTCGGCTGTAGCAAATATGTACGAATTCTTTTCACACACACACACGCACGCACGCACGCACGCACGCACGCACGCGCGCACACACACACACACACCACACACACACACACACACCACACACACACACACACACAATGCCTTGGGTTCTGTCGAAAACAATGAGATCTTTTTGTGAAACTCAGCTGTAGCAAATACGTACGATTTCTTTTCACACACCACACACACACACACACACACACACACACACATACTACACACACACACACACACACACCGCGCGTGCAGAATCCAGGTCCAGGCGCCGTAGAGCCGTGTTCTCTTCCGAGTTACTGAGTACAGTCAGCAACTGAGCATATGGCAGAACTGTACCAAGGGGTGACTAAGCAGGGGACCTAACTCTTGGTCTGCGGCTTCAAGATTGTCTCTCTTGAGCAGTTATCTTTTTCTATGTCTGTGGGGGGGCGGTAGGTGGGCGGGAGAGGAATAACGAGTCAAGGTTTTTCAAGAGGAGAGTCAGAGGAGAAATGATTGACACCACGGCCTCTGTGTCCATGCGTGCGTGCGTGCGTGCGTGCGAGTGTGTGTGTGTGTGTGTGTGTGTGTGTGTGTGTGTGTGTGTGTGTGTTGTGTGTGTGTGTGTGTGCGTGTGTGTGTGTGTGTGCGCGCGCGGCGGGTGCGTGTGTGTGTGTGTGTGTGTGTGTGTGTGTGTGTGTGTGACGACATGCGAGGTATCAAACATGCTAAATGTATAGGAAAGATTACGACTTCCTTATGATAGGTATTATTAAGCTTTGGTTTATAATAGAGAAAATTTTATTTCACTTTCTGAGAGGGTCATAATCATGCACGTCGTATTGCTTGATAAAAGCAGATATTTTGTGACACTGTGGAAGCAAAGTTAGAGACTGGCAGTGCATTGTAAATCCCTGGGAACCAGGTGGGGTTTTTATACATTGTAAAGAGATGTGGATGGCCGACTTAAAAGCAAAATTAAAGGCGCAAGAGTCCATTAAAGACTTGGCTATTTTGTATGGTATTTGTATTGTAGCATTATGTGAGGCAATAGAAGAATGTATTCAATGTAAATGATGTAAAATGTTAATGATAATATTACAAGGGAGACTTCTCTTTTGTTGTGTGTCTGTTACGTTTGTGAGTCAACTTCTTGCGAGCGTAGGTTTGATACTGTCACTTTTTGAGGAGGAGAATAAAAATAAACAGAAGAGGGAGAAAGGGGGAAAAAAAAGGAAGGCGCAGAGACGTAGAAAAG
>CM031607.1:59124855-59127355 GCA_018398815.1 Conus ventricosus | reverse complement strand
AGCTGATATTATGATGATGAGGAGGGTTGATATTCTAAGGAGGAGGAGGAGGAAAGAAGGTTTATGCGTTGGTGAGGAATATGAGGTAGTTAGCTGACGTAACGATGAAATGTATGAGGAAGGAGGCTGACATCATGATGAGAAAGATACGTAAAGGTGGCTGACGTCATTATGAAAAGGATGAGGATGAGGGCGAGCGCTGACATCATGATAAGAATGATAAGGAAGACAGCTCATGGTGAGGACGATGTGGAAGGGAACTGACGTCATGTTGTTGAGGATGAGGCAGGGGCCTGACATCATAGTGTTGGCGATGAAGAAGGGTCTGAAATGACGGTGAGGAGGAGGAAGGAGGAATGACATCTTGGTGAGTAGGATGAGGCAATCAGGAAGGACTACCATCAGGAAGAAGAGGGGATTTAGATGAGGAGGAGGCTGACATCATGGTGAAGAAGATGAGGAAGATGAGGAGGACTGACATCATGGTGAAGATGATGAGGAAGATGAGGAGGAGGACTGACATCATGGTGAAGTTGATGAGGAAGATGAGGAGGAGGACTGACATCATGGTGAAGATGATGAGGAAGATGAGGAGGAGGACTGACATCATGGTGAAGAAGATGAGGAAGATGAGGAGGAGGACTGACATCATGGTGAAGAAGATGAGGAAGATGAGGAGGAGGACTGACATCATGGTGAAGACGGTGAGGAAGATGAGGAGGAGGACTGACATCATGGTGAAGAAGATGAGGAAGATGAGGAGGAGGACTGACATCATGGTGAAGACGGTGAGGAAGATGAGGAAGGACAGACATCATGGTGAAGAAGATGAGGAAGATGAGGAGGAGGACTGACATCATGGTGAAGACGGTGAGGAAGATGAGGAAGGACAGACATCAAAGAGAGGAGCAGGAGGAAAATGAGAAGAAGGGTGACATCTCAAGGAGGAGGAGGAGGAGGGGAAAGATGAGGAGGAGGACTGACATCGTGGTAGGAAGCATGAAAAGATAAGGAAGGGACAGACATCATGGTGAAGATGAGGAGGAAGATGAGGAGGAAGATGAGGAGGGGAAGAACACCATGGTGAGGAGGAAGAGGAGAACGAGGAGGGGAGCTGACATCACAGAGAGGAAGAGCGCCGGGCGGGGGGGGGGGGGGGGGGGGGGAGGGGGGGCAAGATGAGGACGTGGGGGAGGGGTGGCAGGGGGTGCTCTGACATCACTGGGAAATTGAGGAAAGGGCTCACATCATAGTGAGGATGAGGAGAAAGATGAGGTGTGTGTGTATATATATATATATATATATATTTGTTAAAAAGTAAGGTTTAAAACTATCTACAGCGCTGTTTCATGCAATGCAATCATCAGGATGTGGTGGGTCTGTGCTGCCGGTGTTTTATAACTGCTTGTGTTGTCTGTCATCACGTGCTGTCTGTGTTTTTCGTGTGTTTCTGGTTCTTGTTCACTGATAGGAATATATATATATATATGGGGGGGGGGGGGGGGATGAAGAAGATGAGGATTTAAGCTGACATCATGATGAGAAACAACAACAGGAAATCAACAACAACAACAAACAAACAACAACAACCATGACGGCGACGCCGACAACAACGACAAAAACAATAGAGTGACACAAGAAGAAGAACGAAAAGAAGAACGACAGGCAAAAAGAAGAAATGTCTGATTAAGAATTGCGTGATCTCAAATTGATTCTGGCACGCGTGCACACCCCGTCCCCATCTTGACCGCCCCCCTTATCTATTTATTTTTTTTAATTTATTTTTGACACAGTCATGTTCAATCTTTGATTTTGTTTTCCAGAACTGTAGGAGCAACACTCCTCGGACACAATGCTATATCTAGATAAGAAGTGGGTAGATGGGTACCCTGGGAATGTAACCCCGACTGATGATAATCTTCTGTTGCCAGCAGATTGGGAAGGAAATGAAAAACTGAAAGAAGAAGAAGAAGAAGAAGAAGAAGAGAAGAAGAAGAAGAAGAAGAAGAAGAAGAAGAAGAAAGAAGAAGAACAAGGAGGAGGAGGAAGAAGAGGAGGAGGGAAGAGGAGGAAGAAGAGAGGAGGAGGAAAAGTAACAGGAGCAGGAGCAGGAGAACAACAACAACAACAACTACAACAAAAGAAAATAACAACAACAGCAAGACAACAGTTAATTGAAAAAAAGGAAACAAACAATAGCATTCAATGTTCAATTCTACCTACGCTCCCATTCTAGTAAGGGAACACTTTTCAAGACACATCGTAGCCAGACCAGAAATAGGTCACGGGCAACCAAGGAACGTAATCCCCATTGATGACCTAGATTTTTGCGGGTCCCTGCGGGTGCAGGAAACGAGAAATTGGGGAGATGATTCTCATGCATCTCTGAACTCCGCAGAAATCGAAAGGTCACATTCCACTTCGGGGAAATAATCTGCAGAAGTGGACTTTCCTTTTCCTTTCCTCATTCGTACCCTCTCTCCTTCTGCCCATCTTCTGC
>CM031607.1:59104052-59124755 GCA_018398815.1 Conus ventricosus | reverse complement strand
AAAAAACAAGAGGAGAGTCGTGTTTGAAGCGAATGAACGGTATTGTTTGGGAAAAGGGGGAAAAGATTTGGGGGGGGTCGGTGGATTTGGTTGTCTTAAAAACCCCCCTAGCGAAAAAACTTACCTGTCCTGTGGGGCCCCCGTATCCCCAATCTTTTCTTCCGGAGAATGGGTCTGTTTTCTCGCCGTGACGGGCACACTCTCAAGATCAATCTCAACCTTCCCGATGTGTTCGTGCAATTTCTGGGGCTTGTGAAATTTTTTTATACAAGAAGACCAGGGGGCAAATCGAGTATGGAAAAATCCCCCCCCCCCCCCCCCCCAAAAACCACACCACCCAAAACACCCCCCCACACACACACACCCCACACACACACACACACACACACAACACACACGCACACACACACACACACGCACGCACACACACACACACACACACACACACACACACACACACACACACACACACACACACACACACACACACGCACACGCACACACGCACACACGCCCACATAAACACGCACGCATGCACGCACACACAACACACACACACACACACACACACACACACACACACACACACGCGCGCCCACACGCACACACACACACACACCCCACACACACACCACACACACACACACACACACACACACACATATATATATATATATTATATATATATATATATATTTATATATATATATTATATATATATATATCTTGGCACACCAGCCCACACATGGACGATGGCCTGGTGAAGTTGAGCCGCTGTTGCTGGTCGTGGACGCAGGAGGTCCAACCGTCTGCCAAGTTCATCCCAAAAATGTTCTATTGGGTTTAAATCGGGACTGAGGGCTGGCCAGGGCAGCACATTGACGTTGTTATGCTGAAGAAATTGCTGGGTGGCCTGGCGGTGTGTGGTTTTGCATTGTCCTGTTGGAATGTCCAGTTTGGGTGTTGCGCAAAAAAAGGATCGACATGGGGTCGAGCACCTGGTTGATGTAGCGCTGTGCATGACACCTGTCCGCGGACCAGGACCAATGTTCTGACGGATGACTGGTCCTATGCGTGGTAATTGTTACCAATTGACCCCTAGATAACGTTCGGGCTCCAGGGGTTCGCGCTACCCACCCAGGAGTCAGCATAGCGTTCCACCAGGTCGACGCCATATTCTGACACGACCGTCAGCATGTCAATACAAAAAAACGGCTCTCATCTGGCGAACTGTATGCATCCCCACTGCTGCTGCGCCAGTTGAGTGGGCTTGTGCCACTGCAGCCTGTCCTGCGGTTGTCTTGGTGTCAGTACCGACCTCTGTGAGGTGCCTACATGCCAGCCGTTCTCCTGAAGATGCCGCCGCATAGTGTTGAGGCTGATTCGTTTGCTGGAGATTCCCAGGCACCTGTCGAGCGTGTTCGGCTGTTTGCCTCCTGTCCGCTGATGGGTTCGAAAATCAAGATGGCGATCCTTCTCTTTGTGTGGTGACCAAAAGACGGCTGGCCGGGGGAACGATCTCAGTGGTACCGTGACTCGCATGCGGTGCCTGCAGACGATAGTAGGATTGAAATGTGGCGTTAAAGATGTTTGGTCGACTGGCCTGGCATCCACACCAGCCTCCAGATGGCCTAGGGCACGATTTGCGTTCCTTGCTCGTATAGTCTTGGCATCTCTGTAGCGCTCAGGACGGTAAGTCGTTTAGTGACCCTTGTAAGCGCGGCTTTATAAGGCTGCATGCCTGTTGTACTTGTCGCTGGTTAACTTTGTCTGCATGGTGTGCACGTGCTCACATGCAGACACCCAGTTTGCCATTTTTGTTGCCCTCCAATGCCTGGGAATGATGGGTTGCTCCACCTTTTTTCATGCACGTGAGTCTTGAGACCAACCAACTTGCCACATCGGTTCAATATTGTATATTCCCCCGTGTCACCCGAAAAATAGCCTTTCAAAATTTTCGCGTTTCTTATGGAAGTCAGTATATTGGTTTGATTTGTTTCTTACAAATTTTTTTTTTTGTTCTTGCCCAGTGCGCGGGGTGCTAAAAAAAAGTGTTTTATGCTTATTCCTTACCTTTGTGTGAATACAACTTGTTCGGTCGTTCGTTCTCTTCTCTCTCTCTATCTCTCTCTCTCTCTCTCTCTCTCTCACTCTCTCTCTCTCTCTCTCTCTCTCTCTCTCTCTCTCTTATCTCTCTCCTCTCTGAAACTGCGGGAGTGCTGTGTGCTGAGGCTTATGCGTCCTCTGTGTGTGTGTGTGTGTGTGTGTGTGTGTGTGTGTTGGTGTGTGTTGTGTGTGTGGGTGTGCTGTGTGTGTGTGTATGTGTGTGTGTGTGTATGTGTGTTGTGTGTGTGGGTGTGTGTGTGTGTATGTGTGTTCGTGGGTTTGTGTGAGTGTGTGTGCTGTGTGTTGTGGTGTGTATGTGTGTGTGTGTGGTGTGTGTGTTGTGTGTCGTGTGTTCTTCAATTTAAGTCTTTCACTGCATGTGATATTAGACAAGGGTGTGTGTGTGTGTGTTGTGTGTGTTGTGTGGTGTGTGTGTGGTGTGTGTGTGTGTGTGTGTGGTGTGTGTGTGTGTGTGGTTTTTGAGTGTGTGCATGCGCGTTAGCGTACGTCGGTGCGTGCAGCGTGCGTACGTGAGTGCGCACCCGCGGGCGTGCGTGTGCGTGTGTGCGTTGTATGTGTGATGAGGAGAAACTCTCAGTAGCCCCCCCCCATTAAAACTGTAAAAAAAAAAAAAAAAAAAAAAAAGACATCCAAAGTAAAAAAAACAAACAACTGCACGAACAAGATCATGAAACAGCAATTACCGGATTGAGCCATAGGAGCTAACATAAGGACTTCGCTACAAAATTAAGAGAGTCATGTATCCTGATTATACCACTTTGAAGCATCCTTTCGAAACTCTGACAAATTCGAATCAAAGTAGGGCAAAAGTATAGAACGTGTGTTGTTGTATCAATTATTCCACGGGCGCCACAAGCACATCGTATATTCTTGACATATTTTGTTCTGAATGCATTTATTTTTAACGAAAGAATAAAGGAGGCAAGTTGTCTACTGTGTCTTGGGTATAATCTCCTATGTTTATATTACGGTTTACTGGATTTACTGGGGGAGAAGCCCGTTTTAAAAGATTATTGCCTCGCGAGCTCGTACAAACAAAGTACAGAGAGTCGGGTTATGTATTCGGGGGGGAGAACACTTTCTTTGTAGTATTCCTTCACATTTTTCAAACGAGGCTCTTTGTAAGAGAGTTTATCCTTATGTAAGTCAAGGAATATGACGAGAAGCCAGTATTGTCAGAATGTTTGCACCTGCTCGAGCAATCCTTGTCAGCCATTCATTTCCGGATATGAAAGAGCGATGGGATAAGGAACCCAACAAAAATTAACTATTATACTCTTGACATAATGTTGTGATAAGTATTTTAATTTCTGATACGGTTTCCGCACGCATTTTTTGAATTTTGTCGATTCTAAGCGTGAAGAAATGACTTAGAATATACACAGAAGAGACTACCGTAACGGTCAAATGATAAATCATTTATGTACTCTACGGCCATTATATTGCCTATAAGTTCGGCTGTAAAAATGGACAGATTTTGCCCAAGATGAAAGGACTTCTCATTTTTAAAAATGAGCAATGACAAAGCCACAACCAGCATTATTTCGTTTATAGAGGACCCATCAGTATAGACTTTTACGAAGTACGATACAATCATTGATATGTGAATTTGCTTCGCAAGCTAGGATATTAATGTTCTCAGTTTTAGATATAGTAGTATAGTTATAATCAAATTTTGGTTTGAAGCGCTCCCCGCTTTTGGTTACGGGGACTTATGGGAAGACGCACAGCAAGCTTTTTATGATGATACCTGAATTTGTCAAAAAGTGAGAAGTATATGTGAGTCTCGGTTTTGTGGCTCGAATGTTTTTCGCTGTTTAGGAAAGTATATCATCAGACTATATCCGTTCATTTTGGTTACACTTTCTCAAGAGTAGAGCAGCGAAGAATGTACTTAGCGCAGGCTGTTCCACGACGGTCATTAAGAGTTAAAGACCACCCGGCTTCATGGTATTGTTCTAAAGCTGAAGCATGAAATGGCCCACCAAGGGGCTATCTGAATGCCTTAGAGTGTATTTCATGAAGCTTTTTTAATAAGTACTTAGGAGCACTAAAATCAGACCTCTTTGCATCTGACAATTTGGCATCTAACTAAAGCACAGAAGACAGATGTATTAAACTTTTTGTTTCCTGGCCCAACTTTGGTTTTGCTTATAACTGTGAGCAGATTAAGGAGATTTTCTCGCTTGATTTATTATGTGTTCCAAGTGCAAATGCCAAGAAGATTGACATACGATGCACACCAAGAGAATTTAATTCAGAAGTGTAGGCTCAAATGTGGTATTAGGTCCTTTGACGTTAGGAGCATTGTGAGCAGCCCCCCCTGCATCAAATCACATTATACGGGATTTTTCAGCGACAGTCATAAGCCATTATCAGGACATTGAACGTCGCAATGTTGTTCTAACTCTTTTTGATATACTCTTTACTGTGATTACAGATCTTTTGATGTGTTTTTTTTAATGTGGCGTTCGCCATAAGCAGATGTCATCCGCATATTGAATCAACGGTAACGTTTTTTGAAATGATATTAGGTAAATCATTAGTTAAAAATATTCACAGAGAAGAGGGCGCTCACAGAGCTTGAGGGGATACCATATCTAGTATTTTTTGGATGAATAAGATATGACCTATTCTTGTCTGAATTACTTCTGTTGGTCAGGAATATTTTAACAAATTTATAATATGACCAGGAGGACCTTTAGTTTTTAATTTGTAAAAAAGCCCTATCATGCCAACATGATCAAATGCCTTGTTGCTATCGGAAAACTGTGATCGCGAGGAACGTTTTGTTCTTTAGCAAACTGGTGTTTATTTGCGTAGTGAGCTTTACAAGCATGATCAAATAGTAGACCTGCCCTTTTACTAAAACCGGCCTGGTTTGCTGGGATAATGCGAGTTTTTTCACAATAGTATGTCACTCTTTTTAGAACAATTATCTCTATTTGTTTACAGACATGAGATGGTTACGAGCTCTAGGTCGATAGCTATGTGTGTTTGTCATTGATTTTCCATTTTTCAACTGGGAACTATAATTGAGTCTCTCCATATGGAAGGTATGTTCCTTTCAATCCAACATTTATTAATAATTTCTGTAGAAATTAAAACAAAAATTTTGTGGTATATGTTTAACATTTATTAGCAATGCCATCTAAACCAACAGAGTTTTCTTATTAGACAATGAAAAATAGCCAGAGTGTAATTCCTGGAGACGTTTTTTTAAAAAAAAAATATCAGCATTTGTTAATGATCATTATTTTCGTCCGGATCAGCGTACATTTCTTTGTTAGTTTGGTTTTCCTCATAGCTCTGCATTTGGCCTGATAAACTACAGAAGGAGTGTTTTTGGGAAAACATGTTCAGCAATTGAATTCTGCTTTTTGGTATGTCGAAGGAAATTGTACAGCACCTATTATGGATAGGATATGCAGGTAAATGGATTCCGTTTTTTCATTTCCGATGGCTCTTTTTCCAATTTTTATTGCTATCTTGATGTTCACTTATTTCCTTAAAACAAAAAATGATGACCAGTACTCGCGTTTAGCATTTTCAATTTACTTTATTCCTTTGATTCTTGGCAGTTCTAATTGTATGTCCCTTTAACCTTTTTTACTTTTGCGTACTGTTTAAACGTGCTTTTATTTTTCTCACAGCGTTTCTGCAAGATTCTGTCCACCACACTTTACCCGTTTTTGTGTTTGGGAGATTTTGATTGACTAAGAATCGGAATGCTCACCGGCTGCATTGCAGTAGTGAGATAGTAAACTACGTACGTAGAGATTCTATGTCAGATTTTCAAAAGAATTGACATTATATGAAGATAGACAGATTGAAATTTGGCCGGTCAGCTCGCTTGATAATCAAACTTTGGATTGTATCCTTACTGGTCATCTTGGCACACTACAAATCCTCTCAGAGAAATAACTTTGGAATTGTCACTCCCTAAAGTGTTATCATCGTTTCAGCCATGTACAGCTCGGGGACCATGATGGGGGAGATTAAAGACAAGTCATCTTGCAGATGATCTTTGAATAGGGATAACAGCAAGCGTCTCGTGATACTTCCATCATTTTACCCGGACGAGTGGGGAGTCTGATATGTTCTCCACCTAACGGTTTGAGCTGAACTTTCGTGCCAGTTCTTATACTAGAAAGGAGCATGTTCATTAAAGTCACCTGCAATTACCCATTTACTTCTTTGAAAGTTTGTATTATGGTGCCAGTCTGAATTGCTATCAATGACTCCTTTGGACAAGTACACAGAGACAATGTTTAAGAAAGAGAATTGTCAACGTGAACAGAAGTGACACAAGGAATACAAGAATGAGGTGCCAGTTGGTATAGGTGCCTGAGGGGATGGTTAAAAATAACTGGCATATATATAAATGGTGCCGGACGTTTCATTGTCACCAGTTTTCTTGGCCACAGGCGGTTTAAATGAAACGATCCAGTCGTGGGCAAGTCGTTTTTTTAGACACATTAATGATTGCAGAATACGGACCAAGTAGGAGCTGGCTTCAAGATGGTGTTGAAGATTTACCAAATTCTTGTTAATCGACCGGCAGTTCCATTGTAGTATATTAATGTCAGTCTTGTTTGCCATCAAAATTTTACAATGGACATTCAAGGGAGGCACAATTGCAAAATGAAGATTATTCAAATGTGTGTGTGTGTGTGTGTGTGTGTGTGTGTGTGTGTGTGTGTGTGTTGTGTGTGTGTGTGTTTGTGTGTTGTGTGTGTGTGTATGTGTGTGTGTGCGTGTGTGTGTGTGTGTGTGTGTGTGTGTGTGTGTGTGTGTGTGTGTGTGTGAAGGCACGCGAGGTATCAAAAAATTAAATGGTAGGGAAAGGCACGACCGGTCTATGATAGGTATTTCATACCTCCAGGAACATTCCCCAGTTTAGAAGAGAGAATGATATACTTTACTTATTGAGAGGAACAAAGGTGCAAGCATCACTTTAATCCAATAGGAGTAAATTGACGTAAGGTTGCTTTGAAATGACAGTGACTGAATGTCATTGCTGAGATCAAATTATAGACTTGCCCTGCATTATGAATCCGTGAGGACCAGGTCAATTTGTACGTATTGTAAAGGGATTTGGATGGTCGACATTTTTTTAACATTAGAGGTGCTGTTGGAGTCCGCTCAGACCTGGTCATTACATAAATGTATTTGTGTTGCGACATCATGTAAGGCAACAATAGAACGTACTGAATGCACAAAGTGCAAACTTTCGATTATGATATTAAAAGAGGAACTCTCTTTCGTTGTCTGTTTGGTCTGTTTGGTTGCATGAGCGTAAGTCAAATACTAACATTTATAGGAGGAGAACAAAACACGAACTGGAGGGAAAGAGCGAGAGAAAAGACAAAGACGATGAGAAGAGGAAAAGAGACTGTATGATAATGCTGATCATGATAAAAGTCAAGGGAGAAATTCAGTTATTTCTAATTAAACGTTTCACATATAGAAGGAACTGCTCATCAGGAATGCGACACTGATTAAAGAAATCCACATTTGTTTGAAAAACAAAACTAAAGCAATTTTAATTCAATTTGCCATCATCTCAAATTAGATGAAAGGGAAGAAAGTCTTTTCAGTCTACCACATTTCCAGAGCCGAACAGGAATTGGGCGATGACAAAATGGGAATGTAATCCCGATATTGATAATCCATTTATTTCTCTGCAGGTCGAAAAAACGAACGAACGAGAAAGGGGAGATGACTTTCGACCTCATCGGGAAGGACCAGCCGTCTCTCATGGGGGAATTTACTGGCTCTCCCCACACGCACTACTCCTCTCTGACCTTCATTTGATCTCTCTCTTCCTCGGTTCAGAAGACAGTTAATTCCCTTTGGCGAAAATGCTGGAGAGCTGGATATCTGTGCGCGTTATAGAGAGGTGGGGGAGGGGGGGGGGGAGGGAGGGCAGCAAGAAGTAGCATGAGAAAGAGAAGAAAGATATGATGTTTGACAGAAAGATATGACTTTAAAACGATGATGATGTTGATTATAATCAAGAGAGGAAAGGATGACGGTAGTGTCATTATGAGAACTGAAAAGGAGAACAGGTTAATTTGTCACTAGCGATAAGACAGTTTCGATTAGAAACTCCTGGATTAAAAAAAAACAAAACAACAACTATCATTTAGGTATTGGGCTGATTAAAATGATTGTTCACATATTATGAAAAAAGAACACAACAATTCTGTATAACGTGTTACTTAATCCACACCAAATGAACGGAAAACCTCCAATCCCCACTTGCCACGCGAGACAAAAACGATGCCATGTTAATTGGGAATGTTTTTTCTAATAGATCGTTCACTTTCTTTATCCAATATCTGACGAAGAAATCATAGAAGGGTTGGAGAGCTGAACTATGACCACATCAAGAAAGGCCAAAAATGAAAAGGGGGCCCGGGAGGGGGTGGGGGTGGACATCCTCCTTTTTCCACGTGTACCCCCCACCCCCACCCCACCTCACTCCCGACCGCTTTTTTCACACCCCTCTCCTTAGTCCAACGGCATTCAGTTCCCACAGGTGAAAATGCAGCAGGGCTGGAAATCTGTGAATCAATGCGACCATTTTTGGAGATAGCTTGTAGATTCTTGGTGATCGATGATTTTCTAACTTCCTACGAGAGTGAAAATGTTAACAAGGTTACCCCCTCTCCTCTCTCTCTCTCCCCTCTCTCTCTCTCTCTCTCTCAAAATCATCGCTCTTATCTTTCAGAGATTGGGATTATGGGACTAGGAAGAGGAAGGGGAAAGAGAAGCAGGAGAATGGAAAAAGGGGTGGTGGTGGTGGGGGTGGGGCGTGGGAATGGGGGTTTAGAAACAGATGATAAAAGTTGAAGAAGAAAACGAAAGAGAGATGTGTACTTTCTTCACTAGCAGTAGGGTCAGCTTTTATTAGATCTCCTACGCTTACAACAAGAAACCGTTAATTCAGGAATAGGGCTAAAGAGATTATTATTCTCACACTTTAAAAAAAGATATTAGCCTAAAGCTAATCTTCCCTAATCTCAGATCAGAGGGGGGGGGGGGGGAGGATCTCCAACCACCACTGCTATCACAGGGCCCAAAAAAATGGGCCAAAGAATTGTGGGAATATAATCCAGTAGATAATGATCTTCTTCTCCTTCCATTAGATAAACTTCTTCCCCTTTCTCCCCTACCTCTCATTTATCAATTAAGAGAGGAGGGGAACTTTAACCCATTAGAAAAGGCGAACATCTTAAACGGGAAAAACCTTGTCCCTTTCCAAGCGTATCCCCCACCTGCCTCCCCCCTTTTACCCCTCTCTTCCTCCCTTTTTTTAAAAACCAATTTTTTAATCCCATTTGGTTTTAAAAAAGTAGAAGAGTTTTTTTAAAAATCTCTGCCCAGGTAGAAACAAGTAAAAATTGGTCAAAAAGAAAACAGGGGGAATCAAAAAAACCCCCCAAATTGGGAAAAAATTTTTTTGGGAAAGATGATTAAAGGTACTGACAATTTTAAAATTTGGGTTTTAAAGGAGGAAAGGAAAAATTAAAAGTGAAAAACGAAAGAATAAGGAAAAGGAAAAAAAAGAGAAGCATTTTTAAAGGGGGGTCATTGGAAAATAAAAAAACCCTTCCCCACCCCTTTTGAAAACCTAAAAATTTCGTTTAAAACGGGGGGAAAAAAGAATGATCCTTTTACAAAATCTTAGAAAATTTTTTTATTTTACATTCCCAATTTTTCCCCCAAAAATTTTCCCCAAAAAGAATTTTTATGGATGGGTTCCAGTCCACCTTGGGAACCATTTTTAAACCCCACGGGGTTCCCCCTGGTTCCACAAGGAAAAACCATCCCCTGAAACCCAAATCCCTTCCCTACGGAAGCAAGGGAAAGAGGGGAGCGGAGAGGGAGAGAGAGAAGGAGGAAAGGGAAAGGGAGAAAGAAAGAGAGAGAGAGAGGAAAAACAACAGAGGGGGGAAAAAAAAACCAAAACAGATTGGGCCCGACAGGCAGGAAAGCAGGCCCAAAGGCCAGAAAAGAAAAAGAACAAAAGAGGGACGACAACCGACGGCTAGAAAACAGGGGAGAAAAAGAAAAAAAAAGACAAAAAGAGAAGAAGAGAAGAGAGAGGGGAAAAAGGAGGAGGGGAGAGAGAGAGGAGAGAGAGAGGAAACAGACAGAACCCAAAAACCAAAAAAGGGGAAAAAGCCCCGACAGGGGACAGGCCAAAAAAACAGGGCAGGTAGAAAAAAAAAACCCGGCAGGCCAACCCCGGCCCGACAGAAAAAAAGGCACACCCACACAAACCACACCACCAAAAACACACCCAAAAACCCCCACACAACCCCCAAACACACAAAACCACCACACAACACAAAACACCCACACACAGTTTTTCAGGGCATACACATAAAAAATGTCCTTCCCAGACCCGATGGAATTTTTTATAAAAACAAGTTTTTCGACCCCTGGGGACCGATTTGGGAAAAATTTTTCCTTCCTTTCCCTAAAATTCCCTGTCCCCCCAAAATATACATTTTTTAAAAAAAAACTTTAAAAATTTTCATTTATGAATGAAAAAAGCGGGAAACAGCTGGGAAGGGCCCAAAATTTTCCTTTTAAATTTTTAAATTTTCCCCTTTCCCTCTCTCTCCTCTCCCCCTCCCCCTCTTCCCCCCTCCCCTCCCCCTTTTCCCCTCCCCACTCTCTCCCCTTTTCTCCTTTTCCTCTTCCCCTTTTTTTGGCCTTTTGAACTTTTAATTTCCAACAATTTGTTTTTTATGATTGGGTTTCCCGTTTTTTATTTTGAGAGTTATGTATTTTTCATGAAAGGGGAAAATTGGGGGTTTTTTTTAAAAAAGTTTTTGAAACTTTTTTGGGGGATAGTTCAATTTTGTTTCCTTTTTTGTTTTTCCCAGGGCCGGAATTTTAAAAAAGGGTGGAAAGCTTATTTTTTAACCCTAATAAAGATTTAAAAATTTAAATTTACTTGACTTGACTTTTTAATTGCTTTAAAACCAAAAACACAACACAGACAAAACACCCCCCACAAACCCCCACACACACAACCCCACCCACACACCCCACACACACACCAAAACACACAACCCGATAAAAGAGAAAAGAGAAGAGAGGGAGGGAGAGAGAGAGAAAAGGGAAAAAAGAGAAGAGGGAGGAGGAGGGGGGGGAAGATGAGGAAAAGGGGAAAAAGGGGGGAGACCCGGGGGAGGGAAAGAGGGAAAAATGGGGTTCTTTACCTGAAAAAAGGGAAAAAAGGGCCAAAACCCTTTCCCCCGAAAAACCCCCCCGCCCCCTCCCCCAAACCCCCCACCCCCTTCCCCCTTCCTGCCCCTCCTTTCCCCCCCTCCCCCCCCTTTCCCCCCCTGGGGGCATGGGAGGAAAATTTGGGAATCTTTTAAACAAATTTCCGAAGTTTTTTGGGGGAAAAAACGTTTAGGGGTTTTTTGGGGTTGAACGATTTAAAAGTTTTCATTCCACGTGGAAAAAATGCAAAAAAAGAAACAAGGGAAAACGTTTTTCTCTCTCTTCCCCTTCCCCCCCTCCCCCTCTCTCTCCCCTCTCTCTCTCTCTCCCCCTTTTCCCCCTCTCTCTCTCCCCCTTCCCCTCTCTCTCTTTTCCCCTATTTTTCTCCCCACCTGTTTTTGTGTGGTTTTTGTGTGGGGTGGGGAGTGGGGTTTTGTTTTGTTGTGTGTTTGGGTGTGTTGTGTTTTGTGGGTGGGGGTGGTTGGGTGGGTTTTTGGGTGTGGGGGTGGGGGTGTTGGGGTGTGGGGGGTGGGGGTGGGGGGGGGGGGGGTGGGGTTGTGTGTGTGCAGGTGAGGTTTTGAAGCCCTTTTCCCAATTTTTTCTAAAGGCGGAAAAAGTTGGGGAGTGAGATTTGTTTTTAAAAGCCCCTTTAAAGGGGGCCCCCGGAAAAAAGTGATGTTTTTTAAGCCTTTTTCGGGGGAAAAAAAAAAACAAGGGGTTTATTTTCTCCCCTCTCCCCCTCTCCCCTCTCTCTCTCCCCCCTCTTCCCCTCCCTTTTCCCCCCCATCTCTCTCCCCCCCCCTCTCCCCCCTCCCCTCCTCTCTCTCTCTCTCCGGTTTTTTATATCCAACCTTTGAAAAAATTTTTATTGAAGTAAACATAAACACCAAAACAAAAAGAGAGAGAGAGAAAAGAGGAAAGAAGAAAGAAAAGAAAGAGAACCTACAATTTCATGTTGGTGGTGTTGGTTGGGGGTTTTTTGTGTGGTGGGTTTGTTGTGGTGGTTTGGTGGGTTGGGTTTTGGGGGTGGTGGTGGGTGGTGGCCCCCCTTGGCGTGCCCTGGAGGGTGCCCCTTTTCGTTGTGGGCGGCCCTGGTGCGGGTGTTTTTGGTGTTTTTGGGGTTGTGTTGTGTTTTTTGTGGTGTGGTGTGTGTTTTGTGGTGGTGTGTGGGTGTGTGGTGTTGTTTTGGTGTGGGGTGTGTTTTTGTGTGTGTTTGTGTGGTGTGGGGTGTCAGGTTTTCAGGGTTTTTTAAGCCTGTGCCATTTTTTTTTCCCAAGAGGCCCGGGAAATGTTGGGGAGTGAGAATTGTTTAAAAAGGAGTTTAAAGGAAATCCCCTGGATTTTTGAAAATTATTTTTTTGATGCCCATTTATCGGGGAAAAACAAAAAAAAACAGGGATCATTTTTTCTTCTCTCTCTCTCCCCCTTCCCCTCCCCTCCCCTTCTCTCTCCTCTCTATTTTCCCCCTTTCCCCTTTTCTACCCCCCCCTCTCTCTCTCCCCTCTCCCTTCCTGTAAAATCCCCCCCTTCGAAAGATTGGGTAGAAGTACCCCTATACCCCCCCAAAACTTTTCACAGAGAAAAGGAGAGGGAGAGAGAGAAAAAGAGAGAGAGGGGGAAAGAGAAGAAAAAGAGGGAGAGTCAGGGGAGGGGGGAGAGGAAAGAGGAGAAAGGAGAGAGATACCAAAAACCAATTTTTTTTTGTTTTGTTTTTTTCGTTTTTCCACAATTTCGGGATATTTTGAAAAGAAAAAAAAGAAAAAAAAAAAAAAATTTGGGGCTGGGAAAAAAAAAATTTTTAAAACAACGTTTCAGAAGAATTTTTTTTATCTACAACTATTAAAACCCAAAAAAAAATATCCACTTAATCAAAAATTAAAATTAAAAATAATAAAAATAATAATAATAAAAAAAAAATAAAAAAAAAAAAAAAGGAAAAAATTTAAAAAAAAAAAAATCAAAAAACCACAACCAAAAAAAAAACAAAAATTAAAATAAAAATCTTCCGTTTTTTGGCTCACCCCCTGACTGTTTTTCGATTTTTTAAGTATTTTTCCTTTGGCCTTTTTTTGTAAGTGGGGAAAAAAAAAAAGATAAAGTTTCACTTTTAAAAAGGAAAAAAATTTTTTAAAAAGGCTTTACAAACCTTTTTTTTGGGAAAAAATTTTTTTTTTATTAAGGGTACCCCACAAGGGAATTTTGAAACAATTGGGAAAAAAATATGGGCCCAATTACCCGTAAAAATTTTTTTAAAATACTTTTTTTTTTTTTAACAATCCAATTTTCCAAATTTCAGATTTAAGGAACTTATTGACTCTACGGTAAAAATGGTTTTTTGGGCCCCTACTTTCTTTAAAAAATTTTTATACATTTTTTTTTTAAATTTTAAACCCTTTTTAAAAAACCAAAACAAACCCACTTTCCTTTCCCATTTAAATAAAATTAAAAAAATTTACTTTTTTTTTTGCCCCGTATGCATCTTCCCCTGACATTGAGAATTTTTTAAAAAAAGCCCAAAAAGATGATCGTTTTTTTCCCTTTTCCCCCTCTTTTTCTAGAAAAATCAAAAATTTTCAATTTTTTATAAACCCCCCAGTTTGGGAAAGGCAAACCCCAAAAAAAAATTTTTATTTTTGGTTTTCCCCCTGAAAAAAGAAAGGGAAAGTACAAAATTTTTTTTATTTTTAAATGATCAATTTGGTCCCAAAATTCAATTTAAAAAAATTCATTGCGTAAGAAACTGAAATTGGAAAACTAAAAAAAACCCAAATTTTTTAAAAAAATTTTTTGAGGGTAAAAAAACAACCAAAAATTTAAAGCCTAAATTTTTAGCAAATTTAAATCGGCCGGGGAATTAAAGATTTTTTTTTTTCCCCAGAAAAATAAAAAACTTTTTTTTTGTTTAAGGGCCCCGGGAAAAAGTTTTGAACCTTTCTTTTTTCAAACGATTAAGTTTCCAAACAGTGTAAAATCTTTCCCAAATTTGGGTGGAAAAAGCAATTTATGCCCAAAAGCATTTTTTATAAGGATAAACCCAAAAATTTTTTAAATTTTTAGGGCCTTTTGTTAAAATTGGTTTTGCCCCAATATGAAAAAGTGTTTGTATTAGTTTTTTTAGGGGAAAAATACAAAGTGGGGGTGGGGGTGTGTGTTGTGTTTTTTGTTTTTTTGTGTGTGTTGTGTGTGTGCCGTGGGGTGCGTGGGGTGCGGGGCGGGGCCCTGCGTGGGGTGCGTTGGCCCTGCGTGCGTTTCGGGTTGGGGTGGGGGGTTTGGGGGGGGGGTTTCGTGGGGTTTCCCTTGCGTGCCGGGGCGTTGGGGGGTGATTTTGGTGCTTTCGTGGGGTGCCCCTGCGGCGGGGCGTTTTTTGGGGGGTGGGGTTTGTGTGGGTTGTGGGTGGTGTGGGTGTGTTGTGTTGTGTTTTTGCCCCACTTATATCAATTTTATTCAAGGTTTTTTTTAAAACAATTTTCCCCGAAGGTGGGGGTGGGACAAAAGACCCGAGAGAAAAGACAGAAAAAAAACCCCCCGAAAAAAAAGACAGACAGACCCCGACAGGGCAGAAGACCCGCCCAAAGGTATATTTCCGTCCTTCATTTAAAAACTTATGTTTTTTTGTTTTTTTTACTGGTTTTTTCTTGCCCGATATATTCTGACAAAAAAAACAAACACAGGGGGGTGGGAAAACACAGGTTTTCCCCTAATTTTTCCCACCCCAATGGTTAAAAAATTTACCCGTAAAACCCGTTTGGCCCCAAAAAAAAAAAACCCATACAAGGGGGTCCGGGGACCCCTATGGAAAAATGGAAAAGTTTGGGGGAGTTCCCGTATCTGTGGCAAAGGCCAAAACACGGAAAACGGTGCCCATCAATCTTTCCCTTTTCCCCCTTTCTTTACCAAATTTTCATTTTGTGGGAAACAGGTTTCCCCCCCCTTTCCCGCCAGGGGGGCAGGGGAGAATTTTTTCCCAAAGTAAAAAAAGCGATCCCGGGAATTGGGTTTTAAATCAAAACCATCAGCTCCGCTGGCCCAAAAGCGGCCCAAAAATTTTGGAAAACCACGATTTTGAGAGAGGGAGTTTTTTTCACAAAAACAAATTTCCTTTTTGGACATTTAAAACGAAAAAAACCGAGAAATCACTTAACTTTTTCATATTCGCCGCCCGGGGCCCAAAAAAAAATTTAGGGCCCTCCTTCGTTTTCACTGTCCCCCAAAAAGTAATTTTTTTTTGCCGAAAAAAAGACCCCAAAAAAAGGGGCCAAAAAAAGCCAAAATGTGTCCCCTTTCCCGTAAATTTTTTTTTTCCTTTTGTCCTTGGCCGGGAACTAACCCCCCCCTAAACTAAATTTTTGCTTTTATTTTTGCCCTTCACACTCCGTTTTTTTTAAAAATTTTTGTTTGAAAAACGGGGCTCTTTTTTGTCCCCCAAACCCAAATGCCGGGGAAAAAAAAGAAAAAAAAAAATAAAAAATCTAAATAACAGTGGGCCCCCCAAAAAAAAGCCTTCTTGAAAAAACACTTTTTTTTAACGGGGAAGTAAAACAAAAAACCAAGGGTTGAAAAAAAAAATACATTAAAACTGCTGGGTGTTGTTTGATCAAAAGAGAAAAAGAACAAAAAATAAAAAGCAAAAACCTTTTCGTAAAGAAGGGGTTTTTGAATACGGGTTTTTAAAAATCGTCCCTTTCCCCAAAACACATTGGGAAAAGGAAATAAAAAATTTCCCAAGGGTAATCAATTTCACCATAGCCCCCATTTCCCCCCTCCCGTTTTTTTTTATTTTTGTCCCCGTCCCCGTCCCGTTCCCCGGTTCCCCCTGGGCCGTCGTCCCCTTTTTTCCTCTCTCTCTCTCTCCCTCCCCCTCTCCTTCTCCCTCTCTTCTCCCCTCCTCCTCCCTCTCTTCTCCCCCTGGTTTTAAAGGGACGGAAAAAGCGATGGGGGGGATTGAGAAAAAAGGGGGCAAGTGGGGGTTTTTTTGTGGCCCAAATGTCCCCCCGGGAAATTAAGGGGGTTAGGGTTTTTTTTTGAAAAGAAGGGGGTATATACTTAAAACGGGGTTTTGTGGGGAAAAATGTTTCAAAAAAATATTTAAAGTATAATTAAGATGAATTCTGGGAAGAAAAAACTGGGCCCGGGAAAAAAAAAGCCCTTTTGGGTGGGAAATAATTTGGGTAAATTTTTTTTCTAATTTAAAAAAAAAAATTTATTTACCCCTTGTTGGGTTTTCCCCTTTTTAATTTGGGGTTATTGGCCCCCACAATTTAAAAATCCAAAGAAATCCCAAATCCACGAGGCCCCCCCTCTCCCCCCTTCTTCCCCTCCCTCTCTCTTCCCCTCTCTCTGCTCTTCTCTCTCTCTTATCCCCCCTCATCTTTCCCCTTTTGGGGGGTGGGGGTGTTGTGTGTGTGTGGTGTGTTTTTGTTTTGTGGTTTGGGGGGGGGTTTTTTTTGGGGGGGGGGGGGGGGGGGGGGGGTTTTGGGGGGGGGGTGGGGTGTCTGTCCCCTGTTTTGCCCGTCCGGGGGGTTTGTTGTATTGTTTCCTTTTGTTTTTTTTCCGTTTCCCGTTTCTCTCCCCTCTCCCTTTCCCCCCCTCCTTTTTCTCTCCCCCTTTTCTCTCTCTCTCTTTTCCCCCCCTTTCCCCCTCCCTCTCTCTCTCTCTCGTCTCTCCCACCAAACAACACATACACACACAGACCCGCGCGCTTTGCACCCCCCCCCCCCCACCAAAACACAACCCCTACACCCTATACGAGGGACATAACAAAGCAGAAAAGGGGAAAAGGGGAAAAAAAAGGAAAAAAAAAACCAAACCCAAAAAAAATTCCCCTCTCCCCTTTCCCACCCAACCCCACGGTCCTTTTCTCTTTTTCCCCCCCCCTCTCTCTCTCCCCCTCCTCTCTCTTCCCCCCTCCCCCCTCTCTTTTCTTTTGGGGCTGTCTGTCCCCGTCCCCCCGTTTCCCCCGGGGCTCCCCCTTCCCCCCCCCCCCCCCCTTTTTCCCCCCCCCCCCCCCCCCTCCCCCTCTCTCTCCTCCCCCCCTCCCCTCTCTCCCCCTTCCCCCTCCCCCCTTTTTCCTGTTTTTTTTCCCCTTTTTTAATTGTTCGTTCCCCCCTTTCCCCAGCTGTGGGGGGGCCCCTTTTTAAAAACCAAATTTAAAGGCTTTTCGCCTTTTTCCCCCAAAAGGGGGCCCTTGCCTTTTTTCCCCCCTATCAGGGTTAAAACCCCCCTCAAAGTTTTTGGGCCCCGGCATGCGATTGGCCCCCAATTTCCCCTGTTGGGGTGGGTTTTGGGGGCAAAAATTGTTGGGTGACAATTTGCGATTTTGTATCGTAAAAGCCCCTTTTTTTAGATGACCCCCGTCTAAAGGGAAAGGGTTCCCGGGGAAAATTTCGAATTTCCGGTTTGGGCACAAACGTAAAAACCCTTCGGAACTGAAATTTAGAAAAAAATGAAAAAATGACTTTTTTTTCAAACCCTTTTTTTCTTTTAAAAAAGTGTTTTGAAAACCTTTTTTTACTTTAAAACCCAACTTTTTAAAAAAAAAAAGACGATTTATGGGGTGGGGGCTTTTTGTAACCCGGGGGTTTGCACGTTTTCAAGGAAAGGGGAAGGGGGGGGAAAGGGGGAAACAAAAGGAGGGGGGCCCCGTGGCGGGGGGGTTTTGGGGGGGGGGGGGGAATTTAAAATGGGGGGAAAAGGGTTTTTTTTGTGTAATGCTACATGTGGGGGGTTTACTTTGTTTCTAACAAGGGCCCCCCTCATCATCCCAAGCGAATTTCCCGCTTTTTTTTGGGCCCGTAAAGTGTTTTTTTTCCCCTTCTCTTTACTTGTTTTTCCCCAAAAGTTTCGTCCCTCAAAATCGGGCAGGTTTTTGCGTGCGTGCGTTGGGGTGGCCCTTGGGGTTTCGTGCGTGCGTGCGTGTGGGTGTGGTTTTTTGGGGGTGTGTTGGGGGTGGGTGTGTGTGTTTGTGGGGTATTGGGGTGGGGGTGGGGGTGTGTGAATTTGCGGGGGCCCGGTTTTTTGTGTGTGTGTTGTTGGGGGTGGGGGGTTTTGTGGGGGTGGGGTGTGGTTTTGTGGGGGTGTGTGTTTTTGGGGGGTGTTTTTTGTAAGTATGTGCCCGAGAGCGTTGGCCCGGGGAAACCCCGTGCGTTTTTTGCGCGTTGTGTCCCCCGCATTGCCCCCCCCCCTTTTTTTTTTTTTTTTTTTTGTTAAACCCCCAAACAAGGGTTTTTTTTTTCACAATTCAAATTCAAAAAGAATGGGGAAAGAAACAAAAAATTTATTTGATTTTTTTGGGAGCAAACCTCTACTCGCCAAAAACAAACGGGAATTTTTTTAAAATGATTTAAAAATACAATGAACATTTATGAGGGGAAAATTAGTTTTTTTAAGGTTTAAAAGCTTTTCCCCTTTTTTTAAAAAATTTTCAATCAATTGGGAATCAATTTTTTTTGTGCCCTTGGGTTAAAAGGTATAAACAAAATTTAAAAATTTTTGGGAAAAAAAAGCCATCATCATTTAAAAACGTTTTTATCAAAATGAAATCTTTTTTTTGTAAGGGGGATAAATAAAGCCGAAAGGGAAAAGGCAACATCTTTCCAAAAAAAAAAATAGAAACCCCGGGGAAAGGCCAAAATAAAGAATCAATCTTGCCCAGTATAGCAAAGTAAAATTTTCCCTCACCTTTTTAAAAGTTTTAAAAACCCCAACCCTAAACGTGCCAAAAAACAGCAAAGTGAAAAACCCTTTTTCCCCGTCTTCACAAAAAACAGGGCATCAAAAATTAAAAAACAATAAACCCTTTTATTTCTATCCCCCCTTTTTAGTCCCTTCCAAAAAATAAAATTTTTTAAAACAAAAAATTACGTGCGAAAAAACTTAAATTTATTTAAATAACAAAATATGTCCCGTTTTTCCCGGCCCGTCCCGTCTGTCCTTTTTCCCCCCTTTTGTTGTCGTCTGTACGTTTGTACGTAAAAAACGTTCGGGAGGTATGTTTGGGGTAAAAGTATTTAATGATTTTAAAGTATGTAAGTAAGTTTTGCAAGCCCTGTTGTTAAAAATTAAAGTTTTGTTTTATTTAATTTTTAAGTTTGGTACGGGACGTCCCTTTTTGATGTTTTGTTTAAAGTAAAAAGTTTGGATTAAAAGTATGTTTTTGTTTTGTTAAAAGTTTTTTGTAAAAAGGGGATGTTTGAGAGAGAGAGAGAGAGAGAAGAGAGAGAGAGAGAGAAAGGAAGAAACCTACATACATGTTGTTGTTTTGTTTTACGTCTTTCCACATTACGGATATTAGACGAAAAAAGAAAAGAAAAAAAATCGGGGCTGGGAAAAAAAGGTTAACACAACGAGTCAGAAGAATTAACTTATCTACAACTATAACACAAAAATAGAATATCCACTTAATCAAAGATTAAAATAATAATAATAATAATAATAATAATTAAAAAAAAATAATAATAAAAAATGAAAATTAAAAAAAAAAAAATCTAAACACACACAACCAAACAAAAACAAAAATCAAACATATAACTCTTCCGTTCTGTCTCACCACTGACTGTTATCGATTATAAGTATTTGCCATTGGACTTTTAGCTAAGTGCAAAAAGAAAAGATATGTTTCACTTGCTAACAGGAAAACATTTTGAATAGGCTGTACAGACGTATTTGGAATAAATTTTTTCATTAAGTTACACACAAGAATGTGATCAATTGAAATGCTATGACCACATATACAATGTATATTTTTGACATACTTTGTTTTCAAACAATCCAATTTCCATCTACAGATCAAGGAACTTATCTGACGTCTACGGTAACTGTTTTGGTCGTACTTACTTAACATTTCATACATATTTTTCATTTCATCGTTTAAAACCAAAACACCCACTTTCTCTTTCTATCAAATGAAAATGAGAAAATTGTACTTTTTCTGCCAAGTATAGCACTCTTGCACTGACATAGAGAAGTTTAAAAAATGCGAATCTGATGATCGTTTTGCTTCTCTCTTTGCTAGAACATCAACCTTTTCATTATAATATAACCCACAGTGGGATGGCACCCAAAGAAATGTTATTTCGGTGTCTCTGACTGAGAGGAAATGTACTAAATTATTTATTTCAGTGATCATCTCAGGTCGAACATTCAATTTAAAATTCTTCATTGCAGTAAGAACTGACTTGGAATCTACACATAAAACAACTTTAAATAATTTTTGAGGGTAATCCACAACAAACTTTAAAGCCATAATTATAGCAAATAACTCGGCCGTGAATATAGATTTGTTTTTTCCGAGATAATAAGACTTTTCTTTGTTAAGGCCTGGGATAATGT
>CM031607.1:59094052-59099052 GCA_018398815.1 Conus ventricosus | reverse complement strand
CCCCTCCTCCACCCACTCCCCCCCCTCCTCCCGCCCCTTTTGTCCACTCACTTCCTTGTCGTATACAGAGAATGATGCACAAATATGGCGCTGTCAGTTTTCCCCCTGACCTCCGGGCCCCACAGTAGGGACGGACGGACGGCGGACGGCGGACGACGAACGGGCGGACAGACGGACGGACGGACGGACGAAGGTCCGCAGTGGGATCTGCTGATCAATGGCCCGACATGAAAAAGAACACGGCAAGTCATCAGTCCGTCGCTTGGATCTCCCTCAAGCTGCATCTTTGGTCCGGGAGATGAAAAAACCCAGGGAGGTGTCTAATCACACACACACACACACACACACACACACACACACACACACACACACACACACACACGCGCGCGCGCGCGCGCGCGCGCACGCACGCACGCTCGCACGCACGCGCGCACGCACGCACGCACGCACGCACGCACGCACGCACGCACCACACACACACACACACACACATGCACACACACACACACACACACACACACACACACACACACACACACACACACACACACACACACACACACACACACACACATACCACAAAACAACACAACACACGAGCAGACGGATACTCAAGACAGCTTGAAGGCTCCAAAAGATCGAACAGATCCTGGATCTGTCTGCCAATGCAGATCCACTCCACAGACCCGCACTAAGATATGTCTTTCAATGCAGATCCATTCCACAGACCTTCACTAAGATCTGTCTGCCCATAGCAGATCCACTCCACAGACCCTCACTAAGATATGTCTGCCAATGCAGATCCACTCCACAGACCCGCACTAAGATCTGTCTGCCAATGCAGATCCACTCCACAGACCCTCACTAAGATCTGTCTGCCAGTGCAGATCCACTCCACAGACCCTCACTAAGATCTGCCTGCCAATGCAGATCCACTCCACAGACCCTCACTAAGATCTGTCTGCCAATGCAGATCCACTCCTTAGACCCTCACTAAGATCTGTCTGTCAATGCAGATCCACTCCACAGACCCTCACTAAAGTTTAACAGGTCCGTTCTTGTGCCACAGTCTATCTTTCCATCTGATTCCCCTAAAAATCGGTCGGATAGGTTTTGCCTTCGCTTCTTGCCTAACTGATTCGGCACTGGATCTGGATCTACTTTACGGATCTATACTAAACCTTTACTGTTCCATCCTTGGCCTACATACCATCTTTTCGCCAAGTTTCGTGAAAATCGGTCGAAGGGTTTTAGGATAATCTGGCTGACAGACAGACAGACAAACAACGAAACAGACGCCGCTGAAAAAGCTGCGCGTAAGCTGCTTGACAGAGGTAACGATGTTGGCATGCGTACCGACTGCCCACCCCACATCAATTTACAGTCTGGAAACTTTTTCTTTCTTTCTTTTTTTTCTTTCTTTTCATTTCTTTCTTTCTTTCTTTCTTTCCTTTCTTTTCTGTTCTTTTCCCTCTTTTTTTTTCTTTCTTTTTCTATTTCTTTCTTTCTTTTTCGGTCTTTCTTTTTTCTTTTATTCTTTCTTTCTTTGTTTGTTTCGTTCTTTTTCTTTTCTTTCTTTCTTTCCTTTTCTTCCTTTCTTTTCTTTTCTTTCTTTTTCTTTCTTTCTTTCTGTGTCTCAATCTTCTTTCTTTCCTTTCTTTCTTTCTTTTTTTTATTTCTTTCTTCTTTCTTTCTTTCTTTCTGTCTCTCAATCTTTCTTTCTATCTTTCCCTCCCCCCTTTCTTTCTTTCTTTTTTTTTTTTTTTTTCTCGGTTTGCTTTTGTTTTCCTATTGTTGTAAAAAGTTCGACTTACGATCAATAGCCGCGGTTCCCTTCCCAACCGCAATCCCCCCCACCCCCCCACCCCCACCCCTCCATTGCCACCGTCTGCCTTGCCCCCCTCCCTCCCTTTCCCTCCCTCCCTCCCTCCCGTCGTCTTCTTCTACCAGTCCAGTTTGCACTGTGATCAGAGTTAAAAGACAGATCAAAACTTCAACAACAAAAATTCCAATACCTCCACCACTCCCCTCCCCCTTCTTCACTCCCTTCCAACCCAATCCCCACTTTCCTGCAACCCACTCGTTAACCGTTCCAAGTGCTGAGCAAAATGAAGCAAGAGTGTTTTTTGTTTGTAAGAAAACCTTGGAAGGGGGTAGGGAAGCAGAGAGGCGAGTGGGTGGAGGGTACGGATGGGAGGGGAGGGGGGGGGGGACGATACATGTTTGTAGAGAAGCAGTGAATTCTTAAGCTGACGTACAGTTTGCTACTGACAGAGCAGCGTATTAGAAATGTCCTTCTATGAATGATGATGATGATGATGATGATGATGATGATGTGTGTTCGTTCGTTCGTACTTCTGTTTAACGTCTGTTCACTTTGAGTGATATTAGACGTGAATGAAAGAAGAGAGTGACTGACTGACTGAATGGTTAAATGAATAAGCCTATGTTGTTGTGTAAGCATGAATGTAGGCCTTTGTATTGATGTGTAAGTGTATGTATCTGTATATGTGTCTAAACTGAACAATAAACAAATCAACAATCTTAAATACAACAATTAGTGGGGGAAAAAAACCCCAAACAAATAGCAAGAAAGCAAAAATCCTTCACTATCTTAAAGAAAATGATTAGCTCAAAACTATCTAAATAAAAACCCCAATCGGACTATGTATTAAGTATTCAGCAATTTCGATCAGCAGAGAATGATTTGAAAGTAGAAACTTGCAAGTTTTTTTTCAGAAAAAGTATTTGGGTCGTAATGATTTGGTAAGAAAGTAGTCAACTTGTGACAATTGAATAAAATGTGGTTCAGTGTTATTTCTTTACCACAAATACAGTTAGTATTCTACTAAACTTTGTTTTCAAAGCATTTAGCTTTAATCGAATTATAAGGGAAGATATTTGTCTGGAATAATAAACTGGAAGATCAGGCATTTTTCTTAATACAAGGTCTATTGGAAAAGCTTCCCATTGGTTGGATGAAATCTCGGTTGACGTATTAACATTTGTTTGAGCTCTCTTCCGTGCAGTCGATTCAAGGGTACGATAACATTCCACTACTGACGGTTTTATTTTCAACTCATAAAATGACCCTACTTTTTTAGCACCTTTTTTCGCAGCCCTATCAGCCAGTTCATTTCCAAGTATACCAGTATGCGAAGGAATCCAGCAAAATTCTATAGTAATGCCTTTAGACACCAGACAGTATAAAAGATATTTAATTTCAAACACATGGTCGGGTCGTGTCGATATATTAGAGGAGTCAAGGGCAAGTAGGACTGATTTTGAATCTACAAAGAAAACTATCTGAGCGAAGTTAATGGGAAGATCTGTTAGAAATTCCATTGCCATCATTATAGCTACTAATTCGGCTGTGAATATAGATAAATTGCAACCCAGAAAGAACGATCTTTGAATTTTAAGGGAAGGATTGTGTGTGTGTGTGTGTGTGTGTGTGTGTGTGTGTGTGTGTGTGTGTGTGTGTGTGTGTGTGTGTGTGTGTGTGTGTGTGTGTGTGTGTGTGTGTGTGTGAGTGAGTGTGTGAGTGTGTGTGTGTGTGTGTGTGTGTGTGTGTGTGTGTGTGTGTGTGTGTGTGTGGT
This sequence comes from Conus ventricosus, assembly GCA_018398815.1. Taxonomy (NCBI): domain Eukaryota; kingdom Metazoa; phylum Mollusca; class Gastropoda; order Neogastropoda; family Conidae; genus Conus; species Conus ventricosus. The sequence continues at coordinate 59,095,453 of CM031607.1, read as the reverse complement.
GTGTGTGTGTGTGTGTGTCAAGTCAAGTCAAAATTATCTTTATTGAGGGTAAAAGAATAAGCTTTCCAGCTTTTTTACATCCTGCCCTCATAAACAAGAAAGAAACTAATTGAACATATAACCACAAGCTCAAAAAACATTTTTAAAACACACAATTTCTTTCATGCAAATACATAACTCTCATATGAAATCTGAAACAATCATGAAACTATTGTTGGAACTTCAAGTTCAAGCACAGAGAGAGAGAGAGAGAGAGAGAGGAGAGAGAGAGAGAGAGAGAGACGGGGATAACGGGATTGTATTAATGGAAATGACTTCAATTGAAGCGCAGAGTTCCTATCAAATGCATTTTTAGTGCTTTTTTAAATGTATATTTTGAGTGACATGATTTATGGAGGAAGGCAAATTATTCCATGCGGTCCCTCCAGAGTACAGAAAACTTGATTTATAAAGATTACATCGAGGTCTGGGAAGAGACAGTTTATGTGTATGTCTGTAACTATTGAAGACAAAGCTCTCAAAGATTATCTTCGGGGCTGATCCATTCACTACATTGTACATGCTCAAGCATTTGTTGAAGTAGAGTCTGTCTTTAAATGGAAGAATATTTAAAGTTTTGTAATCACTCTTGTCAGGTATTGGATTTCAACTGAATTAATTTAATGGCCCTTTTATGCAGACGACTTACTAGTTTCAGATTAGTTTCACTGGCATTATCCCATAACGTGGATGCATAATTGATAAGAGAAAGAATGTGCGCATGAAAGAATATCTTTCTGGAGTGAAGATTTAGAAAAGTGTTTATCTTTGAAAGTTGATATATTCTCTTAGAAATACGTTTTCCAAGATCCGCAATGTGGTAAGACCAAGATAAATTGTTGTCAATGATAACACCTAAAACTTTATGCGATGTAACCTCTTCAATCTTTTGTCCTTGGGCATGTAATGGCGCAAATGAGGATGTCATTTTCTGTCGTGGTGTGTGTGTGTGGTGTGTGTGTGTGTGTGTGTGTGTGTGTGTGTGTGTGTGTGTGTGTGTTGTGTGTATGTGTGTGTGTGTGTTGTGTGTGTGTGTGTGTGTGTGTGTGTGTGTTGTGTCTGTCTGTCTGTCTGTGTGTGTGTGTGTGTGTGTGTGTGTGTGTGTGTGTGTGTGTGTGTGTGTGTGTGTGTGTGTGTGTGTGTGTGTGTGTGTATGTGTGTGTGTGTGTGTGTGTGTATGTGTGTGTGTGTGTGTGTGTGTTAGTGTGTTTATGTGTGTGTGTGCGTGCGTGCGTGCGTGCGTGTGTGTATGTGTGTGTGTGTGTGTGTGTGTGGTGTGTGTGTGTGTGTGTGTGTGGTGTGTGTGTGTATGTGTGTGTGTGTGTGTGTGTGTGTGTGTGTGTGTGTGTGTGTGTGTGCGTG
>CM031607.1:59079052-59081552 GCA_018398815.1 Conus ventricosus | reverse complement strand
ATGCCACGAACATTACACCATACATCCAAACTTTGTCCGATTCCTCAAATGCCACGAACATTACACCATGCATCCAAACTTTGTCCGATTCGTCAAATGCCACGAACATTACACCATACATCCAAATTTTGGGTCCGATTCGTCATATGCACGAACATTACACCATACATCCAAACTTTGTCCGATTCGTCAAATGCCACGAACATTACACCATACATCCAAACTTTGTCCGATTCGTCAAATGCCACAAACATTACACCATACATCCAAACTTTGTCCGATTCGTCAAATGCCACAAACATTACACCATCATCCAAACTTTGTCAGATTCGTCAAATGCCACGAACATTATACAATACATCCAACTTTGTCAGATTCGTTAAATGCCACGACAATACACCATACACCCAAAAACTTTGTCAGATTCGTCAAACGCCACAAACATTACACCATACATTCAAACTTTGTCCGATTCGTCAAATGCCACAAACATTACACCATACATCCAAACTTGTCAGATTCGTCAAATGCAACGAACATTATACAATACATCCAAACTTTGTCAGAATCGTTAAATGCCACGAACATTACACCATACATCCAAACTTTGTCAGATTCGTCAAATGCCACGAACATTACACATACATCCAAACGTTGTCCGTTTCCCGTCAAATGCCACGAACATCACACCATACATCCAAACTTTGTCAGATTCGTCAAATGCCACGAACATTATACAATACATCCAAACTTGTCAGATTCGTTAAATGCCACGACCATTACACCATACATCCAAACTTGTCAGATTCGTCCAAATGCCACGAACATTACACCATGCATCCAAACTTTGTCAGATTCGTCAAATGCCACGAACATTATACAATACATCCAAACTTTGTCAGATTCGTTAAATGACACGAACATTACACCATACATCCAAACTTTGTCCGATTCGTCAAATGCCACAAACATTACACCACACATCCAAACTTTGTCAGATTCGTCAAATGCCACGAACATTACACATACATCCAAACTTTGTCCGATTCGTCAAATGCCACGAACATTATACAATACATCCAAACTTTGTCCGATTCGTCAAATGCCACGAACATTCCACCACACATCCAAACTTGGTCCGATTCGTCACATGCCACGAACATTACACCATACATCCAAACTTGGTCCGATTCGTCACATGCCACGAACATTACACCATACATCCAAACTTTGTCCAATTCGTCAAATGCCACGAACATTAAACCATACATCCAAACTTTGTCCGATTCGTCAAATGCCACGAACATTACACCATACATCGAAACTTTGTCCGATTCGTCAAATGCAACGAACATTACACCATACATCCAAATTTTGTCCGATGCGTCAAATTGCCACGAACATTACACCATACATCCAAACTTTGTCCGATTCCTCAAATGCCACAAACATTACCCATACATCCAAACTTTGTCCGATTCGTCAAATGCCACGAACATTCCACCACACATCCCAACTTTGTCCGATTCCTCAAATGCCACGAACATTACACCATACATCCAAACTTTGTCAGATTCGTCAAATGCCACGAACATTACACCATACATCCAAACTTTGTCCGATTCGTCGAATGCCACGAACATTTCACCATACATCCAAACTTTGTCCGATTCGTCAAATGCCACGAACATTACACCATACATCCAAACTTTGTCCGATTCGTCAAATGCCACGAACATTACACCATACATCCAAACTTTGTCCGATTCGTCAAATGCCATGAACATTACACCATACATCCAAACTTTGTCCGATTCGTCAAATGCCACGAACATTACACCATACATCCAAACTTTGTCCGAATCGTCATATGCCACGAACATTACACCATACATCCAAACTTTGTCCGATTCGTCAAATGCCACGAACATGCCACCACACATCCAAACTTTGTCGATTCGTCAAATGCCACGAACATTACACCATACATCCAAACTTTGTCCGACTTGTCAATGCTCATCGCGGGTGTTCTCCCGTATAACTACTTTGGACAACTTGTGATCCATCGACTGATGACGTAACAGGACGGAGACGTCATTGATCAGTCACGTGTCCACTAATACCCGGTGAGGTTTGCAAAGAGCCAGTGGTCATATAATATTGATCACCCTTATTTTGTCACTCTACGCGCAAGAGATAAGCAGGGGAGGGGGGCTATGATTTTTTTTTTTTTTCAACTTCACGCAGACTTGTCATCCAATACTTGGCGAGGTGTACGATTGTGAAAGATATCACAGCTCCTGGTCATGGATTATAGAATGTCTCAGATCGTCAGGACAAAACACGAAGCGTGATACGACTGGGGATTTTCTTGTCAGCCCCAGATTATGATGCTAAGGTGTTTGTTTTTGTTTGTTTGTTTGTTTGGTCGTTTGTTTATTTCCTTGTTTGTGTGTTTGTTTGTTTGTTTGCTCGTTTGTTTGTTAGATTGTTCATTGGT
>CM031607.1:59071552-59074052 GCA_018398815.1 Conus ventricosus | reverse complement strand
TTCCACACAAGAGGTAAAGCAGGTTTTTTTTCTGTTTTCTGTTGTTGTTTTTTTAGATTCTAACTCCAGCACACTTGTCAATGTTTTCCAACACGCATGATGACTTATGGGTAGCAACTATACCACTCAACACTCAGCAATTAAAAACAGTGTATGAAAAAAATCATTTTGAACTGACTTCAATAAACACGTGATCCAGCAACACAAAACAATGTGAAAGACAATCACACTGTTGCCTGCACCTTCACGCTGGAACATGCAGCATGGTGAGCACGTGAATTGCGTGACCCCTCATTCTGGGGGTAAACAGGGGGAGAGGTCAGCGTCACATTTGCTGTTTGGGGACCGGCAAACAGTGGTTCAGTGTGATTCGGGCAGTGTTTATCGCACCACAATGGAACAGCAAGTACAAAGACGACGCCTTTCCGCAGAAGATATGGCGAGAAGAGTTGGGATGCTGCTAGGAGGGTCATCGCAACGAGAGGTTGCTGGAGCCTTGGGCGTATCCTAGAGCGTTGTTTCCCGTATGTGGAATCGATATCATACAACAGGTACAGTCACTCCACGACATTCTGGAGGTCACCCACGTGTCTCAACCCAGCGAGAGGACCGATATCTCCTTGTCCAGGCACGAAGAAATCCTTTCCACAATGCCACACAGCTGCAACATGACCTCCAGAAACGCATCGGGGAACCGGGTGTCAACCCAGACAGTCAGGAGAAGGCTTTACGACGGTGGTCTTCATTCAAGGGCCCCAGCAATTCGGGTTCCATTGACCAGACAACATAAACAAGCAAGGTTGCTGTGGGCACTGGAGCACCAAGGCTGGACTGCTGCAAACTGGACTCCAGTTTTGTTCAGTGATGAGTCCAGGTTTTGTTTGGACGTGACTGACCGGAGAAGGAGGGTGTGGCGAAGGCAGAATGAACGATTCCACCCCAGCTTCATTGCTCAGCATGACCGCTATGGTGGGGGCTCAGTAATGGTGTGGGGAAGCATTTGAATGCAAGGCAAAACCGATCTACTGGTGATGGAGAATGGCACTATGAATGCAGTCCGATACCGTGACGAGGTTCTTAACCCCATTGTCCGACCCTACGCTGGTGCCATTGGTCCCGACTTCATCCTTGTGGATGACAATGCCCGTCCTCACCGTGCCTGCATTGTCAACCAGTACCTTCAGAATGAGGGAATTGCACGCTTGGAGTGGCCTGCACGCTCACCAGACCTCAATCCGATTGAGCATGTCTGGGATATCATTGGGCGAGCTGTCCAAGCACGTGAGCAGCTGCCTCAGAACATCCATGACCTTGGAGTTGCCCTCCAGGAAGAATGGGCCAGAATCCCCCAGCAGCAGATCAGGAACCTCATCTGCAGCACGAGGAGGCGTTGTAGAGCTGTGATCGCAGCCCGTGGTGGTCACACACATTACTGAGAGTCCATTCATTCTCAATTCCACACAGACAGCAGTGGATTGTTCAGGTTGACTCTTCCCTTCCATGCCCTGTTTCAGGTGGCTTTTAGGGGTTGTGTCATTTGTCCATTCTGTTTCTTGGTTTATCTGATGGAATTTCCCTCATTTTTGTTTGGTTTGGATGAAATAATGACTAATTAACAGTATTTGACCGTTTGAGTTTTGATTGACAAATATTCTGGACCATTACAGTGTGTTGAATATCTGATCTCTAGCAAGTGTTGAGTGGTATATTTGAAATGCACATGTGTTGAATATCTGATCCCTAGCAAGCGTTGAGTGGTATATTTGAAATGCACAGTGTGTTGAATATCTGATCTCTAGCAAGTGTTGAGTGGTATATTTGAAATGCAAACTGTCGCAAGTAGTCAGGAAAATGAGAGACATGGTACGATTTTGATTTGGACTTATGATGGCGAGGGATGGGGTGGGGGGAGGGAGGGGCAGAACAAAGTGATGACGTGGGTGGGTGGGAAACGGATACCCGGGAGGGGAAGGGATGATGACGTAGGGAGGTCCACCTAGTTTTCAAGTCAGAGAGAGAGAGACAGACATATATATATATATATATTTGTTAAAAGGTAAGGTTTATTTCCTTCTGCTGGTATTTACTACCATTATCTTATATATATATATATATATATATATATATATATGTTAAAAGGTAAGGTTTAAAACTATCTACAACGTTGTTTCATGGAACCGCATGCGGTTGCAATCGTCAGGATGTGGTGGGTCTAACAGTATGTGCTTGAGTGGGCGAATGGGGAAAAATAAAATAAATGCTTCTCAAAATGAGCCTTCAGCAAGATTATAGTCTCCAAGGGGGAGACAATCTCCAATAGGGAGGGAAACTTACTATTATATAACTCCTGGTCAGATATCGATATTTCGAAACCTGAATGTTTCTCCTCAATGACCGCGGAAAGTAGTAATTTGACTCCTCTGCCTTTTCGGTTTTAAGAAGAATGCTATCCCAGAAAAGGCTGGTGTGCAATACCGTAGTATGTTTGCTGAGTTTTCAG
>CM031607.1:59032345-59052177 GCA_018398815.1 Conus ventricosus | reverse complement strand
TTGATAAAGACAGTTTCGTTTTGTTACATTGATACTGAGTGACATTTTGAGAAAAAGGTTTTGATTATGTGGGGATGGGGGGGGAGGTTGTGCCAACATCAAGGTAAACGACTGCACACATCGTCTTGAAGTTATGTACGCGAGAACGTGGATACCCAGCTTAGGTCAGACTCCATCTTACCCTCACCCGAACACTCTCCAGGTTAGTGCAATTCGCCTCGCGGTTGATCAGAGGCGACCGCTTGGCTACCAAGGAGGACACTGGCTTGAAGAATGGGTCCAGAAGCTGTATGTGTAGACCACTGTAAACTACACATCTATCATCTGAATATGATGTACTGGAAATGCCCCCCCCCCACCCCCCCCCCCCCCCCCCCCGGCCTCTCTTTCTGCCACGTTCTTTGAAACCTCTTTCCATTTATTTTATGCTGGTGCTTCGTCCGTTGTCTTTCTACCTTTGCCACACATTCATTCGCCTTTCCTTTGGCAAATCTTTGGTCTTTTTCTTTCGTAGAATGTATTAGCATGTCAGCGTTTTAAAAATTTAATCATGCGCCTAGGTAGTAAGGCTACATGTCCTGTCCAGAGTGGAAACGAACCGTTCATTCTGCAGTGGTTTTCCTTTAGATGTCCTGTCCAGAGTGGAAACGAACCGTTCATTCTGCAGTGGTTTTCCTTTAGATGTCCTGTCCAGAGTGGAAACGAACCGTTCATTCTGCAGTGGTTTTCCTTTAGGTGTCCTGTCCAGAGTGGAAACGAACCGTTCATTCTGCAGTGGTTTTCCTTTAGATGTCCTGTCCAGAGTGGAAACGAACCGTTCATTCTGCAGTGGTTTTCCTTTAGATGTCCCGTCCAGAGTGGAAACGAACCGTTCATTCTGCAGTGGTCTTCCTTTTTGATGTCCTGTCCAGAGTGGAAACGAACCGTTCATTCTGCAGTGGTTTTCCTTTAGATGTCCTGTCCAGAGTGGAAACGAACCGTTCATTCTGCAGTGGTTTTCCTTTAGATGTCCTGTCCAGAGTGGAAACGAACCGTTCATTCTGCAGTGGTTTCCTTTAGATGTCCTGTCCAGAGTGAAACGAACCGTTCATTCTGCAGTGGTTTTCCTTTAGATGTCCTGTCCAGAGTGGAAACGAACCGTTCATTCTGCAGTGGTTTTCCTTTAGATGTCCTGTCCAGAGTGGAAACGGACCGTTCATTCTGCAGTGTTTCTTTAGATGTCCTGTCCAGAGTGGAAACGAACCGTTCATTCTGCAGTGGTTTTCCTTTAGATGTCCTGTCCAGAGTGGAAACGAACCGTTCATTCTGCAGTGGTTTTCCTTTAGATGTCCTGTCCAGAGTGGAAACGAACCGTTCATTCTGCAGTGGTTTTCCTTTAGATGTCTGTCCAGAGTGGAAACGAACCGTTCATTCTGCAGTGGTTTTCTTTAGATGTCCTGTCCAGAGTGGAAACGAACGTTCATTCTGCAGTGGTTTTCCTTTAGATGTCCTGTCCAGAGTGGAAACGGACGTTCATTCTGCAGTGGTTTTCCTTTAGATGTCCTGTCCAGATGGAAACGAACCGTTCATTCTGCAGTGGTTTTCCTTTAGATGTCCTGTCCAGAGTGGAAACGGACCGTTCATTCTGCAGTGGTTTTCCTTTAGATGTCCTGTCCAGAGTGGAAACGGACCGTTCATTCTGCAGTGGTTTTTCTTTAGATGTCCTGTCCAGAGTGGAAACGAACCGTTCATTCTGCAGTGGTTTTCCCTTTAGATGTCCTGTCCAGAGTGGAAACGAACCGTTCATTCTGCAGTGGTCTTCCTTAGATGTCCTGTCCAGAGTGGAAACGAACCGTTCATTCTGCAGTGGTTTTCCTTTAGATGTCCTGTCCAGAGTGGAAACGAACCGTTCATTCTGCAGTGGTTTTCCTTTAGATGTCCTGTCCAGAGTGAAAACGAACCGTTCATTCTGCAGTGGTTTTTCCTTTAGGTGTCTGTCCAGAGTGGAAACGGACCGTTCTTTTCTGCAGTGGTTTTCCTTTAGATGTCCTGTCCAGAGTGGTAAACGAACCGTTCATTCTGCAGTGGTTTTCCTTTAGGTGTCCTGTCCAGAGTGGAAACGAACCGTTCATTCTGCAGTGGTTTTCCTTTAGATGTCCTGTCCAGAGTGGAAACGAACCGTTCATTCTGCAGTGGTTTTCCTTTAGATGTCCTGTCCAGAGTGGAAACGAACCGTTCATTCTGCAGTGGTTTTCCTTTAGGTGTCCTGTCCAGAGTGGAAACGAACCGTTCATTCTGCAGTGGTTTTCCTTTAGATGTCCTGTCCAGAGTGGAAACGAACCGTTCATTCTGCAGTGGTTTTCCTTTAGATGTCCTGTCCAGAGTGGAAACGAACCGTTCATTCTGCAGTGGTTTTCCTTTAGATGTCCTGTCCAGAGTGGAAACGAACCGTTCATTCTGCAGTGGTTTTCCTTTAGGTGTCCTGTCCAGAGTGGAAACGGACGTTCATTCTGCAGTGGTTTTCCTTTAGATGTCCTGTCCAGAGTGGAAACGAACCGTTCATTCTGCAGTGGTTTTCCTTTAGATGTCCTGTCCAGAGTGGAAACGAACCGTTCATTCTGCAGTGGTTTTCCTTTAGATGTCCTGTCCAGAGTGGAAACGAACGTTCATTCTGCAGTGGTTTTCCTTTAGATGTCCTGTCCAGAGTGGAAACGAACCGTTCATTCTGCAGTGGTCTTCCTTTACGTTTGGTGTTGGTGTTGTCGTCTTCGTCGTCGTCGTCGTCATCGTCGTCATCATCATTGTTGTTGATGAGTCGCTGTTGATGTGGTTGTTGTTGTTTAATTGTTGTTGTGTTGCATTTAAATGTTGTTGTTTTTTTTCTTAAAATTTTACTTTTTTTTGTAAACGTGAGAGGCAGGGGGCATGCGGGTGAGGGTGGGGATAGGGTGCGAAACATGAAGGGGTATGCTTGACACTTTCAACAAAACCTGGTTTCACCGGTCTTAAGAGCATCAGTGGATTGGGTCCGGTTCTATGTGTCACAGGGCCGTTGTGTCATAGGGCCGTTGTGTCACGGCACACTGTATGGTCGCTGTGTCACAGGGCCGTTGTGTCATAGGGCCGTTGTGTCACAGGGCCTTTGTGTCATAGGTCCGTTGTGTCACAGGCCGTTGTGCCATAGGGTCGTTGTGTCACAGGGCCGTTCTGTCACAGCGCTCAAAGGGGTACGGCTCCCTAACCCTATCCCTAACCCTATCCCTATCCTAACCCTAACCCTAACCCTAACCCTATCCCTAACCCTATCCCTAACCCTAACCCTAACCCTATCCCTAACCCTAACCCTAACCCTAACCCTAACCCTAACCCTAACCACTTTAGTTACAAAACTGGTTAATACTTAAAACCCGGCCCTGTGACACAACGGCCCTATGACACAACGGCCCTGTGACACAACGGCCCTATGACACAACGGCCCTGTGACACAACGGCCCTATGACACAAAGGCCTGTGACACATAGAGCGGACCTGAGTGGATTATTACTTTCATCATACTGTGAATTCCAGGCATATCCAGCATCGTGTCGCTGTCCAAGTTTTTCAACAACAATACTTCTCTTCCCTAATCAACGATTGCCCCCCGTAAAGGCCCTGTAATCTGCTCGACTGCAATAACACAAAGTAAAAAACCTTTACATCGTCATTGTTTCCAGAACTATGGAGAACCGAAAATAACTTTTTTTTTTGTTTCGTTTGGTGAAAAACAAATGTCACCTTCCGACACAACCCTACTCTGTCCGGTTAAACTGCCCGTAAACAAAGTCCACCCCACGTGCTTTATAAGAGTTGAAATGAGGGATCTCTCAGATCCCCTACCCCCACTCACCCCCACCCCTCCCACCCCAGCCCCGCCTTTTACACTGTCTCCTCCGATCTTTCGACGCAGTCCAGGTACATCAGACATACAATGACAGCGGCAATCAGTTTGGCGAGGGGGAGGTGGGGAGGGCTCAGTGTCTTGCTTGTCTTGAATTAATGAGGGGGTCATACTGCTTGAGCAGCCCAGGATAAATAAAAAATAACTGCATATTTTCATGACCGTTAAAGTTTTGTTTGTTGGTGTGGTGGGGAAGAAGGATGGGGTTCTTGGTAGGACCGAGAAGGAGGGGGGAGAGGGGAGGGAAGAGGAAAGAAGAAGTGGAAAACAAGATGGGGAGGGTGCGGGGGTGGGATGGTGGCGGGAACGATGCTTCCATTTGCAGTTGTAATTTGGATCGTGCTTAAACAAACATGACAAGACACATTCTTAAACTGAGAATCACAAAGGGACTACCAGCTACTAACAACTACTACTACTTACATATACTTACTAAACGACGTACGCTACTACTACACTAACAACTTCACTACTACTACTAACTTACGAACTACTACAACTACTACTACAACTACAACTACTAATCTACTACTCTTGTAGTTTGTTGCTGCAGCAGCAGCAGCTGGAGAGAGGTAGGTCTTGAGAGCCTGTAAAGTAGGTGGCTTGGGGAGCCTTTTAGTAGGGTACAAGGAATTGCAGAAAGTAGACACCTGGAAAGCCCAGAAAAGTTGGGACTGGGGAAACCCGGTGGTAGGTTGGGTAGCAGGGGATGAGGTTTCACATAGCCAGAGGATAGGTATTAGGGACCAGGAGATAAGGGTTGAGGACCAGTTACGTGATGACACAGAATTATTACACGAGGCCGAGAGAATAATCCTTGGGACCCCATAGGTAATAGGGTGCGGGGAGCCCGAGAGTAGTGCCTGAAGACTAGGAGAATACAGTGTGTGGACCCAGGAGAGTAGGAGTTTGTGGGAGCCAGAGGATTAGGTGTTGGGACCTCCGGGATAATATGTCTAGGGACCCAGAAAATAGGGGCTGGGGAGCCAGGATAATGGGTCTGGGGACCTAACAGAACAATAATTCTGAGATCAAGGATAATAAGGTCTAAGGGACCCAGGAAAAGAGGTTCTGGAGAAGCCAGAGCTCAAGGAGCTGGAGAGACATGAGAATAGGGTCTGGGGACCCAGAACAATAGGGTCAGAGGACCAAGGATAATATGGTTCAGTTGGACCCAGGATAATAGGGTCTGGGAGAGCCATGACAAGGACTGGAGATCTCGCTCAGAAAAAGGTTCTGGGGACCCAACAATCGGGTCTGGAAGACCCAAGTATAATAGGGTCTGGAGACCCCGGATAATAGGGTCGGAGAGCCAGAGACTAGTGGCTGGGGAGCCCAGAAGAATAGCAATTAGGACCCAGGATAATAGGGACTGGGATATCCAGGATAATGGGGACTGGAGAGAGTCCAGGATAGTAGGGTCATGAATTCAGGATAGTAGGGTCTGGAGAGTCGGAGACTATGGTGCTTGGGAAGCCTGGAGAATAGGGTCTGGGACCCCAAACAATAGGGTCCTGAAGACCAAGGATAATTGGGTCTAGGGACCCAGGATAAGAGGGTCTGAAGCCATGAACAAGGAGCTGGATGAATCCCAGAGAATAGGGTCTGGGACTCCAGAACAATAGGGACTAGAGACCCCAGAAATATGGTCTGAGACCCATGATAAAGAGGCCTGGATAGCCAGAGACTAGGGCTGGGGGACCCAGAGAATAGCATCAGGGACCCAGGATAATAGGGTCTGGGATCCCCAGGATAAGCTGTCTGGAAAGCCAGGATATTAGTGTCAGGAGATTCGGATAATAGGTCCTGGAGAGCCAGGAAGACCTAGGTGCTGGGAACCTGAGAATAAGGGTCTGGGACCCAGGATAATAGTGGGTCTACGGGCTCTGGGAGGGTAAGGGCTGGGGAGCCCGGAGAAAGGGGCTGTTGCGGACCCAGGTGTGTAGAGAACTGCGGAGCCCGGGAGGAGTAATGAATTGTCATCCCAGGAGAAGGTGGAGATTGGTGAGCTAGAAAACTAGGCTGGGCCCGAAAAACAGGTTGGGTACCCCGAGAGAGTAAGGGTTTAGGAGATGGCAAGTATAGTTTGGGCTTCGCCAGGAGGCAGGCAGGAGAACCAGAGTAGTAAGGGGTTTAGCACCCAGGAAAATGAAGAATTGTGGATCAGGGAAGCAGCAGCTGGAGAGCCAAGACAGAAGGAAAGAGAGACCCATAAGAGTTTCCTGGATGTGGACGATATGAAGGTTGATATCGGAGACCTCTATTACGCACACTCACACCTACTAGACGAAATTATCAAGAATGGCAGCAAAAATGCTTCTTCTATTTTCATATTGGACGTCAGCATATACATAGAAATCAAATGGGGGTCAGTCCGTGGACCACTCGTCTGACGATTGCAGAACTGATGACGTGAGTAGAACCACTAGTGGGGCGGTTTTTGGTATGGAGCCTGGAAACGCTTCTCCTGATGAACGCAGCAGTGAATGGGGGCCCCAGTAGCTCAGAGAATAGGTCTGGGGAGCCCAGGACAATAGGGTCTAGTTGCGCATGAGGACTCTTAACCTTAACCTTTCATCCAGCTGAATTCGAACTCACACAGCGTTCTGTCTACGGACCCTCGGTATTCTAACACTGGCCAACTTGATTAGCAGTTTTTTCAAGTTTCCAGTTTCGTTTTGGCCTATCGAAATTACAAAAGATTAGTTTAATAGACAAAATTAGTAAGGAATAAAAATCAAAATGATAATGAAGAGGAATGAAGATGAAGAGATGATGAGTGATGATGAAGATGATGATGATTCCAGCGATAACAACAAATCATCGTCACAATCATAAATTTTATCACCAGCTTGAAAATATAACTGGAGGGTCCAGCGGCCAATAAGCACAACACAGAAGGACAGCGAGCGCGCAGTCATGACAATGTCTACAATCACTCGGCGCCATGCGCCAGACAAAAGGTGGACACAATATAATATTGTAGCAAAAGAGAACACATCAGTTTAAGACTTTCTGTCAGAATCAGACAGTAAATAGTCATTAAGGCAAACAAATGCGATAACTATGAGGGAAAATGCCTAACTATCTTTGAGGATGTTCAGGGGATTTGAAAAGAGAAACAAAAAAATTGTTCTTTTCTATTTTCAAATCTTCCGAGCATCCTCAAGATATTTCGTATTGTTCACAAATTTTGCGTTCCAAAAAGCTTTTGTTTATCATGGTAAATACAAGAAGACCTGACAGTAAAAAGAGGAATAACTCGCGAGAATATCCAGACGGTGGGAATATTGATTCCACCTTTTAAAGCCCCCCACGGCATCCCCATGAAGGTCGCGTTAATAGCAGTGACGCTATCGGCAGCTGCTAGAAGTACTGGTATGAGAGGACACAAGACAGATAGGGAACTGCCTTGCTAATATTTCTGGTGACTATATGCCTCCTCGGAGGCTACAAACCAATTCCTGTTTTACGTATCGGGAAATCGTCCAATAACACTTTTCCACATCAATACCGCCCCGTCCAAATACCCTGACCTCCATATCTCCTCTCCCCACCCCCACCCCCACCGGCCCACCCCCCCCTCTTCCGTCTCTCTCTCTCTCTCGTCTGTCCTCTCTCTTTCTCTCTCCCTCCCTCCTCTCTCTCTCTCTCTCTGTCCCCATATGGCGTAGGATTTCGGTGACAGCTGCAATGGAAGAATCACTAATACCCTCATCGGCCGGGAGGGACTGACCGGAGGTGGTAGGGAGGATATACGCTTCATAAGCACGCCCACACCGCAAACCGTGTAGCACTCAAAAAAGCACCGGTACTGGTGACAGCTGGATCGCTGGATGGTTCATTTGCTAAAGTTTGTTTATAAACTTTGAATATCACACTCACACACACCGCTCGCGCGCCGCACAACACGCGAAACGCACAACACACAACACACACACACACAATCACTTGCCGCGCACAAATCTTGATAACATACTGTTTGTCATCACATAAATGGATATTAGTAAAACCTCCGGGGAGGGGAAACATTAAAACGAAAATAGTCCATATCATTTATGTACAAGCGCCTGAGCATTGAGGTTCTAGGTCAGTATAGCCCACCCACATTTAGAGGAAGCTACAATAAAACAGAGTGAACTTCGGTGCCTGTTAAAATTGGAAGGGGGAGGGATACCCATTCTCCAGTTGTGAAAATATACCATTACAGTAAATCTGCTACTGAGATCCTATCGCTCTCTCTTTCAGTTAATAAATATCTTCCGAATATATTCACGTCTGCGCTTTTGGGGGAACTGCACATAATAGAACCTCCATCGTAATATCTTTTTAAGTGTGGACATGCCCTCATCTCACTCACGGACCAATATCCGATCACATTCAACCAAACATAAATAAATGCACAGCAAAATGCATTATCTATCCATTCAACCATCCATCTACACTACATGCAGGTCATGCTACATATATAAGAGAGAATGCATGAAAAATTTAAGTAGTGGGGGAAAAACAAGTGAAGTTAACAATTTCTTCAGTCTTATTACAGTAATGACTGTGGCAAAATTGTACTTAAAAAAAAATTGAAGATGAAGAAAACGGGGGAAATAATTTAAATATGAGAAGCCCTTCACTATAGCCGCCTGAAGGAATCATCGTAATCCCCTCAGAAAGCACATAATCCCTCTCGAAAGCACATAAATTTGTATAGCCTGCTCCTAGGGCCTTTCGTCCCGCTAGGGATCGGACTTATCAAGGAGACACGGCTGGTTGTGTCTGTGCTCTTGTGTCAATAGAGACAACACCACAGTCCAAAATTCTGTGGTGTTCCTCACCAACCCAGTGATCAAAAACGAATCCAACAGCACCCTTCAAACAGCCAGCGAAGGAGAAAATGGAAGAAAACAAAAGTGTGAGATAAGAAAGTTGCTGGAAAACCTAAAATCATTATTCAAACAATATAAAATTTGGGGACAATTTTGTGAGCTATGCTTGAGGATCCATTCAGGATGCAAGGGGAGATAAAAAGGAAATGGAACTGTCTGAGTGGTCAGCTCTGCTGTTCAATAACCCAAGCCTTGTGGGTGGCTAAGAATTGTAATCAGAACTAACCTATGCATGGATCTCCTAAATATAAATAACATATTACACGCATGAGTCCCAGAAGTACACATACATGCTGAAGTATTTTCCCATTGCTTTTTAACCGGACAGACAATTTACAAATACACGTAGCTGTTAATACTACCGCTGTTGATACAAGGAGTATTATATAATTAGATGTGCAACAGACGAGAAACAAAAAGGGGGATGGGGGGCAGCGAGCAGGGGGGGGGAGGGGAGGAGAAGATGCGGTGTAGAGTGCAGACGGGCGAGGAGGAGGGGGAGATGAGGGCGGACAAGGAGAAAGACAGACAGACAGACAGACAGACAGAGCCTACAAAGAAAAGGAGATGGCAACAGAAAGCATCAGCAAAAAATAACACAGACAACGTGTGGAGGATAAGACGCTTGAGTATTGCACCCTTATCCCTTTCTCCCTACACCTCCCTCCTCCCCCCCCCACCCCCCCATCCTACCATCACCACACCACACTCCAATCCTGCCCCCTACACCCCTCAACCCCCCCCCCCGCATCCTCCACAGCCCTAACCCCACCCCACCCCACCTCTTCACAACTCTCTTTCTCACACTCTCTCTCAATCTCTCTCACTCATCTCTCACTCACTCTCTCTCTCTCATCTCTCACTCTCTCATCTCCCTCTCTCTCTCTACTCTTTCTCTCCTCTTTCTTTTTTTAGGTTGCAGCCAGAGTTGAGAGCCTTTAGTAGACGATAAAACAAAATACCCACACCCACACCCAAAGCAAGTTTGTGAAGAATGTTACCTTTCTGGCGATTATAACTCAGCCTAGCTGCACAACCCATCGTCTTTTTTCCCCCTCTCTTCCACCCCCCCCCCCGCCCCCCCCCCCCCCCCCACTCACACACACATACCTCTTGTCTCTCTCAACAAGTGTGTGGTCAATGGCATGCAGAGCTGGCGAAGAGAAAGTGCAAGCCTAGGTACTGAAAATTGAATGCGGCCTGCTTCACTTAAGAATTCAAATGCAAGTATTCCTTCGTCATCTCCTTCTTTCTTTTACCTTTTCTTCTTCCATCCTCCTCTTCTCCTCCTCCTCACGCTCCTCCTCCTCCTCCGTCCTCCACCTCATTGTCCTTGGTGGTAGTTGTTGTTGTTGTTCTTCTTCTTCTTCTTCTTCTCTTCTTCTTCTTCTTCTTCTTCTCTTAGTCGACTCGTCCTCCTCCTCCTCCTCCTCCGTCCTCCTCCTTGTAATGGATGTTATTGCAAATTTTCTTCTCAGTTCTTCTTTCTATCATTATTCTTTTTTCTTCATTTCTTCTTGTTTTCGTTATTCGTCGTTATATTGTTAATGTAGTATATGTTTTTGCAGTCATTTGTTATTTGTAAATAATAGGTTGTTAATGCTGTTATTGCGGTTGTCTTTTTCTTCCTTTCCCTGTCTTTGCTTGTTCTTGATTTGTTTTGTTTTCTTTTCTTTCTCATTTCTTCTTTCTTTCGTCCTCTCCACCTCCTCCTCCTTTCTTCTTTCTTCTTCTTCTTCTCCTCTTCCTTTTATGTTTTTTTTTCGTCTGTCCCTCTACATCCATAATTCTCTGGTAACTTGTTGCTCCCTGACAGAGAAATCATTTGTTTTATTACTTTACCCTGTAGACCGTGTCTCAGGACCCCCTGGGGAGGTCCTTTCAGCCCCGTTCCCTGTGGGAGGTTCCCCGCAGCTGTGTTAAGTTGTGCTAAGTGCCCCCACCCCCACCCCCACCCCCCCACCCACCACTCCACCCCCACCCCCCACCCTGGCACAAGTCGTGCTTCCTGTCAACAGCTTGTCCTTAACGTAAAGGGCTGAACAATCGCTTGACTCGTTTCTTTCTTTTCTGCGGCTTCTGATTGCTTCACCATAACTTGTACAATCTTATCACTCTCGTCCCCTTCACCACCACCCCACCCACATCTCCTCCTACCCGCCCCCCTCCCCCACACCCTATTGTCTGACTCCCTCGGGATACGAGTCTTGTTTTGCCTGAAATGTTGACCGTGTAAAAAAAAACAAGATGCAAAGCAATAAACGTACTCCCAGGAAGTATCATACAACACACACACACATACACATATATATGTATATAAATCGCGTCACTAAAGCACTTTCTCCCCTTATGGAGTAGAACTGTTTGTATTGTAAGAGAACCGGAAAACACAGAATGCACTCGCCCCGGGGAAAAGAACTCGTCTTCCGCGAGGCAGCGGGACACTTATCCACTAAGCTACCGAGGCCTTTCATACGTGGATACACTTAAGCCTAACAAACCGTTAATTGCGGTTAACCGGCTAACACAAAATTATCATTTATAGCCTTTATAACAGACTATCTGGCAAAATAAAATATCAGGCACATCCGTGACCCATTGAACCTATCCTACAAATGTTCTGAAAGAAGTCCAGTCAGTTTTTGTCTGGAGCGATGGAACACATTTTGACCACGTACAGACAGACACACCGACACTTTTCTTCGTTCCCTTGTGAAGTACTCCTATTTCTATAAGAACAGGAATACAA
The DNA here is from genome assembly GCA_018398815.1 of Conus ventricosus. Lineage (NCBI taxonomy): Eukaryota > Metazoa > Mollusca > Gastropoda > Neogastropoda > Conidae > Conus > Conus ventricosus. The sequence continues at coordinate 59,040,629 of CM031607.1, read as the reverse complement.
GTACCTAACAAGGAAATCTGAATGAGCCAACAAAGGCAGAAAGAAAGTGAACGATAGTGGAAGGGGAAAAAGGGGGAAAAAAAGTCGACTATATTTCCAACAAAGCGGGAATTACTATACTCTTTTTGTTGTTGTTAAAATGTTGATTCTTACTAAATTCCAGCCAGCTGAAGGTGTAGGCCTGAGGTGGTGCCGTGAACAGGAAGCCTGATTGTCTTGATGTACAAATGATGTGATCACGCCTTGACACTGACAATACTGAATTATACTTATACTAACATGACAGGGGTTTTTGCTGTATAAGAAATTGTTAGTGTGTTTGTGTGTGTGTTTGTTTTTTTAATCATGACAATTCCATTTCAAATACCCACACAATACACACACACACACACACACACACACACACACAAAACCCACACCCACACGCGCGCAGCGCGCGCGCGCCGCGCGCGCGCACACACACAACACAAGTACACACACACACACACACACCACACGACACACACACACACACACACACACACACACCCACTGACTACGCGCGCGCGCGCGCGCGAAAGAACACCAATGGCTGAATTAAAGAGCTGGTCCAAATAACTAGTTCCCAAATGTCGCAATCCATCTTACATTTTTTCTATCTTCTAATTTTATAAGCATATATAATTTCCTACTTAAGTGACCTAAATGCCGTCCAAATAGAATTTACCTTTTGATCTAAAGAAACAAAGCAAACATAAGTTTGAGCGAGTAGGGAAACCATTTTTGGTGCTTTTTGGAGTTTCTGCTTGAGTGTCTTGATCTGTGCCTTTATAATGTATGTCTTGCTGATTGCGCTTGCGCTTTGCTGAATAACCAGTATTTTGTCAAAAATCCAATTTACTGATTATAACTAGCTCATTCTGTCCCTTGTTTTCCAAGGGGGGGACAGATTTACTGTATCGAGATCTTTAACAAACCATTTTATTTTTGTGGTGTTGTGGAGTGTGCATATGTCAGCATATGACTGGAACTCTTTTGGAGCTGGTATATTTCGTTTTTTAAATCACAAACAGAAAAGAAACGTGATAGCTCGTTGCCTTTGGCTGATCCCATACGTTCAACACCTGGTTATCATGTCAGGGATGTTCCATTGTGTAGATATGGATATCCAGCATACCATTATTTTATGACAACGAGTACATGTTTCTATAGCCTCATGTGTCAGCCATACGATAGAGATTGTATATCTACAGTATTCAGTGCTGTATCATTCCTAGTCGATTGAAGTGTTTTTGAGTACAATAGAGCGGTCCAGTGGTTTGTTTGACCGATGAACCTAAGTGGGGGGGGGGGGGGGGGGGGGGTGGGGGGGGGGGGGGGGGCGATTTGGTCAGTTCTGGTCTCTGTCTTCGCCAAAGGCCGGCATTTCATTCAAACAGTTTCTTTAGTTATGATTATTTTATTCTCTCTGCACTCCGTTATTAAGGGAGACAAGAGTAGATCATTGACCACCTCTTCCACATTAAAAAAAAATCATGCTTTTTCAGTTCCTCAATGAAGATCCCTGTGTGGTGTGGTGGCGTGTCGTGCTGCGTGCGTGCGTGCGAGTTGGCGTTGTGTGTGTGTGTGTGTTGTGTGTGTGTGTGTGTGTTGTGTTGTGTTTGAGAAGAGAGAGGGAGAGAGATAAGAGAGATGAGAGAGAGAGATGTGATTACTTTTTCCCAGTGATCCCAGCGTGGAAATTTCTCAATTATTACAATCATAATAGTCCTATAAGTTTCCCATCTTCCACCTCCCCCTCCTCCTCACTACCCGCCACGACCTTTTCATGCACCCCCCTTTCCCACCCCCCCCTCCCCACCCCCCACCCCCACCCCTCGCCAGCCTCCTGGTCTTTCTTCTAGTCCCTCTCTCAAAACAAGGAGAGGTAATGGCAGTTACCCCCCCTTGTTTTCACCGACATAAAGCTCAACGTGAACTGCTGTATATGAACAACAGCACACAGCGGTCAGTACAAAACGAACAACTCGACCTCGCGGTGTCGAGGGAGAAAGAGACGACCACGACGACCACGACGCCACCACGCCATGAGTTGCAGGAGGAGTTAGTTAGCAGGAGTGGAAGCGGGTGCGGGAGTGTGTGTGGTGGGGGGGGGGGGGGGGGGGGAGTGCTAGGGAAAGGGTGGGGGGTGAGAGGTGGGGGGTGGGTGGTGTGGGGGTTGTGGGTGCTGTGGTGATGGCGGCGGGTGAAATATGAGGCAGGGTGGATCGATAAAGGACTGCTGTCTCCTCCAGAGCCATTAAAGCATCAGGTTTCTTTCACAGACATGGTGTTAGGTCCGCCCCGCCCACTCACCGCACAGGCCTGGCTGGGGGTTACTCACCGTCAGATGAGGCGCCCGCTATGGAGTACCTATCAATTTAAGGCTGATTATTGCTGCAGATGACTGATGCTGATGTTGATGCTGCCGCGGCGGACTAATCAAACTGTGGATGGAGGAGGAGTAGAGGAGGATAGGAGGTGATGGGGATGGGGATGGGGGTGTGGAGATCATGAACTAGATTTAAGTGAAAGAAGTGAGGGGGAGTGAGGCTTGGGGAATGAGTAGGAGGGGGTGGTGTGGGGGAGAGGGGTGTGGAGGATGAGAAGGGGGAGAGGGAGGAGGGGAGAAGGAAGGAGAAGGAGGAAGGAGTGAGTGTGGAGAGGATAAGGGTGAGTAGGTTGGGGTTGGAGAGAGGAAGAAGTAGGAATGAGGGGGAGGTGGATGAAGAGAATGGGAGGGTTGGGGGGGGTGGGGGCGAGAGAAAGAAGGATGAGGGGTATAGGGGACGTTGGGGAGGAAGTGGGATAAGTGGCGAGAGAGAGGAGAGAAGGAGGAGGGAGTGGGGAAGGGAAGAAGTTGGGGAGGAGAGGGGAAAAGAGAGGGAGGAGGAGAGTAGGAGGAGACAGAAGGAGGATCAGCGAAAATGGAGAATGTGAAGAGAGGAGGATGAGAAAGAGAGGAGAGGAGAAGGGGAAGAAAGGAGAACGAAAAGGGACTAGGAGGCACGGGGAGGATGAGGGGAAGAAAAGTGAGGAGGTGTGGGGGGGAGAGGTGAGTAATTGAAGGAGGATGAGGAGGTGGTAGAGGGGCGAAGGAGGAGGGGAAGGTGGAGGGAATAATGACGTAGAGGAAAGGAGGGGGTGGCTTATGTACATACATATCGGTTTTTTGGCGTAGGTGTCCACGGGAAAGATCTTCCAAACTCCATTTTCCCCCCCCCGCCCCCCCCCATCCTCTACGTCACACATACAACTTCCCTCACCATCTTATCTACTACTAGCTAGTGTCTTTCTCCCACGTCGGCTGTCCTTTCTTCCTCATTCGTTCTTCATTCCCTGTTCTCCTTGCGGTGTGACAAGACGAGAGATCGCTATCCACAGATTTTGTGGTCATCTTGATAACACTCAACAGGAACGAAACGTAGTGTTTTGCACATTTCATTTCTCAGAAATGCTGTAACAAATAAACTTTATGAACATGCAATTGCGTCCTCTCTCTCGTCTCTCTTCTCCTCCCTCTCTCTCTCTCTCATCCTTACAAGTTTCTCTACTCTCTCTCTCTCTTCTCTCACTCCCATCTCTCTCTGCTCTCTCTCAAGCAGTAGATATCGAGGTTTTCCTTTCTAACACAATTAATGCATAATTTCATTGAAATTTAAAAAAAAAACTGCTTATTTATGCGTAAGCGTGCCTCGCTGGGTATGAATTCTTATGTGCAAAGAAGACAGCGTGTATAACACATGCAAGCATGTTGTGTGTGTGTGTGTGTGTGTGTGTTGTGCGTGCGTGCGGCGTGCGGCGTGTCGTGCGTGCGTGCGTGTTTTTGTGTGTGTGTGTGTGTGTGAAGTGTGTGTGTGGATGTGTGTGTGAAAATCAAATCGGCTTTTTTTCGACTTTGTATGATTTGCCGTGTTTAACTTGGTGGCCTGATGTACGAAATCACTCAATTCATTCATGAAGCATCTCACTTGGTAAAGTGCTCTTCTTTTACTTCTTCTTTTTCTTCTCTTCACCTCCTCCTGCTTTTCTCTCCTCATTCTTCCTCTTCCGCCTCTTCTTCTTCTTCTTCTTCTTCATACTTCTTCAAATACTCTTTAAAATTCTTCTTCTTTTCAAATTCTTCTTCTTCTTCAAATACTTTCTAATCTTTCTTCTTCTTCTCTTCTTCTTCTTCTTTGCTTCTCTTCTTCCTTCTTCCTTATCTTTCTTGGAAATTCTCTTCTTCCTTCTTCTTCAAATTCTCTTCCAAATATCTTCTTCCTCAAAATTCTTCTTCTTCTTCTCCAAATACTTCAAATTCTTCTTCTAGCAGGCTGTACTGACTACTTTTACTACTACAACAGCTGCTGGTGCTGCTGTGTCTTACACGACTGACAACTACGGGCTACTACTACTACAACTACTACTACTACTACTACTACTACTACAACTACTACTACTACTACTAATACTTCGGTTTTCGTCATCTGATTCTTATTTCTTCTTCTTTTTTCCACCACTCGACTTCATTTTTTTTTCGTGCTCGCGCGCGTCAACGACACACCACACACACAACACACACTCACACACACACACACACACACACACACACACACACCGCACGCACGCACGCACTCCACCCACGCAACGCACGCACGCACGCACGCACGCGCGCGCGCCGTCGCACGCCACACACACACCCGCGCGCGCGCGCACACACACTCTCTTTGTCCTCCTTTACCCCCACCACTTTCCTCAATTACAATCAGATTGCAATAGTTATCTTCAAAACCGTGCATACCTACAATAGCGTTTGATTTTCCACCACGCTAACCGATATCCGAATTTTGTGAAATCTTGTAGATTCTATATACTAGTCAGACTTTGTTGTTGTTGTTGTTGCTGCTGCTGCAGCTGCAGCAGCAGCTGATGATGAAGATTATCGATTAGGAGAGGAGGGGAGGAGGAAAGGTAAGTAGGCGGAGTGAAGATGAGGAGGAAGGGAGGGAGGAGGAGGATCTTCTGAGATGCGCTATTGTTTATACGCTCAAATTCGAGGCTCTTTGTCACTCCTTCAAACTCAAGAACGTGTTTATCGATCCCACTTCAGAATCTAAACGTGTCTACGCACGGTATTACAAGCTTAGCGATTGGTTTGTTTGTTTGTTTGTTTGAGTTTGTTTGTTTGTTGGTATTTAGTTGCTGCTCAGCATTTTTCCTTTTTTAGATAGACTTAATTTCGAGGAAGATTGATATATTTGACAAAAGTTCTGTCAATTGTTCGAGGGCAAAAAAAAAAAATATTTAAACATTGTATGTCTCACTAACATATTCCATCTCTCTGTGTTTGTGATTTAAAATATAACAATTGGATTGTAACTGGATCAGGTATACCCATGCTCTAAAATATCGAAGTTTCACTGAAAAAACCGTTTCCCACGAGAATACACTAACGAGATGTAAGAAGAGCATATGAAGACAATAACTCGAGTAACATATAAATAACCTCTCAAAGAATAAAGCGCTGAACATGTATAAATTCTGGATTAACTACCCTTTCATTCTCTTTACGAATGGCATCTGATAAACGATCTTGTAGCCCACAATCGCTGCTACTGCTGCTGCTGCTGTTGCTATTATTACTGGCCTGCTTGTTGCTAACTGCTGCTGCTGCTGCGTCTGCTCCTGAGTTTGCTATCTATTACTCCAGTTGCTGCCTGCTGCTGCTGCAGCTGGCTGCAGCTGCTGCTGTTTGTTGTTTGCTTACTAGTACTACTCTGCTGCTACTCTACTGCACTGCTCTGCTACTGACTTCTCCTGCTACTACCCATTACTCCTCACTTTTGTTCCTCCTGCTGCTGTTCCTGCTGCTGTCTGCTGCTGCTGCTGCTGCTGCTGCTGCCTGCTGCTAAGTGTTTTCCGCTGCTTCTGCTGTTATTACTACAACTGCTGTTGCGAACTGCCTACCACTGTTGTTCTTGTGACTACTTGCCACATCCCAAAAATGAATGTATAAAACGATTTTTGTATTAAAAAAAAATTCTTCATGTTTTTGTTTTCTTTCTTTTTCTGTTCAGGTTCCCTTATGAGATTGATTGGTCCATTCATCACGTCGAGCCAAATCATTATTTTATCCTCTTATTTTTCTGTTTTTTGAAGTGCATTCTTTCATTTAAGTTTCTTCAAAAGAGTGCATTCTTTCATTAATTTCTTTCTCTCGTTGTTCAGTCTGTAGCGTCTGAACGGTGAATTGCTGCTGCGCTATCGACGTATCTCCCCAATGCAAGCGTGAGGTCAGTTCCCCCATTTCCCCGCCCCACCCCCCACCCAATTGACAACGAAAACAAAAAGAGGAAACGAAAACCGCGACGTTATTCGATGGTTAAATGAACTCAGTGTTCAAGCTGTGCTGACTGTGGTAGTTCAATTGTTGTAACCTATGATCACAAAAAATCTATCAGCATTTGTTTGTGGTGGCTGGAAGTGGGGGGGGGTGAGGGGTGAGAGGAGAAGGGGCACACCGACATGTTCTCAGTAGTCCTGTGTGATCAAGTATTTCACAGAGGAGGCATTTTGCTGTGACGAGAAATTGTACCAACACAGCACAACATAATACAAAACACAACAAAACAATACAATCAATACAATACACCACACCAGCAACACAACCCAAAACAAGAGCAATACAAAACAGATACAATACAATACAATATAACCACAACACAACACAATACAATGTCAACACAACACAACACAATACAATCACAACAAAAACAATACAATACAACACAACATCAACACAAAACAAATACGAACATCACTACAACACAAAACAACACAACGACAACACAATAACCTTCAACACAATACCACTGACAAAACAATATAACACAAACAATACAATCCAACACAAAACATACAATACAATACAAAACAACACGGAACAAAACAACAACACATACAAAAACATACAATACTTTAATACAACACAAATCAATACCAATCAAACAATACAACATCAACAAGACACAATACAAAACAACACAAAAGCAACACAATACAACACTATACAATACACTACAACACAGAACAAAACAAACAAAACAATGCATACAATACAATACAAATAAAAACAACACAACACAAAACAATGCATACAATACACTACAACATAAAACAAAACAACACAAAACAATGCATCAAATACAATACAACATAAAAACAATTCAATACAATACAACACAACACAAAACAAATCAACACAAAACAATGCAATACAAAACAATACAATACAATACAATGCAATGCAATACAATACAATACAATACAATACAATACAATATAATACAATGCAATGCAATACAATACAACAAAACGGAATACAATGCAACGCAATGCCATCAATACATTATGGCACAACGCAGTAATGCAATCTCAGGGTATAGTTTTATTTTCACGTCCAGCTTCATCAAGGGGATGTCACTGCGTGCAGACTAATTCATATCCCCTACACCACGTCCACTGAGCTACGAGACTACACAGCACAGGATTCACGGCCGATTGATAATTAAAGGAATTACAAACTATATTGATAACTAAAGGAATTACAAACGTATTGATAACGAAGGAATTACAAACTATATTGATAACTAAAGGAATTACAAACTATATTGATAACTAAAGGAATTACAAACTGTATTGATAACTGAAGGAATTACAAACTATATTGATAACTTAAAGGAATTACAAACTATATTGATAACTAAAGGAATTACAAACTATATTGATAACTAAAGGAATTACAAACTATATTGATAACTAAAGGAATTACAAACTGTATTGATAACTGAAGGAATTACAAACTTATTGATAACTAAAGGAATTACAAACTATATTGATAACTAAAGGAATTACAAACTGTATTGATAACTGAAGGAATGAAAAGCTAAGATAAGACGATCCTGGATGCGACTTAGCAGATGTTTGACCTGCACATTAGCTCAACGTGCTGCCTTAGTGAAGATGTGAACTGGGGATAAAAGCGGTACAATACAGCAAGATCAACACAGTTCAATCCAGTTCAGCTCTATATAATATAAAACAGCTCCACACCATGCAGCACAGTATGACTAGATGCAACAGTGTGCAACATAATGCAATTAAGTATGATGATAAGTTGCAGCATGAAAAAATGACTTTGTGTGATATAAATGTAACGCAACGCAACACAATACAATAGAGCACAACGCAACGCCACACAGACCAGCCCAGCATAGCCCAGCCC
>CM031607.1:59024845-59027345 GCA_018398815.1 Conus ventricosus | reverse complement strand
CACACACACACAACACACACAACACACACACACACACCACTCACTCACACACACAACACACACACACCACACACACACACACACACACACCACACACTGTTGTTTTGCCTGTGTCTGTTTTCTCTGTCACACACTGCCATGGTGCTTGTGTCTGTTTTCTTAGGGTCAACAAGCGCATGCAGATTGTTATCTCCCTTGCCTGATTGTTATTTCCCTTACCCCTTCTCTCCAATCCCCACAGCAATGTGTAACAGAACTACTGGGGTGGGCCACACAACACATGTTTTATTCATGTGTAGTTACTACGACACACACACACACACACACACACACCACACACACACACACACACCACACACACACCCACCACACACACACACACTACACACACAATACACACAACCACCACACCACCACACACACATCAACCTCACACACACACCTACACACACACACCCACACACACACACACACACACACACTGTTGTTTTGCCTGTGTCTGTTTTCTCTGTCACACACTGCCATGGTGCTTGTGTCTGTTTTCTTAGGGTCAACAAGCGCATGCAGATTGTTATCTCCCTTGCCTGATTGTTATTTCCCTTACCCCTTCTCTCCAATCCCCACAGCAATGTGTAACAGAACTACTGGGGTGGGCCACACAACACATGTTTTATTCATGTGTAGTTACTACGACACACACACACACACACACACACACACACCCCACACACACACACACACACCAAAACCCACACTCCTGTACAGTATACCACAGTGCAATACAGAAAATACAACCCAGTTTAATCCTGTCGAAGCGGACCACCACACACAAGCAATCAAGCGCTGTTCTGTTCCAACCTCTTCACATGTGTCACCTCCCGGCCATTCATTTCCTTCAGCCTTCAACACTGTCCACACCTGTACCCTCAGCACCACGGCTATGCCTGTCTTTGTCTCGCAGACAGTATGTATAAAGATGATGAAGATGTTGGGGGGATGGGGGGGGGGGCAATGCACATAACGGGACGCGTCTGTCACTTCATTCCCTGATGTTTGAGTTTTCTTTTTGCCTTCTCTCTCTCTCTCTCTCTCTCTCTCTCTCTCTCTCTCTCTCTCTCTCTCTCTCTCTCTTTTTTAAATATCTGCCCATGGTCTGCCTTCTTCGTGGTCTTCTTGGCATCATTTCCTTTCTGTTTCATTCTTTTTCTGCTATATTTTGTTCCGTCATTTTTTTTTTAATTTCGTGGTATTGGGGTATCGTTCTTTCATTCTTGCATTCCTAAGTCCCTTTCTTCATAATGTCATCAGTCCTCTTTCTGCTTAATGATTCTAAATCTAGGCAACACAGCAAGACAACATAGTCGAAGTGAACCACAATGTGTGAAAACTTGACAGAGAGTCTCCTTTCTTCTGTCTTTTAACCCCTCCTTATCCATCATCTTTTTTTGTGTGTCTTTAAACACATTTTTCAGCTTCACTCGCGTGCCCAAGTCTTCTTGACCACACTGATTGTTGTGTCTGTCACATGCAATACATGTGAAACTGGTTTGGGATGGTGGTAAAGATGCGTGGGGGTATGCAGTTAAAGAGATGTATTTGTCTTACGAATGGAATGATGGCTTGGTTTTCTTACTTTCCTACTCTTTCTCCTGATTATCAGTTAATCGTCTCTTATTTCCATGCTTCTTTTCTTAATCTTTCTCTCTTCTTTATTTTTCTCAGTTTCTTCCTTTTTTTTTTCTTCTCTTCACATGCTTGCATTAGGGGAGGACTAGGTGCAGGGGAGGGGAAAGATTGAGAGGTTTATTTGACTTCATTGTCCCGTTGTTCTCTTTCAGGTCTACGTCTCAGCCTTCTTGGTCTCCTCGTCTTCTTCTCTTTGGTCTGGAACTGTGCAGTGAATCTTTTTAGTTAAGTGCTATGAGTTTTTGTCTTTTTTTTCTCCAATTCGCTCTTCATTTGTTTCCGCCCCCCCCCCCCCCCCCCCCCCCCTGTCTTTTCTCTTCTTTCCTTTATTTATTTTTTGTACTCCCAGTTTTTATAAAACAGGGAGTACTTTAGAATGGGAACGAAGAAACGCTCTGTGTGTGTGTGTGTGTGTGTGGTGTGTGTTGTGTGTGTGTGTTCCAGTCGCTCCAGACAAAACTACTGGGCCGATCTTTCTGAAAATTGGTGGGTACGTTCATTATGGGTCCGGAATGATGCGCGATGTTTTATTTTACCGTTATATCCGTTACTAACGGCTATAACGGCCCATAAACGGTTTTTTCTTCTTTATGGAAAATCTCAGAAAGTACTTGGCTGATCTTTCTGAAAATTTGTAGGTATGTTCATTATGGGTCACGGATGATGCCCAATGTTTTATTTTACTGTTATAGCCGTTACTAAGGGTTAAAATGGCCCATAACGGTTTTCGTCTGTATGGAAAATCTCAGAAAGTGCTTGGCTGATCTTTCTGAAAATTTGTAGATATGTTCATTATGGGTTACGGATAATGGCC
>CM031607.1:59014845-59019845 GCA_018398815.1 Conus ventricosus | reverse complement strand
TGCTGCTTAGTTGTAGTATGTTAAGGTTTGATAGTTTGTCCATTGTTGGTGAAGACTTGTGGAGTAGAATTCTGTATAGCTCCCTGAATGCAAATAAACTTAATTCTTTTGATGCCATTTTCTCCAGTACTAATCCAGACTGCAGATGTGCAATTAACGTGAGAAAAGCACTGGGCTAAAAAAAAAAAGACGAATAACTTTTGGATGTCGGTGTCAACATATCACAGAGAGAGAGAGAGAGAGAGAGAGAGAGAGAGAGAGAGAGAGAGAGAGAGAGGAGAGAGAGAGAGAGAGTATCTTCATTAAGTAAGAGAATGAATGTGTGAATGTGTACGTTCCAAACTATGAACTGTATCTGCGCACGCGCTGTTACATATATACATAGATTAGAGTGAGTGTAGTGTGTACGTAGTGTGGGTGAAGTGGTGGTGTGTTTGCAGTGTGTGTATTTATACGTGTGTAGTGCGAGCGTAGTCTGTTAAGTGTGTGTAATGTATGTAGTGTGTTAGTTGTGTGTGTGTGTGTTGTGTGTGTGTGTGTGTGTGTGTGTGTGTGTGTGTGTGTGTGTGTGTGTGTGTAGTGTAGTGTAGTGTAGTGTAGTGTAGTGTAGTGTAGTGTAGTGTAGTGTAGTGTAGTGTAGTGTAGTGTAGTGTAGTGTAGTGTAGTGTATGTTTGTAATGTGTGTAATATGTGTGTAGTGTGTGTATTGTGTCTGGTGTGTGGATAGTGTGGGTGTAGTGTGTGTTGTATGGGTGCTGTGTGTATGGGGTGTATGTAGTGTATATGTAGTGAGTGTGTAGTGTGTATGTGTGTGGTGTGTGTGTGTGTGTGTGTGTGTGTGTGTGTGTGTGTGTGTGTGTGTGTGTGTGTGTGTGTGTGTGTGTGTGTGTGTGTGTGTTCAGTGTGCGTGCAGTGTGTATGTGCGTGTGCGTGTGTATGTGTGTGCTCAGTGTTACTGTGTGTGCGTGCGTGCGTGCGTGCGTGCGTGCGTGCGTGCGTGCGTGTGTGTGTGTGTGTGTGTGTGTGTGTGTGTGTGTGTGTGTGTGTGTGTGTGTGTGTGTGTGTGTGGAGGAGGGGCGACAAGAGGGCTGACAAATCCTGGGAGAAACGAAAGGGCCAAACAAAGAGTGAGGGGAAAACAAGTGCAGACGAACCATTCCCCATGTTCACGCCAATACCTTCACACAGTGAGGGGAAAACAAGTGCAGACGAACCATTCCCCCATGTTCACGCCAATACCTTCACACAGTGAGGGGAAAACAAGTGCAGACGAACCATTCCCCATGTTCACGCCAATACCTTCACACAGTGAGGGGAAAACAAGTGCAGACGAACATTCCCCATGTTCACGCCATACCTTCACACGTGAGGGGAAAACAAGTGCAGACGACCCTCCCCATGTTCACGCCAATACCTTCACACAGTGAGGGGAAAACAAGTGCAGACGAACCATTCCCCCATGTTCACGCCAATACCTTCACACAGTGAGGGAAAACAAGTGCAGACGAACCATTCCCCCATGTTCACGCCAATACCTTCACACAGTGAGGGGAAAACAAGTGCAGACGAACCATTCCCCCATGTTCACGCCAATACCTTCACACAGTGAGGGGAAAACAAGTGCAGACGAACCATTCCCCCATGTTCACGCCAATACCTTCACACAGTGAGGGGAAAACAAGTGCAGACGAACCATTCCCCCATGTTCACGCCAATACCTTCACACAGTGAGGGGAAAACAAGTGCAGACGAACCATTCCCCCATGTTCACGCCAATACCTTCACACAGTGAGGGAAAACAAGTGCAGACGAACCATTCCCCCATGTTCACGCCAATACCTTCACACAGTGAGGGAAAACAAGTGCAGACGAACCATTCCCCCATGTTCACGCCAATACCTTCACACAGTGAGGGGAAAACAAGTGCAGACGAACCATTCCCCATGTTCACGCCAATACCTTCACACAGTGAGGGGAAAACAAGTGCAGACGAACCATTCCCCCATGTTCACCGCCAATACCTTCACACAGTGAGGGGAAAAACAAGTGCAGACGAACCATTCCCCCATGTTCACGCCAATACCTTCACACAGTGAGGGAAAACAAGTGCAGACGAACCATTCCCCCATGTTCACGCCAATACCTTCACACAGTGAGGGGAAAACAAGTGCAGACGAACCATTCCCCCATGTTCACGCCAATACCTTCACACAGTGAGGGGAAAACAAGTGCAGACGAACCATTCCCCCATGTTCACGCCAATACCTTCACACAGTGAGGGGAAAACAAGTGCAGACGAACCATTCCCCCATGTTCACGCCAATACCTTCACACAGTGAGGGGAAAACAAGTGCAGACGAACCATTCCCCCATGTTCACGCCAATACCTTCACACAGTGAGGGGAAAACAAGTGCAGACGAACCATTCCCCCATGTTCACGCCAATACCTTCACACAGTGAGGGGAAAACAAGTGCAGACGAACCATTCCCCCATGTTCACGCCAATACCTTCACACAGTGAGGGGAAAACAAGTGCAGACGAACCATTCCCCCATGTTCACGCCAATACCTTCACACAGTGAGGGGAAAACAAGTGCAGACGAACCATTCCCCCATGTTCACGCCAATACCTTCACACAGTGAGGGGAAAACAAGTGCAGACGAACCATTCCCCCATGTTCACGCCAATACCTTCACACAGTGAGGGGAAAACAAGTGCAGACGAACCATTCCCCCATGTTCACGCCAATACCTTCACACAGTGAGGGGAAAACAAGTGCAGACGAACCATTCCCCCATGTTCACGCCAATACCTTCACACAGTGAGGGGAAAACAAGTGCAGACGAACCATTCCCCCATGTTCACGCCAATACCTTCACACAGTGAGGGGAAAACAAGTGCAGACGAACCATTCCCCATGTTCACGCCAATACCTTCACACAGTGAGGGGAAAACAAGTGCAGACGAGCCATTCCCCCATGTTCACGCCAATACCTTCACACAGTGAGGGGAAAACAAGTGCAGACGAACCATTCCCCCATGTTCACGCCAATACCTTCACACAGTGAGGGGAAAACAAGTGCAGACGAACCATTCCCCATGTTCACGCCAATACCTTCACACAGTGAGGGGAAAACAAGTGCAGACGAACCATTCCCCCATGTTCACGCCAATACCTTCACACAGTGAGGGAAAACAAGTGCAGACGAACCATTCCCCCATGTTCACGCCAATACCTTCACACAGTGAGGGGAAAACAAGTGCAGACGAACCATTCCCCCATGTTCACGCCAATACCTTCACACAGTGAGGGGAAAACAAGTGCAGACGAACCATTCCCCCATGTTCACGCCAATACCTTCACACAGTGAGGGGAAAACAAGTGCAGACGAACCATTCCCCCATGTTCACGCCAATACCTTCACACAGTGAGGGGAAAACAAGTGCAGACGAACCATTCCCCCATGTTCACGCCAATACCTTCACACAGTGAGGGGAAAACAAGTGCAGACGAACCATTCCCCCATGTTCACGCCAATACCTTCACACAGATTACTTCAGAAAATGGAAACGGCAGGCCTGGTGGTGAGATGGATAAGGTGTTTGCAGGTAGGGCGGGGGGGGGGGGGGGGGTGGGGATGGGGGGGGGGGGGAGGAGGGAATGGTCGCGAAAGATAGGATGAAGACAGAAAGATTAAACCCAACTAGTTGCAAAGTGAGTCGACTGCAGGCGCGAAAATTTAAACAAATTTTAAAATGTAATTAATAGCGAACCCCGCCAAGAAAACGTAGATTTTCTCTTGTGATTCGTTTGTTTCTACGTTTTTTTGGCGGTTCGCTATTCAATTGCATTTCAAATTTGATTCAACTTAACGTTTTAAAACCCATTCTCTCACAGCATATGTATCCTGGAACCATGGAATTCTGACATTTTTCGGTCTGAAAACGACCGGGGTAGTGTTGTTTTGTGTATACATTCTAAATAAAACGTCGGTTGTTTGCAGTGTCTGAAGAAAACCTATTGGTCGAAGAGTCCCTGCGTTGTGTTGTTATTGTGTATGTGAAATCTGCGTCCCTCCTCACCTTGTCTTGTTGTGTTCCTTGGTATTTCGTCTGGTTGTCCGTACCACTGTGCTCTGTGTCCATTGTCTGGTCATGTAAACAGAGGTCTGTGGTTCCCCCTGCTTACAGTTCACTGACGGAGGTCTCTTATTCAGACCGCGACTTGTCAGTGAACACTGCCTTGTTGTTTTTTTGTTTTTTTGTTTTTTTTGTTGTTGTTGTTGTTGTTTGTAATGAGCCTATTGTTATACTTGAGAGAGCGTAGAAAGAAAGAAAACAGTACAATGCAAATGAGAACAACACTAGAAAATGACAATGTGATGATACCACAGCCATCTTGTGATGATAATAATAATAATAACAATAACAACAATAATAATAACAACAATAATAATAACAACAACGACAACAACAACAACAATAATAATAATAATAATAACAATGACAACAACAATAATGATGATGATGATGATGATGATGATGATGATGATGATGATGATGATGATGATGATGATGATGAGATGATGATAACGACAACAACAACAACAACAACAACAATAACAATAACAATAATAGTAATAATCATAATAATTATTATTACAATGATGATGATGATGATAATAATATTAATAACAACAACAACGATGATGATGATGATGATGATGATGATGATGATACTATGATGATGATGATGATGATGATGATGATGATGATGATGATGATGATGATGATGATGATGATAACAACAACAACAACAACAACAGCAACAACAACAATAACAATAATAGTAATAATCATAATAATTATTATTATAATGATGATGATGATAATAATGTTAATACCAACAGCAATAATGATGATGATGAATGATGATGATGATGATGATGATGATGATGATGATGATGATGATGATGATGATGAGTAGAAGAAGATGAA
>CM031607.1:59004845-59007345 GCA_018398815.1 Conus ventricosus | reverse complement strand
CCTAATTGTGGCGTGTGGCCATACGTTCTTTTGAATTAGCGCAGGACGGCTCTGCTTGGATAGATGATCTAAGTGAAAAGATAGCCTTTGCCGACCCCTCAGTGTCTGATGATGATGGTCATGGATGGCAACCTCTACATATTCGTCAACACGGTCGCAACTGCTCTCTCTACCATCTTCACCACACCGCACCGCCACTATCATCACCACCATTACTAATCATCATCATCATGATCATCACCATCATCATCATAGCATTGATAATGACCAAATGATAATGATGATGATGATCGTAATTATGGTATTGACGATAATAATGATAATGGAGATTATGATGATGATGATAGTGATGATGATGATGACGATGACGATGATGACAGTAATAATGAAAATGATAATAATGATAATAATAATAATAATGATGATAATAATAATAATAATGATAAGGAGGAGGAGGAGGAGGAGATGTTGATGATGATGATAACAATAATGATGATAATGATAAAAAATTCATGATGATGATGATGATGATGATGATTCGCTCTATGCCTGTCTTGTCAAAACATAACGGTTCCAGACTTAACACAATTCTGGTCAGTTTACAAAAGTAAAGGTCAGAGAAGGAATAAGACGTCCGCATTGACACAATGAGAAACCCAAATTCAACATGCACATCAGAGTTCACGACGCATATCGACTGACTCGCCCTCTTTAGTTCATTTCCTCTCATTCCGTCATGTCCTCCCCTCCTACATACATACATACGCATGTACATATATATATATATATATATATATACTGCTGAACAAGTAAATAGTGGGAGAAAACAAGTGCAGGTTAACAATTCTTCAGTCATTTATAGTAATGACTTGGCAAAGATTTGATTTTAAAAAATGAAGATGAAGAAAAGGGGGAATATATTATAATATAGAGAAACCCTTCACTAGCTCTTTGAGGGAACCATCGTACTCCCCGTTGAATGCAGATCTATTAGCATTGCCTGCTGCTAGGCCTTTCGTCCGCTGGATGGGAAACTCATCAGGGAGACACGGCTGACTGTGTCTGTGCTCCCGGTGTCGAATAGAGGACACACCAAAGTCCATAATTCTGTGGTGTTCTCATCACCAAGGGTTAAAAAAGGAATCCAACAGCACCCCAAAGCAGCCAGCAAAGGGTAGTAAATGGAACAAAAGGAAAGCGTGGAGAGGAAAAATGTTGCTGAAAAAACTAAAAGCATTATGCGAACAGTATAAAATGTAGGGGACAATCTTTGATCCTATGCTTGAGGATCCATTCAAGGATGCAGGGGAGATCAAAAGATATGGAACAGTCTCGAGTGGTCAGCTCTGCTGTTCAAAATATATATATATATATAATTACAACAAACTATACATTCCAAGGATAAGTACCGAGCACCATTCCAGCAACTTACAGAGCAGCTTGGTGTTGCAATGACTGCAAAAAATATATTGAATTATAAACAAAGCTTGTTCTTTTGTCTTAGATTGGAAGAAATAGGGGAGATAAGCTTTCATATCTGCAGTGGTAGATAATTCTGCCTAACTAACAGTATGTGCTTGAGTGGGTGAATGGGGAAAAATAAAATAAATGCTTCTCAAAATGAGCCTTCAGCAAGCTTATAAGTCTCCAATTGGGAGACGATATCCAATGGGGAGGAAGCTCACTAACGTATAACTCCTGGTCAGACACCAATATTTAGAAACCTGACTGTTTCTCATCAGTGACCGCGGAAAGTGGTAATTTGACTCCTCTGCCTTTTCGGTTTTAAGAAGAATGCTATCCCAGAAAAGGCTGGTGTGCAATACCGTAGTATGTTTGTTGAGTTTTCAAAAAAAACAACCAAAGGTGCCACCTAAGAAGCAAACGAAAATCATGAAAGAGCAAAACAAGCTACATTTTCTTGTGAAAAGTAGAAAATATAAAACGATAACCTCTGAAGACACACGTGCTGAGGGCCAGTTCTTGGAATGAATCCACAAGGGACTAAATTACAACAAACTAATAAATTCCAAGGATAAGTACCGAGCACCATTCCAGCAACTTACAGAGCAGCTTGGTGTTGCAATGACTGCAAAAATATATTGAATTATGAACAAAGCTTGCTCTAATGTCTGAGATTGAAGAAAAAGGGGGAGATAAGCTTTTCATATCTGCAGTGGTAAATAACTCTGCCTAACTAACAGTATGTGCTTGAGTGGGTGAATGGGGAAAATAAAATAAATAAAATTAATGCTTCTCAAATGAGCCTTCAGCAAGCTTATAGTCTCCAAGGGAGAGACAATCTCCAATGGGGAGATATATATATATTTGTAAAGCGTATTATGTATGTATGTATGTTGTTTATTCAAACACACTCACGCTATACAAGCACACACACACACACACACACACACACACACACACACACACACACACACACACACACACACATATATATATATATATATATATATATATATATATATATATATATATATAT
>CM031607.1:58994845-58997345 GCA_018398815.1 Conus ventricosus | reverse complement strand
GCAATTGTTAGGGCGTTAGTTGATT
The DNA here is from genome assembly GCA_018398815.1 of Conus ventricosus. NCBI lineage: Eukaryota > Metazoa > Mollusca > Gastropoda > Neogastropoda > Conidae > Conus > Conus ventricosus. Next base: position 58,997,320 of record CM031607.1, on the reverse strand, counting down.
CCATAAATGATCAAAGGGAGTTTTGGGAAAATGTCCATAAAATTTCTTCAAAACGAAAGCAGCCCCGTAACAATATAACAAATTGATGATTGGTATAAATATTTTAAACAGTTGCTTGAAACAAATTTAGAAAACGAATTTTCATTATTATCTAACGACAACATTGATGATAGTGTTGATGAATTTTGAAGATGGTGGCTCCATGAACCGCCCAATATCTAGAGAAGAAGTATTATTGGCTATAAGAAAGTTAAAGAACGGTAAATCCGCTGGTCCGGATGAAATTATTGGCGAGTTGCTGAAATTTGCTGGTGATCGAGTAATTGACTTCTTTGTTAAACTGTTTAACACTCGTTTGATAAGGGAGTTATTCCCAGATAACTGGACAGAAACCATTGTCTTACCTTTATTTAAAAAAGGGAATGTAGACGATCCCGGTAATTATAGAGGGATATCATTATGTAATACAAGCAGTAAAGTTTATAGTTCTATAGTAAACAATAGGATTCAAGAATGGATTGAGCTGCATAATATCACAGGAGAATATCAAGCGGGTTTAAAAGGGGATACTCCACCATCGATCACATGTACACATTATTAGCTTTAATACAAAAACAGTTTTGCCTTTAAACCGTAAACTCTATGTCCGCCTTTATTGACTTTGAGAAAGCTTTTGACTCTATAGAAAGGAATCTACTGTGGCCTATTCTGGTAAAAAATGGTATCAAAGGAAAACTCTTTCGATGTATTCATAGCATGTACACTACAGTCCCGAGCTAGAATTCGCTCGGGTGCAAAACTGACAGACTACATAAACTGTACCCGGGGGTAAAACAAGGGGATGCTACAAGCCCGGTGCTGTTCTCTTTATTTATAAATGAATTAGCAATAGAAGTGATTAGAAATGGGAGGCATGGTGCAACATTTAGCATGATTATTTTGAACTATTTATATTACTTTTGGCAGATGACATAGTTCTTTTGTCGGAAAATAGTTGGGTTACAGACGCAACTAAATAGTCTACATAGGGCAGCAACTGCACTCCATCTGAATGTGAATATGAATAAAAGCAATATAGTTTTTATTTAGAAAAGGTGGGTACTTAGCACTAGGAACACTGGACTTACAATGGAATCCTTATGCCTGTTGTTAATGTTTATAAATATTTAGGCATCTATTTTTCAACACGGTTGAGATTTACTGTTTCTTGTAAAAACCTTGCCTGCAGAGCAAAGCATGCGTTGTTATGTATATTGCAAAAATTACGTAAGTTAAAATGCAATTCTCTTGCTTAAAATTAAAACTATTTGACGCGCAGATACAACCCATTGTTCAGTATGGTGCTGAATTGTGGGGCTAAGTAATGCTGCACACTTTTGTGAAAAAGTACATCTCTTTGCACTGAAAAAGTTTTTAGGAGTTCAGTTACAAACACGAATGACCTTGTGTATGGCGAGACAAATAGATACCCTGTTTACATAAATTCTGCCGTTAGGTGCATGCACTACTGGTTAAAGTTGACAAGAAGGATGAGTCAAGATTACCGCGAAAAGCATATAGAACATTATTTGAGTTAGACCTCGTGATAAGACAAACTGGGCGTCTGATATTCGCTGTAAGTTTTTACATGTTTGGTTTTGGGTTTTGTGTGGTTTAAACCAAGGTGTTGAGGGAATGGAACAGTTTTTTCGCTGACTTTAAAGAAAGACTATACTCTGCAGATGGCAAGAATGGGATTTTCATGTCAAGAATAGTGACAGATTTAGTGTATATAAGACTTTTTGCACAATAGGAATAGATAAAATGCATTTAACGTTAAATCTAGACAGACATATCAAGATTATTAAAAACAAGATTCAGACTGGGTATTTCAGATATTGCTGTACATAGATATCGATACAAACAACATACCCCTGTTGATTTGATTTGTCCATTTTGTAAAAAAGAGAAAGAGGATGAAGTGCATTTTGTTCTGTGCTGTCCTTTACTAAACGAATTAGAGAAACGTTATATACATTTGAAATACTACAGATTTCCAAGTCTTTTCAGATTAAGTTTACTTCTAGCTTCCAATAATGAACGAACAACTAAAAATCTGTCCATTTACCTATACAAAGCATTTAAGTTACGAATCTGTTTCCCTTTTTTCTTAATGTAAAGCATTGAATCAGTTTTTGAACGTGTAAAATATTGAATGATTTCCAGATGCACCCCTTCACGAGGGGCAATGGCCTATTGTGGAATAAAATATCCGTAAACCGTAACCGTATCTCCTCTCTCTCTCTCTCTCTCCCCCTCTCTCTCTCTCTCTCTCTCTCTCTTAGCCCTGATCTGGCCCTTTGCGGTCGGCTGGTTTATAAGCAACATTATCTTCTCTCTCTCTCTCTCTCCTCTTCTCTCCTCTCTCTCTCTCTCTCTCTCTCTCTCTCTCTCTCCCTCTCTTCTCTCTCTCTCCTCTCCTCTCTCATCTCTCTC
>CM031607.1:58969845-58987345 GCA_018398815.1 Conus ventricosus | reverse complement strand
TCTGTGAAAACAAAGAAACAAACGCTTTGCATTCACATTAAATGTCTAATTTACATGCGTTCTCATTGAATGCAGACACGTCACAGGGGTGGGAGGAGAGTTTTGAAATGAAAAGATATGCAAATCAATACATGAACCATACCATTTACTTCCATAACTTATCCTGTATTTTGTCAGCTTCCTCAAACAGCTTTCTGAAATTACCTGATATGTATGATAATATGTCATCAAATTACTTCATGGAACCGTCTTGGCTTAAGGCTGTGTCAGGCCAGTTGACATAGGCTAGAACACCAAGGCTACATCAAAATGTTGTTATGCTCTTCGAGGGGATTGTCTTCAGGTGTGACAAGCTCCTAGCACAACATCAGTCTGACTCTCCAAAATCCCCCAGGAGTGTCGGAGTGTGGCTGCCCATGTGGCGGGATAATCAAAACCGGTCACACACACTCGTAATGTTCTCATCCCCAGCTGATGCATTTGTACCATAGTGTTCAAGTACTTCGGCTGTTCGGATAAACCCTGGAGTCTTTTAGCTAGGGTACGACAACAAGAACAAGAACAAGAACAACAACAAAAACTTCATGAAAGTGTTATCACTGAGCCCATGTCCATTCAAGAAGGGACTAGGGGGGGGGGGGGGGGGGGGGGGGGGGGAGGCTTTAGGTATTTTTTCTCCTTCAGGCTTTGCCAAATTTGGACTTGGTTTCGTTTGTAGTCCCCGCAGTTGACTTCAGTCTGGGTCATCGTGTGGGATTGTCGTGGGGAGTGGTGCAGTTGAAGGCAGTCTGGGTCATCGTGTGGGGTTGTCATGGGGAGTGATGCATTGTCTGGTCATCGTAGGGATGTCATGGGGAGTGATGCGTTGTCTGGTATGTTGGTTGTCATGGGGAGTGATGCAGTTGTCTGGGTCATCGTATGGGGTTGTCATGGGGTGATGCAGTTGTCTGGGTATCGCTGGGTTGTCAGGGAGTGATGTAGTTGTCTGGGTCATCGTATGGGGTTGTCATGGGGAGTGATGCAGTTGTCTGGGTCATCGTGTGGGGATGGCGTGGGGAGTGATGCAGTTGTCTGGGTCATCATGTGGGGTTGTCATGGGGAGTGATGCAGTTGTCTGGGTCATCGTGTGGGGTTGTCATGGGGAGTGATGCAGTTGTCTGGGTCATCGCATGGGGTGTCATGGGGAGTGATGTAGTTGTCTGGGTCATCGTATGGGGTTGTCATGGGAGTGATGTAGTTGTCTGGGTCATCGTATGGGGTTGTCATGGGGAGTGATGAGTTGTCTGGGTCATCGTGTGGGGATGGCGTGGGGAGTGATGCAGTTGTCTGGGTCATCGTGTGGGGTTGTCATGGGGAGTGATGCAGTTGTCTGGGTCATCGTGTGGGGTTGTCATGGGGAGTGATGCAGTTGTTGGTATCGTATGGGTTGTCATGGGAGTGATGCAGTTGTCTGGGTCATCGTGTGGGGATGGCGTGGGGAGTATGCAGTTGTATGGGTCATCGTGTGGGTTGGCGTGGGGAGTGATGCAGTTGAAGTCAGTGTGGGTCATCGTGTGGGGTTGGCGTGGGGAGTGATGCAGTTGTTGGGTCATCGTGTGGGGTTGGCGTGGGAGTGATGCAGTTGAAGTCAGTCTGGGTCATCGTGTGGGGTTGTGTGTGGGGAGTGATGCAGTTGAGTCAGTCTGGGTCATCGTGTGGGATGGGTGTGGGGAGTGTGGTAAATCAAACCCTGAATTGAACAGATTTGTTCTACATGAACTGAACTAATTGACTATTACTTCCACAGGTGCGTGTGTGTGGTGTGTGTGTGTGTGTGTGTGTGTGTGTGTGTGTGTGTGTGTGTGTGTTGTGCGTCGTGTGCATTGTGTGTAAGCGTGCGTGCGTGCGTGTGTACGTGCATGCTGTGTGTGTGTGTGTGTGTGTGTGTGTGTGTGTGCGTGTGCGTGCGTGCATGTGTGTGTTTGTGAGTGTGTGTGTGTGTGTGTGTGTGTGTGTGTGTTTTGTGTGTGTGTGTGTGTGTGTGTGTGTTGTGTGTGTGTGTGTGTGTGTGTGTGTGTATGTGTGTGTGTGTGTGTGTGTGGTGTGCACACATTGTTTGCAAAAGATGCCAATTAAAGACGTAAGCAGCGTAAGTGGAGCTAACGATCCAAGACGAAAGAGTCACAGTAAACGCCCAACTCGACTCCTAATCAAATTTCAAACTGTCACGAGGAAATTACTGGACGACGCATCATCAAACAAGCCATGGAGAAATCAGTATCAACTGAATCGGACTCATTTTCATCAGATGACAATGACATTCAAAAAATAGTGATATCTTCTCCCTCTATATATACCTCGGCCACTCTTGCTAAATTCGCTAATGCTTGTTTGTGTAAAAGCGTGCATGCGTGCGTATGTGTGTGTGTGTGTGTGTGTGTGTGTGTGTGTGTGTGTGTGTGTGTGTGTGTGTGTGTGTGTGTGTGTGGAGGGGAGAAAAGGGAGGGGGATTGGGGGGTGGTGAGGAGGCGGAGGGTGGAGTGGGAGGGGAGGGGGGTGGGCAGCAGAACACACACACACACACACACACACACACACACACACACACACACATACACACACACACACACACACACACACACACACACACACACACACACACACACACACACACACGCACGCACAAACACACGCACACACACACACACACACACACACACACACACACACACACACACACACACACACACACACACGCACTCACACACGCACGCACGCACGCACACGCACACACACGCACGCACGCACGCACGCACGCACGCACGCACACCACACACACACACACACACACACACACACACACACATTACTTCTTTCTTCCCTAACCTGCCCTTCTTTTCACCACTTGTTTCGTTCTTTTCCTGAACATCTTCCCATGATCCAAAAAGAACAAAAAAAAGGCCCCCTCCACTCTCTCTCCACGCGCAGTTTATCCTCTGGATAGATGGCACTTTCTGTCAAGTCTGAGACTGACGCCTTCATCGTTCCAGACAACAACCAAAACAAAATAAATAAATAAACAGGGGAGGATGGAAAGGGGAGGATGGGTGGGAGAGGAGAATGAGGGGAAGAGGCAGGAATGTGCGGAGGAGGAGGGGGAGGGGGAGGAGGAAAAGGGAGGGGGATTGGGGGTGGTAGTGAGGAGGGTGGAGTGGGGGGGTGTGTGGGGGGGGGGGGAGTGTGGTAGGCAGCAGACTAATTTCGCTGTGCAATGCTTTGTGCAGGGAGTATCGATCCGATCCAGCGATGCTGAGAAGGAGGGAAGGACGGCGGCGGCGGCGGGGAGGACCAAGTGTGGTGGAAGGCTGGCTGTGATATAAATTGTCGTCATTTATAATTCATCCTGCCCCTGCCCTCCCTTACCGCTGACTCCACCGCGCCTGCCCGCCACTTCTCGTTGGAGTCGCTCACCACCACCACCAACCACCACCAACCACCACACCACCACAGCCACCACCACCCACCACCCACCACCACCACAGCGAACCACACACAAGAGGGAGAGAGACGGGCCGACGAGACAAGAGAGAAGAGAGAGACAGACAGCGAGAGAGAGAGAGAGAGAGAGAGAGAGAGAGAAGGGAAGAACAACGGTCGTGTACGTTAGTCGGTGTGCTCTTTTACAAAACACACATAGGAGCGTCAGCGATATCCACAACAACAAATTTGGTGAGAGGGAGAAAAAGAGGGAAAAAAAAAACAAAGAGAAGAAAAAAAAAATCCGGTTGTGTGATATTACCAGAAGGGGGAGTGTGTGTGTGTGTGTTGTGGTTTTTTTTTTCAAAGTACAAATCGTGGAGAGATAAAGGAAGGATTTGTTAGAATCCTACAGCAATAGATCTTTCAACGAGTAAGCTTGTACTTAAACGGGAGGGAAGTAAGTGACACTCAAAATAGCACGACTCGTCGTACACTTAAAACGGAGCACCGGCTAACCAAGATTCTCTCCATACATCACAGTAACGCTTCGCTTCAGATGGTGCTGAAATATCCCCCGCAGACCTGCGCTTGAGGGATACCTCCAAATTGGCGGCATTTTCTAGAAGCGGTACTACTCGATCTTTTAGTGTGTGTCGCCCGACTGCTGCCGTGCCCGCTGTGTTGGCGTGCTATTGATGTGACCGACATTCCCCACCATTTGTGTGTGGCCTCAACTGCGTTTCTTGTGTGTGGGATTCGACCGCGCTTCTTGTGTGTGTGTGTGTGTGTGTGTGTGTGTGGATTTAACGGGATTGGTTTGTGTGGATTGAACAGCAACGCTGATGCAGGCTGGATGTGGATGGAGTGTCGGTTTGGCTGTGGATTTGGACAAGACATCTGGAGTGCTGGGAAGTGATGGAGCAAGCCATGGTTCACTGTGAAGGAGACAGAATCACACCTGCAGCCAGGCTGGCTAAATGCTGACTTGTTCATCACATGTGACAGCTGTTACGATAAGCCAGACGAAGAAGGTCAGCGTGGTGAATGTGCACCTGTGGTACTTTTCTTCTACACATCTCAGCTTTCGTGGTAGCCGTGCCTGTGAGACCGGTGACAGTTCAGTGTCATCATCTACACATGTCAGCTTGTGTGGCTTTGCTTGTATGTAAGACACCTGTTTAACGTCATTAGCTACACGTTGCAGATTTTTTCTATATATTGTTTGTAAGCTGGACGGCTCTTAAGCATTATCGGTAGTGCATGTAGATGCTCGATTATTGTTCATCTCGTTATCGTTATCTCAGCACATCTCAAGGCATGTGACTGTGGCAGCAAACGTGGCAACCAACATCTACTTCAGATTGTGTATCAATCAAGGCTGACTGGGTAGAACGAGCAGTGATTAGAACAAATGCTGGAATTAAAAGGCCAGCCCAATTGACTTGTGTTGCTATTGGTGTCTGAAGCGCCGATCATTAGGCCCAGTCTGATTCTGTGCCAGAGATCACCGTGACATCCACAACGTGGAAATCGAAGCGAGCTGCCAGAGAAAGAAAGAGAGAGAGAGGTGGGGAGGAGGGGGGCAAAAAAAAAGTCGATACGCGTGTGTGTTAGGAGAAGTGTTTGCTTCAATGAGAGAACCGTGGCAGTTGTTGTGTTGCGTAATTTGCACATCAAGGTTTCTGTGCTTACAGGCAAAGTCTGCCACTTAGCCTCACTCCTCATCGATCGGTCTCTGGGTGGGGGGATGGGAGGCATATGAGAGGGTGTGGGAGAGGGGGTCTGTAGACAGCATCTTGGCAGCATCGTGTTATGGTGTGCGTGTTGGCCCTGTATGATAAGACAGCCGGCTTCCGCTCAGAGGTGTGTGAAGGGGGGTGGGTCTGTGTGGACGTCTGTGGACAGTATCTTCTCTGCATCGCGACGTGATGTGCATCTTGGCCTTGAAGAGCAACACAGCCTAGTCCTGCACACACAGACATGCGGGTCTCCAGGCGCTCATTGTCACTTGTGGGCAATCTTCACCCTGTAAAGGCAAACAGCAGTGTCCTTCACCTCTCCTCCTTGTCTGATGCTGTGGGTTCTAACCAGTGATGTGAATTGGTTGCAATCACTGGCGCATAAACACACACACACAACGGTAAGGGCGGCTAACCAACACCGAGTTAGTGTCTGTTAGAATCGTGAGAGAGAGAGAGAGAGAGAGAGGAGAGAGAGAGGAGAGAGAGAGAGAGAGAGAGAGAGCAGTTTTCCACAGAAATGCGCCACCCCTTGTTTCCTAACCGTGCATGTATTTGGCACTATCGTTGACGGAGACAGAACACAAGAACAAGTGTGACCGACACACACTTGCTTTCCATCACTGAATTGTGTGCATCACGGTAAGGTCAGATGAAAGTGGTTTTCTGCAGGAACGAGTGCTTCGTTGTCTGGTTCTGAGGATTTCTGGTGGCATGGTAAATATGACTGACGGACAATAGACACCTGTACACCAGCGGTCAGCCATCAGTACCACACTGTCTCTTGGGCTGGGTGGTGACCTGAGGAAGCAGCTTAATACAGAAAAGTTCCCGTCTCGCGTCCCATTGCTGGAAGCTACACAGCATCTATGACGTGAGCTTGGCAATGATTAGTGCTCAAAGAGAAGAAGCAGGCCGTCAGCCAAAGTGTGGGCTTCACTGTGGAACTTTATAGACTCCGCCTCTATTGTCTGATTCTGCCGATGACTTGTGACGTGGATTTGGCAGTGATCATTGCTAAAAGAGAATAGACAGGCCGTCAGTGACGTGTGTGCTTCACTGTGTAGCTTTAGAGACTCAACTGCTTTTGCCTGATTCTGCACATTCGTTGTGACGTGAATTTAGCCATGATTATTCCTAGAAGAGAATATACAAACTGCCAGCAAAGTAAGTGCTTTACTCTGTAGATTTTTAGTCTCAAACTCCCATAGCCTGGTTCTAAAATACTTACAACGTGAATTTGGCAATGGTTATTGTTATAAGAGAAAATACAGGCTGCCCACGAAATGTTCAGTTCGCTGTGTCCAAGGTTCATGGTGATCTGTTTATTGTTCTAGGAATCTCCTATGGAGATGTCATGCGGAGTGATATCCACGACGTGTTCATCTCTTGACGACAGTCGTTTAACAGTGAGACGGTTCCGTGACGTCTCTTTCATCATTGACTGGGTTGTTAGTTATCCGGTGTGTACGCCTGCGTTATACATCCTTTTTTATGCAGTTTTCGCAAGTTATTTGTTTAGCAAACAACAGCTACCTGTGTTTTATGCATCTTCATACTTTGGTGATTACTCACATGGATATCAGTGGATTTCATGCCTGAACGTGAAAAGTGTTTCGCCTCTTTGAAGGAGACGAGGACTATTGTCCTGAAAAGCACTGGATTATCAATTTCGGATATCAGATTCATATATATCTGAGTTTCTTCAAATCTGTGAGAGAAAAAAAAGAAAAACAAAGTAATATCACAGATCAGTTTTCTTTTCTTTTTTTTTTTTTAAATTACTGTGATTCTATTATAAAATTGTGGGAAAACTCCGCAACATTTTCGTGCGATTTTTGCTTTGTTTGTGATAATTCATGGTTTCCCCAACACACTTGTGAATTTCGTCGACTGTTAAGTGTTGGTATTGCCCGAGAGGAACAGCCGTGCCGTGGCACTATACGGTGACTGTACAGGTGTAGTGGATTTGTGAACAGCAGTGCAGGGGCACTATACGGTGACCTACAGGTGTAGTGGATTTGTGAACAGCCGTGCAGGGGCACTGTACTGTGACCTACAGGTGTAGTGGATTTGTGAACAGCCTTGCAGGGGCACTGTACTGTGACCTACAGGTGTAGTGGATTTGTGAACAGCAGTGCAGGGGTACTGTACGGTGACTGTACAGGTGTAGTGGATTTGTGAACAGCAGTGCAGGGGCACTGTACTGTGACCTACAGGTGTAGTGGATTTGTGAACAGCAGTGCAGGGCACTGTACGGTGACCTACAGGTGTAGTGGATTTGTCAGCCATGGGGAACAAACTGTGTGCCCCGCTCTTGAAGAAGAACTACGAGGACATGAAAGCCATCCCTGGAACATCAGGAAAGATTCCCATCTGCTCAGGTAGGTCCGTTTCTCTCTCTCTCTCTCTCTCTCTCTCTCTCTCTCTCTCTCTCGTGTCTGTCCCTGTCTGTCTAACACACACACACACACACATATATATATATATATATATATATATATATATATATATATATATATATATATATTATGCTGCACAATTAAGTAGTGGGGGAAAACAAGTGCAGGCTAACATTTCTTCAGTCATTATAGTAATGACTTGGCAAAGATTTAAACTTTTAGTGAAAAAAATTTTTTTAAAAAGTTGAAGATTAAGAAAATGAGGAATGTATTATAAGTATGAGAAACCCTTCACTAGCTGCCTGAGGGAACCATCGTACTCCCCTTCGAAGGCACATCTATTTGTACTGCCTGCTCCTAGGCCTTTCGTCCGCTGGATCGGAACTCATCAGGGAGACACGGCTGGTTGTGTCGGATGGTTCTGCTTAACGTCCTCCAGCCTGTGCAAACAGGACATATTGGGACATGTATTTTTGCTTTAGATATAAGTAGTCATTGGGACCGCAGAGCGGTCGTCTGAAGATAGTTCGGCTGCAGTTGTTTCCAAGGCCATCGTCAGGGCCACCGGGCGGCCGTCTTCATGCTGAGTGGCGACGGTCCTGTGCCGCGTGAGGCCGACTCAGGAGACGTACGAGGCACAAGTCGCCGAGCCGCTGCTCATAGGTCCAGGCCCACTCTGCGCCCAAGTGAGGTTCAATTCCACCCTCCCCCCCCCCCAAAGGGAGAGCCCCGCTAGATGTGCAAGCCACTGGGTAGTTCGCAGTGTGGCAGCGCCTCGTCGCCAAGTGTCACGCCGCCTCGAGAGCCGTCCCCCGGCGACACAGGCTAGTCCCGTCGTCACTCGTAGTGCGAGGAAGGAAATCTGCGCCGCCCTACACCCATCTGCCACCTGGGTGCCTTCTGCTGGTCTCTGCCACCGACCAGCAGGTGAAAAAAAAAAATTGTGGTTGTGTCTGTGCTCCTGGTGTCAAATAGAGACACACCACAGTCCATAATTCTGCGGTGTTCTCACCACCAAGGGCTCAAAAAAGAATCCAACAGCACCCCAAAGCAGCCAGTGAAGGGTAGTAAATGGAACAAAACAAAAGTGTGGAGAGGAAAAAAGTTGCTGAAAAACTAAAGCATTATTCAAGCAGTATAAAATATAGGGGACAATCTTTGAGCCTATGCTTGAGGATCCATTGAAGGATGCAAGGGAGATAACAAGATATGGAACAGTCTGAGGGGTCAGCTGCGCTGTTCAATAACCCAAGCATTGTGAGTGGCTAAGAATTGTACAGAACAACCTTTACTTGGATCTCCTAAGAGATGCAATCTCCCACTGATTGACCAAACAATATTATGCTTAACAATTAAGTAGTGGGGGAAAACAAGTGCAGGCTAACAATTCTTCAGTCGTTACAGTAATGACTTGGCAAAGATTTGAACTTTTAGTAAAAAAAAAAAAAAAAAAAGGTTGAAGATTAAGAAAATGAGGAATGTATTATAAATATGAGAAACACTTCACTTGCTGCCAGAGGGAACCATCATACTCCCCTACGAAGGCACATCTATTTGTATTGCCTGCTCCTAGGCCTTTCGTCCGCTGGATCGGAACTCATCAGGGAGACACGGCTGGTTGTGGTCTGTGCTCTTGGTGGCAAATAGAGACACACCACAGTCCATAATTCTGTGGTGTTCTCGCCACCAAGGGTTTCAAAAAAGAATCCAACAGCACCCCCAAAGCAGCCAGCGAAGGGTCGTAAATGGAACAAAACAAAAGTGTGGAGAGGAAAAAAGTTGCTGAAAAAACTAAAAGCATTATTCAAACAGTATGAAATATAGGGGACAATCTTTGAGCCTATGCTAGAGGATCCATGTATATATATACCATAAATATATACCACACCACAGCACACCACTCCACACCACACACACACACACACACACACACACACTTGTTATTCTCATCAGCATCATTATACGTGCAAACGTTTTTCTTCAGATTCGTTTTTTATATGCAAATGTCTTCGACCAGTAGCATTATACTTGCAAACATTTTTTCTCTAGTTTCATTCTATTTACAATCCTTTTGTGCCAGCGTGATTTATACAAACATATTTTACCAGGGTTATAAATCTGTGTGAGTTGGTATATTCAAAAAGCATTCGTTGTCTGGAGTATGTGCGAGTAAGCATTTGTGTGTGTGTGTGTGTGTGTGTGGGGTGTGTGTGTGTGTGTGTGTGTTGTGTGTGTGTGTGTGTGTGTGTGTGTGTGTGTGTGTGTGTGTGTGTGTGTGTGTGTGTGTGTGGTGCGTGTGTGCAGATATGTACGTTTATGTTCATCCTTAGTCTTGTTATCATTTTCATAAAGATGCTAGTGGGAAAGACAATTGTATGTGTTTTGACAGACTATGAGGAAGCCTCGGTAAGGCGAGCATTCGGTTTCTTTGTGTGTGTGGGCGTGTATATATATATATATATATAATATATATATATATATATATATATATATATATATATATAAAATTAGAGTCAAAGCGCCACTCAGAATGCAAAAAGCGCTCAACCAAACAGGGAGCGACATACCAGTTTAAAACAAGGTTTTAAAACGAAAAAGATAAACCTACAAATTTGTTTCGAGCGCGCCGCTCTCCTCAGGATGTACAACCAGGGCACGCCACCGGTATTTATATAGTGTGTTGTGTGGGTGCGTGAGCTCTGCGCGTGTGGCACGTGGCCTGTAGATTTTTCTTTTTTGGGGCGCGTTCAGGGGGGACGTGCCAAGGAATGGTGCATTGACAAAGATTTCCATTTATGCCTGCAATTGTTTACCATTTCTACTTTAGAGTTCAGGATGCTAGATGGGTTTACATAGTATCAGCCTTTTCTGTAGTACATAAGTTGCATTTTTAGAAATGTTGTTGTATGGTGTTGCTCTTTTATAATTTTCCATGATATGTTGTAGTCTATTTTCTTATCTTTAAGCTTCCAAATATGTTTACTTAATTCTGTTTGGTTTTTATATTTTTCATTTTGAAGGACTGTTTATGGTTTGCATATCTGGTTTTAAAGTGGTTTGCCGTAATCCCTATGTATATTTCTTTATCACTGTCTGTTGTTAACCGTAGCTTGGTACACAATGTTGTTGTAGAGGCATTTGTTATTCAGAGGGCACTGGTCTTTTTTTGCGCAATTACAAGATTTCCTTCGTCACCCTCTTTGGTTGTATTATTTTGGTTTTATTGGAAGAATCAATTATATTTTTAAGGTTGGCATACATGAGTACGATAGCTTGACGGTGTTTTTATTGAATTTTTTAGATAGTACATGTTCTTTTGGGAATGATGTTTTAAGGATTCTGAGGAATTCTTTTCCTACGTTAGTTTTTGTTCCTCCATCATATGGAGGGTTATACCATATAAGTTTTCTTTTCCTGTTTTTTTTATTGCTGTTCATGTTATTATCTGGTTATATTGTAATTTGTAGTTGTAGCCACTTTTTTTCAGCGCCTCTTGGTATTCGGCTGCTGCACTGTTAAATTCTTTCTCATTGCATGATAGTTTAGATAATCTTTTGTTTATACCATTAGGTATGGTTTCAAAATGGAGGGTGGATGGTTACTTTTGATGTCTACGTAGACAGGTATGTCATTAGGTTTTTTGTATGGTTTGTATGTATGGTCCTTAAGGTCTAATGTTATGTCTAAATAATTTACTATTTTTTGTTGGCTTCTACTGTGATTTTAGGTTGTGGCTTTGAAAAAGTTTACAACGTTCTTTTTTCTTGTTTTCAATGATTTTTGGTTTATTGTTTTTAAAATGGCAAGGCCATCATCTCTGTATAAGCCAACCTGTTTACCAAGTATTGCTGTATATGGGACAACATGAAAAGTCCAACTAATTCACAAGTTTCCGCTCCATCATAAGATCCCATCGTGACATCGAATGTGGAGTTTCTGCTGGTTTTTTTTTATCCAAGTTTCATTGTTGCTGTGGAGAAGGGTTTTCTTAGTGTGGAAATGATTTCCATCTCAGAATCTGTTATATTGTATATTTGTTGGCAAACCTTAGTGCTTTAGCAAGTAACTCTTCATCAATAGAGGGGTAGAAATCCACTATGTCAAAGTAATGAACACTGTGTTTTTTTGTTTGTTCAATTCTTTAAACCATTGGATAACTTCATAACTATTTTTCCAGCGATTGTATTCAGTGTTTGTTTTTATGTCCTCTGTTGCTTTTCCAGGATTTTTTGCTAATTTTGCTAATTCGGATTTTGATGGTTTATTAGTCTACATGTAGGTGTTGTTGTGGAAGTTAGGTTTGTGGTCTTTGAGGTTATAAAAGCTTCTTTTATTGCTGTTGCTTCTATCCTATCACCTAAATCCATCTGGTGCACAAGTTCTTTTTCTTTTTTGCAGATGTTGTCATAAGTAGTCTTATCAGCTTTTTTATAGTTTTTCTGACTATTTTGTTGAGGAGTTGGGAGTACTCATTAGGTTCCATTTGATAGAAATTGCTTGTCTTGTCAACCTTTATGAATATGTTTTTGTCATTTTGGATTTGTTTTATGTTATTATTCAATCTTGTTTGGAAGTTATTATGTGGTTTTCTAAATTCAATATTAGCTATTAGTTTTTTCATGTTTTCTTCAAAAGGTTTCATTTCCTCTATTACAGGTGGAGATCTCCATGACTTAAACCCATAAGTTTTTTTATCTTCCTTTTTAGCATCTGGATTCAAAAAGAAGAACGCTTTCCATCTCATATTGCGCACAAAATATTTCAGTCTGCTCTATGAGTTTTTTATGTATAGTTGTGGATTAGAAAAAGGTATATTTTTGGTGGACTGCCCAAAGTTAAATAGAAAGAAACTCGTGGAGAGCGTGGCAGCAGAGAGTCCTCAGAAGAGAAGCCCCCTTCAAGCAAGTGTTTCGGCCCTTATCTCCTGACACTCTAGGGGGGTTGGGCCACACCCGGTTCATGACTCCGGATGTCCCTCTGCTGCCCTTTTTTTTTTTTTTTTTTTCCCATCTTGGACGAGCCATGGCTGGGATTCGAACCCATGACCCTCTGGAGATGCTCATTTTCCACTTAATGACTCGCGCTTTAACCACTGAGCCACAGGACACCTGATATTTGTGGGGAAGTTAAGCCTTATGAAGTTCACTTTTTGTTCCCCCCTTGACCAGATCCAGCTTGAACACCTCTCTGCCGCTTTTTGCCATTGCTTTCAGGGCTCTGGTTTTTTTCCTTCCCTGCAACTGAGAGCTGTTTCATGAGGCTGTATGCAGACGTTCCTACAAATCCCCTAGCTCCAATTTCGCAGTGAGGACTTTGGCCTGAAGCCTTCTCTCCTCAGGCTGTTGCCAGATCAGCTACTTTTCAGTCTTGTAGATTTGAGCTGCCTCCATTCTGTTTTCATATGGCACCTTGACTCGATCATGATCAGCTGCTTGGTTGACTTAGATTTGGACTACTATGTCTGGTCTCATGCCACTCTTGCTGATGATTTCTGGTGACTCTTCCATTCTGGGAGGCTGCAGTGCACTCCCAGTCATCTCCCCCCGTCCACAGACTCTGCCTGCATGTTTCGAGTGGCACTGTTGTTCTTGGGCCCATGATTTGCTGCCCCCCTCCCGTGAAGAATTTTGCGGGTGTTTTTGAGTCCTGATTCTCCCTTTTGTGGTGTTGGTACTGGCCCAGACTACTTGTACAATCTCTTTGAGCACTTGTTGTGCCTCCATGTGTACCTTCCTTGAGCCAGGGCAACTTTACATGAGCTTAAAACATGCTCCACTGTTTGTTTTTCAGGGCAGAGGGGCATGCAGGATCGTCTGTTTTCCCCCACTTCCCAGGTTTGCATTTGAGGGCAAAGGGTTTCATATGCAGATCTGAGAATGAAGCTGATCCTGAAGGGGCCATGTCCAAAAATGTCATTCCAAGTGAGACGTCTTTGGAGTGCATTCTCCCACGTTGTCCATTGCCCTTGCTGGCTCTGCGGGGACTGTTTTTTGGAGTCTTTTTTGGTCTTCTTCTTTCTCATCTCCTGAATCATCATGTCTCTTTTGACTTTTCCTTTGGCCTTTGACCACCATTCAGTTTTGGTCACCCCCAGTCCTTGTCTGTTGGTCTGTGTGTGTCCTTTTTATTTCTCTGATCTTGAGACTTTCTTTTGCAGAATCCATCGCCTCTTGCATTTTTCCATTTTCTGCCTGTCTTCAGCTGGGCTTGATTGCTTCTACCACCTTGTCTCCTGCGTCTTCCAGCTTGCTTTGAAGTCTAAATCTTCCTCCCTTTGTTTTCCCCTCCAGGATGGATTTCAGTGGTAGTTTCAGCTTTGCTTGGCGACAGTACAGCGCGATGTCAGTCAGACAGGGTGGGACACCAAGCCATTTCCTTGTGAACTTTTTGATTTGGCTTCCATTGCCTCGACTGTGCTGGGCAGATGTCGTATATCATCAGAGGCCATAGGAGCTTTGGTATCAGCATGAACTGCAGACACCCAGACCTTGTATTTGCCGGGGAGCCCACACTGGTCAAGGGTCTCCAAGCCTTCTTCGCCATCTGCTTGGTTTCTTTTGCTCTTTGTGTGTCTTTCAGCGTATCATCATACCATTTTCCCAAAGGGCTCTTGACTGGTTCTTCTGTGACTGTGGAATGGCCTGGTTGGCAACACTAAAAGACCACAGATTCGGCCACTTTTCCTTTCCTCAGTGAGAGACTCCGTGATTTCTTTGGCTTGAACTGCATTCTGGATGAGGCAACTATGTCGTCCAGCCTCTCCACACATGACGTTCTCGTCTTCTCTGGATGAAATCACTGTAGTGTCATCCATGAAGGCCTTAGAGGAGGCATCTTTGTATCCATCGCCAAGGTCTGTTTGTCTCGCGTTGTTTGTTGCTGCTTTCAAGATGAGTTCCTTTGCCAGCACGAACAGTATTGGGGAGATTGCACAGCCCATTGCAATGCCCATTTCCCCAAGTTGATTCCAATCTGTTGTGTACTCCTTGGTAGAGAACCGCATTGAGAAGCCATAGAAGTACTTCTTGAGCAGTCGGCGGATGTTCTTGGCACATGGTACATCTCAAGAGCCAACTGTTCATCTCAGGGGGCACAGATCCATATGCGTTTGCCAGATAAAGCCACACTACGTCCAAGTCTCTCTTTTCTGTTTTTGCTTTTTGGATTGCGTCCCAGATCATTGGGTGGCGGTGTTCTACACAGCCAGCCACGCCTGGGATGCCACCTTTCTGGACTGACACATCCAAATACTTGTTTTCCATCAGGTACTTGGTCAGCCTTGCTGCCATGACAGAGAAGAAGATTTTCCCTTCGACGTTCAGCAGTGATATTGGCCTGAACTGGGTGATGTCACTTGAGTTTTGCTCTTTGGGGGTGTACGCACCATCTGCCGTCATCCACTGGCCGCTGATCTTCTGGTTTCTCCCAAACCGATCGCAGCAGCCTGTGGGCCACTCAGCACCTTGGGACATTTCTTGTAAAGCTGGTAAGGTATTCCGTTTGGCCCTGGTGATGATTTGGCTCTGGGTTTGTCGACCACCTTTTTGATTTCCGCCAACGTTGGAGGCTTGCCATTGAACTGTTCCTCAGGGTTGGTTGGCCACACCAACCTTGAAAGTCGATGGTGCCCTTTTCTCTGTGAGTCAGAGTATGTTTTCCCTCAGATGCTGCTCAAGAACTCCTTTGTCCACACTTAGGGTCCCAGATTTGGCTGCTCAAACAGTGTTCTGGGAAACTGGAAGGGGTCTCTGAAGAAGCGCTCTTGTGTCTTCTTCTTTTTTCTCTTCCTCTTTCTCGCAGATTCCGCTTTGCTGAGGGCGCTGTGTTTTTTCTTTCAGGTCTTCCCACAGTTTTTCCCCAAACCTTGTTTTTCAGCTGGCAAATGCGGTCTTCATTTTCTTCTTGAGGTTGTTCTTTTTGGGCTCTGTCTTGTCCATCTTTTCCTGGGGTCTGGATTTCTTTGGAGGTGTTTTCTCTTTGGGTAGTTTTAACTCCATAGGCGTCTCTACATGTGGGATACACAATGTCCCCATATGTGGCTAGTTTGTGTTCAAGGGGGCTTTTCCCTATCGTGCATCGAGTCCTTTGGACGATTTTTGCATCCCGTTTCTCCCAATCTTCAGTTTCGTTTGCTCGGGCAGGTTGAGTTTTAGGGGCCTGGCATCGAGGGCCTGTGCAAATTCCTCATCCGAACCAACAGCGTGGATGTCCTTGGCACTGTGGTTTAAATCCTGGGCCTTGGTCTTCCGACGTCTTATCTGCTGATGCAGTGCGCTGCTGCTCATTCAGATGAGTCTTCCCATCCCATTTTTTGTTCGGGGGATCTTCATGCCACGGGTGGTAGCGAAACGCTTTCCACAGACACATGGATATTCCATTTGGTCATGTTCATAGTCCCTTTGGGGTTTGCAGTCGTGATTGGTTGAGCACCGATGGATTCATCATTCCTCTCCCCCCTTTTGGTGAATCCTGGGAGCATCTTTCCTTTATTCTTCGTAGCCACATGTTTAAGGCAAAGTGGGGAGCCAGCCCACAGAGCCCTTGGTTCTGGTCTTTCCCCGTGTCCCCCCGGGCTTTCCCGGACGTCCTCCGCCTATTCCCGGAAGTCAATGGTTTACCCATGCATCAGTAAAAGAAACTCGGGAGAGCGTGGCAGGCAGAGATCCTCAGAAGAGAAGGCCCTTCAAGCAAGTGTGGGCCCTACCCTGACATCTAGGAGGGTTGGGCCACACCCGGTTCATGACTCCGGATGTCCCTCTGCTGCCCCTTTTTTTTTTTTTTTGTTAATCATTTTCCACACTAAGAAAACCCTTCTCCACAGCAACAATGAAACTGGATGAAAAAAAAACCAGCAAAACTCCCATTCGATGTCACATGGATCTTATGATGGAGCGGAAACTTGTGAATTAGTTGGACTTTTCATGTTGTCCCATATACAGCAAATACTTGGTAAACAGGTGGCTTATACAGAGATATGGCCTTGCCATGTTAAACAATAAACCAAATCATTGAAAACCCAAAAAAAAAGAACTTTGTAAACTTTTTCAAGCCACAACCTAAAAATCACAGTAGAAGCCAAAAAAAATTAGTAAATTATTTAGACATAACATTAGACCTTAAGGACCCCTACATACAAACCATACAAAAAACCTAAAAGACCCTACCTGTCTACGTTGACATCAAAGTAACCATCCACCCTCCATTTTGAAAACCATACCTAATGGTATAAACAAAAGATTACTAAACTATCATGCAATGAGAAAGAATTAACAGTGCAGCATCCGAATACCAAAAGGGGCCTGAAAAAAGTGGCTACAACTACAAATTACAATATAACCCAGATAATAACATGAACAGCAATAAAAAAAAACAGGAAAAGAAAACTTATATGGTATAACCCTCCATATGATGGAGGAACAAAAACTAACGTAGGAAAAGAATTCCTCAGAATCCTTAAAACATCATTCCCAAAAGAACATGTACTATCTAAAATATTCAATAAAAACACCGTCAAGCTATCGTACTCATGTATGCCCAACCTTAAAAATATAATTGATTCTTCCAATAAAACCAAAAATAATACAACCAAAGAGGGTGACGAAAGGAAATCTTGTAATTGCGCAAAAAAAGACCAGTGCCCTCTGAATAACAAATGCCTCTACAACAACATTGTGTACCAAGCTACGGTAACAACAGACAGTGATAAAGAAATATACATAGGGATTACGGCAAACCACTTTAAAACCAGATATGCAAACCATAAACAGTCCTTCAAAAATGAAAAATATAAAAACCAAACAGAATTAAGTAAACATATTTGGAAGCTTAAAGATAAGAAAATAGACTAAAACATATCATGGAAAATTATAAAAGAGCAACACCATACAACAACATTTCTAA
>CM031607.1:58962345-58967345 GCA_018398815.1 Conus ventricosus | reverse complement strand
TCAGCAATATTCTTTTTTCCGTGTCGCTTCAGAAGCATTGCACTCCTGATGCTGACTCCGGCTCCCAGTCTACATCCACGCCCTGGCTTGGCATGCCATGGCCCCGGCACCGACAATCCACAGGGAGCAGTCAATGTCAAGTCGCCGCGAGGCAACCCACCAAAGGAGACACTGCTCTGCTGCTGAGTCACTTCAGTGGTGTTCAGTGGTGCCTGTTCAGATATAACATACGCAGAACACCAACCCACTAAGCCTTCTTCTAATGACAGTAATTGCTTAGTCACGGGGCCAGTGTGAATGAGCAGTCCTTCCATGGGGCACTACCACGTCCGTCCAGCGACAGGTCCCATGAACTTGCCAGTGCCAGTGAACCCGATAGAACTTCTTCAAGGTCATAGACGTGGAGAGGAAATCGAAACTTTGGTACCAAGAGAGCAAGACATGAAGGGCAACAGAATTTCAGGCTTTTTATCTCATCGATGAGAATGAAGATGAGAAAGATGATGCTACGGATTTCCATTCTGGTCTGAGACTGCATGACAGGGCTGTACCCTATTCTTACTATCAGAATAATTATATCCAGGCTTTAATCAGGCCCCGAGAGGTACAAACACCTGCAGTGTTGGTCAGGAAATTTCAGCAATACTCTCAGAGATGTACCCATTTTGTGGATGACACTTGGCTGTGTGGTCCCAGTTTCCCATTGGAGCCTATAGCAAGCTCAACTCTGGGTAGGAGCAAGTCGTGGCAGAAAAATTCTACAAATAAATGGTTTTGATGAGAATCGAACCCACGAACTCCCAGCCGGGAGTCCGCGACGCTAACCACATCGCCACTGCTGCTGGTTCAATTAGTAATGTTGATTTGTAGAGTGTAATGCACACAGCAGGTTCCTTCCTCGAGTTAAATGTTCCAAAATGTTCCAAAAGGCTCCAATGAGAACAGTGGGACCACATGGGCCGGCTTCATTCACCTATGGATGCATCTACGAGGGCATGGCTCAAGTGTTCTGACCACCACTACAGCTGTACGTTTCTTTCAAGCCTGGCTGACACAGGTGTATACCATGAAGCTTACCGTAGAGCCCTGTCATGTAGATGCATCCTATACTGTAGATCTGTAGTATCATTTTGATGATCTTTCTGCTCGCTGATCCTCATAAAACAGTGTCACATTCCCTGGCTCCTCATGCGGCAGCTGCCATGATGACCTCATTGTGAATGTCCTCACAGCATGCTGGCTGGTTCACACGGGCACTGTCAGCTGCCATGATGACCTCAGTGTTAATGTCCTCACAGCATGCTGGCTGGTTCACACGGGCACTGTCAGCTGCCATGATGACCTCAGTGTTAATGTCCTCACAGCATGCTGGCTGGTTCACACGGGCACTGTCTGCCATGATGACCTCAGTGTGAATGTCCTCACAGCATGCTGGCTGGTTCACACGGGCACTGTCGTGGGATGGGTACGGTGAAACATTCCAGATGAAGGGGCTCACTCACGCTGTCTCCACAACTGAACAGTTGTTGGCGTTAGACGGGGAGGGAGGGTTAGCATGTGCTGTTATGTATATGATGGATCAGAACAGACTCCACTGCAAACTATCGAGGTGATTTTGACAGCAGTGCAGTGTCTCCTCTGGTAGGTGGACTCACGGCGCCTTGATATTGATTGCTTCTGGTGGAACTCAGGCTGAGTCAAGACAAACCTTTGCACAGTTGTTAGGAGGAGGGCGGGTGGTGGTGGGGGGGGGGGGGGTATCCGCAGTGATCAGAAAGGAGGAAGTGTCAAGCGGTTGAGAAGGGGTAGGAGTGCGTGGAAGATGAATGACAAGAAAACATACATACATACATACATACATACATACATACATACATACATGCATACATGCAAATATACATGCATGCACGCATACATACATAAGAAATAAATCATAACCATAGTTTATACTCAACAGCAGGCATGCAAAGCGATAATGAGAGAGAGAGAGAGAGAGAGAGAGAGAGAGAGAGAGAGAGAGAGAGAGAGAGAGAGAGAGAGAGAGAGGGGAATGAATAAAAGATTAGCTGAACATTTTTCGAAACGTAGCATGAACAGCTTGCAAAACGCGTTCTAGTTTACAATGGTTCTGCATTGTTTCCAACAGATGTAACAGAGTTACATGAATTAAGTGTTCCAGACACCTATAATCCAAACAGGTGATGATATGTACAAAGCAACGTGCATGATTCAATTTATACTTGCAAACAAAGTCCTACGTGGTAACTGTTTGGAGACAAGGTTTTTATTTATATCATTCTTGCGAGCTAAATACTCTACAATGTTCTATATAACGTTCAGCTTAATGGGTGATATTTGCAATATAGGAATCTTTTTCCTTCTGCTCTATATTGGCATACGTTGTGCTTAGCGAGTAACGTAGTGAAATAAAGACTGGGTCATATTGTATATGTCTACGAAATCCAGCTTTGGCTATCGGTTCAGTTATCCGCAAATTACATACATTCAGGCATGGTTCCACACATTAAATTCTTCGTGTTTGCAAAGCATGTGTGTAATGCTATGCTATCATGTATTACAGAGAGAACATCTATAAGTGTTTAGTACATTCATTTCTTACAGTACAGCAATAGGCTCAGGATATATGGGTATCTTGCGTAATTGCACGCTTTTAATTTTTGTAAGTTTAGCTAGGATAGACAGACAGACAGATAGATAGATAGATAGATAGATAGATGTGTGTGTGTGTGTGTGTGTGTGTGTGTGTGTGTGTGTGTGTGTGTGTGTGTTGTGCGTGCGTGCGTGCGTGCGTGCGTGTGTGCGTGTGTGTGTGTGTGTGTGTGTTTTCCTTTTCATGGATTCGAATTCGGGTCTAAGGCAGAGAGGGTGAGGAGAAAAGGGGATGGGGAAAGGAGAGGGGGACCGGAGAAGGAAGGGAGGAGAAGAGGGGAACAGGGGGGAGAGGAAGAGGAGAGGGAGATGAGGTTAGGGGGAGACGACAGAGGGAAGGAGAGCGAGGACGGAGGGACGAGAGGATGGCTAACAGAGGATGAGGATGGAAGAGGATGGGGGGAGGGTACGGAGGGACGGGAAAGGGACGGAGGAAAAAGGAGGGGAGGGAGGGGGGGGGAGGAACGACATGCATTTTTACAGTTTTTCCCAATCATTCTCAGCATTTCGTTTCAAATCCCATTTTTTGAACAACTTTTGGACAAATATGCCTTTTTTTTTTAAAAGAAAAATGTCAGTATACAGTTTTGACCTTTAAGAAATGGGGGTCATCTTTTGGAAACATTCATGCCTATTCAAACATTTGTTTTTATTCAATAATTATCTGTAGGATTTTTTGTTTCTTTTCTTTTCGTTTCTTCCTGTTCTTTTTTTTTGTTTTGTTTGTTTGTTGTTGTTGTTGTTGTTGTTTTGTTTTTTGTTTTTTTTGGTCGTTTATTTTCTTTTTTGTTGTTTCTTTTTATGTAAAACTCAGTTATTGCCGCTTTGTAAGTCGAAAAACTAACGAAATATATGTTTTCATCTGCTTTTTTTTTTTTTTTTTTTTTTTTTTTTTTGGGGGGGGGGGGTTATTTTTTTTAATAACAATATAACTGACCAATTTCAAGCAGGAAAGGAGAAGCACGATGGGCTGTGTTGTTGATCAGTGCGTTTTCCACGCTAATCGTTTTCCCAGCTCAGACTATTATTATTGTAAAACTCTTGTTCCGCTAGATCTTCTCTAAATTCTTACACCACATTCAGTGAATGTCTTTGTCCAAAATATTATGTTTGGTTAATTAAAAAAAAAAAAGAAGTTTGAGTTATTACTAATGTACTCTGATTAACTGAAAATATGTGTTTCGTTATTAGAATTGATCAGACTTTTTATTCAGTCAAATCGATTTTCATAACAAAACACGAGTTCTGTTAGTCCAATATCACCACTGTTTTTTTCTTTTCTTTTTTTTTTTTTACTTTTATCCAATTATCAATTCATTTTGTCTAATTTCTTATTCCACTCAAATCTGTATCGATTAGTTTGCAAAGTTTGAAAGAACACTTTGAAAGGATTAAGTATTAAGATCCATAAATGAATTAGCTTCTTTTTTGAAATGAGTAACTTTGAAATGGCCACCCTACAAAAAGTAGTTAGTGGTCTTGTTATGAAAATCTTGAACAAAGGTTTCATGTCTGCGAAGTTTTCTGAATAGTTAATGTTTGAACAGTTTTGTAAGCCGTTGGCAAACAACATTCTAACAGATTCTAACAGTATGATTTCCACTACATACTTAATTATCTATAATATAGAACAGAGTAGCTCCACAACCAAATCTTCTAAGTGTTTTTTCATAATTGCAGGATAAATTTGCATAATTAGCATTAGGTCATGTGGACTCCTAATTCTAATGTGTATGTATGTATGTGTGACGAGATGAGTATGTGTGTAGGTGGGTCCTCTAGGGGAAGGACCAGGGATAATTTCTCAATGGGAATTTTCTTAACATTTCACCTACACCCTCTCTCTTACTAGTGGTCGAAGGAGCAACTTTCCGGTACTAGTCATCGAAGAAATTTTTATTTAATTCCGGGACTGGGTAAAATACAGGACAGTGGCTCTGACATAGTTTTCCTTAGGCCTGTACTCATATAAGTACTTGTAGCTCCGAGAGACAGAATTGAAGAGAGAAGTTCAAACATTCAACATTTGATTGAACAACAGAGAACTGACACAAGTTAAGTGCACTTTCACACATCAACTTTTATTGCTTACCCATTGGTAAGTATTGGCATGTCAACTCTGAATAGGCTAGGGTTTAATTCTCATTGGACTACCACAATGAGGGGCCCTCCCTCACTCCTACTTTGCTCGCTTGCACTCAGTGCAGCAAGTTTAAGTTGGCATATAGGGGTTCTGTCTAAGTTACACTGAATGTATATTGTTATTATGCATCCACTTTGCTTGCAAATCACCCAGTGTTGTAGCCAAAGTGGTACTCATAGACAGGTTC
>CM031607.1:58949845-58959845 GCA_018398815.1 Conus ventricosus | reverse complement strand
GTGGTTAACTGATATATAGCTGATATCTTTTAGTCTCCTCATGTGTAGAAAATGTCAGATGTGCGAATGAAGAAATCTTCCAGCACACGGAACAGTGTTGCACCTACTCCAGATCCCCCATCCTCAGTCCCACACTCAACCTCCCCCCCCCCCCCCCCCCCCCCCCCCTTACTGACACCTTGATGAACAGTTCCAGCTGGACAAAAGCAAAGCACGTTTGTACCCAAGACTATGAGGCGAACAAGCAGAAGACAATGCACAACAGATGTGCATGCAGGACTACACAATTAATAATTGAGATGCGATGCTGAGTATGTGAATATGACAGACAGTCTGGAGACAGTGAAAAGTGCATATGCACCCAGGACTATGAAAGAAAGTTTCTGAAACAATACGGAGTACACACGTACCCAGTAGTATAAAGTAAACTGAAGAAACAGAGTATGTGTGTACCCTAGACTACAAGGTAAACAGCCTGCAGCCGATGCAGAACACGTGCGCACGCACAACCACAAAATTGAACAACATGAAGATGATGCAAAGTTCACTTGTACTCAGAATCACATTGTAATCCAATTGGCAACAAAGCAGAGTAAGTGTGCGCCCAAGACTATGACGTAAAACAACGTGGAGACAACACCGAGAGCGTGTACCCCTGGGATTACAGTATCAACAACTTGGAGACAATACACAATACATGTGCGTTCAGACTACAAGGGAGACAACTTAGAGACAATGCAGAGTACGTGTGCAACCTGGACCACTAAAGAAACGTCCAGGGGACGATGCAAGTGTGCATCGGGAATGCAAAATAAACAACCTGATGGCTATGCAAAGTACATGTGCACATGAGGTTACAAGGCAGACAATACAAAGACAGTACAAAGTACATATGCGCTCAGAATCACGAAATGCCTATCCTGGAGAAAATGAACAGTATATGTGTCATGAGAACTGTGAGGTAAGCAATCTTGAGACAATTCCGAATGCATGTGCATACATATATACATCCTTACCAAAATAAACAACCTGGTGACAGTGCAGGGTACGCATGTACTCAGGACTACATGATGAACAAGTGGAAACAATGCGGAGTACATGTGCACCCAGGGCTACAAGGAAGACAGCCTGGAGACAATGTAGAGTATGTGTGCACTCAGCCTCACACGATGAATAATCTAGAGACAATGAGGGCATGAGTATACTGAGGATTGCTAAACGAACAATCTGAAGACAATGTGAAATGTATGTGCTCCAAGTGATTATGAAATAAACAAACTGGGGACTGTGCAGTGTACATGCGCTCCAGACTACAAGATGAATCATCTGGACTTGATGTGGAGTATGTGTTAATCCAGGATTACGAGGTAAACAGCATGGTGACAATACAGAGTTTGTGTGCACCCTGCACTACATGACCAACAACCTGGAAACAATACAGAGCACGTCTTCTCCAGGACTACAAAACGAACAACCTGGAGGACAATACACACACAGTACATGTGTACCACGATATAAACAACCTGAATATAATGTAGAGTACGTTTGCACCCAGGATAATGAAATACACAACCTGATGACAATGCAGGTACCTGTGCACCAACGACTTCAAGATGAACAACCTTCAGACCTCGCAGAGAGAGCACATGCTCCCCACATTGGGACACGAAGAGCTTGGAGACTCCCTCCACCGGGTCCCTCTTCAGCACACTCTTCTCTCTTAGACCAGTTCCAAAAGGAGAGGCATGACCTGAAAGAAACTGGATGACGACAGTTTCCACTAGTGGCAACAGTTATGGGAACAGTCACGTGACTCCAAGACTTGCACATGCCCACCTTCTTTCTCCCCATCCCACCTCCCACGAAAGAAAGAGAAAAGAGAGAGAGAGAGAGAGAGAGAGAGAGAGAGAGAGAGAGAGAGAGAAAGAAAGAGGAGAGCAACAGTGTGCGATCAATACTGCTGACAATTATTGACCAGGTTCAGCGTGGGCCAGTTCAGAAGGGAGACGGGTTCTATTCCCATCTACACCCTTCGTTATTTCTCCCTACAACCCGAGCGAGCTGCAATTCTTCGGTGATAAAGTCCATCATCAATGCCTGGTATCTCTTCGGCCAAATCTATCGAGCAAGTTGAGCGCAAGAGAAACAGGAATAAAGGCAACTAAAGATTAACTAGAACGATGTGATCTGACGGCGATCTTCGTATCACAGTTTTGTTGATGTTGTTTCTCTTTGCATCAACTCTTGATTTGTTCTTTTCTTTCACTCTTTATGACCTCCAGACCGTCATAATGGCCCTCCCCATAAAACTCCGTCATAATTGTCACTTGCCTTTTGCTCCGTTGGTGCCAACGTTGCAGAGGATGTGCGCAGCTAACGGGCAATCGGTCGCTAGCTTTCGTAGGCGACAGACGTGTCTTCTGGTTCTCTGTGATTCCCGGTGCTGATGTGTGATAGTGTGTGCTGCATGATACGGTGATACTGAAATGCATTGTATGAGCAGGCAGATATGGTGAGTAAGATTTTGACATTAAAGCACTGCATTTTTTTTATATGATATAAAATGAGTTAAATATAACAAGGTAGGCCCTGTGTGTGCCCTCTGTCACTGCATTCCTGATGTTGCTAAATGAGATGAGATTCTGTTCCTGTCTTGAGCTCTGCCATGAAGGAGTCTGTTCTGTATAAATTAATCGTCTGTGTTCTGAAAATTCCAAAAGTGTTTTCCTTGAGCTCGTGTTCCATGTCCCCGCCGTGGCACAACGCTGTGCACATACATTATCTTTGCCGCCAGTGTGAGGGAACTGCCTACCTGCAGTGCTGGACACCTCTGATACAGAATGTCTAACGTGACATCGGTGGTCATAGTGTTATGTGATGAACTCATGTCCTTTGTGTACTTGAGGTACTTGAAGCCAAGGCAAATCACGTCATCTTTACCACTTGTGATGTGTCGGCACCCATGCTAACTATGGATAGAGGAGGTCATCCACAGCCGTTTGTTGGTATATTTTTTGAAAAGCCACAATTCACTTACATTGCTCATATATATATATATATATATATATATATTATATATATATATATATATATATATATCCAAAAGAAAAAAGACACAAGAACAAGCTGTCGTGGTAATAAATGAAGTCTTCGGCTTTATTTGCCTTCTTCATATATATATGGGTTGAGATGTGAGCTACGTATTGCATGCTTTGATAACACCACCAGTGAAGGACACATCACTGCCAATGGATTGGGAGATCAGGCTTTACCTGTAAATAAAAAATGAGCATCACCCAAAAAAGGTGGACACGGGCACAACAAAGAATGGTGAAACTGTCGTTTTCTCAGACTTCTTGTGAAGCTGGACAGGGCTGTAGCTCTCCCACCAAAATATCTGAGCAGGAAAACTCCTCAGTGTGAAAGAGATGTGTGTTGTTTTGCAAACATTAGAGAGGGCAATCTGAATATAAAAGAAAAAGCAGTGTATGGGACTAGCAAAAACATAACAGGATCAGATTAATTCAACATGTGATGCATTTAGAAAACTAATACGACCAAACATAGTGACAGTGACTTTTGTTTACCTATCCTGCTGATTAACCGTATCAACATTAAATAAACCTAGAAGAAGAAGAAGAAGAAGAAGAAGAGAAAGAAGGAAAGAAAAACGGTTCAGTTACAGCTTCTGACAGGTTTTATAAATCTATTGTTACCGTTGTCAGCAACAGGTCAAGAAAGAATCGACAGAGTGCAAAAACTAAAGTAAAAGTCGAGCATAATCTGGAAATCTGTACTGTCAAATTTTGTCTGCACTCTGAAATCATCGGATTGTCTGGGCACCACGGGGTTGAGAATCGTCCTCCATCTGTGTGGGTCCTCTGCTGCTCTCAGGGAATCGTCAAAGGTTAGACCTGTTCATTTCTATACATCTTTCTAAGCTTCTTTCAGTGCTTGTCCTTCCTCCTAGTTTCTGGTACAGCGCCGTGCAAGATGGTTTTAGCCAGGCTGGATGATCGAGTGTCGTAGCCATACTGTTTAGGTTTTCGTTTCTTGACTGTTGTCAGCAGGTCTTCAAAGGGGCCAGTAGCTGCCTCGATTCTTTCATGAATTTCGTCATTGGTGAAATGGTCTTTGTAAGAGATGCGTTGGATTTTGTTGTAGCATCTCATTTCAAATGCGTTGCTTCTTCTTTTTAGATCTGTTGTCATGGTTCGCGTTTCACAAGCATGAAGTAAAATTGGCATCATTAGTTTGTACATTATTTTCACTTTGAAACTGAGAGACATGTTGTTGTTCTTCCCAGAGATCTTGAAGTTTGAGAGCGTCTTTGATGCTTCGGACATTCTAGAGAGAACTTTTGGTTTACATCCCTCATCTGTCTCAACTGCTTCCAGATGCTTGAAGCTGTATACTGTCTTGAGTTTTTGACTACTTGCTTTAATGTCTCTTTCAATGCCTTCGGTCTTATTTATCACCAGTTTGGTATTCTCTGCGCTGACTTTGATGATTGTGCTGCAGATGTTTGTTCAGCTGTTTTACGAGCTGGACAAGGTATTCTTTCTGTCCAGCCAAACCATTAATGTCCTTGGTAAAGCGTAGGTTGGCAATGGTCTTGCTTTCAATGCCTCCTTGTCAAAGATGGTCTTCTCTGCATCAGTCATAAGGCTGTCCAGACAAAAATGTTGAAGAAAGTGGGGAACAGTAAACAGCCCTGTCTGACACCAGCAGTTGTGTTGAACCATTGGCTTAGGCTGCCTTGTGGAGAAGTGCACTAGTAGCTCTTTCATAAAGTTGATCAAAAACCCTGGCAAGGTTCTAACTGATGCTGTACTTCTTAAGGGTTGTCCATGAGGCTGCAAGCCAGACCCTGTCAAATGCTTTCTCAAAATCGTTGAAAACACATTATAGATCTACTGGTATTGTAGGTCACTCTCATAAAGGATTCACAGGTTTAAGACTTGTTCAGTGATGATTCTTCCAGGTCAGAAACTTGCTCAGTCCTCAGCAAGAATTTTTTGTGCTTGTGATTTCATCCTGTTTTGTAGAATCTTCAGCGTTCCTTCACTGGAATGGTTGATATAGCAAAGCATACGATAATTCTCACATAGCTGAAAATTAGCCTTGGTTGGGGAGCATGATGACTAAGATCGGAGTCATGGCGTTAGCCATTCTCCTATCTGCCAGATCTTATTATAGATAGCTTTCAGGACCTACATGGCTCCTTGTTGTGCCACAGACTTTATTGGCTTTGCAGGTATATGGTCCGTTCAAACTTACTTCCCTTTCTGGAACGATTTTACTGGTGCCTCTACTTTAAGGATTGAGTGATCATCTTCAATGGTCTTCATGGATTTCCGAAGATCTTAGTTCTGAGCAGTATTCGGTCCAGTGCTTAAGGATATCTTTCTCTTTAGCTAAGCGTTTCCCTGACCTGTCTTGGAAGGCGGTGACTCGTCCCTGTTAACTGGCTCTTCGCTGCTTCATGTCTGTGGTTTACTCTTTTGGTGTTGCAGTTATTCAAGTTGACCCATACGTTTGTGCATTGCTCATCTATCTAATCTTCCGTGTTTTTTTACTCTTTTTTTCACCCCATTGATTTCTGTGGGTTTTTTATATAGCAAATCTTCCTTTGTCTTTCATTGTTGTTTGCACTCTGCCTCTTTGTACCTTCCACGTAACTCTTTTTGTCCTTCAGCTCTCTCGTTTTAGGATCTCTGCAGTGGTATAGGATCTCTACAATGATTCGGGGCTTATTCATTTGAGGGATCTGTTATTGTCACTAAAGATGGTCAGTGGTACAAATCCCCCCCCCCCCCCCCCCCCCCCCCCGGCATCGCCTGGAATGCTTTGGTCGCCCCAGGTTCCTCCAGTTGATTAGGATCACACCTGAGTTTTGTGTTTCTACTCATTAAAAGGCCATCATAATCATTAGTCATTGTTTCCAGAATCTGCTCCCAAAAAGAGTCTGGTGCCAGAGATTTTCCTGTTACAAAGATGTGGTCAAGTTGGTTGTGATGTCCGGAATTTGGGCTGTGCCATGCTTGTCTTCTGCATGCCTTGTGGTGTCCATACATGTTTGCCAAAAGGAGATACTGGTAGTTAGTGAATTTCAGGGGTCTGAGTCGGTTTTCATCCGTCTCTGTATTGCGGAATGGTCCAAGCGTCCCTGGCCATTTGCTTGTTGCATCCTCTCCTGCTCTGGCATTTCAGTCTCCCAATGTTGTCAGTATGTCTTCCTTAGGTGTTTGATCAAGATGCCCCTGGACGCTACCATAAAGTCTCTCGACTTGACTGTCATCTGATATCAGGATACGAACTGGTATGATGGTGATGATGAAAGGGATTGCACATAGGACGGTGACAAGTCGACTGGAGACCGGATGACAATCCATCTCACTGTTCATGTTGTCATTGTGAATAAGGAAATTTAATACCATGCTGGTGTTTTTCCTGTCTGCCGTTGAAGTATATCCGTCTCTTTTTTCGACACAGCTTCTCCGGTTGTTTCTTTTTTCAAACGAACTTTGCTTGAGTCCAGTATGTTTCAGAGGTAAGTGTCTATTTCATGAGTGAGTTCTTTCAGTTTTCAAGTGGCATTCAAGACTCTGAAATTCCGAGTTCCTGTAATGAATTCTGCCACGTGGCTTACGTGTTGATGCATTAGTAGCATTGCTTACATCTCCACATCTCTGATGTGCAATGGGACGAACGGTCCTCGGTGATCCCAGCAACCGCCAATCCAGTATGAGATTGATGGACTTCCTTTCGTGTGGTGGCTCCTCCTGGGCATGTTACGAGTTGGCGGGGCCCATCCCTCTCCAATATTGGATTCACTCCCCCACATGCGACAGGTAGTACTGGGTTATTTGGTTGTAAACAGCAAAGAAATTGTGTCTCTGGTCTGACTGTGTAATGAAATCAGATGCAGTGTTCACAGTGGGTTATAGCCAGAGGGTCATTGCGCAAGTAGTAATCATTTTGGCGGATATTTTGTATGCTCACAATTCGGTTCTCTGATAAACATACCAAAGGTCTCGTTTACCACAGTGAACATGCTGCTTGGCTCTCTCTTCAGAAATACTTACTTACTAAAGATTAGAGTAACAGTAAGTACATCAGCTGCTTTAAACATCTGGCAGGGCAATGTCAATGTTAATGTTCCTGTCACTTGTCAGTCCTTTGGGGCGAATCA
Organism: Conus ventricosus; assembly: GCA_018398815.1. NCBI lineage: Eukaryota > Metazoa > Mollusca > Gastropoda > Neogastropoda > Conidae > Conus > Conus ventricosus. The sequence goes on along the minus strand of CM031607.1, from coordinate 58,952,650 downwards.
CACATGGTTGTGAACGAAAGGAACAGAAGACAGACCGAACAATAGAAACAGAAGACAGACTGAACAATAGAAACAGAAGACAGACTGAACAATAGAAACAGAAGACAGACTGAACAATAGAAACAGAAGACAGACTGAACAATAGAAACAGAAGACAGACTGAACAATAGAAACAGAAGACAGACTGAACAATAGAAACAGAAGACAGACTGAACAATAGAAACAGAAAACAGACTGAACAATAGAAACAGAAGACAGACTGAACAATAGAAACAGAAGACAGACTGAACAATAGAAACAGAAGACAGACTGAACAATAGAAACAGACCAGGAGTAATGGACCAGACTATGGCAATAACCACTATAAACTGCGCTGGCACAAATTGTAACAGTTTTTATATGGTCAAGAGAAACAAGTCACAAAAGTAAGGAGGTGCCCTTTGAAAATGTAGAAAATGTACAATGTCTTTCAAGAAGAGGCTGAAATAATAATGATCAGATGAAAACCATCCATGAAGCGAAGAAATGAAAACACGAATTCGTTGGCTCTTCCCATACTGCATGAGAGGAAGCTTATCCCAGGAAAGTTCTGAACTTTGAATCGTGGATTTTCTTTTTGGTCTGTTCGCCCTTCTGTTTGAATACTGAGCGTTCTTTTAAGGCCTAAATGCCCCTCACTTATTCATAATTGTTTTAGGATTGATGTGCCCTTCAGCTGAAGATGTAAATCTGCTTTAGGGCCCTTTTAAATATTCAAAATAGCCCTAGGGTCTGCATTCAGTCAGTTTGGACATTTAGAACTGTTTTACAGCCCCAGTGCCTTAACTTATACAGAACTGTACCTGTGTCTATTCTTTTCAGTATGATGGTTCAAAACTGTGTGAGGGTCCTAGTTCTTTATTTATAGTAAGTTGTCTCAGGAGCTGTATGCTCTTCAGTGCTAAAATTTAGAACTGTTTAGGACCCGAATACCTTTTATTTATTCGTAATTGTCCAGGGTCTGTGTGCTCTTCAGTGCAAATATTTAAAACTGTTTTAAAGGCTGGGTGCCTTTTACTTATTCATGAACTATGTTAGGTTTTGTACACGCCCTTAATGCAAAGACTGAGCTGTTTTAAGCCCCGAGTGTCCTCACTTATTGAGAATTAGTTTAGGGACTGTGTACCCTTCTGTTGGAAGATGTATTACCGTTCTAGGGCCGGACTGCCCCCCACTCATTTACAATTACTTAAGGCTTTGTGTGCTCGTCTGTTTGAAGATTCAGAACTGTTTCAGGGACCAAATGCCTTTTACCCATTCAGAATTATTTAAGAATCTATGTACCTTCCAGTTGAAGATTCTGCATTGTCTTGGGCCCATGTGTCATTCTGTTTCATGGACGAATTGTCTTTGAGTCAGAGTGTCCTTCCGTTGATGATTCTGGGTTTGCTTTGAGCAGTGAGCCCCTCACTTTGACGGGTTTGAATTGTCCAAGGGTCTTTGTGCCTTCTAGTTTGATGGCTCAAATTGTCTCAGGGCTAGAACGGCAGTCTTGAATCACCTAGAGATCAATATGATCTTCAGTCAGTTACGCAAACTATGCTGACATAGTTTCTTTGTAATACAGAACGTTCATGAAAAAAGATGATTTTTAGTGATACAAACACAATATATGCAGATGAATTAAGGGGTTCTTTAGTTAGTATCACACGTGTTTACAGGAATTTTTGGAAATGGCGTACATGAAAAACACTAAGATAAAAAAGATATATTCTTTCATCCATGGGAAGTTGAGGGTATTGTTCTTTACTTATTTTGAGTAATTTCAGCAGCATTAACGACACTAAACATACACAGAACTCTGTGGTTTACTTTTCATTCTGTTAAATCCAAGTTCAATCTACAAACTGAAGTCAGTTCCATGGTGAAACCTGATTCAGATACGCTTGCAGTCAAGCTGTCATGCTGGAAAAAGGTAGATGAATAAACGTTATTTCTATACAACTATAAGAATCTTTCTTTTTTACCAGAGAGTATGTAAACGGCTCTCATTTCATTTAAATTTATGATCTCCATTGCCTGAGCAGAGATTGGAGGAATGTCCACAGTAAACCTCAGTAAAGAAGATTTGAACAGTCAGATTTAATGATAATTTTCTGCCAAGTTAGAAACGACAACGTTGAGTCAGCATGAAACTTTCGGGATTTTATTCGCCAGACCGAGCCAAAATTACCTTTTTCCCCCCTTGCTTTATCTGTGGAACAGCATTCAGTTTTGAATGGAAATTGACTCTTGAAGAAAACTCATGTAATCTGGTAAAAACTTCATGTTCGTTTTGGAATGCATTTAGAAATATATGAGGGAAAGTGAAGAACATTTCACATCATACACTTTAAGATTAAGCGGCATGATTTGCTTAAGACTGTGTTCATAAAGATTTGAGGGACACATTGCATATGATAGACCATCACTATTTTGATATATTCAACCATCCTGGCATCTGTCACTTAGACTCTTGCAAGGTCTTACCAACAAAACCTGAAATGATGGTTTCTGATGTTACTGATTCTGTTTTGTTGAGTGCATGCTGTTTTCATACTGACTTCGAGAAAATTTCAGCAGACAAATAGCCTGGGATTTCAAGTCAGAAAATATGTAAGGAAATGGGACTCGTCAACTCTTTTCAAACAAAAGTTAAGTTTCAAAACGGGTGACTGAGGGCGAAAAAGAAGCAAAATTTGGAACGAGAGGGGGTTAGTTACCGCCAAGGACACAGACAAAAATTAGTCCTGTACTCTGTCTGTGTCCTTGGCGGTAACTAACCCC
>CM031607.1:58939845-58942345 GCA_018398815.1 Conus ventricosus | reverse complement strand
ACGGAACTGATGAAGTTCAGTGTCATATATATATATATATATATATATATACCCATCGTCAACGCAGCGCAGGCCTCCAAGGGTGTACAGGACTGCTCTAAAGGCAGGTGAAGACAGTGCTTCTCTGGGTCCTCCCCAGCACCTTCGGGTGTTTCTTTTTCATATATATATATATATATATATATATATATAAGCAGTCGGGTGTGCGCAGACCGCCATGGTCGATGGATCCTGGATCCATCATATAATCCGGATTCGTGTATGAATCCACACTAGAAATGAAAGACTTTGTGTGTGCCCCACATTCTATCTTCTCATGAATTTTCGTTAAAATCAATACATCAGTTGTTGTTTTTTGTTGTTGTTGTTGTTTTTCCGTGATCTTGCTGACAAACGAATAGACAAACAAACAAACACAGGTGAAAACGTAACTTCCTTGGCCGACGTGGCATAGCTGACATTGGGAACTTGCGGAACACGGGAAGAAGACCCATAGGGGTTAGAATAGATGAGCAATGACTGACACAGACATTACTGCATACGATCAAGTAAATATGCGTGGAGCAGCGAAAGAGCGGTGTCGAATTCAGCAGAACTGTCAGAGCAATGACGAAAGGACAATTCATCTTCATCCATGGCAACAAAAATTCAACTGACAACACAAAGAACAGTGTCAGTGTGCTTCGTATATAGTGTCTTACGTTCTTCAACCATTTCCTCACTTTTCACTTTTTTTTCTTCTACTTTTCCTAATTTTTTTTCCCTTCCCTACTTCTCATTCCTGCTCTTTATTTTCTGCTTTACCCCTTGTTTCCAACTCTCTCCTCTACCACTTCCTACCTTTGCCCTATATCTTCCCCTGCTTTTTCCTTTTTCCCCCACTTTCCTTTTTTGGGTCTGCTTTTTTCCCATTTTCTGTCATTTTCTCTGCACTTTTTTTTTCTAGTTTCTCCTTTTTTTCTACTTTGCTCCCTCTTTCTCCTTCATTTTCAGCTACGTTTTTCCATTTATTTAGAAATGATTTCCTCTTCTTTACTTTGATTTTACTTCTTTTTGCCCTACTTTTCCGCCTAGTCTCCCTTGCTTTTCCCATGTTCTATTTCTACATCGATCTTATCCTACATTTCCCTCTTCTTTCCCCTACTTATTTCCATCTTCCTACCTTTCGTCTGCCTTTTCTTTTCACCATTCTTACTTCTTTTTTTTGCCCTAGCTTTTCGTACTGTCCTGAACCTTGTCACACTTTTTGCTACCTCCTCAAACTTTTCATTATCTGTCTTACATTTTCTTAACCTTTTTATGTTTTTGTTCTCTTCATTTCTTTCTCTCAAATTTCTACCTTTCCCCACGTTTCGTGCCTTTTTTTGTATAAAGTAATTTATTGAAGAACTTGGTTGACTGAACAGCAAATGTTGTCCTTAACCCGCACTAAGCAAAGGTCATACATTAAACCTTAGGTTAGCGTTCTCCCGCCCCACCTCAATTGCATGTCCACACCCCCACCCCCCACCCCCAATCCCACATGCGCACACACGTGAAAGAAGAGTGTTAGAGAGACAAACAAACCCTAATCTCCTTGCACTGAAACCGCCGATACACTTCCAGTTCCGTGAGTAGCGCATGTAACACTGGAAATCCGAGGGAATGATAAATGTCGACGAGACATTTCCAGCCATCCCCTTCTTCAAGATGTCACCAGATAGCATTCGAAGGACAAAAACCACCTAAACTGTCTTAGTATTTTGTTTTCAATATTTTAATGACCTTTTGAAGAAACGGTTATTAGTTACAAATTAACAGCTGTAGGAGACATTTAGAGTGAATGTAGGCATTTGTTTTGTATTGGATGGGAGCTGGTAGTTGGTGAACATTATTCTCCTTTTCTCACTTCGGTGTTCCCCTTCACATCAGGCAGACTGAGAACATTCACCTGCATGTCTGTGTTGGGCGCTATGTTCTGAGTCACAATGTTTTGGGGCCAGTAGGCGCTGTCAGCCTTCAATCGATGTTAGCTTGTGTTCATAGATTGCTTCTGCTGCTGTTGTTGCGGCTGTAGGCATCTGTCAGGTGACTGTATACGGGCAAACATTGGGCTTATCTGCGTGCGTGCGTGCGTGCGTGCGTGCGTGTGTGTGTGTATGTGGTGTGTGTGTGTGTGTGTGTGTGTGTGTGTGTGTGTGTGTGTGTGTGTGTGTGTGTGTGTGTGCGCGCGCGCGCGTACCTGCCTGTGTGTGTGTGTGTGTGTGTGTGTGTGTGTGTGTGTGTGTGTGTGTGTGTGTGTGTGTGTTTGTTGTCTTCAATTTAACGTCTATCCACATAGTGATATTAGACGGGGAGTGGGGAGGGGGGAGGGGGGAGGGAGGGGATCAGGAGGAAGAGGAGGGGAGGGGGACCGTATTGTGTGTGTGTGTGTGTGTGTGTGTGTGTGTGTGTGTGTGTGTGTGTGTGTTCGCGCGCGCGCGCGCGTGCCTGCGTGCGTGCGTGCGTTCGTGCGTGCATG
>CM031607.1:58932345-58934845 GCA_018398815.1 Conus ventricosus | reverse complement strand
TGTGTGTGTGTGTGTGTGTGTGTGTGTGTGTGTGTGTGTGTGTGTTGTGTGTGTGTGTGCGTGTGTGTGTGTGCGTGAGCGAGCGCGCGCGCGCGCACGCGCGTGTGTATGCATACATGTGATAGTTCGTGTGCGTGTGTGTGTGTGTGTGTGTGTGCGTGTGCGTGTGTGTGTGTGTGTGTGTGTGTGTGTGTACAGACGTAGAATCATTAGTGTTGTAACCTCAAAACTGACGTTGCAATTATTCATGTTATTTAATTCTCTTTTCTGTTGTTTATTTTAACGTCTTTATGCGTTCTGTTCGCCAGGATTGTTAAGAGACCCTCTGTGAAAATCTCTCGTTCAGTTCATTCATTCGAAGATTTAATAAGTGTTCTTCATTTTGTTACAAATTGTTGTGTGTTGTTGTTAATGTTGATGTTGCTCTTCTTCTTCTCCTAATTCGTCCGCTTTCTTTCTTTTCCTCTGTTTCTTTCGTTCTTTCCTTTTTCCTTTCTCCTCCTTCTGCTTAGATAGAAAACAAACTGAAATGTGGTGTGCGAACGTGTGTCGATGTGAGCACCATACCACACTGTAGCATACCAGGCTAAAGCACAACCACCACCACCACCACCAACCCACCCACCCACCCACCAATCATGAAAGCGACATCGGCCCGAGCGTTCTACCGCTGGCATTGTGCTACGAACATCAGAGCCATGGCCCCCGTTTCAACATGGAACTCGGGAAGGGGAGGGTTGGTGTTGGAAATGGAGGAGGAGGGGGCGGCACATTTAATGCCTGATTGAAGCTAATATGCAAAAACTCTACAAAAATCACGGAAGCAGAAACAGAAGAACCTGCTTCTTCCTTCACGATCGACTGGTTTAAAATAACGATTTTCAAGGAGACTGGTTTCGTTGAGGCTGTCAGTTCGCGTGTCATTTTAATAAAAGAAAGAAAATGAAGTGGAAAAAAGAAAGAAAGAGGGCGGATGAACAAAGGAAGACAAAGAAAAAGACGAACGACAAATGTCAGGCTCACAGACAGCAGAACAATGTTCAATCAACTGTGAATCTTGAGCGAACTTCATCTTCTCCATCGTCTTCATTAGCATCAGTTGTAAATGGTTCGTTGGCGTCCTTGTTGTCCTCGTTGTTGTGTTCGTTGTTACACCAGTTATGATTTGTCGCTTTTAATTGACTAATGCATATCAATTTTAGAGCGCGCTTATTCTTTTCTATATCAAGCATAACAGGCTCCCCTAACAGTTCTTATCATCAGCAACCTGTTTATCTTACATTGTTTATTATTCCATAGGAAAAATCAGTTTCTCGAAGCTTGTTTGATTAAGCAATTCATCCTATTGTGATTATACCTCTGTTTGTCCAGATTTTTTATATCGCTTTTATTTCCCCAAATGTTTCTTTTTGCTTGTAGTTAAGTTTGTTTTTGTTTTGAACGTATTGTATTCCAAGTCTTTTAGATCTAAAGGAAGTTCGTGTCATTTTTTTATATTAGCGCAGACGTTTGTAGTCGCTTCTTACATCTTAGCCGGATTGTTTTAGTTTCTTGAAAAGACTTCGAAAACTGCCAAATTGCCAAAGATTTCCACTGATCATTCAAAGCAGATTCTATCTCCATTATTCATAACTGGGCTTCATCAGCAAGTTATTTAATTTTTCTTTATTTCCATTTTTTCCCCTCTTTTCTCCGCAGCCAATATTCTGCACATGCAATGAATAAACCAGGCGAGATAGGATCTCCCTGTCTGCTTCTTCTTTCAATTGTAAACCCTTCAATTCTCTATCCATGTAGTTGATTTTAATTCTTTGTCAAATATTTAAATCTGTTGATGGCCATTACGATCCAACCCATAGGCCTACAGTAATGTGAATGTAAAAGTCACGTCAGTCAAATGAAAAGCTTTTTCGAAGTCAATGCAGTGAAGCAGCGTAGTCCTTCCATTTTTTTCAAATTTTTTTGTCATATATTTTGTCATTTCTCCTTCCCTCTTTACTCCTTCCTTCCTTCTTTCTACCCGTCCTTCATTTCTCCTTCCTTCTTTCTCCTCTCGTTCCCTCCTTGTAATCCTCTTAACGTCTTCCGTCTTCCATTTTATTCCCTTGGTTTTTCCCTTTTGTCCCCCCCCCCCTCCTCTCTCTCTCTCTCTCTCTCTCTCTCTCTCTCTCTCTCTCTCTCTCTCTCTCACTCCCTCTCTCTGCCTTCTTCTTTTCATATTTTTTTTTTCCTTTTTTGTTACTGTCCTTTCTCCTTTCTCCATTCCGTCTTGTCTTTCTCCTTCCTTCTTTCGTTCTTCCCTCTCTTCTTTCTTGTTCCTTCTTTCTTTCCTCTCGTATTGCTTTCTTCTTCATTCTTTCCTTCTTTTCGCCTTTCTTCCTTTTTATCCCCTTCCCCCTTTCTTCGTTTTTGGCTTCCTTATGTCTTTCTTTGTATCTTTTCTTTTTTCCTTCTTTTCTTTCCCTCACTCATTCCTTTTTTTTTTTGCTCTCTCTCTCCT
>CM031607.1:58904845-58919845 GCA_018398815.1 Conus ventricosus | reverse complement strand
CTGTGAGTTGGTCTGTCACTGATGCTTGCTCGACGACGAAGCAACAGATGTCCTCATCAGTAGGAACACTTGGAGGTTGTCGATGTTCCCCAAATGCAGGATTAAAACAGGTCCCGTTGAACATAATTCACCAGCTGTGCAAAGACTTGCTCTTGGTTGGGGAGATTTGGGGCTGGGAGGGGGAGTGGGAAGGAGCTGCTTCATGTCGATCTGAATTGAGGCATCAGAGTGTGGTGATGCAGGCGGAAACTGACACACACAAGAGCAAAGACAGAACTACTGCTCAACTAAACACGTATTGTCTCCCCTTTCGCCTCGGTTCCCTGCGATAGCTTTAATCGTTCGCACAAGACTATATGTTGCGCCCAGTAGGAGAAGACATGTGACTGTTCGCCTTTCGTTTTCATTGTCTGGAATGTTATGTGCTCTTTGTCTTTCCTGAGTAAGACCAAATAGGTGGAAACGCGTTGTATTTGTTTTGTGCTACGTTTGATCTTTCGTTTGGCGGCGCAGTGTTTATGTTCTTATCCTTGTGACTTGCAATGCCTGGTCCCCTGTGGAGTCTGCCTAGTGTAGATGCTGCCACAGGACACGGCCCGGATGTGGCTGTGTCGTAGGAGCCAGGATTGATCGGCGTGTGTGAGAACACAGGGTTCAGACCAAAGCCATCATCTGCTGGTCACACCCCCCCCCCCCCCCCCCCCCGTCCTGCCCCCGCCCCTCTCTCCCCTCCCCTTTACTCTTGTCCCTTCTGCATTTTTCACATTGGAGGCAAAGACGTGGTGGATTCATAAGTAAACAAATGAACCAATGATTCGAAGAAATAAACAAACAAAGGGTAAATGAATAAATAGATATGAACAAGAAAGATGAAGAGCTTCATCTTTAGGTTTATTGTTCTCGCGCAGATGTTCCTGCCTCTTCTTACTAGAACCTTTTTCAGGCTGTCGAGTGGATTTGACCCGAAGTCTGTCTCCATTTCGTGTTTATTTTAACTTGGACTTGTTGAGCTGGTGTGAATGGGGCTACCGAGCTTATTTTTGTTATTATTCGTCATCGGTTTATGTGCAGTTTAGTTTTAACTCTCTCTCTCTCTCTCTCTCTCTCTCTCTCTCTCTCCTCTCTCTCTCTCTCTCTCTGTCTCTGTCTCTCTCTCTCTCTCTCTCTCTCTCTCTCTCTCTCTCTCTCTCTCTCTCTCTCCTCTCTCTCTCTCTCTCTCTCTCTGTGCGCGCGCGTGAGCGTTGTTGTTGTTCTTCAGTTTAACGTCCTTCCACTAGAAGTGATTCAGACAATATTATAGTGTAGAGTGAGCTTGATGTAAAGAATGAAAGAGATGCATTTTTTAGGGAGTGTAAGTTTTAAAGTAGTACGTAAGACATGTAATCATAACCCTCCACCCCAACCTATTCATCAGAACGTTTAACTTAAACTAAAATTTTAACTGTAACAATCACAAATGCTAAAGATAAATATTAAGTGAACAGCCTAATAAACATTTAGAAATAGATTCAAGAGTAGCAAAATTGTTTAATATACTAGATAGTGATAAAGGAGTCGATCCATCAACAAAACCCTCAATATCTGATTTAGTAAAAAGCTCTTTTGTTTTGGGACAATGAATCAGTAAATGATTGACACTTATAGAATCCCCACACATACATTTAATATCTTTGCAATATTTTGTTTTAAACGAGTTTAAACGAAGCCTATGGATTAGACTTTCAATCTCCCTGGATGAGGAAATAAATCTTTTGTATGATGTTATCCCATTGTTTTTGTCATTACAGTTGATGCAATTTTTATAATAATATATGTCCGAGTTCCTCAGTGTTTTTGTTGCATTATCATGAGATGTTTTATTTATGATAGAGAAACATTCTGCCAGATCTAAGCGAACATTTATTGTTACTGTGCCGCTAAGGTTTTGAGCTGCCTTTTTTGCAACTTTGTCTACTTGTTCATTTGCTCGATATACCACAATGAGAAGGCACCCAACAAAAAGTAATATTAATGCCTTTTTGGGAAAGAAGGTGTACTATATGATTAATTTCAGTTATCATGTCTAATCGTACATATGAATTAGAAGACTTAATACCATTCAATGCCGCTTTTGAATCAGAGCATATTACGATTTGACTGTTATTTATGGGGGAATTCAAAATGAAATCCAATGATTTGAGTATAGCAAGTAATTCTGCGCTATATATAGATAGACTTTTTCCAAGATGAAATAGCTTTTCTATTTTTAAGCTAGGAATTATGAAAGCTGCTCCCGTGCTATTATCATCCAATACTGAGCCATCTGTGAATATTTTTAAGTGATGGTTGTACTTATTTTCTAAGTGGGTGTAGACAAAATTTCTCAAAATGTTGGGAGAATCCTTTTTTGTTAAATTATTGTAGTCAATGTCAAAGGAAGCTTTTGATTGTACCCATTTTGGAATGGGTGAAAACGTAGGTTTTCCGGCGATATTATTTTTATCTATTTTTGTATCTTTTAGAAGATCTGAGGAAAATGAATAAATAGATTTTGTGGATTGTATATATTGTGCACGTTTTCCAAAATCCTTTTCCGAATCTAAACATACCTCTTCTGAGCAAAAGTTCTTTTGTGAGAAACTTTTTAAGATGAATTTTAAAGTAGAAGCCTTTCTAATTTCAGATAGAGGTAGAACTCCATCTTCGTTGTATGTCTCTAAGTTTGACGTATGTGTGGGAACCCCTAAGGCAATTTTGAAGGCTTTGCAATCAGTGCTCTGAAGTTTATTTAAAAGATGTTTAGGTGCATTAACAAATACTTCCTGAGCATATGTAAGTCTTGAGCGTACAAGGGCAGTTGCTAAAACAGTTAAACTTTTAGTGTCTTGCCCCCAGGCTCTGTTCTGGTCCCCTACCAGGCTCTGTTCTGGTCCCCTACCAGGCTCTGTTCTGGTCCCCTACCAGGCTCTGGTCCCCTACCAGGCTCTGTTCTGGTCCCCTACCAGGCTCTGGTCTATCTGTTGTGTTTGACGTGTCTGTCTCCACTGTGTGTTCCCCAGGCTGTGGGCGGACGTGTTCCGGGTGCACGGGTCAGGGGACTACAGCCGCTGGGAGCGGGTGTCGGAGGACGTGGTGCCCGTCAACATCACCTGCATCGAGGACACGCCGCACACCGTCTTCCAGATCACCGCCTACAACCGGCAGGTGGAGAAGATCTTCGACGTCAAGATCACCCAGCCAGGTGAGAGAATGGGCATGTCTTAGTGGGGGTTGGGGTGGGGGTTGGGGGTGGGGGTGGAGCTGGAGGTGGATGTCGGGGAGTGAGGGTATTGGGGGGGGGGGGGGAGGCTTGGAGCGAAGAGAGTGGCTTACTTGGGAGTTGGTGTGGTGTGTGGGCGGGGTGAGGTCGTCGTTGGGGAAGGTGGGGGCGGGGAAGCTCGGTTTACGATTCGTTTTGTGTATTTGTGTCCAGACGAAGTTTTTCTCTGTTTTTGTCTGTCTGTCTGACTGACTCTGTTTATAACAGCCCCCCCCCCCTCTCTCTCTCTCTCTCTCTCTCTCTCTCTCTCTCTCTCCCTCTCTCTCTCTCTCTCCTCTCTCTCCCTCCCTCTCTCTCTCTCTCTCTCTCTCTCTCTCTCTCTCTCTCTCTGTGGATATGTCTATCTATCGATTGCATGTGCGCACACGCACCCACACACAGAGACACAGACACACTCACACACACACATACACACACACACACACACACACACACACACACACACACACACACACACACACACACACACACACACACACACACACACACACACACACACCCTCATTTTATGTATTGGTTTGCATATAAGCTCATTTATGTGTCTCACACAGTCAAATATCAATGTCAAGAGATGTGTCACTCATGTTTTGTGCTGATGTGCTGATGATGTATATCCATATGTTATGGTCTATTTTGTTTGTTTTTTTCGATCGTAGTTGTAATCGTCATCCTTTGATTCGGTGAAACGCTTTGTCTTTAGCATTCAGTAATATAGATCTTGTCATGATAGAAACCTATTTCAAGCTTGAAAACACACACACACACACACACACACACACACACACACACACACACACACACACACACACACACACAAACACACAGGGGGAGAGAGAGAGAGAGAGAGAGAGAGAGAGAGAGAGAGAGAGAGAGAGAGAGAGAGAGAGAGATCATGGAAGTCAAGAATGTTGAATGTTGCGTTTACTGTGTGCGTGAAATGTTAGCCTGGGTATTAAAGAGTCGTAAGTGCCAGAGCCCCATGCCCCCAAAAACGTCACAAACGGATACAACCACTCGCAACTGATACACTCATGCAGATAACAGTGTAAAATTATAAAACCTCACAAATCTAGACCCTGGCAACTTTATACATCTTGAGAAGACACATCAAACTAAAATTAGACACATCACACTAAAATTAGACACACACACACGCGCGCGCGCACGCGCGCGCGCACGAGCACGCACGCACACACACACACACACACACACACACACACACACACACACACACACACACACACACACCACACAAATATAGTATGTCTACACACACACAAATAGCATGTCCACACACACACACACACACACACACACACACACACACACACACACACACACACACACACACACACAAATGTGCTATGTCTACACACACACACGTATACACACACACACACACACGCACACACCACGCACGCACGCAGCCGCACGCACGCACACACACACACCACACACACACACACACACACACACACACACACAAATGCCATGCCTAAAAGATTAGAAAACGTGGTCTAGATTTCTTACAGGTGATGTCTGTATTTGTGGGGTGTATATGTCTGTGTGCCTGTGGAAGGGGGTGGGGGTGTAGGGGAAAAAAAGATAAATCTCGGGGGGGGGGGGGGGGGGGAGGGATAAGGACACGGAAGAAAGGGAAAAGGCTCAACCATGAAACAAAGTGGGGCAGAAAGGAAAAGCGGGATGGGACGGGGTGGGAGAGAGACGATGCACTTTGTGACGACAGCCATGTACAGCATCAGCTTTTTTGTATCCCATTTTCCATGCCACTTCACTTGTATGACCAACCCCCACGCCGCTCAGTTTCCATGCCACGTCACTTGTATGACCAACCCCCACGCCGCTCAGTTTCCATGCCACTTCACTTGTATGACCAACCCCCACGCCGCTCAGTCCGGCTGCCCAGTCACAGACACCCTCTGGTTTGCCCCACGACTGTCCTGGGTCTGGAAATCCGCAGAGAGCAGTCATGTCGTCGTACGGCAACCTCACAGAGAAGACACTGCCCTGCTGCCGAGTCACATCAGTAGAAGCGCTCAGTGGTGTGTATTCTGATCCAGCATACGCTGAACGCCTTCTATATAGGTCTGTACCGACTGATGATAGCTGCTTAGCCGCGGAAATGAGCATGCCCCTCCAGACAACGCTACCACGTCCGTCCAGCAAGCTACAGTCCCCCACGAACCTGCTAATATCAAGAACCTCAACACAAATTCAGCAATGACGTAGATCTGCATCCGTTTTTTTTATGTGTGTTGGTGTCTATGGGGGACGGGGAGGGGGAGCAGAAAGAGGGGGAGGGGTGGGGGTTTTTATCAAGGTAGGTTATGTTCACACTTAGGCAAGTAGGTGTGTTTCTCAGTCATCTTTATCAATGTTAACGACTGTTTGGAGACCAAAAAAGTAACATAGCCTACGAATCCAAGAGTCAAGGGGCGGTTCCAGGGGTACGTTCAGAAAGATGATTACACATTTTACTATGAATATGAACACGGTGAAATTACCGTTGACTGATTGATAACTATGTACGAAGTACTTTTGTTGTTGTTGTTGTTGTTGTTGTTGTTGTTGTTTTGCGAAGTATTACAACTTTTTTTTCATAAGAAACGCCATATTTCTTACTTTCCCTATCCTATGTTTGAAAGGTGATTAGTAAGTTACTGTTTCACTCTGTAGCTGTTATTGCTCCCCCTGGCGAAACGATTTTCAATCATCAACAATAGCTCAGTTGGTAGAGCGCCGGACTCGTGATTCTGGGGTTGCGGGTTCGAATTTCGGTACAGGGGGATTTTTCCCTCGGAGTTAACATTGGTTCTGACTCCATTCCCCACACAGTCCCTCGAATGAGACTATAAACCGAGGTTCCGTGTGTGAACGCACGCACAACATCTTGCACACACGTAAAATCCCATCACCAACTTTCGGAAGAGAAGGCCAGTTTGGCCGTTGGTATGGATGACACGTTGCACATAGCATGCACCTTCCCCGAAGATGGAGTATGGCTGCCTTAACGTCGGGATAAAAAAACGGTCATACACACAAAAACTCCACTGCCTGTCTATACAGGCAGTGTCCGCAGGAGTATCAGCCTGCGTACGCAGAAAGAAAGAAAAAAATCAACTGATTTGTTCAGAGAAGTTTTTTTTTTATCAGTAAAAACTAAACCGTGCCTACTGAGAACGTTTTTTTTAAACTATTTTTTATCAGTAAAAACTAAACCGTGCCTACTGAGAACGGTTTTTTTTAAACTATCTTGCAGTAAACGTACAATATTGCGATGACAAAAGGTATTGCATTTCCGTGTGGATCAGGATAAATGAGCGGATTCAGGATTCATCCGCTCTTTGCAGGGTCTGTGCTCTCCCGTATAATTTTCTTTTTTTTTTTTTTTCTTCTTTTTTTTTTGAAGGGAAGACAAGAGATGCTCAGAGAAAAGCAAACAAAGGAACAAAGAAAGAATGAAAACGTCTGGCTGCGTGAATCTGTCGCATCACCCCCATGCCCAAGGTCGTGGCGATGTCGTGATTCTCGCTGCGTGAATCTGTCGCATCACCCCCAGGCCCAAGGTCGTGGCGATGTCGTGATTCTCGCTGCGTGAATCTGTCGCATCACCCCCATTGCCCAAGGTCGTGGCGATGTCGTGATTCTGGCTGCGTGAATCTGTCGCATCACCCCCATGCCCAAGGTCGTGGCGATGTCGTGATTCTGGCTGCGTGAATCTGTCGCATCACCCCCATGCCCAAGGTCGTGGCGATGTCGTGATTCTGGCTGCGTGAATCTGTCGCATCACCCCCATGCCCAAGGTCGTGGCGATGTCGTGACAGAGGAACAACGGCGTTAATGAAAGACGTGCTGTTTTTCTTTCTTTCTTTCTGTTAATTTTCCTTTTTCTTTCCTTGTCTGTTTTTTTTTTCTTTTTCATTTGAGACCAGGTTTCAGCTGTCTCCTAAAGGGAGGAAATGTGGCTGATGGGAATCTTGGATTTCATTCCTAGCTCTGTTGATGATGGACATGAGTTGTACATGCAGGCATCAATGCTCTCTCTCTCTCTCTCTCTCTCTCTCTCTCTCTCTCTCTCTCTCCTCTCTCTCTCTCTCTCTCTCTCGCTCTCTCTCTCTCTCTCTCTCCTCTCTCTCTCTCTCTCTCTCTCTCTCTTACTGAAATGTTTATAATGGCTGGTACATCGTGACTTCTTTCTTTTACTCTTCTCTTCTCGTTTTTGTGGTGAGATGTGTTTGAAAGAATATGAACTCTTTTTTTTCGCCCATCTTTGCCTGTATCAGTTCGAAGATCCTTTTGTTCTGTTTACAGCTATGCAGAGGCGGACTGTTTTGCGGTGCTGGTTGCACGTGCTCTGTCACTGTGTGTGTTGATTCTGTCCTCTGCCCCTGAGTTGATCGTTCCAGATAAAGGATGCACTCTCTGCAGAGTCATGATATAATGATAAAGCCCACCGAATCAATAAAAAAAGATTATGTCAGCTGTACTGTAGCTATCTACGTACATTCAGTCGTGTGGTCATAAACAATTCTCTACTGCTACCAATTCTGATTTGTAGTCGTCTATATGATGATAAGGGAGGATGAAAATGCTGGTGTGATCTTTAGTGTCTCCCAGTTGGCAACATGAAGTCTTCCTGTCTGCTTATCTCTTCACACTTGATAGCAAAATTCAGGAAAATCACGAAATGTTTACTCATATCCAAACCAGTTTAGCAAAAAAAAATCATAACACTGACAGGATGCACGTGCGAGGGACTAAGTAAAGGACTTCTATTACATGTCATGCCAGTCACGACGCTCATCAAGTATTGATACTTAGTGGTTTCAACACACCGTAAAACACCATAGATTGAGTGCGTAACTTGGAGCTTCCTCATCCTTTAGACAGAAAGCGTAACATGGAGCTTCTTCGTCCTTTAGACAGAGTGTATAACAAGCAGCTTCTTCGTCCTTTAGACAGAGTGTATAACATGGAGCTCCTTCGTCCTTTAGATAGAGTGTGTAACATGCAGGTTCTTCGTCCTTTAGACAAAGTGTATAACATGGAGCTTCTTCGTCCTTTAGACAGAGTGTGTAACATGGAGCTCCTTCGTCCTTTAGATAGAGTGTGTAACATGCAGGTTCTTCGTCCTTTAGACAGAGTGTATAACATGGAGCTTCTTCGTCCTTTAGATAGAGTGTGTAACATGGAGCTTCTTCGTCCTTTAGATAGAGTGTGTAACATGCAGGTTCTTCGTCCTTTAGATAGAGTGTATAACATGGAGCTTCTTCGTCCTTTAGATCGAGTGTGTAACTTGCAGGTTCTTCGTCCTCTAGATAGAGTGTGTAACATGGAGCTTCTTCGTCCTTTAGATCGAGTGTGTAACATGCAGGTTCTTCGTCCTCTAGATAGAGTGTGTAACATGGAGCTTCTTCGTCCTTTAGATAGAGTGTGTAACATGGAGCTTCTTCGTCCTTTAGATAGAGTGTATAACATGGAGCTCCTTCGTCCTTTAGATAGAGTGTATAACATGGAGCTTCTTCGTCCTTTAGATAGAGTGTGTAACATGGAGCTTCTTCGTCCTTTAGATAGAGTGTGTAACATGGAGCTTCTTCGTCCTTTAGATAGAGTGTGTAACATGGAGCTTCTTCGTCCTTTAGACAGAGTGTGTAACATGGAGCTTCTTCGTCCTTTAGATAGAGTGTATAACATGGAGCTTCTTTCGTCCTTTAGATAGAGTGTGTAACATGGAGCTTCTTCGTCCTTTAGATAGAGTGTGTAACATGGAGCTTTCTTCGTCCTTTAGACAGAGTGTGTAACATGGAGCTTCTTCGTCCTTTAGATAGAGTGTGTAACATGCAGGTTCTTCGTCCTTTAGATAGAGTGTGTAACATGGAGCTTCTTTGTCCTTTAGATCGAGTGTGTAACATGCAGGTTCTTCGTCCTTTAGATAGAGTGTGTAACATGGAGCTTCTTCGTCCTTTAGACAGAGTGTGTAACAGGAGCTTCTTCGTTCTTTAGATAGAGTGGGTAACATGGGAGCTTCTTCGTCCTTTAGATAGAGTGTGTAACATGGAGCTTCTTCGTCCTTTAGATAGAGTGGGTAATATGGAGCTTCTTCGTCCTTTAGACAGAGTGTGTAACATGCAAGTTCTTCGTCCTTTAAAAAGAGTGTATAACATGGAGCTTCTTCGTCCTTTAGACAGAGTGTGTAACATGGAGCTTCTTCGTCCTTTAGACAGAGTGTGTAACATGGAGTTTTCTATGTCCTGCAGATGGTTAGAGTAGGTAGCATGGGGATTTTCTATCATCAGATGGTTAGAGTAGGTAGCATGAGATTCTCTATCATCAGATGGGTGGAGTAGGTAGCATGGGCTTCTCTATCATCAGATAGAGTAGGTAGCATGGAGATTCTCTATCATCAGATGGTTAGAGTAGGTAGCATGGAGATTCTCTATCATCAGATGGGTGGATTAGGTAGCATGGAGATTCTCTATCATCAGATGGTTAGAGTAGGTAGCATGGAGATTCTCTATCATCAGATGGTTGGAGTAGGTAGCATGGGGCGTCTCTATCATCCGATGGGTGGAGTAGGTAGCATGGAGATTCTCTATCATCAGATGGGTGGAGTAGGTAGCATGGAGATTCTCTATCATCAGATGGTTAGAGTAGGTAGCATGGAGATTCTCTATCATCAGATCTATCATCAGATGGTTAGAGTAGGTAGCATGGAGATTCTCTATCATCAGATGGTTAGAGTAGGTAGCATGGGGATTCTCTATCATCAGATGGGTGGAGTAGGTAGCATGGAGATTCTCTATCATCAGATGGGTGGAGTAGGTAGCATGGGGCTTCTCTATCATCAGATGGGTGGAGTAGGTAGCATGGGGCTTCTCTATCATTAGATGGGTAGAGTAGGTAGCATGGGGCTTCTCTATCGTCAGATGGTTAGAGTGGTTGATGAGGAAGGCGTTTGTCCTGTACATAGTGCCGGGCAACACAGAGCTTCTCCACCCCGTAGCTATGCACTTTCTGTTAGATAGAACGGATATCATGAATGGTCTTTATCCTGTAGGCAGTATAGTATATAACATACAGATTCTCCAGCCCAAAGAGAACTAGAGTGGATAAGATAGAACTGTTTCATCGTTTAGAGAGTTAGAACGGAAAGAGCGTCTTCAGGTGTTTTGTTTTTGTTTTTTGTTATAGCTAAGTGGATAACATTGAGTGGGTGACATTATAGCTTCCTTATCCGTTAGACAGTATGGTTGGAGACCATAGAACTTCCTGTCCTGTATAGTCAAAGTGGTAACGTGGATGTTCTCCATCCGTTGAGTAATCACGGTGCCTAGCACGGAGCTTCTTTAGCCCTTAAATGGTTACAGGGAACTACAGGGAACTTCTACATACCTTAGATGGTTAAAGTGGATAAACATGAAATGTCTTCATCCTTTAGGTAGTTTGAGTGGGTAATATGGAGCTTATGTGTCCTTTAGAAAACTGGAATGGACAACATGATCTTTAGCCCGTTTAGATAGTTCATCATTTGGACAGTTTGAGTTGGTAACATTGAGTTTCTGTGTCTTTTAGATAGCTGGAGTAGGCAACATGATCTTCTTTACCCATTTACATAGTCAGATAGGACAACTAAATCTTCTTCATCCTTTAGATCATTAGAGTGGATATGGTACAGCTTTCTTCATCCGTTAATTCTTAGAATGGATAAGATGGATCTTCTTCATGACTAGCACGGCCAACCCACAGCTTCTTCATATTTAAATGGTAAAAGTGGATGGCATACAGGTTCTTCATCCTTCAGGTAGAGTGCTTCTTCATTTCTTAGATAATAACATGAAACTTCTTCATCCTTTAGATAATTAGAATGTATAATTACTTCTTTATCTTGGGACAGTTAGAGTGCTTCTTCATTTTTAGGCAGTAAAAATGCGGAACATGAAACTTTTTCTTCATCTTTTAGCTATTTAAAGTGCTTAACATGAAGTTTCTTCATCCTTTAGATAGACAGGCATAGCACGAAGCTACTTCATCCTATAGAGGCGTCGAGTGTCTCTTCATCTTTTAGATACTTAAAGTACTAGATAAAAAGACGGTTTCTTCACGCTTCTTCATCCTGTGGATAATTAGAGTGTTTCTTCATCCAATGGATAGAGAGTTTCTTTATCCTTAAGATAGAGTGAATAACATGAAGCTTGTTCATCCTTTACATATACAAATTTAGAGTTCTTTTTCATTCTTTAGATCGGGGAATAACACGAAGCTTGTTCATCCTTTACATGTTTAGAGTTCTTTTTCATTCTTTAGATAGAGTAAATAACATGAAGCCTGTTCATCCTTTACATGTTTAGAATTCTTTTTCATTCTTTAGATAGAGTGTAGAACATGACGCTTGTTCATCCTTTACATGTTTAGAATTCTTTTTCATTCTTTAGATAGAGTGAACAACATGAATCTTGTTAATCCTTTACATGTTAAGAGTTCTTATTCATTCTTTAGATAGAGTGAACAACATGAATCTTGTTAATCCTTTACATGTTTAGAGTTCTTATTCATTCTTTAGATAGAGTGAACAACATGAATCTTGTTAATCCTTTACATGTTTAGGTTCTTATTCATTCTTTAGATAGAGTGAACAACATGAATCTTGTTAATCCTTTACATGTTTAGAATTCTTTTTCATTCTTTAGATAGAGTAAATAACATGAAGCTTGTTCTTTTTCATTCTTTAGATAGAGTGAACAACATGAATCTTTTTAATCCTTTACATTTTTTTCAAAATGGAGTGACTGAAGGCGGCGAACGAAGCAAGATTAGGAATAGAGTTTTTAGAACTTCCCGCCAATGACATTGACAAACAAAGCACAAGACAAGACACGATGCTTTCAACCACTTGGGTCTTATCATCAGCGAAAAAATAATAAATCACATTTAACATGTGGGACAGTACAAACTACGAAAAACAAAAAAAGAAGAATGAAAAATGACTCATCCGTTAATGTCCATG
Source organism: Conus ventricosus (assembly GCA_018398815.1). NCBI lineage: Eukaryota > Metazoa > Mollusca > Gastropoda > Neogastropoda > Conidae > Conus > Conus ventricosus. Next base: position 58,907,522 of record CM031607.1, on the reverse strand, counting down.
AAGGCGAAATGACATGAGGCCAGGGGGATTATGGGAGAGGAAACAGAGGGGGAGGGGGGGGGTTGCGTCGGGGGGGTGTGTGTGTGTGATATGATAGGGTTGTGTGTCTAGTTTATTAGGATGGCATGATATCTTTGTGATGGTTGTGGGAATGGTGGATAGATAATAATGGAAAAAAAAAAAAAAAAAGGTGTGTGTGTGGGGTGGGGGGGGGGGGGGGGGGGGGGGGGGGGGGTGGGGGGGGGGGGGGGGGGGGGGGGTGGGGGGGGGTGGGGGGGGGGGGGGGGGTTGGGGGTCAACAAAATTTTTGTGGAGGTTGCGATTGAGAAGTGAGGAGGGGATGTGGGGTGGTGTATGTATGTGTGTGTGTATGTGTGTGTGTTGGTAGGGGATATTGCCAACTGATGTGGAAGTGGTGGGTATGTGTGTTTGGTTATTGTTGGATATTGATGGCCTTGGGGTGTAGTGTGCCCCAGTTTGGCAATGAGATGGGATTCTTGAGTTGTGCGTTCAAAGCTGTCACTCTGTGACTGCCAGAGTGCCATAACTTTGACATGGTCGATGTTGTGTTGGGTGTGGTTGAAGTGTAGGGCGACGGGTTTGGGTCGGTGGTGGGGGATATCAGCCAGGTGTTCAGCTGAACACCTGGCTGATATCCGCCACCACCGACCCAAACCCGTCGCCCTACACTTCAACCACACCCAACACAACATCGACCATGTCAAAGTTATGGCACTCTGGCAGTCACAGAGTGACAGCTTTGAACGCACAACTCAAGAATCCCATCTCATTTCCAAACTGGGCACACTACACCCCCAAGGCATCAATATCCAACAATAACCAAACACACATACCCACCTCTTCCACATCAGTTGGCAATATCCCCTACCAACACACACACATACACACACACATACACACACACTTACATACACCACCACCACATCCCCTTCACTCACTTCATACAGTAGTTACAGCAACCCCCATCTATCTAATCTTAATTTTGTTTGATCCTTCCCCTTAAAACACCCCCCCCCCCCCCCCCCCCCCCCCCCCCCCCCCACCACCACACAAACCTTTTTTTTTTTTTCCCATTATTATCTATCCACCATTACCACAACCATCACAAAGATATCATACCATCCTAATAAACTAGACACACAACCCTATCATATCACACACACACACCTCCCCTGACGCAACCCCCCCCCCCCCCTCCCCTCTGTTTCCTCTCCCATAATCCCCCTGGCCTCATGTCATTTCCGCCTTCATGGACATTAACGGATGAGTCATTTTTCATTCTTCTTTTTTTTTTTTCGTAGTTTGTACTGTCCCACATGTTAAATGTGATTTATTATTTTTTCGCCTGATGAAGACCCAAGTGGTTGAAATGCATCGTGTCTTGTCTTGTGCTTTGTTGTCAATGTCATTGGCGGTAAGTTCTAAAAACTCTATTCCTAATCCTTTACATGTTTAGAGTTCTTTTTCATGCTTTAGATAGAGTGCACAACATGAAGCTTGTTCATCCCTTAGATAGGTAGGGTGGGTAACAGGCAGCTTCTTTCTCCCTTAGATCATTCGAATTGGTTAATATGGAGCTTCTCCTTCCATTTGAACGTTAGAGTAGGCAACATAGAATTTTTCATCCCCTGGCCAAAAACACAGACGTAAGCAGGGGGTTCTTTATCCTGTAAAGAATTAGAGTAGGTAAGATTGAGATTGTTCATCCCTGCAAATAGAGTCAGCAACAAGGAGCTACTTCAGGTGGTAATAGAAGATAGCAAAGTCCTTTTTCGCCATTTAGATGGTAAGAGAGGGAAAGAAATGAAAGTCAGTATCTAATGTGAAGAGATTCCTGCCTTCAGCCTCTGGCAGCAGATGGGAAGAAGTCCTGATCTCAGTCAGTACCTAATGTGAAGAGATTCCTGCCTTCAGCCTCTGGCAGCAGATGGGAAGAAGTCCTGATCTCAGTCAGTACCTAATGTGAAGAGATTCCTGCCTCAAGCCTCTGGCAGCAGATGGGAAGAAGTCCCTGAATTGTGGCCTGGTTTGTTGCCGGTGTGGGGTTTCCTTATCTCTGACGAGGGTTCCAGCGAACGGAGAGCAATGAAGCTAAAAAGGAAAGTTGCCAGAAATCGAAGATAAGAAAAGAATGAAAGGTGTCGGCCAGATATAAAAATCTAGTGTATTAAACACACTCATGCGTTCAAGTGCGCGCAGGTGCTCTCTGTCTCTGTCTCTGTCTCTCTCTCTCTCTCTCTCTCTCTCTCTCTCTCTCTCTCTCTCTCTCTCTCTCTCTCTCTCCACACACACACTCACACACACACACACACACGCACGCACGCACGCACGCACGCACACACACAAACACACAAACACACACACACACACACACACACACACACACACATACACGCACGCTTTCTCTCTCTCTGTCTCTCTCTCCTCTCTCTCTCTCTCCTCTCTCTCTCTCTCTCTCTCTCTCTCTCTCTCTCTCTCTCTCTCCTCTCTCTCTCTCTCTCTCTCTCTCTTAACAAAATTTCCGGTGTGTTTTTGAAAACTCTCTCTCTCTCTCTCTCTCTCTCTCTCTCTCTCTCTCAACAAAGTTTCCGGTATGTTTTTGGAAAGTGTGTCTTATAGAGTTATGTAAATGAGGTTGTTGTTTTTTTCCTAATGA
>CM031607.1:58884845-58887345 GCA_018398815.1 Conus ventricosus | reverse complement strand
ACAATAATAATGACATTCAACAACCACACAGGGAAACAAAAATAATAATCAGTAAACAAGTGGGGTATGTTTTGCTCCCATAAGGAAACCTAACACAGAGTAACTTTTATTCAAGACTGACACAGCCTTTTAAACTTGAATAAAGTCAGACAAATACATAGACGAACAATCTAATAGTGGGGGAAAAACAAGCGCAGGCCAACAACTGAACTGTCTTCATAGTAATGACCTTGCAAAGATTTAGACTTAAGGGGAGGGGAGATGGGAGTTTGAAGATGGAGAAACTGGGAACATGAAATTTAAATATATATATATATATATATATATATAATATATATATATATATATATATATATATATAATATATATGTTACAGATAGAAAACTCTTCACTAGCTGCGTAAGGGAACCATCGCAATCCCTTTTGAAGGCAGATATATTTGTATTGCCTGCTCCGAGGCCTTTCGCACGCTGGGTTGAGACTCATCAGGGAGACACGGCTGGTTGTGTCTGCGCTCCCGGCGTCAAATAGAGACACACCACAGTCCATAATACTGTGGTGTTTTCACCACCATGGGTGCAAAAAAGAATCCAATAGCACCCCCAGAGCAGCCAGCGAAGAGTAGTAAATGCAACCAAACGAAGCCAGCGAAGAGTAGTAAATGCAACCAGCGAAGAGTAGTAAATGCATAATGTCTTTAGTTTTACAGCAACTTTTTTCCTCCCCACACTTTCGTTTGGTTGCATTTACTACTCTTCGCTGGCTGCTTGAATAAAAGTTACTCTGTGTTAGGTTTCCTTATGGGAGCAAAACATACCCCACTTGTTTACTGTTTATCGTTTACTGTTCCCTACCTCATTTCGTTTCCGATTTTGCTTTGATTAAAATTGAGGTTATTTGTATTTGTTTCTGTCCGTCTGTGTGTTTGTCTTTTGATCTCCCTTGCATCTTTGGGTAGATCCTCAGGCGTAGGCTCAAAGACTGTCCCCTACATTTATATATTATTTGCATAATGTCTTTAGTTTTACAGCAACTTTTTTCCTCCCCACACTTTCGTTTGGTTGCATTTACTACTCTTCGCTGGCTGCTTTGGGGGTGCTATTGGATTCTTTTTTTGCACCCATGGTGGGTGAGAACACCACAGTATTATGGACTGTGGTGTGTCTCTATTTGACGCCGGGAGCGCAGACACAACCAGCCGTGTCTCCCTGATGAGTCCCGACCCAGCGGGCGAAAGGACTCGGAGCAGGCAATACAAATATATCTGCCTTCAAAAGGGATTGCGATGGTTCCCTTATGCAGCTAGTGAAGAGTTTTCATATCGGTAACATATATATATATATATATATTTTTTTTTAATTTCATGTTCCCAGTTTCTCCATCTTCAAACTCCCATCTCCCCTCCCCTTAAGTCTAAATCTTTGCAAGGTCATTACTATGAAGACAGTGCAGTTGTTGGCCTGCGCTTGTTTTTTCCCCCACTATTAGATTGTTCGTCTATGTATTTGTCAGACTTTATTCAAGTTTAAAAGGCTGTGTCAGTCTTGAATAAAAGTTACTCTGTGTTAGGTTTCCTTATGGGAGCAAAACATACCCCACTTGTTTACTGTTTATCGTTTACTGTTCCCTACCTCATTTCGTTTCCAAAAATAATAATGACATTCAACATCCACACAGGGAAACAACAATAATAATGACATTCAACAACCACACAGGGAAACAACAATAATAATGACATTCAACAACCGCACACGGAAACAAAAATAATAATGACATTCAACAACCACACAGGGAAACAAAAATAATAATGACATTCAACAACCACACAGGGAAACAAAAATAATAATGACATTCAACAACCACACAGGGCAACAACAATAATAATGACATTCGACAACCACACAGGGAAACAACAATAATAATGACATTCGACAACCACACAGGGAAACAACAATAATAATGACATTCAACAACCACACAGGGAAACAACAATAATAATGACATTCAACAACCACACAGGGAAACAACAATAATAATGACATTAAACAACCACACAGGGAAACAACAATAATAATGACATCCAACAACCACACTGGGAAACAAAAATAATAATGACATGCCATAACCACACTGGTAAACAAGAACAGCTTTGAACAGTGTTGTACTGAGGCTGTGATTGTGAGATAGGAAGCTGTGTGCAGTCATTAAAGGACCTGTGTGTGTGAACAGTGTTGTACTGAGGCTGTGAATGGTGAGATAGGAAGCTGTGTTGCAGTCAGGTGATGGACCTGGTGGTGAACAGTAGTTGGACTGAGGGCTGTGATGTGTGGGAAGAGAAGCTGTGTTGCAGTCGTGTGGACCTGTGTGTTGCAGTCAGTGTGGACCTGTGTGTGTGAACAGTGTTGGACTGAGGGCTGTGATGTGTGGGAAGGAAGCTGTGTTGCAGTCAGTGTGGACCTGTGTGTTGAACAGTGTTGGACTGAGGGCTGTGATGTGTGGG
>CM031607.1:58862345-58872345 GCA_018398815.1 Conus ventricosus | reverse complement strand
ATAATAATATATATATATAAATATATATATATATAAATATATATAATAATAATATATAATATATATATATATATATATATATACAGTATATTTAAAATGCCTAAAACAATTTTTAAGTGCTCAACCCCTTGGGGAGCAACATTAGTTAAAACAATTTAAAAGAGGAATCTTAAAACTATCAACAAATTTTTTCGAGCGTGTGCGCTGTCATCAGGATGGTTTTTGGTTTGCCCACCGCCGATGTTTTATAGCGTGTGGGCTCCCGTTTGCGGTTGTTTGCACGTGCGGGTTGCCATTTTGTAGTAATTGCTAGTTTATCAGCCTTCACAAATATTTTTTTGTCATTTTGTACTTGTTTTTATTTGTTTTTTTTAGTGTTGTTTGAAACCGTTGTTAGATTTTTTGAATTCAATATTGGTTATCATTCTTTTCATTTGATCTTCAAAGGTTTCATTTCGTCTATGGCTGGTGGTGATCGCCATGATTTGAAATCGTAGGTGTTTTTGTCCTTTTTTTTGCATTTGGGTTCAGAAAAAAGAATGCTTTCCATCTCATATTATGTACAAACTTTTCTGTTTGTTCTATTAATTTTTTTTATATATGATTGCGGATTTTTGTCCAAATATTTAACAAAAACACTGTCAAACTATCGTACTCATGTATGCCCAGCCTCAAAAACCTAATTGACGCATCCAACAAAATGAAAATCAACACAGCAAAGAAGGGTGAAGAAAGGAAATCTTGCAATTGCACCAGAAAGGAGCAGTGCCCACTAAACAATAAATGTCTTCACAACAACATTGTATACCAGGCCACTGTGACATCAGAAAATGAAAAAGAAACATACATAGGGATCACTGAAAACCACTTCAAAACCAGATATGCAAACCACAAACAGTCATTTAATAAAGAAAAATATAAAAACCAAACAGAACTGAGCAAATATATCTGGAAACTTAAAGACGCAAAAACAAGCTACAATATAATCCTGGAAAATCATAAAAAGAGCATCACCATACTGCAATGTTTCAAAAAGGTGCAACCTATGTTTAACTGAAAAATGGTTAATACTATGCAAACCACACTTAGCAACTTTAAAACACCAAAACAGAAATAGTAAACAACTGCAGGCATAAATGGAAATCGTTGTTAGTGAACACACCCAAAACAAAAACCTGAAAGCCCCCCAAAAAACACGTGCAGCCAACCCGCACGTGCAAACAACCGCAAACGGAGCCCACACGCTATATAACATCGGCGGTGGCAAACCAAAACCATCCTGATGACAGCGCAACACGCTCGAAACAAATTTGGTTTTTACAAGTTAAAAGAGGAATCTTAAAACTATATATATAAATATATATATATATAAAATATAATATAATATATATATATACGTCACACACAACACACACACACACACACACACACACACACACACACCAACACACACACACAGAGAGAGAGAGAGAGAGAGAGAGAGAGAGAGAGAGAGAGAGAGAGAGAGAGAGAGAGAGAGAGAGAGGAATACCTGAACATTCTATTGGCATCAGCAAACATGCCCTTTCGGAAGGGCGTGTAATTCAAACACCAAATAGCGGCAGACAGAATTGGAACTGTAGTCAAAGCACACGGAGAGAGAGAGAGAGAGAGAGAGAGAGAAGAGAGAGAGAGAGAGTAGAGAGAGAGAATCAGTCAGTCAGACAGACAGAAAGACACACAGATAGACAAAAGACAGACAGACGAGACAGAAAAGAGGAAGGAGTCGGGACTCTTTTGTTTCCAAAGCAGCATACAAGCTTTTTTGTTTTCCACACTGGGCGTCTAGTCCTCGTACCGACAAAAGTCTAAAAGTGGAGTCTGGCCCCCCGAAGCACGTGACCACCCGGTGCACGTGCTGCTTGATGAGGAGGAGGGAGCGGGCAGCGCAGTACTGGCGCCTGCTTTACCGTCAGAGCAGACATCAAGGCCATTAACGAAGGAGCGAGCTCATCAAACTGGGCTACTGATGAAAGGCAACTTTAATGGTTCCGAAATGCTGAGCCGTTGGAGGATGGAGAGACTGAGAAGGGGGGAAGGACGAGGGGAGTGGGCATGGAAAAGTGAGAGAGAGAGAGAGAGAGAGAGAGAGAGAGAGAGAGAGAGAGGAGGGAGGGAAGAGAGGGAGGGAGGGAGGAAGTTAGAGAGAGAGAGAGAGTGAGAAAGGGAGAGAGAGGGGGAGAGAGAACGAGAGAGAGGGGGGGAGGACGAGACAGAGAAAGAGAGATAGAGAGAGAGAGAGAGAGAGGGAGAGAGAGAAAACGAAAGAGAGAGAGAGAGGACAGAGGGAGAGAGAAGAGAGAGGGGGAGAGAGAGACAGAGACACAGAGAGATAAGAGAAAAGAAGAGAAGAGGAGAGACAGACAGACAGACAGACAGACAGAGACAGAGAGAGAGAGAGAGAGAGAGAGAGAGAGAGAGAAGAGAAGAGAAGAGAGAGAGAGAGACAGAGAGAGAGAGAGAGTCAAAAAGAGGGACAGAAAGCACGAATGTAACAATTTACTCAGTGATAATTTATGTGAATATCCTTAACTCAAGTTAGAGGGGAAGAGGGCTGGAGAAGGGGGGGGGGGGGGGGGGGGGGGGGGGAGGGACATCATACGAAGTGTGGAAAAACTGCATCAATCATTCGAACACTATGTATCAGAGGATCTACAAAAAATGAGGGTGCTGTCATCACCATATCAGCTGTACATATGCTAGAACATCGTAGCATGTGGCTTTGTTTCAGCTTCTTATATATACACTCTCAGCTTTAAAAAAAAAAAAAAAAAAAAAAACAATAAGGTAGAATCTATTTTTGACGGCATTGTTATTTCGAAAGTTTGTTATGATTCTTAACTTGAAATACAACTTCTTTCTACGGTAATATGGCACAGTATATGGTTTTTAAAAAAATCGTCATTAGGCTAATTAGACAACAGACATTGCAGTTCATGTTTATTTACAGTTTTGTATCCTAAAATTACCTTAATGGATTCCTTCCAAAGGGACTGTACATTTTTGTAACTATACACACGCATCTTGATTTTGATGATCCTAAGCCTAAATATAGTTTTTTTTAAAAATCTAAATTCATATCCCTTCAACAATATATCCACAGAGAGAGAGAGAGAGAGAGAGAGAGAGAGAGAGAGAGGGAGAGAGAGAGAGAGAGAGAATGGTACTGAGGATCAGCGCAATCTTAAAAACAGTGCTCAACCACAGTGGGAGCGACATTTGTTATATTAAAAGCAAGTTAAAATCAAGCTGGTAAAAACATCTACAAATTTGTTTCACGCTGTGCGGTCGTCAGGATGTGATGAGCTTGTATTGCCAGTGCCACGTATATATATATATAGCTAGCTGGCTTGCTGTTTTTTTTTCCCGTGCTACATGTGTTTCTCAGGTGTTGGTTTTATTCACTGATAGGAACTTCCATCTGTGTCTGCAATTGTTAACCATTTCTGTTCTAACATTCAAAGTTGCCAACTGTGGTTTACATAGTATAATGTATTTCCCTGTAAGGCATAGATTACATTTTTTTGAAATGTTGTTGTATGGTGCTGCTCTTTTTAAGATTTTCCCAGATATGTTGTAGTCTATGTTTTTATCTTTAAGTTTCCAATATATATATATATATATATATATATATATATATATATATATATATATTTACTTAATAATATGAAGAACTATTATGCTTGTACATATTAAAGCTGTAATAATATGACGAACTATTATGCTTGTACATATTAAAGCTGTCGCATGGTTAACCATGGATTTCCTGTGTTTGCCATCTACTATTCATCTGTCCTTGTCGGAGGGTTTGTATAAACCTGAAGATTCAAGTTACTTCTCCTACGCCTTGATCTGTCAGTGCAATGTACAACAGTTTCATTGTCTAACCCCCATAATTCTTTCTGATCCATACTGCACAACAGGCTGTATATGTGCATAAAAAAATGACGAAACATCCAATGATTTGATGTTCAATGCAAATGATTTCTTCATAACTCATAATAACACATTTCTGGCTCTACAAGAAGGTCTAAAATTACCATGTAGCAACGAAACTCAAGCGAGTAGAGAAACTTTTTCCAGGGCATTTGTAAACGTTCTCAACACAGGATAAACCCATCGTGTAGTCGTCTCTCACTGGCTGCTAATTATCTCCCTTTTGTAAAGACAAGAATGTTATTGTTATCGAAATTGACCAGTTTACTGATTTAAATTGTGTAATCGTTTCAGCAGGCCTAACAGTCTCAAAAAGCAAAGCTATATCATCTGCTAGCAATGTGTAACGGTGTTGTGTTGGGACAGACAGACAGACAGACAGACAGATAGCTTGCAACAGACGGCAAACTAAGATTCAAATTTTAACCTTTAATTTGTGGCTACGGTTATTTGCATGTTCTTGTTGTTGTTTTTTAAACAGTCGTTGACATTTTATTTGTATTTACAGTTGCGTCCTTGTTGCTTGTCGAATTAAAAAAAAAAAAAAAAACAACCAGTGCGTACATTCTGTTTGCTCTTCCTGACGTTAATTCGCTGTCTTGATCATAATTGATGACATGATGTTTGAAATTACAGTTATTGGGGTGGTGCTTGTGAGTTGTAAACTTTATATTGACGATTGATTTGGAGTAAATACGATTGTTAAAAAATTGCTTGTAAAAAATATATGGACGCATGTTTGTACGTGTAGTTATGATTTTGTTTATCAACACACTTTGCTGGCAGCACAATGCTTTTGCAATTACAATTGTTGACATTTTTTTTGTAATTTATAATTGTCAATCTACTATTCGAATAAGTGAATGCGAAATGTGCAAATGTTTAACCTCCCTACAATTTTCCGACCTTTTGCTCTACTTTTGTTTTTCTTTTTCTTTCTTTTTTTTTCTTTTTTCTTTTTTTTTTTTTTTTTGTCTCCGTCTCTCTCGTTATGTCTCTAACCTAACTGTCTGAGGAAAGGTGAATCACAAAGTCTTTCTGTCAGTCTGCCTGTCTTTGCCTTCCACTGTTTGGGTCTGTCTGGTCTCTGCTTTCCATTTTTCCTGTTCGTGTCTTTGTCTCTTAGTATGATAACGGTCTCTCTCTCTCTCTCTTCTCTCTCTCTCTCTCTTTCTTTCTTTCTTTCTTTCTTTCTCTCTCCCCCCACCCCCCCCCCCCCCCCCCCCCCCCCCCCCCCCCCCCCCCCCCCCCCCCCCCCCCCCACTGGCCAAATCAAATTGACCTCAGCAAAACAAGCTCATAAACCACTTCGTTTCAATTCACACGATCGATATCCGGCCTTCTCTCTCTCTCTCTCTCTCTGTCTCTCTCTGTCTCTGTCTCTATCTGTCTGTCTGTCTGTCTCTCTCTCTCTCTCTCTCTCTCTCTCTCTCTTGGTTTTCTCGTGTGCTCTCCCTTTTCGCCGCTGCCACGCCATTTCTTACCTTCCTTCACAGTTTCAACACCACCTTGTCTTCTCTCTCTCTCTCTCTCTCTCTCTCTCTCTCTCTCTCTCTGAAACCCAGCAAGACTGTGAAAACCTTGTCATGACTTGCTTGTGGACAAGCTGGATATGACTGGAGACATCCATTTCGACCAACTCACCGCCTGAATTCTAAGGACAGCTCACCAGTCATCGCTTGCTGTACGTTTTTCAAGGACAAAGCTAAGATCTTGAAAGCAAGACATAAGCTTAAGGGAAACACAGGTGTTTATAGGTGAGGACTTTTCACTTAGAGTCAGAGAAGTAAGGAAGAAACTAACTCCTCACTTAAAGAAACTAAAGAGTGAGGGAAAACGTGTGGCCATGATCTTCGACCATCTCCTTATCGAGGGGAAGAAGTATGGCCTTGACGACAGTGATGGACAAAACCTAAAAGAAATAATATAGGGGGTAGGCCGCCCTACAGTGACACCGGTATCTTCAGTGTGGTGTGTGCAAAAATCCGTGCAGAGAAAGAAGTGTGCGTTGGGGACAACGACGCTGCCACAGTGAGTGAACATTATGCTTCTGACAATGTAAACATGGGTTCTGTGGTGGCGCCGGGGTATGACTGTCCTGTAAATAGTGATGGTAACCAGCTTTCAGATTTTGTTTCTTCCGATTTATAGTGAAAAGTATTGTTATAAAAGTGAAAAATTGGCAATTTTCCGTCTGATGACAATGACAATGACACAGCTGACCAGAGAACTAGGGATGATTGTAATGCAGAGCAGAGACATATTTCAGAGAAAGCACGTGGTGTCACAGCGGAAAACAATAGGGGGTGGTCACAAAAGAAAAAGTGTAGCAGCGATGACAGTGTTTTTATTCCTGTTTATGCCAGTGAAAGAGCACTTGGTGTCACAGCGGATGAGAATAGGGGGAGGTCACAAAAGAAAAAGTGTAGTAGCGATGACAGTGTTTTTTCTTCCTGTTTATGCTAATGAGAGAGAGCTGTCAGTGTCGGATCATGAAAGACATAACGAGAATTGTAGCAAAAGTAAACATATTCTGCATGATAACAGAGATAAAATGAATAATACACATTCAAAATATTTTACGTTCCTGCACTGGAATATTAATGGAATTCTTTCTAAGATTCACAATAAAGATTTTTCTCTCTTATTTGTCCAATTTTGACTTTATCTGTCTTGTAGAGACTTTTGTGGAAAACTTGAATTTAATGTGTTTACGGGTTTATACTGTGTTTAGCAAACCTGCTGTTAAGGTTTACTAGACAAGGAAGACGTTCAGGGGGGGTATTATGTCTGATTAAGAATGATTTTGTGCACCATGTCAGAGACCTCAGGTAGATTGCTCAAATGCTCTTTTCTCTTTGATTGACGGGATTTTGTTTGATCTTGCAGACGATGTGTTATATGTTTGTGCATATGTGCCTCCGGAGGGTTCACCGTACTATGCTTATTTTGATATAGACAATGGTATATGTTCTCTGGAAGAATGCCTTACTGAGTGTATGCTTGATCTGAATAATATACATGTAATCCTATTGGAGATTTGACAGTAGAACTGCAAATGTCTCTCAAGATATTTTTAATGAGCATGATATGTATGGTGTTGATTTAACCAGTTGCTCCAATTTTTCGGAAAGAAAATCTTCCGACAGTATAATCAATGGCTATGGGAAATGTTTGTTGGATATGTGTACTTCACTTGGATTGTGTATATTAAATGGAATATGTCATGGGGACCTCGATGGGCATTACACTTCTATATCAGAGTCAGGGTGTAGTGTAAATGACTATTTTTGGTATCTCGAGAATTATTTTCACTTGTCCTATCGTCTTGCAGTTTATATGTATCAGACGATTGGAATCTGACCATTTACCGTCGAACTTCTTTTTAAATCGCCGAATCTAAACCCTGTGTTCTTGACCGTTGAAAGAAACGTGAGGCTATTAAAAAGTTTGTGTGTAAGCCTTCATCTGAACATACTTATGTCACTGCAATGCATTCAGATGAAGCATTGTCATCTCTTGACAGTGCTATTAATATGATTGATCGTGACTGCAATGAAGCCTTAAATATGTTTCTTTCATGTGTTAAAACTTACTCTTCTTGCATGGAAAAACAACTCTGTTTGAACTATATGATGAACAAATGACTGGTATGACAAAGAATGTAAACTAAGTAAATCGAAAGCAAAGGATTGCTATACATATTTCGGCAAACGAAGGATAGTTCTGATCGTGATACTTACTGCATAGCTAGGAGAGAGTATAAGAATTTGTTAAAATTTAAAGAAAATCAGCACAATGAGCAATTGTTAGGGGCGTTAGTTGATTCCATAAATGATCAAAGGGAGTTTGGGGAAAATGTCCATAAAATTTCTTCAAAACGAAAGCAGCCACGTAACAATTATAACAATTGATGATTGGTATAAATATTTTAAACAGTTGCTTGAAACAAATTTAGAAAACGAATTTACATTAGTATCTAACGACAAACATTGATGATAGTTTGATGAATATGAAGATGGTGGCTCCATGAACCGCCCAATATCTAGAGAAGAAGTATTATTGGCTATAGAAAGTTAAAGAACGGTAAATCCGCTGGTCCGGATGAAATTATTGGCGAGTTGCTGAAATTTGCTGGTGATCGAGTAATTGACTTCTTTGTTAAACTGTTTAACACTCTGTTTGATAAGGGAGTATTCCCAGATAACTGGACAGAAACCATTGTCTTACCTTTATTTAAAAAAGGGAATGTAGACGATCCCGGTAATTATAGAGGGATATCATTATGTAATACAAGCAGTAAAGTTTATAGTTCTATAGTAAACAATGGATTCAAGAATGGATTGAGCTGCATAATATCACAGGAGAATATCAAGCGGGGTTTAAAAGGGGATACTCCACCATCGATCACATGTACACATTATTAGCTTTAATACAAAAACAGTTTTGCCTTAACCGTAAACTCTATGTCGCCTTTATTGACTTTGAGAAAGCTTTTGACTCTATAGAAAGGAACTACTGTGGCCTATTCTGGTAAAAAATGGTATCAAAGGAAAACTCTTTCGATGTATTCATAGCATGTACACTACAGTCCGAGCTAGAATTCGCTCGGGTGCAAAACTGACAGACTACATAAACTGTACCCGTGGGGTAAAACAAGGGGATGTTACAAGCCGGTGCTGTTCTCTTTATTTATAAATGAATTAGCAATAGAAGTGATTAGAAATGGGAGGCATGGTGCAACATTTATGCATGATTATTTTGAACTATTTATATTACTTTTGGCAGATGACATAGCTCTTTTGTCGGAAACAATAGTTGGGCTACAGACGCAACTAAATAGTCTACATAGGGCAGCAACTGTACTCATTTGAATGTGAATATGAATAAAAGCAATATAGTTGTATTTAGAAAAGGTGGGTACTTAGGAGCTAGGGAACACTGGACTTACAATGGAATCCTTATGCCTGTTGTTAATGTTTATAAATATTTAGGCATCTATTTTTCAACACGGTTGAGATTTACTGTTTCTTGTAAAAACTTGCCTGCAGAGCAAAGCATGCGTTGTTATGTATATTGCAAAAAATTACGTAAGTTAAAATGCAATTCTCTTGCTTTATATTTAAAACTATTTGACGCACAGATACAACCCATTGTTCAGTATGGTGCTGAATTGTGGGGGCTAAGTAATGCTGCACACTTTTGTGAAAAAGTACATCTCTTTGCACTGAAAAAGTTTTTAGGAGTTCAGTTACAAACACCGAATGACCTTGTGTATGGCGAGACAAGTAGATACCCTGTTTACATAAATTCTGCCGTTAGGTGCATGCATTACTGGTTAAAGTTGACAAGAATGGATGAGTCAAGATTACCGCGAAAAGCATATAGAACATTATTTGAGTTAGACTCTCGTGATAAGACAAACTGGGCGTCTGATATTCGCTGTAAGTTATACATGTTTGGTTTTGGTTATGTGTGGTTAACCAAGGTGTTGAGGGAATGGAACAGTTTATCGCTGACTTTAAAGAAAGACTTATACTTTGCAGATGGCAAGAATGGGATTTTCATGTCAAGAATAGTGACAGATTTAGTGTATATAAGACTTTTTGCACAATAGGAATAGATAAATGCATTTAACGTTAAATCTAGACAGACATATCAAGATGATTACAACAAGATTCAGACTGGGTATTTCAGATATTGCTGTACATAGATATCGATACAAAAACATACCCTGTTGATTTGATTTGTCCATTGTGTAAAAAAGAGAAAGAAGATGAAGTGCATTTTGTTCTGTGCTGTCCTTTACTAAACGAATTAAGAGAACGTTATGTGCATTTGAAATACTACAGATTTCCAAGTCTTTTCAGATTAAGTTTACTTCTAGCTTCCAATAATGAACGAACAACTAGAAATCTGTCCATTTACCTATACAAAGCATTTAAGCTACGATCTGTTCTTGTTTCTTAATGTAAAGCATTGAATCAATTTTGAACGTGTAAAATATTCAATGATTTCCAGATGC
>CM031607.1:58844845-58849845 GCA_018398815.1 Conus ventricosus | reverse complement strand
TGCCGAATTATTGTACAGCCGTAAGGGGGTAATGGTGGGGTTGAGGTTGGGAGTTTCCGCATACGTACACGAGCTGCGCGTGTATGTGTGCGGCGCAACACACACACGCACGCACGCACGCACGCACGCACGCACACACACACATACACAAACATACACACACAAACAAACATATACACACACAAACACAAACAAACACACACACGTGTGTTTCAGTTACTGTCACCATTACCACTACATCCTCACCAAAACCCGTTACCTCAAACATTTAAGTTACTATCGCCATCACCTCTACATTCTCCCCAAAACGGATTACCTCAGACCTTTCAGTTACTAACACCATCACCACTACATCCTTTCCCACACCAATTACATCAAACCTTTCAGTTAGTAACACCATCACCACTACATCCTTCCCCACCACACCAATTACCTCAAACCTTTCAGTTAGTAACACCATCACCACTACATCCTTCCCCACCACACCAATTACATCAAACCTTTCAGTTACTAACACCATCACCACTACATCCTCCCCAAAGCCAGTAACCCTCCGTCCTTTCAATTACTAACACCATCACCACAACATCCTCCCCAAAGCCAGTAACCCTCCGTCCTTTTCACCATCACCACAACATCCTCCCCCAAAGCCAGTAACCCTCCGTCCTTTTCACCATCATCACTGCATCCTCCCCCAAAGCCAGTAACCCTCCGTCCTTTTCACCATCATCACTGCATCCTCCCCAAAGCCAGTAACCCTCCGCCCTTTCAGTTACTAAAACCATCATCACTACATTCTCCCCCAAAGCCAGTCACCTCAAACCTTTCAGTTACTAACACCATCATCACTGCATCCTCCCCCAAAGCCAGTAACCCTCCGCCCTTTCAGTTACTAAAACCATCATCACTACATCCTCCCCCAAAGCCAGTCACCTCAAACCTTTCAGTTACTGAAACCATCATCACTACATCCTCCCCCAAAGCCAGTAACAATCCGTCCTTTCAGTAACTAAAACCATCATCACTATATCCGCCCCAAAGCCAGTCACCTCAAACCTTTCAGTTACTGAAACCATCATCACTACATCCTCCCCCAAAGCCAGTAACAATCCGTCCTTTCAGTTACTAAAACCATCATCACTACATCCTCCCCAAAGCCAGTCACCTCAAACCTTTCAGTTACTAAAACCATCATCACTACATCCTCCCCCAAAGCCAGTAACAATCCGTCCTTTCAGTTACTAAAACCATCATCACTACATCCTCCCCCAAAGCCAGTCACCTCAAACCTTTCAGTTACTAAAACCATCATCACTACTAAATCCTCCCCAAAGCCAGTCACCTCAAACCTTTCAGTTACTAAAACCATCATCACTACATCCTCCCCAAAGCCAGTCACCTCAAACCTTTCAGTTACTAAAACCATCATCACTACATCCTCCCCCAAAGCCAGTAACAATCCGTCCTTTCAGTTACTAAAACCATCATCACTACATCCTCCCCCAAAGCCAGTCACCTCAAACCTTTCAGTTACTAAAACCATCATCACTACATCCTCCCCCAAATCCCGCCACTTCAAACCTTTCAGTTAGTAACACCACTACCACTACATCCTCCCCCAAAGCCAGTCACCTCAAACCTTTCAGTTACTAACGCCATCACCACTACATTCTCCCCAAATCCGCCACTTCAAACCTTTCAGTTAGTAACACCACTACCACTACATCCTCCCCAAAGCCAGTCACCTCAAACCTTTCAGTTACTAACGCCATCACCACTACATTCTCCCCAAATCCCGCCACTTCAAACCTTTCAGTTAGTAACACCACTACCACTACATCCTCCCCAAAGCCAGTCACCTCAAACCTTTCAGTTAGTAACACCATCACCACCACATCCTCCCCCAAAGCCAGTAATCCTCCGTCCTTTCAGTTAGTAACACCATCACCACCACATCCTCCCCAAAGCCAGTAATCCTCCGTCCTTTCAGTTAGTAACACCATCACCACCACATCCTCCCCCAAATTCGATTACCTCAAACCTTTCAGTTACTAACACCATCACCACCACATCCTCCCCCAAAGCCAGTAACCGTCCGTCCTTTTCACCATCACCACTACATCCTCCCCCAAAGCCAGTAACCGTCCGTCCTTTTCACCATCACCACTACATCCTCTCCCAAAGCCAGTAACCCTCCGTCCTTTCAGTCCATACAGGGCGTCAAGAGCAAGGCCGTTCCCAGCTCCTCCCCGTCCTCCCCCGTGCTGACACGTCACCACCTGGAGAACAATCAGCTGGACCCCGCTCAGCGCCGCACCCGGCCCCCAGTCACGCCCTCAAAGCGGCGTCCCTGCCCCGCGCCTCGTCCGCCGCCGCCTCCTGCCGCGACGGCAACCAGCACTACTTCACCGTGAAGCGAAGGTCCGACTCCAACGTGCTGGACAACTGCCAAGGGACGGTTCTCCGACGCTCCAGCTCCGAGAGCCCCAGCGGCGGCACCACCCCTACGCAGAGGAAGTCCCTCCCGCCCCTGGCCACCTCCAGGGAGTCGCCCAGCAAGAAGATCCACGACATCGTCCGGCCGGCCTCCGCCATTTCCGAGATCACCGCGCAGAAGATTGAGAGCCCGAAGCGTGTGGTGATCGGTGACGTCATCACGGCGTCCAGGACGTCGTCGCCGGTGACGGTGACGCACGAGAAGCCCAACGGGATCCTGAAGAAGGAGAGCAGCGTTGGGGGGCTCGGGGAGAAGGTTCACCCCACCCTGAATCGCTGTGTCTCCATGGACGCCGAGAGGTCCCAACAGATGATGGACCTCCCGCCTCCTCCGTTCATCTCCGAGACGGCCACCTCCCCCACACAGAAAAAGTCCCACCTCAGCGTCGACACCATGTTCACCACAGGGGGGAACAACTCCCGCCACACCTCCCTCCGAGTCGCCGGAATGGCCTTCACCCCCAGAGCCCTTGACCCCGCAGACCCCACCACCCCTCTGGGCCACATGGAGTTTGACAGCGACACCATCAAACGTCTGCTGCGCTCCCTACCCTCCTCCCCAGTCGACAAGGAGGAGTGTGATCTCGGTTTCCATGACGACCCTAGCTTGGCGGGCGGCGGTAAAGGTCGAAGGACCAGCCAGCTGTCGAGGACGAAGAGTCTGAACACGCACGATCGCGTGCAGGTGAAGGGAGCTAACTCGGTGCGAGGACGACAGCCGCACATGATTGTGGGCCCTGTGGTGTGTAAAGCTGGGGAGGTGCACAGGTCGAAGATGTTCAATAAGGTAGGTGTGTAGTAGTGGTAGTAGTAGTAGTAGTGGTGGTGGTGGTGGTAGTAGTAGTAGAAGTACCAGTAGTAATAGCATCAGTAAATATAGTGGTAGTAGCAGTAGTAGTAGTAATGATAGCATTAAGAAAAGTTTTTTCTTTGTTGCAGTGGTTTCAGTTTACGTTTTTGTTCTTGTTTTTTCCTCCACAGAACTGTTTCATTAGAGGACTGTGTGTGTGTGTGTGTGTGTGTGTGTGTGTGTGTGTGTGTGTGTGTGTGTGATATTTCATATGCGTGTGCGTAATCTATCTGTCTGTCTGTTCATCTATCTGTGCAATCAAGAATACTAAATCCTTGTGACTGTTGTCAGTGTAATCAAGTCATTCGGCGAAAGTTTGGTGTTTCATGGTGTCAATATACACACATTGCTTTCCTTCTTATTTTACATGTATGCATACTTGGACCTACTTGCTCCCTGGTGGTGCAAAACCAGGAGGCAGTCTGGCGCCTGACAGTGTTCGCGGATGTCGTTTCAGCTCCTACTGATAAGCCGGGGATCCTTCTTCACGGTCTGCCGCCAGTTTGTCTTAGGCCACCCACCCCACCCCCCTTTCTCTGGCTGAAGGTATCTATTTCATGGCTTGGTTTGCAGGTCTTTTCGTAGGAAGCCGCAAGACATGTCCTGATTAGCGGATTGGCTGTCTGCTGGTGGTTTTTGACGCGGGGAGGTATTGGATATGTCCCCGAACTTCCCTTTTGACGTGGAGTTATTCCAATTGAAGCCTACAATATCAAGCAGGTATTTCGTTTCGATTGCGTTCAAGTTCTTCTGGCGGCTAGTGTTTAGTTGCCGTGTTCTGCAACCATAGAGCAGCGTGAATATCACATCTGAATGGTAAAAATTCAGTTTTCTGTTCTATAAATTATTCAGCTGTTTGAATACTGTTGTTGCCTTTCCAGCTGGCATTTCAGATCATAGTTAAGGTCAACGGTGTTTGTCATGGAGCTGTCAAGGTTGTCAATCTTCATCTAATCAATAAAGACATCAGCTGGCGCATGATGATTACTGTTCAACATATTCATGATCTTTTTTTAGCACTGACGATTACTGTTCAACATATTCATGATCTTTTTTAGCACTGACGATTGGGGCAAAATTTCCGCATATTTGCTGAAGTTATTCACAAACCATTGGAGACTTTGAAACCATTGGAGACTTTGAACTGCATCTTCTAAAGCGATGGCCTGTGAACAATGCCAAGGCTTTAATGAAGTCACTGAAGCTAACAGCGAAAGGAACCTAATATTCCCCACGTTTTCCAATGGCCTGTGGCAGGATGAAAATCCGCTCTGAGCAGGATCGTCTCCGACGAAAGCCTGCTAGCTCACTTCTCTCAGCCTCTAGTTCGCTTGACTGCACTGTCAGTTAAGAATGACCAAGCATGGATTGCACTGTCGGTTGACAATGACCAAGCATGGATTGCACTGTCGGTTAAGAATGACCAAGCATGGATTGCACTGTCGGTTGACAATGACCAAGCATGGATTGCACTGTCGGTTAAGAATGACCAAGCATGGATTGCACTGTCGGTTGACAATGACCAAGCATGGATTGCACTGTCGGTTGATAATGACCAAGCATGGATTGCACTGTCGGTTGACAATGACCAAGCATGGATTGCACTGTCGGTTGATAATGACCAAGCATGGATTGCACTGTCGGTTGACAATGA
>CM031607.1:58819845-58839845 GCA_018398815.1 Conus ventricosus | reverse complement strand
TTATTCTCCTCAAAGTACACTGGGCATGCGTAGTAACGAGTACAACCTGCAATCATGTGGCCCCGCGTGCCAGCCGCCTGCCGCGCGAGCTGCATAAACTAGCCCGTGTTTTCACAGCTTGTGACAGTCTTATTGAGTACGCCTGAGCTGAATGTTTGGACGAAGTAACCCAGGATTGGTAAAATGCTGTTCTCTGACAAGTAAGACTTCAATAACCAAAAAATAACGATTATCTACAAACAGACATACTGTGTAGGGTTTGTCCGTTTTCAATACTAATTTACAAAACTTTTCAGATTTTAGTTTTTGCTTAATCCTGTGTTTTTCCTGATCATTCTCAATAACATCATTTTCGCACAGACATTCATCAAATGCATCTTTGTCTTTCATGTGAAATAAAACTACAGTCTTTAACTGTTCTCTAAAGTCTTTTAAAACCGAGTTATATTTTTGACATAAAATCCACACACACACTGCAGGTGAGAGAGATGGCTTATGCAGGCTGTTTTTTAAAGGCATGCAGTGAAGCGCAGCACTCCCCAGAGATTTCAATAGAAGCATTCAGAGCAAGCTAGTGGTCTCCACTCATGCACCGTTGGATTTGTAAAGCCAGTCAGCACACATGAAAAGCGAGAGTTAAATACTTCATAGCTGTCTGTCATTCTCTTGGCAGCAGTAAAGAATATATGCCAAAGCAAGTGTTGTGACATATTTCTACCTTTGCAACCCATTTACTTTTGGTTTGACCGGTGACATTGTTTTTGGGGTTGACATATAAAAAGGTATTGGCACTGTTTATAGTTACGCGTTCTTGGAGACATGCAGTCAGTTTTAAAATGACGGATTAAAGGTGCGCGCACACACACCTACCCCGCCCCACCCCGCGCATGCACACACTCAAGTCATCCTCAAGTCATCCACAAGTTCTTACTTAAGTCATCCACAAGTTCTTACTTAAGTCATCCTTAAGTCATCTTCAAGTCATCCTCAAGTCATCCACAAGTTCTTACTTAAGTCATCCTCAAGTCATCCACAAGTTCTTACTTAAGTCATCCTTAAGTCATCCTTTAAGTCATCCTCAAGTCATCCACAAGTTCTTACTTAAGTCATCCTCAAGTCATCCTCAAGTTGTCCTCAAGTTGTCCTCAAGTCATCCACAAGTTCTTACTCAAGTCATCCTCAAGTCATCCTCAAGTTCTTACTCAAGTTTTTACTCAAGTTCTTACTTAAGTTACCTCAAGATCATAACTTAGTCGGCCTTTAAGTACAACCAAGTTCTTATTCAAGTTATCTTATAATTATCCAAAAAAAATACAATCTATGTTTTTATCTAAATAGTAGATGTCTAATATAGTACACACACGCCTCAAAAAACTCGTCATCGTCGAGGATGTCTTGCTCAACGTCCTCTGCGCGAAATCGGTCAGCATAGATCTTAATGAAGTTCTTACATCCTAAGCAACCGCATTGATTACAATTCTGGTCTATGGAAATGTCTTTTATAGACTCCATGTCTTTATTTATTGACTTCATCATTTTATAATACGCCATGATCTATTTTTATTAAAAAATTTAAAATTAAGTTTTTAAAATATTATTGCATTTGAAATGGATCAAAATGTTCTTTTGTTGTTGGCGGTTCTGGCGTGCTGTTGTCTTCTGTATTTAGCGGTTCAGGTTGTTTTGACTTCTTTGGTTTTTGTTGCCATTCTTTATATATTTTATAACCGTAATAACCGCCCCCAACAGCAGCAAGGGCGCCAAAAATGGCAACAGTTTTAAGTTCAATATTCCATGAAGACTTTGGCGCTGTAGGTCTTGAATCATATGGAGTTTTTATAGCTGGCATTGGATCAACTGTTGGCGTTGGTGGCTTTTATGTTTTCATTATGAGCTATATTCTGTGATTGTAACTGTAATTTTTTTTGTTTGTTCCACTCAGCTAATTTTTTTCCTGCCGCAATGCGTCCAGGATGAGGTGTTTTAGTGACCACTTTCACCTGATTCAGTGTTTTCTGATTCTGCTGATTTTCTGGCTCGTTCATTTTGAATGGAAATAAAATCTATATGATTAAAAGTTATTAATCCCATGATTAACAGCGATAACAATGTTCCAAATCTGTAGTATAAATCACATCCTAGAGACTCTAATGACTTTGTTAAAACTGGATCCTGTGTTAAATCATACATAAAATCTTGTTCAGAATCAATGGGAGCAAATTTACCGACTAGTTTAGTGTACAAACTAAGAACCGTTTGCCCAACGCTTTTCACCATTCTAGACCCCAACTGCGCTTCATACCTGTTATGATACTTTAAAATGTCTTGCGGCGACATCTGTTGAATCTGTTCTATGCTGAATTCAGTTCCGAGGAACTGTTTTGTTTTTCCACATGCTGCCAAAGAATACAGTCTTTCTTTTTTTGGCATTATAGCTTGCTCATCAACCTGGTCATTTGTAATCATAAGTTCAGGAAGGTTTAATAGATCATCGGTGTTCATGTTTTTTATTAATTATAATTATTTTATTTTTTAAAATGAGCGCTGAAAAAACTGTTGCTAACCTTGTATACCATTCTGCTGTTATTGGAGGCCTAAGTGTAGGATACTCAATGCTTGGTAAAAGCTTGTTAAGAATTAAACCAGCAGATCTTGGCAAACTAGGCTTTGAGGATTCAGCAAAGCTAATTGCTATCATTGCAGCTTCGTTTGCCACGAAAGATTTTCTAGTTAAGCAAGGAATAATTCCAGACAGTATAAATATGTAAATAAAAAATACATTTATAAAAAATGGCTTCACTCGTAATGATGATAGGTGGCGCTGTGGTGAATGCGCTTGCTTTTAGCGGAAGTAATTACGCGTTTAGTAAACTACGGGACGACGGCGAGAGAAAAAGACATAACAAAGCTATGGAGCAACTAGCAGCTGCACAAGACGCCTATGAAAAGCAGAGAATTGAGCAGTTAGATTTTATTAATAACACCCTGAAAAAAACAGGGGCATGCAGCTTACACATTTAAAGACGTTGATCAAGCGATAAAAGAATATTATCTTGTAACGGGCAAACCAATCGAGACATTGCCCCCACCAAAATTCAGTGACTTTTATCAACCATCAGAAAAACAAAAGATGCAAGAAATCGCGTTTATTGCCTTTGGTATGACCGTTGTGTATTTTGTTGCGCATAATATTGGCTGAATAAAAATGAACAAAATCTATTATTCGCCAAAAGGATATTGGAAGGGAATCACGGCAATAAAAAAGCTAAGCCAAGCAGCGGGAGTCAGTGAACAAACAGCAAAAGAATGGTTATCTAAACAAGCGATTTGGCAAATTTATTTACCTGCACCTAGGCGAATACAGAGACCACACTTTGTGAACACAATACCGAACGACACCCATCAAATGGATCTTCTATATTTACCCTCTGATACGATTAGACGAAAAAGATTTAAGTACGCACTTACAGTCATTGACATAGCTTCAAGATACAAAGATGCAGAACCGTTAACACAAAAGAGTGCTTCTGCTGTTGCTGTTGCTATACAACTGATATACCAACGAGGCCCGCTAACTTACCTCGCATGATTCAAGTCGATGATGGAAAAGAATTTAAAGGCCAAGTGAATCAATTATTGTTAAAACATAGAGTTACCATTTAAAAGAGGCATTCCAGGAGTTCACAGATCACAGGCTTTAGTCGAAAACTTTAACAAACAGTTAGCTGAAAGACTTTTCTCCTACAGTTATCACAGAGAGCTTATTGACAATTCTCGCAACACAGAATGGGTTAGAAGACTGCCTCAGTTTTTGCGCGCAATGAATAATGAAGAATTTAAAGGGCTAAAACCAGTACAAGCAATCAAAAAACAAACAATAAATGTTGCTGAAGGAGAGTCTTCATCCGGCAAACTATTACCATTTGGTTTGAAAGTAAGGTACCTTTATTTACCGGGGGAAGCAGAAGGGGACACTCGCATCAGGGCAACCGATCCAGTTTGGAGTGTTGACCCATTATGAAATAAAAAGAATTGTAAAAATGAATCCGCCCGTGTATTATTTACGAGAAACTGACACAACAAAACAACCGGCTCCTCAAAGATCTTTTGTGAAGGAAGAACTGCAGATAATCTCACCAGACACAGTTCCGCTTTAATTAATTTACGGCTCTCCAATGTCCAATTGCATATGAAAACTCTGGATTAACAAATACTCGTTTTGTGTTTGTTCTATCTAATGACTTCTTTGTTACAACAGTTGTGTTGATCTCATGTAGATTAGATCGCAGTTTTACGTTGTCATGATGAAAAGTCTTATGCCAAACAATGCTTCTCTGTAATTGTCATGCGATATGTTTGACTGCACAACACTGCGAGATATTCCCTTTGCTTTCTTAATGATTTTCTCCTGGCTCGAAATACTGTACATTTTCGACCTTAACCCCACATACTCCTTAATCACCTTTCCAGATAAAATTCATCTTTCATCTTTCCTAAAACCTTCTTATTAGTAATTGAATGCAAAGGCGAATCTTTAGGGTAATCGGATGTGTCGTACCATCCTGCATGTCCTTTCGCTACTTCTATTTCCATGTCTTTATAGATGTCTTCAGTAAGGATATCTATAACAAAACTATCTGTATCTGTGTAAAGCACTCTGGACTCTGGATACAGGGGTTTAAAGTAGTCATAAAGAAATTCTAACATCAAAAGCTTTGATAATTCTAAAACAGTAAACCGATAAATACAGGTTTGTCCAATTTGACTTTCTTTTTTTTCATCGTTATGCCAAAAAGCTGATCATGAAATCTTCTGAAGTCCTGATAATTGGGTTTAGAAGTCAGCTTAATTGCTTCGTTCTCTTTGGTGACCAATCTAACATCTTTGCGCTTGTGCGGATTTTCCATAGTCTTTCCAAAACAGCTGTTGTTCATCAGCTTGAAAAAGTCTTTTTCTGAAGCATCTGTGGATTTAGTTCTAAGATCAGTGTTCTTCATGATGTATGGTTTATGAACTTTTCTTGATCAAAAGCGTTTTATACAAAACAGCTGTCATTTCAACCCCTGCCTTAAATAAAATTGTGAATCTGTAATGACAGACATAATTTTTTTGCTCGAAGATTGGCAAAAGTTTGGTGGCTCTTTTGGATTCATCTTTAGGCTTTCTGTGCTAATGGTAGTCATTATGCAGGTCATGGAGTTCAGGAGGATATTCTAAGTCAATTTAGAATGAAACCTGCTGTTGACCCGGAAAAACTCCCAAACCCTTTTTAAATCCCTTTTGAATATTTTTGGGATTGTCTTTTTTAATTTTTAAAAAGTTGGTAAGGGAACGATTGCGCCTTTCCCCTCCATAAGATTGTTTGAAAAAATTCAGAGAAGTTGACCTTTTATTTGGGATCAAACGTCCAAGTATTTGTTGTTTGCTTTCAGTAATGGTGCGAGCTTTTACTAATTCTCCACGCAATCCTTTTCATCACTGAATTTTGGGTAAATCTGAAAAAAATAAATCTGTACCAGTAAATTTAAAGAAAGCGCCCCGCTCATCCCGGGCGCAGAAATGTAATGCCAATCCAAGCGTAATGTTTCATGCAGGTCTTTCTTAAATTTAAAAGACGCCCCCCAAAACTTTACATCACCCCTCAAGTAGAGTTCTTTGATTTTTTTTGTTTTACAATTAACTTTTGCCACGCTCTTGAGCTGCTGGTAAAAAACACTGTTTTGTCCTTTCCCAAGATAGAAAAAACGCCCCTTTAGGAGGAATGTATCTTCGCCAAACCTTCCCAACTGTTCATTATCAAAAGGGGTTTTAAACGCCCTTTCTAACAAGATTTGGTCAAAATATTTTTCCCTTTTTGGGCAGGATTTAAGGAATAGCCCCGACTCTAATGATCCCATTGTGCTGTAGAGTCTAAAAGACTGTTATTAAAAGGAAAAATGTTTTTTTCTGATGACTGTGAAATGCTGTTCCCCTAAGGAGTCTTTTATGTTTCTTTAAAAGGTAGGTCGAAACCTCGCAAGTTTAAAGAATCGGGCAGCTTCCATGTCTTTGGTTCAAATTTTATTGAAGATTGCTTTTGTGCGCTGCCCCCCTAAATTTTCACTAAGTGTCATGGCTTTACTGTGGGATTTGTTGCTTCTTCACAATTCAAAAAAACCAAAAACCCAAACATGTGTGGCTGAGTCATACTGTTTTTGGGTCTTCAGGCGTCATTAGATTTCAGAAAAATTCAGATTTTTAAACAGTCATTACGCACTTGCTGCATCGCTGTAAAAATCTTCCCCCGCATTTGGGCCCTGTATAATTCTGGTGCTGAATGACGCCATCCGACCTAACAATAATGAAAGCAAAGAAAAATCTGATATTACTTTTAAAGACTTTTTTTTTTTCGAGTTTTTTGGTGTGGCCCTTCAAAGGAAAAAAATGAGCGATTCGGTTGCGTAAACAATTATGGAAATTTTGCATCTTTCCTTTTAAAACTAATTTTACTCCCTTTGGGGGGCTAATTTTTTGATTACATAAACTGGGCCGTACAATGTTTCTTAGGGTTTCGCTTGCGGTTTGAGCAGAGGAATTTTTGTTAAACTTTTTCGCGAATTCTTGTTTAGGTAATGCTTTTGAAGTTGCCGAAATAATCTACTCATTTTCGTATCAATGTGTAATGGGGTAGGGGGAAAAAACATAGAGAAAGTCAACATGATTTTTGTCTGGCTGCCAATTTGTTGGGCTGTTTTTGGGACACTTTAATCTTTTGTAGATTTGTTTCCTCACCCCATTGTGACATTAACGTTTTGGTTTGTTTTGTTCTTCAAATGATAAATTTGATTACCAAAAGGGAAAAGGGTATTCCACTAAAGTTAAGTCATGATGAAAGGGTGTAGTTAGACACTCCTTGCGTTTTCGGACGTATGCACCCTTAAAGAAACACCAATGAAAATTTTTTTTCTGTTTTCTTTATTTAGAACTGCTTTTTTTGCAACTAAGCTGGATAGGGGAAAAATGTAAGCCTGCCTACAATCGGCATACTTACCTTTTTTAATTGATCTCTAGGACTTCGCCCTCTGCCCAACCCAGACCTCTCATTTTGGTTCTTCAGCGGCCACATAAACTGTTAAGCAGTTCGTCTCCCCAAACCCGGGTTTTAAAGTCATTATTACAAAGAATAGTCTTTTGTTTATTTTGAGCCCCAGACTTCTGGGTTTTCTTCATTTATTGTTACATGGCGTTTAAAAACCTAAATTACTTTAATGGCGGGTCTATTTTTTGTTTACCCAAAACTTGAAAAATAGCATGAGAAACACTTGCCCTTCGCTTGCTGGTCAATGACTTTCTAAATCAATACATTCAGTGTCTTGATAAATTTTCTTGCATTGCTTCAAAAAATTCGTCTGGCCCTTTCTTAATTTATCCATTGGTTTTTTTCTAACTCAAAATTTTATTTTAAATTAAAAAAAAAATAATTAATCAATATCAACGGTTTTTTTGTGCTTGGACTCATAAACAAAGTAAAAACCCCCTTTTGGGTTTGTTAAGTGAGTGTTTAGAACAGATTTTAATGTTTCTTTACTTTTTTTAAGTTCCTTTTTTATTGTCGGGTCTGGTGGGGGAAAAACGGGGCTCTGCCTTTCTTTGAAGATCAAACTTTTTTCTTTTGTAGTCATCAAAACGGCCTGTAAAGACAAAATTTTCTTCATCCTGTGTTTGAGTCACTAGGCTTTTTTTTAAAATCACTTAAAGGAACTAAGTTTACTTTTATTAGTTGAACCATAGCTGTGTGTTTTTGAAGTTTGTTTTTTTTTTTTTGCTAGCAGCACCTCACTAATGAAAAAGGGCCCAAGAGCTAAAACAAACCCCTGAGGATAGTAACATGCCCCAAAAAACCTGTTGCTGGGGCCTCACTGTTCCGTGAAGAGCACTTATAGTCATGCTCCAGTTTTTTTAACATAGTAACAGATTAAAGGCAGAGAATACCTTCGTCTGGTTTTGCTAATTTTAAAAAGGTCTTGCTCTAGTTTTGTTGCATTTGTGTAATTTTGGTTTTAATCTAAAGGTTTTTCCCGGGGGCTATCTCTTTCTTGGGACTCCGGTGCTGTGGCCTTTTGGATAAACTTAAACAGACATGCTTTTTTATAAAATAAAAAAAATTTATATTGTATATTTTCTAATCTGTTATCTTGAATTTCACGGCATCATTATTAAAAACAAATATAATTAAGTGGTTTTCGTCTTTTTCTTTTCAATTTGAATTTTTTTATTATTCTCAACAGTTCTCCCGCCCCCTTAATGATTATCCCCCCGTTGACCTTGGTCAACCCATAAACCGTATTTCGTTTTAAATAATGATAAAGTCTAACACTGTGAAGATGTATTTTTTAGACAAAAGGTAAACAGTTGGATTTTACCCCTCCCCCCCTCCAAACAGTTTTTTATTTCATCAAAATGTGAAAAGGGGTTTAAGCCCGCTACGTAGATTTGGTTAGGACTACCCTAAATTTGTAATTGCATTTTTTTCTTTTTTTTGGGGTTAACAAAATTTTCATTTTTGTCTTTTGAATGGTTCTTATCTTCGCACAGCTAAAATACTTTAAACGATTTTGGGGGCACAAAACTAAAATTCCCAATTAGTTTGCCCTGTTTTTTAGGATATTTAAATGAAAATCACTCTTTCGAATATATTGCTAATTTTGACGATATTGTTGCTCAATCAGCCTTGCAAAAATTGGGTTTGCTAAAAACGCAAACCTAAGAGATGTCAAAAATGCGTACTTTGTTCGGTGTCTGATGATTGATACCCTTTGTAGTCATTAAAAGTTAGTTCTATGACAATCTTTTTTTTAATGCCCTTGAAATTTTGGACATGCGCTTTTAAAAACTCCCCCAAAATTTGGGGGAAGGGGAAAAACGATTTCATACGCATAACTTACGGCTACAAAACCTTTTTCCGTCTTTAGCATCTGCGGGGCCTTTTTATGTTTTATCTTTTTCATTTTGATTCCTTGAAACGCAAGATCACTCTTTTTCGGGTTAGCCCTAGTCAAATAGGTTAAAAATAGTCTGCTTGGTAAAGAAAATATTTTTGCCCTCAGTTTTTTAAAAATTTTTTTTAAGATTGCCCGCCCCCAAAATTTGGAAACTGTCCCCGTTTGGGGGTTTTTTTTGATTCGGTTCTTTTTTAAAATAATTGCGCAAGCCTGGCACTCATTCATCGCTCCTAGGTCTGGAATTTTTACAGTAAGATTTTTCGAATCAATGTGATGGGTTATTTTGGGAAAATAATATTCCCCCTTTTTTCTTTTCCGCCCAAAAAGGGTTTTTTATCTTCTATGCGGGCAAGACGAGCCATTGTTTGTGACATTTTTATAAAACAAAAAAAAAAGTTTTTTTAAAAAAACTGGGAGGCATTGAAGGGGAAGAAGATTTTGATTTTTTGATCCTGGAGAAATGAGTGAAATACTCCTTTGACAAACCATCGCCTCATTCTGTTTAATTAGCAGAAATCACATAAATTAACATTAAGTAAGGTTAAACATTTACAAAAGTTTTTTCCTAGAACCTCCGAAATTTCCCATTGATTTTGAAGTAGATAAAAAAGGCCATTTGTTTTTAAAAAGCGGCCCCGACCGAGAAAAACGGTTTTATTACCATAAACGAGACGCATCAAAGTTTTAGGGATGAACAATTTAAAAAAAAAACTTAGGGTGGGGAAGATCGAAAACGCCCTTTGGGTTACTAAACCAAAATTAGTAGGGAGGGAGTTTAAACTTCAAAACACACTACAAAAACTCCCAACGTAACCAAAAAACAAAAATGGGAAATTTAAGATTTAAGTCAAAAAAGCAGACGAAATAATACAAGCAGAAACCAGTTTTTTCAGAAGAAACGCATTAAAAACTATACACGACCCCCCGTACCCATGCGGAGATAGCGGCCCCTTTATCATGCTTGAGAGCATCAAGGCGAAATTTAAAAAACAATTTAGCAAAACTAGGTGAAATAGAGAATATAAAAAGAGAAAAAAAAAATCGTTGAGGTGATGACGCCAACTTAGGGATGATAAAAAAAAGAAAACCCAAAGACTAAAAGATTTGAACAAAAAGATCACAAGACTAGAAGTTTTTTCTACTAACCCCAGAACAATTAGAAAATCAAGTGAGCGATAAAGAAACTATCAAAAAATTTTAATGAAGCACACACTAGCAAAGAATACGACATGTTTAGAAGAAGGAGTCACATTACAAGCGTTATAAAAAGCTTAGGGTTTGCAATTTGACACTGGTGATGGCTATTACGGGGGGGTGGTGGTCAAAATTCAGTGCCTCCATCGCATGCCCCCCCCCGATAAACATGGGTAAAAAACAGCTTGATCTCTTGCGGGTTTTTTAAAAAAAAAAGTAAAACTGTGGATGCTTACCAGGTATATTAGGGGGGGTTACTGGCTTTTGTTACTGCAGGCAAAGATTGGTTTATGGCCCAGCATTTATGGGGATTAGTTCTCTTTAAATGGGGTTAATTTTTTTGTAAAAAAAAAGACCGGTAATCCTGCCCGTTAAAACCAAGAAAGCGCGTCTTTTCATATTCATGGTATTATTTTTAAATTAAAGGTCTTTGGATTTACCCCAGGGATTGGGTGACTTAACGGGGGGGTCTTGTTTTTTTATTTTTTTAATATTACTGACCCGAATTTATGTCGTTTTGCCAACCCCTTTTTCATTACCCGCCCCAAAGGGTTTTATTGTTGTGTTTATTATTGTGCCTATCTGGAGTCTGAGGCAAAAAGGTAGCATGTTAAACCAGGCCCAAAGCAAAGTCTACTTTCGTCTTTTTTGTAAAAACATTTTGGTACCTTTTAATACTTGAAGGGAAATAAAAGTAAATTAAAGGCTCCTCTAAATTTTCTAATATTTTTTTGCGCAACAAACCCGTAGAAGGATCAGTTATTTTGCCCTTTTCTGTGCTTTGGAACCTAGCAAACCAAAAGTAAGTACGAATAGAGTCGTTTTTCGTTCTATTCTGCTTTAGTTTTGGCCCCTTAGAAGTGTTTAAAATAAAATGTTGTCCCTCGTTTTATGCTCTTGCCCCTATGGGCCGAGGTGAACAGCTTTCCCGAAGAAAAAGTGTGGGAAGGAGGATTCCCTCTACTATCTTTTGTGCAGCCCCAAAAAATAAGGGGGGCCCCAAGCCCATGATTGCGGTCCAACTTTTGTCTAAAGTCTGTCTTAACTTAATATTAAAAAATTTTTACCCTTTCAAAACCTTCGTCTATTTTGTTTCTGAAAGGGGTTAAACGGGTTTTTTTATTTTGTAAAAAAAGGGGCTTGCAGTCAGTCAAAATAGTTAAAGGGTAAAAGAAATGAAATCTTACACTGACCCCACCAAAGGATCAGGGGATTTAATGATCAGCATACGATATCCACCCCAGTTGTTGCAAAAACCAGCAAAGTTTAACGGGTTTTTGATAAAAAGCAACGGGTTTACTGAACCCCATTTCGCGATGTAGTCTTTTTTTTTTAAAGGGGGGGGTTTAAAATATTGCTTTAATGGGGGTACTCACCTTTTTAGAAAAGTGACAGTCTGGGGCACAGCAAGTCAAAAGTATCATTGCTATATTTTTAAAATTGTAGTGCGGCCCCAAAAAAAAATTTTTCATCTTTAGTTTAAATTTTAAGCACTCATTTTTTTTTTGTTTAAAAAATGTTTTTAACATTAAAAAAAACTAAAAACCCTCCTTCGTTTTTTTGAAGCTATTGATAAAAAATTGCGGAAAACCCAAAAGGTTGCACTTCATGAAATATTTTACAAAGTCTATGGTTTTAAAATAAGTGAACCAAGGAAAATAATAAGGTTCAAAAAGGGACAAAAAAAGGGGCCAAAGTTAGCCCGTTAACAAAACCCGATGGTTATTTCGGGTTTTGCTCACTAAAAGAAGCAATGAGTAACTTTGACATTACTCTCAAACTTAACAATGCGAATCTGAAAACAATGTTAACATTCAAGCCTGAAGAAGAAGGAGGTTACTATTTTGATAAAGAGCTAGCTAAAATGTTAGGCTTTGCAGCTAACAATCATAGATTTAGAGTTACTCCAAGCAAAACTACTTATGAGGGAGAAAATCCGCTCGATCTTGCATTACATTCATTACTCTATGTTCATTTGGACGAGCTGAGCACTGATGAAAACTTATATGATGGAAGGCCCTCAACTGTTTTAAGAGCTCTCCCATCAGGGAAAGCTGCATATTGCGATTATGAAATTATACAATTCCCTAATTTACAGTTTAAAAGATTAGTTTGTGGGAGGGTTGGATCATTTAATTTAAAAATTGCAGACAAAACAGGGAAAGTCGTAAAATGTGATAACCTGCACATTGTTTTGGAAATAAAATAATAAGTTGTACTAAAAAATAATGTCGCGTGGGCCAGAAGAATCGGGAGTTACATTAGCGCCTGTGAGGTGTATAACTTTAGAATTAAAAGACCTTGCAGACGTTACAGACTTTGAACAGAATGGTGAGATAGGCGCTTTGTATGGTTTTGAGTACACTAAAGATGGTGATTATAAACGTAAAGAGGTTGGCGACAGCAAAAAGTTTCCTAAACTAGAACAACTGCGCAATCTAGAAGCAAATAATGCTGGCCAGTATGAATATAAAATAGTTCGAAAACCTGACCTCAAATGGCACTTAGAACCATATTTAGAATGGGAAATAAAATTTGAATTCATAAGCCCATTTACATTTTTTAGCCGTCAAAAAAGTTTCAGAAAAGCATTCAACTCTGGCCCTTTACACGTAAGTCTTATGCCGGACGACAATAGTCGGAAAGAGATTGAAATAACGCCGTATGGGAAAAAACAGTACATCCTCCACAGAAAAGAAACGGTTTTAAAGGAAGCTTCTACAAAATTACAGTTCTTTCCAAGCAGAAAATTAGGAGACACGTTCACAATGATATTTGAAATTTCTGTCTTTAAAGATGAGGAGAGGGATGGGGTTGTGGGCGTTAGTGACGACCTTATAAAAGGAATTAATATTAGCTGGCAAAACTTAGACGTTAAACGTCTTAACGTTGTTGTCGTCGTTCTTCATAATGGTGAGGATATTAAGGTTATAACAACAAGCAACAAAATCAATGTTGACTTAAATAGAAACAATCTTACAGAACTGAATTGGATTAATCTTACACATTTAGGCCTTATAGGGTTTTATTATACTGAACAAGTTTTGACAGAGAGTATGATAAACATAATAACTGGATTAGATTAAATTCTGTTATAAAACCATGGAGCAGTTAAACTTTATGACAAAAACTCCTCATTGTTCATTAATTTGTGGGCAGACTGGTTGTGGGAAAACAATATTTATCCTAGACCTATTACAAACAGTTTATCGCTATAATTTTGATCATATTGTGATTTTCTGTCCAACACTTAAATGGAACAAAGCATATCATGATAGAAGGTTTATATGGACAGATGATGACATATTTTTAGTTGATCCTAGCAATAAACTGAGTGAGTGTTTAGAACAGTTTTATAAACTGTTTGAAGGAACGCAGACACTATTTATTATAGATGACTGTTCGGCAGAAAAAGACATAGTTAAAAAGAGAAACACTTTGTCAAAACTAGCTTTCAGTGGAAGACATGCTGGAATAAGTGTGTGGATTTTATGTCAGAAATATAATTCGGTTTTAAAAGACTTTAGAGAACAGTTAAAGACTGTAGTTTTATTTCACATGAAAGACAGAGACTCATTTGATGAATGTCTGCGTGAAAATGATGTTATTGAAAATGATCAAGAAAAACACAGGATTAAGCAAAAACTAAAATCTGAAAAGTTTTGTAAATTAGTATTGAAAACGGACAACCCAACACAGTATGCATGTTTGTAGGGTCGTTATTTTTTGGTTATTAAAGTCTTGCTTATTAGAGAACGGTAATATGCCGCTTCTGGAGTCGGCCGCTCGGAACCGGCCAAGGCCGGGGGAGAGCGGGTGAGCCAGAAGCGGCATATTACCGTTCTCTGAAGTACATGTTATCGCAGGTGATTTTAGTATGATTTTACCTCCTTTTTCATGTGCTGGGTGCGTTCAGTTGCCCCCATTTTTTTTCCTACTTTCCTTACTTTTTAAGTGCATCTGGGGTGGATGCGATCACCGTTACATTGTCCTGCTTCTTGTGTCTGTTGGTTTACTCCCTATGTGGTTCATTCAGTCACCCTGACTTACTTCCTAGCCAGTTACTAAATGAGAGATGGTGGTAAGAACGGGGAGGGGGCCGGGGGGGGGGGGGGCGGGGAGATGATGGAGTAGAGAGAAAGACTGTGCACCAGGGAAAAGCAGGCCATTCAATCGTCAGTCTGTTTTCTATCCGTTTGATTACGTTTTGCTACGTGTACGGTGAATTCAGTCACGCCTAGTTCCCGTTGTTCACTAGGCCCACGTCTTACGACATGCTGACTGCGTTCAGTCATCACTATTGTTCCAAAGTTTGCTATTTTGGGGCGCATACGGTCATCCACACTGTACGTACCTTTTCACAAGTTTTTATTTATTTATTTATTTATTTATTTATTGTATCATGCATTGCGTCACCTTCACTGTCTCGACTTTTTATTTTGTTTCCCTCCATGGAGATGCATTCAGTTGCTGTGGCTATTCCAACCTTTCACCTTTCACTGGGTTTTTTTTTTTTTACTACAGGTGGAATGCATTCAGTTATTCCTGTTACGACTATCCTTCGGGGGTTTTTCCCTCCATGTAAGATGTGTTCAATCTCCCGCCCCCATTATTCCTTTCACTCATTTTCGCTACATGTTGCGAGCTTGAAGTCACTGTAATCATCCCTACCTTTTTCAAGTTTTTTTTTTTCTACCTTTGGAACATATTCAGTTTGCCTAGCCTTAGAATATATGGTTTGCATTAAGCCACTCTTGGCTCTCTGCCTTCCACAAAGTTTTACTACATGTAGGGTGCATTAAGCCACTCTTGGCTCTCTCTGCCTTCCACTAAGGTTTACTACATGTAGGGTGCATTAAGCCACTCTTGGCTCTCTCTGCCTTCCACTAAGGTTTACTACATGTAGGGTGCATTCAACCACCACGACTGCCCAAAATTTTCCAATACTTTTGTTTTTACCTCACATGTCGTTCAGCCTGCCTCAGTCAACGACCTTGAGAGAGAGAGAGAGAGAGAGAGAGAGAGAGAGAGAGAGAGAGAGACAGACAGACAGACAGACAGACAGACAAACAAATAGACAGAAGAGAAAGAGAGAGAGGCGGGCAGATATACAGAAAAGAGCCAGACAGACAAACAGACAGGAGAGAGAGAGAGAGAGAGAGAGAGAGAGAGAGAGAGAGAGAGGAGAGAGAGAGAGAGAGAGAGAATGACTACTTTTCACTCTGGTGTCGAATAGAATGTAGGGAAACCCGCAACGGCCATGACCGCATAATGCGACTAGAATTCACGGTTTGGGTCATGTCGTTAATCTTGTAATCCCCATATGATCTGGAATCCAGCCTTTGATTCTGAGGAGCAGTTGTATAGCTCATTGTTATTCGAAAGTCTGTTAGAAGCGTCTGGAAAAAAATCTGCTCAGTCCCATTGTTTGACACCATTAAACTCCCTCCCCACCCTCATCACCACCCCCATGCTCCCCGATCCCCAATGTGCACGTACACATTTACGAAATCGTCTCCCTCACCGTCACCGTCACCGTACACACACACACACACACACACACACACACACACACACACACACACACACACACACACACACAATATCTATGTAAAACGAACCGATCGTTTGACAGCTGGGACGTTAGACTTGTTGAACCAGGGTGTTTGATTTCTTTAGCCAGGTTTACAGCACTGGGCCTAGCCAGAAAGTGGTAGAGCCACATGACGCTGGGTCTGTATCCAGCCAGCTTGATAAGAAAAGGACTTCTCATGGTGCGTTTTTGCCCAGACCACTGTGACTTTCAGCTCACGAGCATCAGACGCAGAACAAACTAGACTCATCGGAATGAACACTCCAAGGAGTTTAAACAAGGCAGAAAGGGGGTAGGCTTAGTTCCAGCAAAGAACAGTAAGCATTAAAGTTGAACATTTGTGTTCGATTGTGTATCAGATGGTCAATGAAGCGAGCGAAAAAGCACACACATGTGCTCAGACTGAAACGAACAGGGCTGGTATCATTGTTTTGAATTCTCTGGAACGCGTCAAGCTTTTTTTTCTTTTTTTTTAAAATCAAATCGTTTACTTCAAATATGCTTCCAACGGCATTATCTCTGAATCGATTCTGCAGCTTTGTCGCTGCTTTCTGTAGAATAAAAGATGGATACTATGCGATTTTTTTTCTTCTCTTCATGCCGAAAAGTCAACCGCAGTGCTTTTTTCCCCCTTCTGTGTAAACCTGATGTTAGAACTGTATCTTCGATGCATTAATTATTCCTTGACATTGCAACGGTTAACAACCTGATATCTCCAAGTCAAACTGTGGAGGACGCGGTGGGTCAAGCGTGTTGTTACCTGCCATCAACACGGCAGTGAAAATACCGCAGATTGATAGGTGGACTTCCGTGTAAGATATTATGGATGGACTACTGTGAGGAGCCGAACCGTTCCGAGGATGTTCACCCATTTGAATACCGACTGTAGACAGGCGTAAACAAATGGATCTGTTCACAAAACAGACAGTAACGGGTTCCATATGCCGCTTAGTGCCCTAGTCTTCATCCCATCTCCATCCTCCTACCTGTTCCACCTCCTTCACGTTCCTCTTTCACCCCTACCCCTCCCCCCGTTTTTTCTGTCAGTCCTAATATAAGCCATATTCGAAGTGACTGAGAACGTGTTTGCCTGCACTTTTTTGGCCTCGCTACGTTGTTGTTGTTGTTTTTTTTGTATCTTCATTGTTTGTTTGTTTGTTCTCCTTTCTCCTGACTGAAGAGACAGTTTGGTTGAGGTTTGTCACAAGTGTTTGCTGTCGCTGGGACGATTGGTTGCGTTCATTTGGCGGCCCGTCATTCCCTCATTTAAATTCGTATCTGTCCGGAATTCGTAGATCAACATTTTTTTTTCGATCTGTAAAACGGCAGTTCCTATTTGGTACGGCCAGCTGAAACATCGGAGCAGCATTTCTGTGGACATTGAAGTACTTATATGATGTGCCCCAGACGGTTTTGAAAAATAGGACGTGGAAAGGAAGGGAGGGGGAAAATGGAGAGGGGGAAGGGGGAGGGGCGCCCAACATTTCTGAGTTTGGGAAGCCAAGATCGGATTTGATACTGAGGTGGAAGATAGTGGAGTAGACAGAACAAAATCGGAAGAGTTTAGAGAAAGTAGGAAAAGATAGAAAGAAAACGAGTAAAAAAAAAAGATTGGCAAAGGTAGCGCGCGCACACATACACACACAGACACACACACAGACAGACAGACACACACACACACACACACACACACACACACACACACACACACACACACACATACACCACACCACACACACACACACACACACACACACACACACACACACACACGGACACTCACGCACGCACGCACGCGCACGCACCTGCGCGAGTAAGTTCGTTGGAAAAAGCCGGAAAAATGCTCAACGTAACTCAGTTCATGGTGTTCATAGTCCACCTGTCTGCAGGGGGGCCTTATCATGGCTGTCACATCGTCAACACTGGTTTCATGTGTCTGGGGGAAAAGAAGAAAAATCATAAAAAGAACAGGGGGAAAAAAAAAAGAGATAAATGGGGAAAATGTTGGAAAAAAGGAAAAGTAAGGGAAAAGCGAGTAAATGTGCCCCAAAGAAAAAAAAATGGCACAAGAAAAATCAGGTAGTGTTGGAGAAACTAGAACGAAGTTGTAGGTAAAGATTCGAAACAGAGAGGAAAGCTATGAAAAAGCAGAGTTGTTGTTGTTGTTGTTGTCGTACCCTGGCTAAAAGACTCCAGGGATCATCCGAACAGCCGAAGTATTTGAACACTATGGCACAAATGCATCAGCTGGGGATGAGAACATTACGTGTGTGACCGTTTTTGATTACCCCGCCACATGGGCAGCCACACTCCGACTTCGGGGGATTTGGGAGACTGATAATGTTATGCTGGGAGCTTGTCACGACTGAAGACAATCCCCACATAACTATGCAGAGCATAACAACATTTTGATGTAGCCTTGGTGTTCTGGCCTATGTCAATTGGTCTGACACAGCCTTAAGCCAAGGCGATAAAAAGCAGAGGAAACCTAGGAAAGCTATGAGAAAGCAGAGGAAACCTAGGAAAGCTATGAGAAAGCAGAGGAAACCTAGGAAAGCTATGAGAAAGCAGAGGAAAGGATGAACGGTAGGATAAAACGGGAAAATATTTAAAGGTTAGGACATAAGGGAAAGTATTAAAATAGGCGAGACACAGAAACCTGTTTGGAACATGAAAAGTACTGGGGTTGGGGAAAAAAGAGAAATGTTTAAGAACATGAACTATGTAAGAACCGGAGAAATCTTTGAAACTAGAAAAGTGTTGAAATCAAGGAAGAGGAGAAAGGCTCACGACAATAGGAAGTATCAGAAGGTAACGAACACATGACAAGATAGGGGATGTAGGACAAAGTAGGATATGTAGGACATGGCCATTAATATAGGAAGCGATAGGGAATGTATGTACACAAACACACACACACACAGACACACACACACACACACACACACACACACACACACACACACACACACACACACACACAGAGTTAATGGATGTCTTTTTCTGTTGTTTGTTTTACACATTTGCGAACACATCCATATATCTTCACTCCGCAAATCGTTTTAAAGTGTAAAAGCGGATGTCTTTAATTCTTTTGATGGGATTTTCGACAGATAAATGCGTCTAAGAGTCTGATGAAATCCTTGTTCCAACGAGTGCGTCTGATATCTATTAAAGGTTCTGACCTAGTTCGCATAGAAACAAAAAGAGAAAGAGGTCGAGAGAAAATAAGAGACGGGGAAGGAGAGAGAGAGAGAGAGAGAGAGAGAGAGAG
Organism: Conus ventricosus; assembly: GCA_018398815.1. Lineage (NCBI taxonomy): Eukaryota > Metazoa > Mollusca > Gastropoda > Neogastropoda > Conidae > Conus > Conus ventricosus. Next base: position 58,820,803 of record CM031607.1, on the reverse strand, counting down.
AGAGAGAGAGAGAGAGAGAGAGAGAGAGAGAGATACAGACAAACAGAGAGAGGGAAAGAGATATCAGAAGAAAAAAAATAATTGAGTGTCGGCAGACACAGATAGAAACAAACACACGCGCACACACGAACACGAACACACGCGCGTGCCCTTACGCAACCACATAGAGAGAGAGAGAGAGAGAGAGAGGGACAGATAGAGTCAGAGACAGAGAGAGACAGAGACAGTTAGGCAGACAAGCAGACTGACAAGTACACCGATAGGAAGAAAGATGTGGGGGAGGGAGGGGGAGAGAGAGAGAGAGAGACAGGCAGGCAGGCAGACAGACAGACAGGTAGATGACAGAGAGAAATGAAATGAAGTGAAATTTATTCAGATTGGCCACAGCCCCTTCTGAAGGGGGATTACTTACAATACCTTACATGGTGATTACAACAACAGCAACAAAATAATGCATAAAAATGATACAAAAAACATGAATGCGTGGAGTACAATCTGTTGTACAAGTGCACGAAGTACAATCTACTGACTCAGATACTAACGTCGACTTAGCAAATTCATATAACATCGACATAACACTACATTTATTAGCTGAGCACAACAGATCGCCTCTTAAAGGCTCTATACAAATATATGCACAAATTCCTCACAATACTTTGATTTCTGTTCGTCATTAATAGACTCATACGGAACTGACATGGGTTTGCACAATATTTAGATGGAATAAATTCCTGCCGTAGATCACTGAGAGCAGGGCAGAGAAACAAAAAGTGTAGTTCGTCATCGTTTACCTTTTGACATAGTGGGCATATGAAACTGTCATCCTGAACTCCATGATACCTTTTACGATGTACTGCTATATCTGAAACCCCAAATCTGAACTTTGTCATGTAATTCTTAATATGTCTGTCAATATCGAGTGATAGATACGTTTCACAATTATTAAACGACTTAAATG
>CM031607.1:58807345-58817345 GCA_018398815.1 Conus ventricosus | reverse complement strand
TCTTCTGACGTATGAAGCGCAATGGCTTTCTCTTCATTTCAATAATCAGATGAAAAATAGAAAAGACAACAGATCAGAGAAGTAGGGCCTGCAATAAAACAACGAAGATATTAGAAAAGGAAAGAGTAAAAAAAAAACCCAGAGTGAATTAAGAGAACATTAAAGAAACCAAGGTTGAGAGATGAGAGGAAAGAACAGTAGGTTCGTACCGCTAACAATAAATCATCCCGTACAATTTTGCAAGGAAAGACATACAGGGTAGGCGGCCAGGAATGAAATTAATTCTCTGAGAGTGGGGGGGGGGGTTAAATAAAATTTTGACAGAGAAATCACATTGTACATCAATCAAATAAATAAAGTCAGACAATATACCAGAACTCCCGAATTACTCCGCATGTAATCATAAAAGTAACTCCATATAAAGATGTAAAAGAAGCTACAAAGGGAAAAGATACCAGGTAAAAAAAAAAAATGACTGATGTAGATAAGCATATTTAAAATCGTTATTTCTATAACAATACGGGAAAAGTTTAAGAAAATTGTTTTAAAATTCTACATTAAAGAAAGAGTTTGTTTAGGAGCATTTTAATCAGTCAAAAGTGATTAAGGTAATTATTTTTAAATTGATAGTATTCTTATTATTATTAGGATTATTACGTTAAATCAGTACAAAAGAATTATGTGCGAGATAATTTCTTTTCTTTAACTGAAGAAAAAGTGTACGGTCGTTTTTTTCTAAATTGATAAAAACAGAAACTGGTTAAAGTCTTCAGTTTCAAATGAAGAATGCAAAAATTGTCAAGACTGTGATTTCGAAACATTTTAATGGGGAAAAAAGAAAGAGGGAAGGAAGGAGGAGAAGGAAGGAAAAGAAACTACAAAATGAGTGTCTGAAAACGGCATGACATGTTTATAACTCAGCTGACGCCATATTAGAGCTGAGAGAGAGAGAGAGAGAGAGAAGAGAGAGAGAGAGAGAGAGAGAGAGAGAGAGACAGACAGACAGACAGACAGACAGACAGAGAACATAGAAGAATCCTGAGGAAAGAGATAAGGTCAAAAGGACAAAGATACTTGATTTTTTAGATCGATAAGAAAGAAGGGAAAATAAAGAGAAAGTGGGGAGGGAGAGAGAGAAAGAGAACACACAAGCAAGAAAGAATGACCGAACGAAGAATCAACAACAACAACGACAAAAAAAGGAAGGAAAAAGAAAGAAAAAAAAATGTCAAGACATAACACTTTTTTTCCCAAATCGACCAGTCTCGGAGTCACTCGGTAATTAAAAAAAAATAGAAATAAAAAATATTTTAAAAACACCCACCCCACACCTAAGCCTTCACAACCCCGTCCTCCTCATTTCTCCCATGCCAACATTTTGCTACCGCTGAAACGTGATATCCTCCCCCCGCCCCTCCCCAACTCCCTCCCCCCCTCCCGCCCGACTGGGTGGATGAATGGGAGGGGGGCGGTGGTGGTTAGATAAGCAGCGCAGACGATCAAAACAAACACATTAAGCGTGTGTTACACAACACTGTTTTCCAAAGATGCGCCACAGATTTAGGGCAATGGTTATTTCGAGGCTTTTAAGTTTTAGACATGCCGCCCAGTAAAACGACCACAGTCACTAAAATGGCAGGGGTCAGTGGTGCTATTTTCATGGAAGACAGTCTGGAGCACAGACAGAATGAATCGTCAGAGAGACCCCCAAACTGCCTGAGTTTGGATCCACATATCTTTCGGCTTTGGTTTAGCAGGTCTAAGTTCTGGGTCATACAATACTGTCCCCGGTGAGATATTCATTCCTCAGAGACTTGCAAGTAATGAAGTTTTTTGTTGTTGTTGTTTGTTTGTTTGCGTGTTTGTTTTGTTCTTTTCACAGCTGTGTCTTTTAAGTATTTCACAGTATGAAATACCCACGGTGAAATGTCATAATTATGTTTGCTGAGAGAACCGCATGTTGGGCTTTTGGTGGCTGTTTCTTTTCATCTTCAATATTGCGCCCGAAGACTTAAGAACCAGTGGAACGAATCGATCCAAAACAAAGTGTATCTTTTTAAGAATTTGTAACGTTCCTATCAAATAATTCTTCTGTGCTATATGATTGTCAAGCGAAGCGTATTCATGTACCTACCAGCTCATTGGCTATGATGCAAAAATACAGAGATCGTATTTCACCCAACTTTTGCACGTCGTGAAATGAGCTGACGCGCGAAATGGCTTCAGATCCTTTTCTTACGGCAGTGTTTCAGCATGGAACAGACAACATCGTGCTGCATGCTGCTTGGTTTGGCATGAAATGTTGATTTCCAGAGCCCGTGTGACATCGCCCGGAGAAGTCTGAAACACGATCGACCGGAAACGAAGTTTTGAAGCAAAAAGTTCCATTTGCCTGCCGTTGAATGTTCATGTCAATCATTGTCACAAGTGAACCAGTGGCATCATTCATTGGCTTATGATACAGTTTCCTGAAACATGCTTCGCCTTAACATGCTTCGCCAATCTAGAACCGGTCATAAAATGAGAACACGCTTGAAACAACTTCAAGAGCTGTTTTGCACAAACGTATGCCAGTTAAAGAAGAAAAAAAGAGGGGGGGGGGGGGTATTTGTTTAGGTAACAGAGTTCAGTGATTCCCATGAGGCACAGATGTTAAAGATCTATGTTCTACGTCAAGGTTCTGCACGTTTGGAGCTACACACAAACGCTTACGGTACATCGACCTTGATATCTGAGTGCGTTGTCGAAACAACAACATTAGATGAAATGTGCACGTAAAGACAGGCTCATGGGTCACCGGAATATCAATCGGCTAAAGGGGGAAAAAATCTGGTGTGAAATAAGTACGTTTTACAGCAGACTCTGTGAGGCCTTTCTTTCAAGATGTCCGACCAAATGCGATTGAAAAAAAACAAATCAATCAATATTTTTCGTTTTGATGTGGTTGGTGTGCGAACTGTGGTTTGAAAATATATCAGGTTTTTATTTCAGTTTCAGGAATGGTCTGTGTTGCCTTGAAACTTCATTTATTAAGATGCATCCTGATCAGATTTCAACTCGCATGGTCGGCAGGGTTATAAACAAGCTGACCTGATTCGTCTTTACCTGTATCAAGCGTGCTTATCGCTGTTGACACCTGCGAGAATACGTCCCTGGTTGTCAGAGCATGAGCTGATGCTACCTGCAGTGGTGAATTGTCTTGCGTTCCGCGTTTGTTTGTTTGTTTGTTTGTTTGTTTTTGCCCTTGTTGAGGACAGAACGTCCTAAGCGCTGTCAAGTGGCATTGCTCCTACACTGTTTATTCCGTCCACCTCTACACACAGCCACACCCGGTTTGTGCCGTCACAGTTGCATTACTGGCAATCTACGGGGAGCAGCCTTTATCCAGTCGCGATGAGGCGACCCGCCGAAGGAGACACTGAACTACTGATGAGTCACTTCGGTGGTACTCGGTGGTTCCGGCTGTTATCCAACATACGCAGGACACCAGTTGCTAAGCCCTCTAGTGACAAGAACTGGCAAGTGGCAGAACCAGCGTTACTGAGCATCCCCCTCATGAGGGCGCCATGTTGTTCATCCACCCACAGTCCCCATGAGCTTGCTAGTTAGACGACCTTGACCTTGACAAGTACATCATTTGCATGGACGTGGGGAGGAAACTGATACTGAGGTCACCACGACAACAGGGCAGAAAGGAGCCCGGAATTTGAAACTTTTTTGTGTGTGTTCTGCGTTTTCAACGATATGTGCACTCCCCGCGCTTCTTCCATAGATAAGCCAATCTCACATCCTGCTCGGCTGATTTCACTGTCCCTTCATGATGAATGGACACGTGGTGCCCAACAGCACACGCAAGTCAGTGACACAAATGAAGCAACTAGATCAGTAAAATAAACACGTAAATGAGCACATACCCTTCTCTGCATATCCACCATAAACCAACGCATCGTGATGTACGCATTCCTAATCATCACATTGAATGAAGCCAGTTGTTCACACTGTAGTTATAGTTTTCCGAAAATATCCGTTTGCGAAAAAATTCCAGACGCAAGGGCCAGACAGGGAAGGAGAAAGGTTGTTGGGGTGGAAGGAGGGGTAAGGAAAGAGGAGAGAGGAAGGGAAGGAGCGAGGGGAAGGGAGAGGCGGGGTAAGCAAACAGTAGTTTTGTTAGTCTATAATAACGTCAGACACAGATTTATGGAGTGGTTCTGTATTATTAGTGGCTCAGACGGCTGGGCCAGATCGTGTGATAATGGTTTCTGACTATAATAAAGACCAGACGGAAAGCAGGGAACTATGTGTAATAACGCGCGCGCGCGCGCGCGCGCGCGCGTGTGTGTGTGTGTGTGTGTGTGTGTGTGTGTGTGTGTGTGTGTGTGTGTGTGTGTGTGTGTGTGTGAGTAAGGAGGTGGGGAAGGTGGAGAGAGAGTGGGGTGGGGGGAGGGTTAGGGGAAGCGAGGCGTAAGGGTGAGGAGAGAAACAGGAGGGAGGGGAGCTGGAGAGAAAGGGTGAAGGTAGCGGGGGATGTCTGCGTCTTGTCCGCCGTGCTGGTGCCAGAGAGGTCAAGATGATGGGAGGAAATGAGACAATCAAGAGAGAGTGAGAGAGAGCGACGAGAGAGAAGAGAGAGAGAGAGAGAGAGAGAGAGAGAGAGAGGAGACAGACAGACAGACAGACAGACAGACAGACGGAGAGACAGAGAGAGAGCGACAGAGAGAGAGAGAGAGAGAGAGAGGGCGACATAGAGAGAGACATAACGACAAAGAGAGAGAGGAGAGAGAGAGAGAGAGAGAGCGACAGAGAGAGACAGAACGACAAAGAGAGAGAGACTGAGACTAAAAGCGCGAAGAGAAGAAAAAGAAAAAGAAACAACTGGATCGAATCGGGACGGGATCGAAGGGTGAACAGTTAGCCAGCCGATCGACACGAAAAGATAAATGGCGGTGCTGGTCTGAGATTACCACTTTGGAAAGATCGAAGCTGGCTCGTCAGTTAACGACCCTAGCTGGTGATCACTTTTCAACGATTGTGTCTGTGTTTCGGCTGAAGGAGTTAAAGTTAACTAAGAGATAACCACAATTATTGCGTGATCTTCTGTTGTTGTATCTTTCCATGATGTGTTATTATCATTACAATATCATTGCTTTTATTAAAAAGAATCTTGCACTATGATTATACACTTCTTGTATATTAACAGAATAAATGGCTTTAATGTAAAATGTATGTCTCCTCGTAATTCGCCGATCAATTTGGCTTCAACATTGTTTAGCGAGTATACTTTGAATCTATGTATTAACCGCTTAGCATTGTGGGGTTTTTTTTCGTTTGTTTGTTTTTTGTTGCTATTTTTTTCTACCTCATCTTCTGGTCAAAATGTTCCCCTGACCTGTCACCTATGACCTGTCACCCAGCGCGTGCGAAACATACATACAGGCGGAACGATTCAAACACTCGGCAAAGCGCAGCAGTGGGAAGAAATGATGCCGGTTTCACAGACATCGCGCTACCGAACGAAGCGTTTGATCTGGCACCTCCGGAGTGTGTTGATGTAATTAATGACGTGATTAATGTCCGTTGTTCAACAGAAGAGAAGACAACGATGCCGTTGAAGATGCGCAAGCTGAGGCAGCAGTTTAGACTAGCGAGATCAGGGGCACACAGGCAGCCCGGATGTGTGCAGTGGATAGGCAGGCTTCGACAGTGGCTTGGCAGTGCAGCGGGTAGCGTGCAACGCCTCAATCACTGAGCCACAGCGATCTGAAGAGAAGCCCGGACCCCCCCCCCGCCCCCCCCGCCCCCTGCACTCTCCCCCCCCATCAACAATCAACCTCCACAACCCGCAAGCCAAAAATTGTTTGGATTTCTTTTTTCTTTTCTTTTTTTGTTGTTTTTTTTTGTTAGGTTGCGAATAGGAAGTACACACATTCCGCCTCACCCTCTCTGGCTTGTAAAGAAAATTTGTCATAGTATGTATTACGCAAACTTGTGGAGAGGATGACCCGCATGTACAAACGTTTTGGGAGAGAATTGTCAGCCACCCCACACACAGCGCGCACCAATACCCCCTACCCCTATTTTCCACCCATACTTTTACAAAATTTTGGAAGACCAGTCCGCCTTATACCTCCCACTTTTACTATATTTTGGGACAGGATATTCTCCCTCCCCCTTCTCCTCATCCCGCTTTTACTAAATGAAAAACCCTTCTCTCATGAAATTGATGCAGCCATGGTAATAGTGAGTCGTGGGCAAGGAATGAGAGGGATCGTGGTGGCATTATCAGACCGAAAACAGCTATACTGTTATTTTAGAATTACGCCATTGCCAGTTATCTATCAGAATACATGTTGGAATGTATCCCTAGCAGATCCAAATTTTTGTTTGTATGACATTTTTGTTTGTATGACATTTAAATAAAATGCACTCCAGTCTAAAGAATAAATCTAAAACAAAAGGACACATAGCGTTCTGTGCGGAGCATGGGTTATGCTAGTTAATAGTAGTAGCGGTAGTAGTAGCAGCAGTTGTTATATTTCGGGGGAAAATCTCTGTTCGACTGGGTTTTATGATTGTATTGGATGCGTTTGCGGAGCTGCTATCGGCAGAAAGTTGATTTTCATGTTTGAAGGGCAGTAACACACACACACACACACACACACACACACACACACACACATCGCCCTGGTTTCTTCGCCCGGAAAATTCGTAGGTCGTATTGCTTGATGGCACACACACACACACACACACACGCACACACACACACACACGCACACACATCGGGTTAAAATGCATTCAAAAGCACGTGCAGACTCTCGCGCGCTCCACACCTATCCATTCTAAGAGAGAGAGAGAGAGAGAGAGAGAGAGAGAGTAAAGAATATACGAAGAAACGAAAGTTTTTTTTTTCCAGCGGTGGAGTAATACACGGGTCTTGATTTGATTTGATTCGATTCCGTTCGACCACAGTGGAGACTGCGTGCCTTGCTCCTTTGCAATTTGACCTTTGTAGAAGTCATTCAAGACTTTACAGTCACATCTCATCTACATGGTTTGGATTCGCCTTAGGAGTCCTGCAAACACTGTCTGAATTTCACACAAGATCACAAATGTCGACACGATCAATGAATGCACAAGCCTCACTTTTGACACGAGGAAGGATATTTCTGTCACATTCTTCAGGGTTATTAACATTCCTGTTGACCATGCAGTTCTGATCATCACTTCTAGAGTGGATCCTCCACGTTTGACGTTAGCTCCAAAGTATTTGAAACTCGATAGTTTTAAAGCCCCTACCCCTCCACGTTAGAAGTTGTGTGCATGTGAGTGTTTCGCTTTAAAGGCAGAATGGTACATTACATACTTCCAGTGAGGTTATTTTTGCCCGTGCCTGTTGGTTGTGTTTATTGGTTAGTCAGCAAGACTATGCCAAAAGTACACAACATACTTCGACGAATCTCAAAGGAGAGATGGAATGTGGACGCGTGAAGAAGCCATGGAATCTTGGTGTGGATCTGTGATGTGTCTCAGATTAAATGGCCAGTCCAGAAAGCGCTTAGTAACATTATTACCAGTTTTCCACCTAACGTCAACACTGTGAACGACTGTTATGAATTGATATCCGCCTACAAAGTAATACATTTTCATAAAAAAAATTAAGACGGTTTGTTCATTAAAAAAAAATTAACCTTGCAAAATTTTCGATGTCGTATAAAACAGGACATGGGAAGTAACTCTTTTAGTCTGTGCATATCATTACATCCCCTGGCTGAAAAAAAAAAATACTGTTTTCACTCGAGAACTGACTCGAAGGGCAATGCAAGATCTGTTCGACCTTGACGGAGATTATCGATGTCCCGGGAACTCCTTTGGTTGGTGACAGTTTTCTAATCTCCGGGTACCTTAAGATTTCCGTTAACTTATAGCTATTTCCTGAGTAAAGAAAATCCAGAGACCCAAGCCTTGAACATAACACAGAATTGAAGGAACCTGGTGAATGTTCTGTGTGTGGCACCCCAATGACTCCCCATAGAGTTAAGAGAGAAGGTAGTTTTTATTTTCGATGAACCAAGGTTCATCCTGGAAAATGCATTACATTCACAAATGGTTTCTTTCATATGTAATAATCCTATTTTTGTTCGGGGTGCAAAGAAACATTTGTCTGTTCGGCTATCTCCCTACCCCGCGCCAGGAGAAGAATGAAGGGCTCGTGTAAAAAAAATGTGTGCGTGCGTGGGTGCGAGCGCGCGCGCGCGCGTGTGTGTGTGTGTGTGTGGTGTGTGTGTGTGTGTGTGTGTGTGTGTGTGTGTGTGTACTCCATCAATCAAAACGACCTGGCAAATTTTCTGGGCGAAGAAACCAGAACGGTACGGTCTCCTGTTCACAAAGTCAACACAAACACCTGCACGTGCGTGTGCATTACACACGCTAGCGCACACCACAAACATGCGTGCTGTCCTCTCTCTCTCTCTCTCTCTTCTCTCTCTCTCTCTCTCTCTCTCTCTCTCTCTCTCTCTCTCTCTCTCTCACACACACACACACACACACACACACACACACACACACACACACACACACACGAGCACACGCACGCATGCACGCACGCACGCACGCACGCACACACAAACACACACACACACACAACGCGGCGCACGCGGCGCGCCGCGCGCGCAAGCACACGCACGCATATCACATTAACTCTGCCCTATTTCCTTTCTTTCATCTCCCCACCCCACTCCACCCCCTCTCTTTGTCCATTCTCTCTCTCTCTCTCTCTGTCTCTCTCTCTCTCTCTCTCCCCTCATCTCTCTCTCTCTCTCTCTCTCTCTCTCTCTCTCTCTCTCTCTCTCTCTCTCTCTCTGTGTTCCCCCTCCCGTTTCTTGCTCCACCTCTTCCCGACTGTCTGGAGGGCTAATGTCATGTCTGAACCAGGACTGACGTCACCGATCAGGTGATAAGAAAAAAAAAGAACAAAATCGAATCGGGCGTGATCGTGATGACCAGAATTTGCGCCCGTCCCCCCATTCCCCCTCACCCATCTTCACACCCTTTTCCTTAGCATACCCACGGGGAACAGGGGTTAGGAGTGGGCACTTGGGTTGGGGGGGGGGGGGGGGGGGGGGGGGGGGCGGAGACATGCAGTGTGTATCTTGTCAGTATTTATTGATATGTAGTGTATGACGCAGTGATTTTTTTCCAGTTGGGGGGAGGTAGGAGGGAGTAGCACAGTGTGAAATCTTTCTTTTTTATGTGCCGTGAGAGTATGGCCCGATGGCTTTACCGTGTCCAGTGACATGTCTGTTTTATGTGTATCCATGACGACTTGGACGGGGAGAGGGAAGGGAAAAGGAGAGGGGGTGGATGAATGGAATGTGGGAGGCTGGAAGAAGGAGAACGTGCAGGGAGAGAAATTCTCTGTTTCTATGTGTAGGCCCGTGCACAGTGTAACACAATATTTTATATATTTGAGGGGGAGGTGGGGACCGAAGGGGTATTTATCCATACTAGTCACGTTTTGTTCATCTGCGCTTCTTTGTACACACACACACACACACACACACACACACATGTAAACACACACACTCATGTAAACACATACACACACACGCGCGCGCGCGCACACATGCACGCACGCACGCTCGCACAGATAGATAGTTAGACAGATTGATAATAGACACACACGTTCACGCGCGCGTGCTTTGCCTTCATAATTTCAGTTTCTGCAGAGGGGACCGAACAAACATCAAATCAGTCCTGATGCAAATCCATTACTTAAAAAGACAGACTTGCGTTTAAGGAGAGGGGGCTCAAGAAAGAGTCCTACTCCTTATTTTCATTTACCTACTTATTCATTAACTTATTCACGAGCGCGTCCTTTTTAAAGAGGTTAATCATGTTTTCTGAAAGATAGATACCCGGAGAAAGGCGTGGGGGGGGGGGGGAGAAGGTGGAATCATCGTCGTCGTCATCATCATCATCATCATCATCATCATCATCACGATCA
>CM031607.1:58792345-58799845 GCA_018398815.1 Conus ventricosus | reverse complement strand
AATCACATCATGACTTGCTTTGCCTGCGTTTCCTGTCGTCTCTGGTCTTCTCTCCTCCTTTCTTGCCTTGTCTTGCCTTGTCTTGTTCGTGTCTCAGTTCAGAAGCTGTTTTTGTTAAACATCCCATCAGGCCACAGACTTGAAATAGCCTCCCCCCCCCCCCCCCCCCCCCCCCCACACACACACACCCTATCCCTCCGTCAACCCCCGCCCCACTCCGCCTCTCTTCCACACACGCCTTTGATGCGATCGATGCTGAGAGGGAATAAGATTAAAATGTTTTACGATGGCATGTGTTCTTGTTGCTGATCTCTTGATTGATACTGTGTGTGTGTGTGTGTGTGTGTGTGTGTGTGTGTGTGTGTGTGTGTGTGTGACTACTGCATCACTGTGGTTTGATTAAAATGACCGTGGAGCAGTTTGATTTGTTTTGGCACTTTGGTATTGGAACACCGTCTACAAATAAGTTGTCGTTATCATTATTATTGATATTAATGATATTGTTGCAAGTCTCAGCGGGATCATGTTCATCAACGTGCCATCCAGAATTATTTTCTGGTCATGTTTCTGGACATCTGTTTATTTGTTTGCTGTGAATTTGCAACATGCGTTTCATTGTCAAGATATCTTTCTGTGGGACACTTTTCACCAATGTCTATCCAGCATTACTTTGTAGTTACGTTTCCAGACTTTTTTTCCCTCTGTCTGAGCTTAATCAACGTAACAGATTAAAGGTCGACATCTTTCCTCTCTGTTTCACTCGATCCAGTGTTGTGTAAACGAAAGACTTGTGAGTTGACTTCAACGTGGTGACATCCCTGATATGGCCCTTTCCGGTCGGCTGGGCTATAAGCAACATTACCTTTACCTTATTCCCACCTCCAAGCATCCTGTATGACAGGACCTGGAGTGTGTTACCATAGTTTTGGTTACTGTACCACGTGTCTTTGTTTTCCTCCTGGGGATGAATGGGGAGGGATACACAGGCTCAGATAGACACCCTCTCAGTCATTACAAAACTGAGTCGTAGAACAAACAAATTAAGCGTTGAAGTGAAAATATCAAATTGGTCACTTCCACTACACACCGTGTATTGAATTTTCTGCTGAGAACAGAACTATTTGTTTGTAGCTGGCTGAAGTCGATTTTCGGCTCATGGGTGAGCCGTCGTTAGAAGCTACGATCATGGTAACGATCCCACCCACTGTATCAACCAGAATTATATCCCCTTTAGCTCAGCGGTATTTCTTATCAGCGCAAGAGAAAACTCACAATCCCATTGCTTCCTAAAGCTGCGGGAGAAGGTTAATTAGGAAAATCGGAAGAAAACGAGAGAAAGAAAATATATATTATAATGGATTGCAGTATCGTCATTACTCCTTTTCTTCCGATCGCTTCTCAGTTCTAGGCCAATCCGTGATACGAATGAGGTCGGTTTTTTTCTTTAAACTGATGGAGTTTCCTGCCTGCCAATTTGCTTGTCGAATCGACAGGAAATTCTTTCCAGTTCCTCCTGTTCTTCTCCATCGCTTCAAAATGTCAGGTCAGTTCATGATGCGGGAGATGTCGTCTTCTCCAGACCTTCTCTGTCACTGTGCAAAGACAATGATAAAATGACTGCACTGGAATAAACCCTCCACCATCCACCCCACTCCACCCCCATCTCCACCCCCACCCCCCACCCCCACCCCCACCCCGCAAATCACAACCGTTGTGTCCGGCGATTCGAAAGGAAGAAGGGGGAGGTCAGCCTAGGCCAGCAGCAGTTAAAGTGGTCGCCCAGTTCAGATTCCCAGGCAGAGTGGGTAAAATGTTAGACGTATGTTCATCGTAGGTTTTTGTCTGGAGAGAGAGAGAGAGAGAGAGAGAGAGAGAGAGAGAGAGAGAGAGAGTGTGTGTGTGTGTGTTGTTGTTGTTCTTCAGTTTAACGTCTTCGCACACACACACACACACACACACACACACACACACACACACACACACACACACACACATTGCCTTTCTCTCTCATCTAATTTCTGTTATCACCAACCACTATCACAATGATTATCACAGCTGTGAGGTAACAGATACATATTTCCATAACTACAGTCATCATCACACTATCACGACCATCTCTGCCATCACACCTCCCACCCTCTACCTCCACCTTGCCTCTTACCCCTCCCCCCAATTAGAGTCTATCATTAGTTTTACTAAAATAATCTAGTCAGTAAGCAAAACGAAAGTTGTCGACCAAATAATACAGCTTTGATACAACAGACGTGATATCGGTTGGAAGAAACAGGTTTTTGCAGAATAAATCTCCATAGAAAGCAAATTTTGTTCCGTTATAAATATCGCTAGCTCTCAGGCAGAAAGTTGTTCACAAAGTATCTTGCCTTTGTATGGAAGTAGGTCAGTCTGAAAACGTATCAGCAGCGTAGCAGGCTGGTCTTTCCGCATCTATATGTAAAGCAGGAGCTGGCTTCTGTCCCTCCATGCATGCATGATTCTTGGTCTTCCAGCGCCGTGTCTGCCAATGGGCGACAGGGGAGTCACCTCCCACAAGGTATATATCCACGAGAAGGTAATTCGAAACAGTGCACGATTCTACTCTTCCCATGTCAGCAATGAATTGTACAGGTATGTTTAAGACGTACATTGTGGGGCTGGAGTTTCCAGTTAAATAGTATCAGCCTCTTGAAAGCTTATGTATGTGTGGGTCTGTTAAAGAAACACATAACCAGAACTGTCTCGAATCATTATCCGGCAGGGACTCATAAGATCGGAGCTGTCTCGAGTCATTATCCGCTAAGCATGCGCATAACGAGAACCGTCTTGAATCATTATCAGCAAAGAAGACACATACCCAAATCTGCTATGAATCATCATCCGCTACGGAGACCCATGACCAGAGCCGTCTGCAAAGAAGGCACGAGTCATTATCCGCTAAGGAAACACAGAACCGGATCTGTCTTGAATCATTATCCGCTAAGGAAACACAGAACCGAAACTCTGCAAAGAAGGCACGAGTCATTATCCGCCAAGGAGACCCATAACCGGAGCTGTCTGCAAAGAAGGCACGAGTCATTATCCGCTAAGGAGACACAGAACAAGAGCTGTCTGCAAAGAAGGCACGAGTCATTATCCGCCAAGGAGACACAGAACCAGAGCTGTCTACAAAGAAGGCACAAGTCATTATCCGCTAATGAGACCCATAACCGGAGCTGTCTGCAAAGAAGGCACGAGTCATTATCCGCTAAGGAGACCCATAACCGGAGCTGTCTGCAAAGAAGGCACCAATCATTATCTGCTAAGGAGACACAGATCCAGAGCTGTCTACAAAGAAGGCACGAGTCATTATTCAGCAAGGAAACACAGAACCGGATCTGTCTTGAATCATTATCCGCTAAGGAAACACAAAACCGGATCTGTCTTGAATCATTATCCGCTAAGGAAACACATAACCGGAGCTGTCTGCAAAGAAGGCACGAGTCATTATCCGCTAAGGAAACACAGAACCGGAGCTGTCTGCAAAGAAGGCACGAGTCGTTATCCGCTAAGGAAACACAGAACCGGAGCTGTCTTGAATCATTATCCGCTAAGGAAACACATAACCGGAACTGTCTGCAAAGAAGGCACGAGCCATTATCCACTAAGGAAACACAGAACCGGAGCTGTCTGCAAAGAAGGCACGAGTCATTATCCACTAAGGAAACACAGAACCGGAGCTGTGTTAAATCATTTTTCGCTGTGGAGATAGACACCTGGAGCTGTCTTCATTCATCTGGTAAGGAGACACGACGGGAATCATCATCCGCTAAAGAAACATTTAATCGGAGCTGACTTGTATCATTATCTGATAATGATACACAAAACATTCATTCCTAGAAGGCACATAATAGGAGCTGTCTTGAATCATTATTTAACATTAGAACGGATCCTGGATTCGCCAGTCCATCCGAATCCTCACCGCGATTTATTGGATTCGTCTTCGGGCCACATTCCATCTTTCCGCTGAGTTTAATCAAAGTCGGTTCAGACGTTTTTGCGCCAACAGACATGCCAGCAAACATACACGGGTAAGAACAGAACTTGATTGGCGGAGGTAATAATGGCCGCGCTTTTCAATCTTTTGCTAGCTGTCATCTTTCTCTCTTAACCACTGTCCGCGCCAGTCATAGCGCTGGTGGAACTTGGTGAATAGATTGTATACGGACCAATCTGTAACTGTTCACAGAAGTTTTGATTTATTGGAAACAAGATGGAGATTTCGGACAAAGTTTTGATTAAATCATGTGTACATTTCTGTCTCTGTATATCTCGGTCTACCGGGCTTCGCATTAGTCTGTGTTTTGTAAGAAAATGATTCTGTTATTACTCGCTGCTATCTATGGAAGTCCATTTATATCAGAAGGTCATTTAAAACCGTTTCTTGCATTAAAAACAGTAATTTCCTTATAAAAAAAAAACAACAACGAAAAACAATAATTTGAAGAGAGAAATTGTAGCTGACATGATGCTTCATAAGTATTAGATTCTGGCTTGTTATCCCAAACAGCAGTTATTTGTAATGAAAAAAGATAATTGTCTAATGAAAACGGGTAACTATAACTCAGGCCATGTGGGTTGGTCTTTTCGGTATCATTGTGCGGACTGTAGGCTGCTTAAAAGACCACTTTGCAAAGGCACAGAAAACCAGAAATAGCTGCCACGTTGTTTTCAAGTGTGAAGGCTTACGAGAGTAATGAAGTTGTCAATCTCTTTTGACTTATTTTCTGATCCATTAACAGCGTCAAAACTAGCGAAGATAACTGTTTACACATTAAAGTGACTTTTTATAGAAATGGCTATCTATCTATTTTGTGTCTATTTTAACTTTACTTTGCCTTTTTTCTTGTTTTGATCTAGCCTTCTGACAATTTTCATTTCAAAATCAATCATCATTTGAAACAAAATCCCGGAGATGGGTCTTTCCTGATGGCTAATGCTTGAGATAAATGGTTGATTACCCGTTATGGTCAAATAAATCGACACATGTTATACAAACGCATTTTCCGAGGCCGATCTGGACAGCATTAATCTAACTTCTTTGCCAAGCTGAACTGAAGAGAAGATGGTCATTGTATGATGAACTTATTCATGTCAAAATGACACGAACTGAAGGGGGGGGGGGGAGGAGCAGGAAAAGAGAAGCACGAGGATGGGACAGCGACTGGTGAGAATGGGGGGGGGGGGGGGGGATAAAAAGACTTTCCGGTTTTATCTTTTGAATTAAACGTGACCAGGTATACCATCTCAGTGCTGCCATGCATGATGTTTTTGGCAC
This sequence comes from Conus ventricosus, assembly GCA_018398815.1. Taxonomy (NCBI): domain Eukaryota; kingdom Metazoa; phylum Mollusca; class Gastropoda; order Neogastropoda; family Conidae; genus Conus; species Conus ventricosus. The sequence goes on along the minus strand of CM031607.1, from coordinate 58,794,534 downwards.
ACCCCACCCTTTTAAAACGAGGTATTCGATCTAAATATTTCCTTTTCGATGTTTATCTGAAATGAAATGAATCTGAGAAAAGAGTGTTCCAGCTCAGTAATCGGCGACTTGATAGTCTGTTTAATTAACACCGGTGTGAGTAATTAAGTGGTGTGTGTGTGTGTGTGTGTGTGTGTGTGTGTGTGTGTGTGTGTGTGTGTGTGTGGTGTTGCTTTCCTGCTCTCCGAATTCAAGTTCCTTAAATATTATTTTTTGCGTTATGTGTATTAGGTTGCGCCTCGTAAGCTTTAGAAAATTAAAAGAAAAGACATATGATGATAAGCATGGATTAAAAAAAGATTATTAATTTTTATTCCGAACTTTCGGGATAACTTTCCCCAAGTTTTTCAGCACTGATGCCTGCCGATTCACCCCATTATTTGAGCGTTGCGTGCGAAATGGATCACAAATTTCTAACGCTACCATTCCCCGCTTTTCACCCAACCCCTTGCCTCATCTCATCCCCTCCTCCTTCCCCCTTTTTCACCCACCCCCATCTTCACCCCTTCCCCTCTCCCTTCCCTTCCTTCCCTACAACATTCTTCAAACATCTTCTCTGCTGAATCTTGCACATACTTCCACAGCGATGCTGCTCCTGGCGCAGCTCAATTCCGTGTTCCATTTTCTACGGCCTCAGGAGCAGACTGTTGTAGTCTTTGCTGAGGAGGTGGGCGAGATTCGGGTCCATTATAGCCTAGAGGGACAACACATGTTTTCGGGGCTGAAGATGCGCCAAGATAATTCCGGCGGAGCTGGTTATTTTAAAGACTTTGACATTGATTTTTTTTTTTTTTTTTTTGCAGGGGAAGGGAGAGGGAGGAGGAAGAACGGGGTGGGGTTGCGGGGGGGGGGGGGGGGGGGGGGGGGGGGGGGGGGTCATTATTTTGAGATATATTTCAAAATTATATGCTTGTCTTTTTTTCCTCGTCGACAGAAGAATAGTTAGAGATGGAAGAAAAAAAAAAAAAAAAAGAAACATTACGAATGTTTTGTTGTTGTTTTTTCTGGTCGTTAAAGTCGCCGTGAACAACATTTTATCGTAACGTTGTTTGTTTGTTTTTTTACATTTGCCATACGCTATTTGAATAATGCTTCAACACGCCTCCACCACCCCTCTATGTCTGCCTGTCTTGTCTGTCTCTCTCTCTCTCTCTCTCTTTCTCTCTCTCTCTTCTCTCTCTCTCTCTCTCTCTCTCTCTCTCTCTCTCTCTCTCTCTCTCTCTCCGTCTCTCTCTCCCTTCCCCCTTTCTCTGCCTCTCCCCTCTCTCTCTCTCTCTCTGTCTCTCTCTCTCTCTCTCTCTCTGTCTCTCTCTCTCTCTCTCTCTCTCCTCTCTCTCTCTCTCTCTCTCTCTCTCTCAGGGTCATTACTTACGGCGTAGACATATCAATTTAAGATGATTTACCTATATCTGAATGTAAAGCCCGTCGTTCTGTTCATTTTTTTTTTGGGGGGGGGGGGGGGGGGTGACAGCCCAACTACTATTCGCCCTCTTTTCTTTCTTTCCTCTGCCTGCACTCCCTCACACTCACACCCTGCCCCCTCCCCCACCCCCACCAACACCCAACGTCTTTTCCATAGCCCCTCCTAGTTCTATTTCTCTGATCTGCTGCCCTTCTATTCCCATCTTCACATCTCTCTCTCTCTCTCTCTCTCTCTCTCTCTCTCTCTCTCTCTCTCTCTCTCTCTCTCTCTCTCTCGCAAACATACACACACACACATACATATATGCACGCACACATGCATGCACATAAGCATGCATGCATGCAGACAAACACACACATACACACACAGACCAAAACACTCTCTCTCTCTCTCTCTCTCTCTCTCTCTCTCTCTCTCTCTCTCTCTCTCTCTCTCTCACACACACACACACACACACACACACACACACACACACACACACACACACACACACACACACACATATCAAACGTAGAATTCAGCGAACAGATGAAGTAGATCATGTGTACATACAAATCATTAATTGAAACAGAGCTGGTGACTTCGACAGCGATGTTACATGCCGGAATAATCTATAGCTGTATGCAAAGATTTTACAAGTTGAAGCATGTCACAGACAAAATGTGAACAGTCAAAAGCAATGTAGGAGTTCTGAACTCTCGTATGCGTTGTAAATACCTCTAAGAGG
>CM031607.1:58784845-58787345 GCA_018398815.1 Conus ventricosus | reverse complement strand
AACTGATTGGCTCATTGGAGCTTTAGTATGTTGCATAGCATGAATTGATTGGCTCATTGGAGCTTTAGTATGTTGCATAGCATGAATTTATTGGCTGATTGGAGCTTTAGTATGTTGCATATCATGAACTGATTGGCTCATTGGAGCTTTAGTATGTTGCATAGCATGAATTGATTGACTCATTGGAGCTTTAGTATGTTGCACAGCGTGACTTGATTGGCTCATTGGAGCTTTAGTATGTTGCATATCATGAACTGATTGGCTCATTGGAGCTTTAGTATGTTGCATAGCGTGACTTGATTGGCTCATTGGAGCTTTAGTATGTTGCATATCATGAACTGATTGGCTCATTGGAGCTTTAGTATGTTGCATAGCATGAATTGATTGGCTGATTGGAGCTTTAGTACGTTACATAGCGTGACTTGATTGGCTCATTGGAGCTTTAGTATGTTGCATAGCATGAATTGATTGGCTCATTGGAGCTTTAGCATGTTGCATATCATGAACTGATTGGCTCATTGCGTTTAAGCATCTTGTTTGGTTCGATGTGTTTTGCTTCTCGTTATTTTGACATCTGGGACAGCCTGTGTCGAATGATTCATTATATTTCAACATTTTTCACAGCCTGTGTGGAATGATTCATTATGTTTCAGCATTTTTCACAGCCTGTGTGGAATGATTCATTATGTTTCAGCATTTTTCACAGCCTGTGCTAAGCCACCCGTTATATTTCAGCCATCTGCACGGCTCCCACCGAATGACCAGTTACAGTGCAGCATCTTGCACGCTTCTTGTGGGCTTGTTATATTTAAGCATTCTGCACAGTGTTGACTGACTCACAGAGTTGTAGATTTTTAAGCCGAACATCATTGCTGTTTTGTTGTATGTAACATTTTTCAAATGATAATGGCTGGGTAGTCATTACTTAGTCGTTTGCATCACAGACTTTGATTGGATCATTAAGTTTTAGGATCTCGCGTTGTGTATGCATGCTGATCGGTTCAACATGTTTTATCATCTTGCAGAACATGGAAATGCCAGATTATATGTTCTATCGTGCACAACGAGAGACGTTGTTTTGGGTCCATTATCCTGTTGCTTTTTAAATTATGTTTAGCGACTGGGTTTTCCTGGTTTTTGCACTACTGGTTTTCACTAGCTTATTCTGTTTGATTATCATCATGACCACCATCATCATCATCATGATCATCATCATCATCATCATCACCACCATCATCATCATCATCATCATCATCATCATCATCATCATCATCATCATCATAGTTGTTGTTACACACTATTATATTGCAGTTGTTATTTTTAGTATTTTATTTGACCTGTAAAGATACAATCAATAGGTGCCACTACCGTGCACAGCACATATACTGACAAACATATTTCAGCATCTTGCACGACACGCATTGGTTAGTTGTTATCTGTTGGTATCTTGCACGCCACGCATTGGTTAGTTGTTATCTGTTGGTATCTTGCACGACACGCATTGGTTAGTTGTTATCTGTTGCTATCTTGCACGACACGCATTGGTTAGTTGTTATCTGTTGGTATCTTGCACGACACGCATTGGTTAGTTGTTATCTGTTAGTATCTTGCACGACACGCATTGGTTAGTTGTTATCTGTTGCTATCTTGCACAACACGCATTGGTTAGTTGCTATCTGTTGGTATCTTGCACAACACGCATTGGTTAGTTGTTATCTGTTGGTATCTTGCACAACACGCATTGGTTAGTTGTTATCTGTTGGTATCTTGCACAACCACATTGGTTAGTTGTTATCTGTTGGTATCTTGCACAACACGCATTAGTTAGTTGTTATCTGTTGGTATCTTGCACAACACGCATTAGTTAGTTATCTGTTGGTATCTTGCACAACACGCATTGGTTAGTTGTAATCTGTTGGTATCTTGCACAACACGCATTAGTTAGTTATCTGTTGGTATCTTGCACAACACGCATTAGTTAGTTGTTATCTGTTGGTATCTTGCACAACACGCATTAGTTAGTTATCTGTTGGTATCTTGCGCAACACGCGTTGGTTAGTTGTTATCTGCTAGTATCTTGCACAACACGCATTGGTTAGTTATCTGTTAATATCTTGTACGACACACGTTGATAAACTTAGTCACATTTAGCATCTAGCTTCGCTCGTAATTACTTCAGCGCACATTTGCATTGTTATGAAGAACGTAGCGGTAGGAGAGACTGTCTCTTTCTTGCAGTTTCTTGCTTAATTTGTTTAATTCATGGTGCCAGATTTTCCTTTCCGTGTCAGCTGGAGGACTGAATTGAGCATGTGCATACAGGGAAGATGGACGATTGTGGCTCTTTTTTTTCTTCCCCTTTTCCGTTTCTGTCAAGAATAATGCAGGAAGTTTAACGATGCGTTTCCATGTTGTCATGGAAAGCAAAACGCACAAAGAAAATAACGGCATTAGCAGCCTTTTGATTCTGCCAGCGGCCGGACAGAATTACTTGATGTTT
>CM031607.1:58777345-58779845 GCA_018398815.1 Conus ventricosus | reverse complement strand
ATACACGCACGCTCACACTGAACCATCATATTGCTATATCACCGATATCCCCACTAAATGTAATCTGTATCACAAATCAATCACGTATTACTGGAAACTGCAATGTAGCGATGACACAATCGGTTTCCCAGTGTTGGTAAACAAATATCCATGGCAAGAAAGACAAGAAAATACAGATGGAATCAGCAAGTGTTTGATTCAGCCATGGCCTGGACGTTACCGCAGAATGTCGCGATGGTTATGGTCATCATGCAATGCTTATTTCACTGGGGTTTCGCAGACAGAACTCAAATTTTTATTTGTCAACGTCAGACAAAGGGACGGAGAGAAGATTCGGGGTTATCAGTGAGATGAGAAAGAGGAGCTCATGGTTATTCCGAATCTTCAAAACAAGCTATAAGCCTTAATTCGAAGCAACTGAAACAATCACACGAGAAAAAGAAGAAAAAAATCGGCCATAAACACTTTCCACGTGTGAAAGGTTAAAAAAAGGGTTAAAGCCCAATAGTGTTTTGGAGCAATGAATTGTTAGGGATTCACGATCTCAAGGTCCAGACATTATGCAGGACGGAGCCAATCCTCCTTCCGTCGCCTTTAATCTTCTCTGAACGCAGTCAAGTGCCCACTTACTACTGGGTGAACAGAGGGGGTTTTCAAGCCGTGAAACTCGACCCAGCAAGTGAATCGGCTTCACGACTGCCAGCTCCACAGGCGAAGACTCACGCCATTCGACTTCAGGCCCCTCGTTTTCTGTGGTTACCAAACAAACAAAAGGGAGCGTAAGAGGTCAACGCTCCTTGCCGAGAGCTGAGCTGAGGAAGGGGGAGGGTTGAAAAAAGAGGTTAGCAAGCGGGGGGGGGGGGGGGGGGGGGGGGGGGGGGGGGGGGGCGACGAAGACGAATGGAGGGAGGCAATCGATGGGCAAGCGAATGATACAAAATGAATCAGTAATGACTGCTGATCTCCATGAATAAACTTCAGAAGCAAACAATGGCATGGGGAAGAAAAACTGACCGTAGAAGAACACTTCGGAGACCGCAGACCTCCACAGTGTCGAACAGATCCTGCTGTTTGATTCGGATCCGCATCAACATGTAAGCCACAAAAAAATGGTGTGTACTTACCGTTATGTTGAAGAAGAAAAAGGAATGGTATATTGGCTTTTTTTTTCTACAGCTTTTGTGAGCATGTCAGTTCTTGAGTGAAACCCAAATAGTTGTCCCAGCATAGAAAGTAATAGTAGGTACAAACTGGATAACTCACTCCGAATGTGCTCGTTTGAAATAGGATGTGGAGAAGACGAAATGTTAATAATTTTATCACTCGAAAGTGGTGATTATGACCGATGAAAATGTGTTCTCCTCCCGTAACTCCATGAGGATTCAGTCGTTGAGGCACCACACAGTTCCCCAGGTTCTTCCAGTTCTGTCGTTGGTGTGCCAAGGCTTGAGCCTCTGCAAATGTTTCCCCTGTCCATTCTGTATCTGTACTTCTGCGAGACAAGGACCATTGCAGCGGATCTGGAAGGAAGAATCCAAGACTTGGAAACATTATGTTATCACAAGACACTAAACATCAGAAAATGTATCACGTCATGGATTATTATCAATAAGTCAACATCAACTTCACAATGTTCTTGTTCAGCGGAAATTTCTTTCTTTTTTCTCTTCAGAACCTTCTTGAAATGGATCCTTTCGATCCGAATCCCTCCAAACTTCAACGGGTTCCTCTTTGGGCCTCATACCATCTCTCCACCGGATGTCGTTAATATCGGTTATGCAGTTTTTACAAAATCTTGCTGACGTAAAAACAACAAAGACACAAGCAGAATAGAAGTGGGTGAAGACGTTATTTCCTTGGCAGAGGTAACAAGAGCAGCGAACAAAAGACAAATTCATAAATAAACGAATAAAATAATTTACATTTCCGGTCTTCGATCTTTTTCTCACGTCACATCACGTTTATTTTTTTGTTTCTGTGCTTTTTCTGCTTTCTTTCTTGTTTAAATTACGCCTGAAAGAAAGTTTATGACCGAAATACACATGCGTTTGTTCTTCTTCTTATGTGATTCATCGCTTTTCAATTTGATGCTTTCTTCGATGAAATGAGGATCTCCCAAAATGGCAGAAGAAAACAGCCAGTTAAGTTCCAAATATCTTAGGGAGTGCCTTTGGCAGATCCATAAGACGGAATGTGCGTCTGCCTAGAAAGTAAAACGTTGTTGCGTAATGTTCCTTCCAGAGGAGCAAAGCTGGCTGGTTTTGTTGGCGTCGGTGTGAAAGACATTAGATGGAAAATAATAGCATTCGAAGCCGACACGTCTGGTTGCATTGAAATCTAAAGCTATAGAGTTTGTATTTATACCTTTTTTTCATCTCTCTCTCTCTCTCTCTCTCTCTCTCTCTCTCTCTCTCTCTCTCTCTCTCATAATTTTATGCCTGCCTGCATGCAGTTCGTATCCCTGTGAGATGTTTTCAGTGTGCGTACATCGAACTTCCTT
>CM031607.1:58752345-58759845 GCA_018398815.1 Conus ventricosus | reverse complement strand
CAGGTCCAGGCAGTGTTGTCAGATATCTCAGCGGCAGTAGCGGCAGGTCCAGGCAGTGTTGTCAGATATCTCAGCGGCAGTAGCGGCAGGTCCAGGCAGTGTTGTCAGATATCTCAGCGGCAGTAGCGGCAGGTCCAGGCAGTGTTGTCAGATATCTCCGCGGCAGTAGCGGCAGGTCCAGGCAGTGTTGTCAGATATCTCAGCGGCAGTGTTGTCAGATATCTCAGCGGCAGTGTTGTCAGATAGCTTAGCGGCAGTGTTGTCAGATATCTTAGCGGCAGTGTTGTCAGATATCTTAGCGGCAGTGTTGTCAGATATCTTAGCGGCAGTGCCAGGCGGCAGGTCCAGGCAGTGTTGTCTGATATCTCAGCGGCAGTAGCGGCAGGTCCATGCAGTGTTGTCAGATATCTCAGCGGCAGGTCCAGGCAGTGTTGTCAGATATCTCAGCGGCAGGTCCAGGCAGTGTTGTCAGATATCTTTGCGGCAGTGTTGTCAGATATCTTTGCGGCAGTGTTGTCAGATATCTTTGCGGCAGTGTTGTTAGATATCTTTGCGGCAGTGTTGTCAGATATCTCAGCGGCAGTGGCAGGCGGCAGGTCCAGGCAGTGTTGTCAGATATCTCAGCGGCAGTAGCGGCAGGTCCAGGCAGTGTTGTCAGATATCTCAGCGGCAGTAGCGGCAGGTCCAGGCAGTGTTGTCAGATATCTCAGCGGCAGTAGCGGCAGGTCCAGGCAGTGTTGTCAGATATCTCAGCGGCAGTAGCGGCAGGTCCAGGCAGTGTTGTCAGATATCTCAGTGGCAGTAGCGGCAGGTCCAGGCAGTGTTGTCAGATATCTCCGCGGCAGTAGCGGCAGGTCCAGGCAGTGTTGTCAGATATCTCAGCGGCAGTGTTGTCAGATATCTCAGCGGCAGTGTTGTCAGATAGCTTAGCGGCAGTGTTGTCAGATATCTTAGCGGCAGTGTTGTCTGATATCTTAGCGGCAGTGTTGTCAGATATCTTAGCGGCAGTGCCAGGCGCAGGTCCAGGCAGTGTTGTCTGATATCTCAGCGGCAGTAGCGGCAGGTCCATGCAGTGTTGTCAGATATCTCAGCGGCAGGTCCAGGCAGTGTTGTCAGATATCTCAGCGGCAGGTCCAGGCAGTGTTGTCAGATATCTCAGCGGCAGGTCCAGGCAGTGTTGTCAGATATCTCAGCGGCAGGTCCAGGCAGTGTTGTCAGATATCTCAGCGGCAGGTCCAGGCAGTGTTGTCAGATATCTCAGCGGCAGTGCCAGGCAGTGTTGTCAGATATCTCAGCGGCAGGTCCATGCAGTGTTGTCAGATATCTCAGCGGCAGGTCCAGACAGTGTTGTCAGATATCTCAGCGGCAGGTCCAGGCAGTGTTGTCAGATATCTCAGCGGCAGGTCCAGGCAGTGTTGTCAGATATCTTTGCGGCAGTGCCGGGCGGCAGGTCCAGGCAGTGTTGGGGCAGACGGCAGGGAAGGTCTGACCACGGTGGGGATTAGGAGGGAAAGAAATCTTTGGAATGATGCCTTTTTAGTGGAAAGACAGACGGACAAACTCTCTCTCTCTCTCTCTCTCTCTCTCTCTCTCTCTCTCTCTCTCTCTCTCTCTCTCTCTCTCTCTCAGAGACACAAACACAGACAGAGAGAGAGAGTGGGTGTGTATGTGTAACATTCGAGTCGAACCCCCTGTTCCCCGTCTTTCTCTCTTTGTGCACGTGCATGAAAGGATGGTAATACGCGCATTACCACGACATGCTCATGTATTTGTACGTGCGTATATTTATGCGTGCACGTACACATGCGCGCTGGCTTCCGAGCACTTGCTTCTTTACAACAGCGAAATCAAACGCCAGTGACCCGCGCCTGTCCGAAGTGTTAATTAACATGAGCAGGCCCAGTGTCGCCCATCGTGTCGGTGACATTGTGTTTCAGAGTTATGACGGGAACAGATGGTCACGACAAGTCATGTTTAACTCGCCCATAACAAAACGTAAAATAAAAGTGCTCGAGTGTCCTATCCCGTCCCACCTGCCTTCCGCCCACACTTTACACAATGCAAAGCTTGCACCTTTTTTTCCCTCACACTCCTGACTCCAGCGCTTGATGACGTAGCTCTGTGAAAAAAGTGGCACAGCGAATAACACGCTCACCAGAAAACGATGGAATCCCGTGAACTTGGTTCGAATCTCTGAAAAGGCAATGTTTTCTACCTTTATCGATACATGGCGTGGCGGTGTGCAAAACTGGCTCAGCGGATAACGCGCTCACTGACAAAAGGTTAGAATCCCAGGAAATTGGTTCGAATCTCTGAGAAAGGCAATTTTTCTGTTTGTGTTTTCTCTCTTATTTGATGGCACTATACTGGGGGTCTCGGGATCTGCGTCTTTCGGACGAAACAACAAACCGTGGTCCCTGTGAGTTGCATATATTTAACACATTTAAAATAAACCAGTGCAGTTAAGGGAACTGTCTCCTGCAAGATTCCATGGCAAACGTCATGTTGATACACAGGCAATGTGAGAAATACGCAAGTAGGAAAAAAAAGCCGGGGAGTGGAGAAGAAGGCCTGTACTGTTGAGTCAAGGTTTTAACAGAGCGAGTGCGCCATACTTAATAGAAAATGAAATGTGCTGCGAACAACACACACACTCACACACACACACACACACACACACACACACACACACACACACACACACACACACACACACACACTCACAAACACAAGAACTAGAAGAACAATATTTCTTCCTTTTGCCCCTTTTGGGGTATGGAGGAAGGGTGACTTAAAGAAAGCAATAACATGGGGGGGGGGGGGGGGGGGGGGAGCCAAAATTAAACATAAATTGCTAGTCAATGCTGACATAGACCAACAATTTACAACACTTCGGATAATCTAATATACTTTGACAATAGAAGCATTTGTTTTCGATTAGTAGAAGGCATCATTTGACAAAAACTGTGGACAGATTTTGGGGAGAGAAATCTTTTTGGCAAATAAGCGTTGCGCAAAGTAACGTATGATGAACATTCCATGACAAAATGAAATTCATCACCTATTGCAGACATGTCACATATATTACATAACCTTTCTTCTTTCGGAATAGCAAATCGACGATCTACATCAATTGGTAATTTATGATTAGAACATCTAAATTTGATAAGAGAGTAAATATGAATATCTAGTAGGCTAGAAATATATTTCTCCTCCTTAAAATCAGATTTAGAAAATTTGTTGAAAAAACATTTGCTACTAATTTCAATATCATGTTGCCACGTTTGACGAAAAGAGCATTGCAAACTATTTTTAACATTCTTGCATAATATATTGACGTCTGTAAAAGACTGATTGCTCCAAACACAGTCAAAACAAGATTGCACGAGTATGCTTTTAATGCACGTTAACCACGGACACACAGTTACTGCGCTAATGTGCAAATGTAACATGAAAGAATAGAACCGAACCGACATTTTTTTCAACAGGAGATTGAACCAAACTAGCCCAAACTGGAATCATTCGGACATAGACAGTAATTGATAAAGGGTAACGTCTTGTTTCACCATAAATCATGTTTGTCATTGTACTTCTTTTTCAGGGACATATATATTTTAAAAAGTTTAGCAGAAATGTATTAATCATATTTGTCTTTGTATTTCTTTTTCAGCGACATATGTTTTAAAAATTTTAGCAAAAATTTATCAATGATATTTAAATTTTCGTATCCCCATATTTCACAACCATTATAATAATACTGGAAAAATCATTTTATCAAATAAATCTGAAATAAAATGAATAGGTAAATCCTTTGTTCTTGCTTTTAATATCAATTTAAACATGGCTAATGACGCTTTATCAAAAGTGTTTTTCTTACATTTAGCGAAAGAACCCATTCGATTAAAATCTACCCTACACACACACACACACACACACACACACACACACACACACACACACACACATATCACTTTAAAGTGAAAAGACGTTAAATCGAAGAACAACAACACACACACACACACACACAACGTATATGCACTATACATTTTGTGCATCGCAGCAAATACGATAGAAAACACGGGTTTTAACATAGGCAATGCAGGCAGCAGATACGATAAAATCGTCATGTATGCGACGTAATAAAAGACAATGCTGACGTCAAAGTTTTTATGATACAAACTTGGATTACGTCACCGCCCTGCCTGACAAAACAAGCCAAAGCCGAGGGATGTCAAAATAATGAGCTCGAACTTTTCGCCCCGAATATTATATGGAGCTTGTGGGAATGAAACTCGGCTGGTAATCAGTTCTGCACTGACCAAAAATCTAGACAGAGAAAATCGCCAGTATAATTAAACGGAGGTGTTGATTTCCTGTGCAGCGTGCCAGGGAGGGAATGGAGGAAGCGGCGAAGAACTGTGATGGGAGGCGGCAGACGCTTGTTTCACACAGGCAGTAATAGGATGACTCGGCGCTCGGCATGCCATTCCGTTTTCTCCTGAATCATGTCTGTCTGTCTCTCTCATTGTGTGTGTGCGCGTGCGCACGTGTGTTTATTATGCATGTGGTATGTGTCTGCGTGCGTCTCTGTGCAGTATGCATATAGTGTGTGTGTGTGTGTGTGTGTGTGTGTGTGTGTGTGTGTGTGCGCTTGCTTTCGTGCGTCTCTGTGCAGTATGCATATAGTGTGTGTGTGCGCGCGCGCTTTCGTATGTGAGAATGTTGCATTCGTGCATGAGTTTGTGTGCATGGGAGACACGGACAAAGGGAGAGAGAGAGACTTTTTCTGTTTTGCTTTTGTGTTGTCTTGTTTATGTTTGGCCCCGTTCCGAAAGAAGCCAGATCATTTGACACGCCTGCCTTTCTTTCCTGACAAAGTCTTGACAAATATAGAGTCCAAAGGAAATTAATTCTTCAGTTTATGGCCTTCTTTTCTGTTGAACTTTATCTTCGCGGCTGTGCATCGGTGTCCTTCCTCTATAGATTTCTCTTCGATCTCTCGCCTGTTTAGAGTTTAACTGCGTCTTTGAATTTCCCCAGTCAGAGCTTATCCAACCAACTTTGAATGATATGATGGAAATAATGCTGTCACTGGCATGTGTTTACTCAGGGTGTGTTTCGAGAGTGCGGAAAGAGATCATTATTAATGTGTTATTACAGAAAGTAAGAGAAATAAAGTGTTTGAAAAAAGGACATTTTTCTAAATTAAAATGAATTGGAAAGACTGAAAGAAAAAGAACAGATAAACCTCTTTTTTTTTTTAAGTGAAAAAATGAACCAAACCAATGTTCCACGCGTATCACAGTTTTGTCTTTCTAAAATTTCAGTGTCTGTAAAAAAACAAAAATAATAATAATAAATAAAATAAAAAGGCGTCACTGCGCCATGAGGCCACAGATAAATGAATGAATTAGTGAATAATTAATTCAAAATAAAACGTTGTGGAAGCGAGTCTGCTTAACAAAATTCATGACATATGCAGTAACGCTGCAGAATGGTGAGGCTTTTAAAACAAGTGTGTGGGTTGTTTTTGTTTGTTTGTTTGTTTGTTTGTTGTTGTTTGTTTGGTTTTTTTTTGGGTTTTTTTTTTTTTGGGGTGGGGGGGGGGTAAAGTAACTTAAAGAGATGTTTATCTCTCACACCTGCTGGCTGGAATTGCAGTTGAGGGATGGGGGTGAGATGGAGGAAAGGGGGAAAAAGAAGAAGACAAACGGTGGAGGGTTTAGAGGTAGAAAAAGATTGGGGGGAAAAAGAAGAAGACAAACGGTGGAGGGTTTAGAGGTAGAAAAAGATTGGGCGATGGGAAGGAGGGAAGTGGGAGTGGGGGTGCTGAAATATGCCTTCTTGTTTTTAGTTTAATTGATGGATGGCATATCAAGTAAATATTATGAAAGGAATGTATGACTGCGTGTGGATATGCATGCATGTGCGTGTGTGTGTGTGTGTCTCTCTCTCTCTCTCTCTCTCTCTCTCTCTCTCTCTCTCTCTCTCTCTCTCTCTCTCTCTCTCTCTCTGTCTGTGTCTATATGTTTCTATGTGCATATCTGTGTGATGGTTGTGTCCGTGTGTGTGTGTGTGTGTGTGTGTGTGTGTGTGTGTGTGTGTGTGTTCTTGTGAGAGTGTATGTCTGTCAAGTTAAGTGGACTGAAACGTGAACACATAACACTACGTTTTTTAATATGTCATCCTGCTCTTTGTCTACACTGTTTAAATCCCAAAGACGGAAGATCACTTGTCTTTCCTTGTGGTGAAACATCTACATTCCAGTATTCCACTTTAATTACACCTGTTCAACTATCACACATGGAAACGTGCGGCATTAAAGACAAACAAGAAAACCTCCCATGTTATATCAGTTTGTCAGTTTATTTCTTGTTTTTGCGATAGGAAGAAGGGGAGAGGGGCTGCTTAATTCTGCAGAGGAATGAAGACAGCTTCAGGAGAGAAGAGAGATATCGCTTTTGTCCATGAGCTCCAGGGGAATGTTCTGGAGAAATCAGCCCTGAACTTTTAAAGCCGTGGTATCGTTAGACCCCTTACTAAGTCAGGGCTGAAGGGGAAAATGAGGGGATTGGCCCCGGGTGTCTGGCGGGGGCGGGAGGGGGTGGGGGGCTAGGGAGGGAAGGAAGGTGAAGGTTAATGAGGAGTGGAGGAGGGGGAGACTGAAAGAAGAGGATGTACAAGTCAGGGAGGGCATTGGAGGCTGGAGTCTAGAAGGGGGGTAGAGGATGGGGCGGGGGGGGGGGGGGGGGCTAGGGAGGAAAGGAAGGTGAAGGTTAATGAGGAGTGGAGGAGGGGGAGACTGAAAGAAGAGGATGTACAAGTCAGGGAGGGCATTGGAGGCTGGAGTCTAGAAGGGGGGTAGAGGATGGGGCGGGGGGGGGGGGGGCTAGGGAGGAAAGGAAGGTGAAGGTTAATGAGGAGTGGAGGAGGGGGAGACTGAAAGAAGAGGATGTACAAGTCAGGGAGGGCATTGGAGGCTGGAGTCTAGAAGGGGGGTAGAGGATGGGGCGGGGGGGGGGGGGGGGGGGGAAGGAAGGTGAAGGTTAATGAGGAGTGGAGGAGGGGGAGACTGAAAGAAGAGGATGTACAAGTCAGGGAGGGCATTGGAGGCTGGAGTCTAGAAGGGGGGTAGAGGATGGGGCGGGGGGGGGGGGGGGGGAGGGAAGGAAGGTGAAGGTTAATGAGGAGTGGAGGAGGGGGAGACTGAAAGAAGAGGATGTACAAGTCAGGGAGGGCATTGGAGGCTGGAGTCTAGAAGGGGGGTAGAGGATGGGGCGGGGGGGGGGGGGGGGGGAGGGAAGGAAGGTGAAGGTTAATGAGGAGTGGAGGAGGGGGAGACTGAAAGAAGAGGATGTACAAGTCAGGGAGGGCATTGGAGGCTGGAGTCTAGAAGGGGGGTAGAGGATGGGGGGGGGGGGGGGGGGGGGGGGGGGGCTAGGGAGGGAAGGAAGGTGAAGGTTAATGAGGAGTGGAGGAGGGGGAGACTGAAAGAAGAGG
>CM031607.1:58734845-58737345 GCA_018398815.1 Conus ventricosus | reverse complement strand
GGCGATGAAAATGAGAGGATTGACCCCATGAGGGACGGGGACTTGTGAGGGGGGGGGGGGGGGGGGGGGATAATGACAAAAATAGAGGGGAGGAGAAGCAGGGTCGGAAAGTAAACGACGGGTCTAATGTTGGATTTCGGAGAAAAAATGGAAACGGGCATTTAAAGGGTAGAGCTGGTTTTGGTCTGAGGTTTTAGTTTCATCTGTGTGAGTGAGTGCGCTGATGAACGGTAGGAGGGAAGGGTAGGGTATGGATGTGTGTGTTTGTGTTTGGGTGTGTGTTGTGTGTGTGTGTGTGTGTGTGGTGTGTGTGTGTGTGTGTGTGTGTGTGTGTGTGTTTGTGCATAATGATACATTTATTTCTTTTTATGTCTGTCAGTTTGTCTGCAACATTCAGAGAAAATAGAACATTGTTGTCATTGAGGTGGCTTCTTAGTTTGTACACATGTTGCATGATAAACTATGTTGATGTTGTTACACTCCAAATCAAAATCAGAGAGAGAGAGAGAGAGGGGGGGGGGGGGGGGCTAAGGGGTACGGAGAATAGGTTTACTAGAAATAGCTGACAGCACAATTATGTTAACGGTTACTGGCCGGTTTTAGAACGCAGCATTTTGAAAGTGGAAGATTTGACGCAAATAGATCGACACCGATAACCTGCAGCACATTTGTTAAGCTGTAATGATTTATGCACAACGAAGTAAAATGTGTTCAGTCCTCACTTTTCTTCATTGCAAATGTCTTGGATTTCTTTGCAATTTTATTTTGAACTGGGAAGTTTAAAAGAGACGAGGAGGACCTTCATCAAATGTTGCAGAAGTCTGTGCAGGATTACTGTCTAGAAGCCTAGGCCAGCCATTGTGATGTTGTGGTTAGTGTTGTAGTCTAGGAGCTGGCAGGTCGTGGTTTCGAATCCCATGAGAGGGACCTATTATGAGGTATTCATTAGCCTCAGCGGGCTCATGCCGACAATTTAGAGTGCAACGGACACGAGTGGAAAGGCTGGAACCACACAATGAAATGTCATCCACGTAATGATGGACGCGTCTCTCAATGACCGTCACTGCAGGTGTCTGTGTTTCTCGGGCCTGGTTGACGTCGAAATGTTATTATTATGGAAGGGAGCATAGAGGGGGCGTGTCCTAAACTAGCAAGGCACAGGCAGGTGATAGGAGTTCCATCAAATCTGGTCGAGGAAGAACAAAAGTGCGAACTTTATGGGAAATTTCCCAGCTTAACGCAGGTGCCTCTAGCAATGTAAGTATGACAGCCATCTGAAAAGGAACGCCTCGAGACGCCCACTCATCCAGAAGTTGGTAGCTCAAATTCTGGCAACGCCGGGGAGGAAAACATGTGACGGTGAAAGGGCATCGAGGGATTATGACCTGGATACAATCTTGCCTGCAAGTGTAAGAGTGTACGAAGTTCACAGCTGAAACACTTGCATGAGGGAAATGGAGGAGGGCGATTCTTCTCCAGAGACCTGCTGTCAAGCTCTTCATGGAATTTCATTCTGGTGATCATCATTACATCTGTCAGAGATTGTGAATAGTAAGAATAGTGAAGTGGAAAAACTTCTTTCTAATTGACTGATTTACATAACTAGCTGTTCACAGGTGGAGATAGCTAAGTAATACACTGGCGAGTTATCATTTTGAGCACACAAATGTGTACGTTGTTACCATATACACAAATTTGTCCTGCTGTGTGTTGGTGCGAGGGTACTTTGTCTTTTGTTGGGCATGAGCTCTTGATTACCATAAGTCATTAAATTATACTTGGTTTGGGCTGGGTTTTTTTTCTCGTTTTTTTTTTTTCAATATTCATTTACATCAATGATGTAGTCTCATGTACGTCACTGGTTCTAATGCTGTAAAAAGCAGATATGGGTAAGCTGTGTGTGTTTGTGAGTGTGCATGTATGCGCACACGTACACACACACACACACACACACATACACACACACAGAATTATGAACTGTGGTGTGTCTCTATTTGACACCAAGAGCACAGACAATCAGCTGTGTCTCCCTGATGAGTCCGATCCAGCGGACGAAAGGCCTAGGAGCAGGCAATACAAATAAATGTGCCTTCGAGAGAGTTATGATGGTTCCCTCAGGCAGCTAGTGAAGGGCTTCTCATAGTTATAATATATTCCCCCATTTTCTTCATCTTCAATTTTTTTTTTTTTTTTAAGTTAAAATCTTTGTCAAGTCATTACTATAACGACTGAAGAATTGTTAACCTGCACTTGTTTTCCCCCACTACTTAATTGTTCAGCATTCTATTGTTTGGTCAATCAGTGGGAGATTGCATCTCTTAAGAGATCCAAGTAAAGGTTGTTCTGTACAATTCTTAGCCACTCACAATGCTTGGGTTATTGAACAGCAGAGCTGACCACTCAGACTGTTCCATATATCTTTTGACCTCCCTTGCATCCTTGAATGGATCCTCAAGCATAGGCTCAAAGATTGTCCCTTACATTTTATACTGTTTGAATA
>CM031607.1:58723006-58728006 GCA_018398815.1 Conus ventricosus | reverse complement strand
AGTACACTGAAAACAACAAGTGCCAGAAAAATCGTTTTAAAACAAAGATACGGAATGAATTGTGTCCAAAGAAAACTGGAACTAAAGAATAAAAGTAAGAACGGTGCAACAATAACTGGGTGATTAAATTTCCATTAGACTTTGACTTAAGAGGGAGGTTGTTTCCTGTAGAAGTCAGTCGGCACACATCAATATCGGAAGGGAAAACTGCATCTCACAGTATGAACCTCTTTCGTGTTGATGAACTGCATCACAGTTATTGAACCGCGTGCGTTTTGTGATCAAGTCATCCTGATGCCGTCGACGATTTAAGAGCAAAGGTGGATCAGAACGGGCGTCGGCAATGATGACAGGCCTCAGTGTCTGTGTGGTGTGGACCAGTTCTGGCGGGAGTACGTGCTGTGACAAAGTTTCGGCGTTTGTTGTGTCTGGTGACATCCACTTGTGGTGTTCACGGTCAGTCTGCTGAAAGAAACGACGTAGACTTCATCTCAACACGTGAGTTTGCCACCCCGTGTTTTCTGTTTGTTGGCTTGCTTGCTTGGTGTTGTTTTTTTATCTGTGCGTGCAACGTGTGTTTTGTGTGGGCGCAGTACATATAGTCTGATTACTGCAGTGGTCTCCAAGTCATGGCTGTGTTAGTCGTTTGTTGGCAGTGGGTCTGTCTGTCGGGTATGGCAGGGGTGAGAGGGGTGGTGTGTTATCATGGTGCTTATGATACTTCTCCATATTTTACAAGGGAGGGGAACTGGAATAGGTGGCGGGGGAGGGGGGGGGGGGTTTGAGGGAGAGAGGGGAGGGCTGTGAACATGTTCTCAGTGTATTTCTGTCAGGTGGGTTCTCTCTTTGCCGCATGTCTCTGTGATACAGGGGATGGCGTTTTGTGCACTCACATACAGATGCATACAGACGCGCGCGCGCGCGCACACACACACACACACACACACACACACACACACACACACACACACACACACACACACACACACACACACACGCATGCATGCATGCGCGCACACACGCAAGAACGCTCGCATACTCACACACTCACTCACTTTTAGCTCGCTCATTTTTTTTTATCAGTAAAACATTCGAAACGTGAATCTGTGCCCTCCCATATCTCTGATGTGTGCTTGTTGCTGACATCCTTGTTCTCTGGATGGGTAAAGGGAAAGTATAGGCTGACCGTGGAACCGTATAGGGTCATGCTTGTTTTGCAAATCCTAACAGTTAACCACAAAAGAGAGGCGAGGGAAAGAAGGCGGTGGGATAAAGGGGTGAGGGTGGATAGTTCCACATCAAGCAGAAGAGCAGCAGTCACGTGTTGGAACTACTCGTGGGACATTCTTTTACGACTTGAAAAGCCTCCTCTGTCCACTCAGCAGTGAGTGTGCACCTCCTTCAGGTCAGGAATGGTTAAGGCGGCGGAAGAGAGGGATGGGCTCCGTCCTCCATAATGCCGTGCCCCTGTACACAGTGAAGCTCTCTCAGATCACCGGTCCCAACACAGCAAACGAACCTTACTCGATTCGAATGATCGTGGAAGGCAGGGCCCAGATCCCTGCCGGTCACTCCACGGTCCTGTCCTTATTTTTCTCCCGCCAAAACAGTGTCTGCCTCGTGTTCCTGTGGCGTCACGTCCACGCCGCTCATCACGGCCGCCCGCCCCGCTCACAACCACACTTCCTGTTGCGTTCCCAGCTCGCTGAAGCGATGAATGTCAGGTCGTGCTGAGGCAACCCGCTGGAGGAGACTCTGTGACGTCGCCACGTCCTTTGTGGTCGTGTTCAGCAAGTACATGGTCTGATCCGTCATACTCCGGATGCCACTTGCCATACTTACTGATGACCACAGTGACTGCTTGGTTGGGATGGTAGTATGAATGAGCGTCCACTGCGGGCCTGCCAGGTAGGTTTTACCCTGTACTAGATGCTAAGGACATGCTACACATAATAATGTGTCAGGTTTTATCCTGTACTAGATGCTAAGGACATGCTGCACATAATAATGTGTCAGGTTTTACCCTGTACTAGATGCTAAGGACATACTACACATAATAATGTGTCAGGTGTTATCCTGTACTAGATGCTAAGGACAAACTACACATTATTATGTGTCAGGTTTTATCCTGTACTAGATGCTAAGGACATACTACACATTATTATGTGTCAGGTTTATCCTGTACTAGATGCTAAGGACATACTACACATAATAATGTGTCAGGTTTTAAACCTGTACTAGATGCTAAGGACATACTACACATTATAATGTGTCATACCACTGGAAGGGCCGTTCATTCTGTGAAATCGTGTCAAAGATTCTCATACCCCAATGAACGCTCTATCGAATTATATAGTATCCGTAAAGTACGGGTTGAACTTAGAGAGAGAAAACAAACGATAACATGCAGAAGACAGAATATGTAAAGAATGTAATTTGGGAAGTATTGGCGATGATTTTCATTTCCTTTTCGAGTATTCTTAGAATACTGTACATAGAAATTCTCTGGTACCCAGAGTATACCATTATTCATTGTCAGTGTTTAATGAAACTTGTTTTATTGAGGAAAAATGTTGCAGCGTTTGATCCGAAGGATGTTCAAACAGTTCTTTCATTTCAAAGTACTTGGAATATTTGTCTGTTTATTCAGTGTACTTTTTTTCTTCGGATTTTGTTTATAATGATGATAACAGTAATGATGATGATGATACTAATAAAGATATTTCGTATCGCAAGTTTAGTGGAGAACTACTTCCCACGTTTCGTACACCGTCGATATTTTCAATCATTCACTGTAGAACTTATTTTGCACGCACATATGGGAACGGTAAAATGCTTTATTTAGAGATAGGTTTTTGATCTGTTTTTAAGAGTAGCCAGCTTGCATTGACTACGAAACTTACAGACAACCTTGTAGTGCCTTCAGTCGCAAAACACCTTCCATTCTCCCTCAGTTCTGTGATCACCAACAATATTATGGATACGTTGCAATTTATTGAAAAATGACACCTTCCATTTTCCCCCAGTACTGTTTTTTAATCAACAATGTCATGGATGTGTTGGAATTCATTGAAAAATCACACCTTCCATTCTTCCTCAATTCTGTATTACCAACAGTATCACGAATACGTTTGAAATTCATTGAAAATCACGGACATTATGGCTGGCCGTGGTTATGTGAACGGAAAATTGAAAAGGGGAAATCTGGTCTTTCTGTGTTTTGTCAAGGAGCCATTTCTGGAAAACAACGCCCTTCCGGGCGAGTTAAAAAGGAAAAAAAAAAAAAAAAAAAAAAGTCCCTAGAGGGGAGACTACTCACTCGGACTCTCCTGCATTTGTGAAGAAAGAGCCAAGGGTCTGAAGCCCTGAGATCAAAGCGTGATCTCTGGCGTTGGAAGAGGAGAGGTTGGGCGGGAGAGGAAGAGGAGTGAGCGGAGGGGGCAGGAGAAATACGAGGGTTTGGTTTGACAAGTGCTGAGGTCATTTGAAAGTCCATTTGGTTGCGTGCCAACAACAAAAGCTGACATCTGTCAAGAACTACAAGGCGAGATCGACACGGGCTGGTCCATCTGAGACGGGGAGTGGAAGAATAGTAAGAGTGGTGGAAGAACGCAGGGGATGGAGGGGCAAGGGGGGAACGGGGAGGGGGGAGGGAGGGGGCGAACGGGGGAGGGGGGGGTCTCGATCTTGTCGGTGAGTTTGCGCTTGATGAGATCGTTACCTCCATTTGTGTCGCTGGCTGTGTCTGTCTTTCTGTCTGTCTGTCAGTGTGTCGCTGGCTATGTCTGTCTGTCTGTGTGTCGCTGGCTATGTCTGTCTGTTTGTCAGTGTGTCTTCTCCTACCCTGCTTGCTGCCTGTCCGTCTGACTGTCTCCGCCCTCTCAGTTTCTGTTTATCGATTACCCCTCTCCCATCCCCACTCTCACCTCCACCTCCCTCCCTCCCTCCCTCTCTCTCTCTCCTCTCCTCTCACTCTCCTCCTCATCTCTCCTCTCTCCCTCCCTCTCTCTCTCTCTCTCTCTCTCTCTCTCTCCTGGGGCTATAAACAACATGAACTTCTCTCTCTCTCCTCCCTCTCCTCTCTCTCTCTCTCTCCTCTCTCTCATCTCTCTCTCTCCTCTCTCTCTCTCTCTCTCTCAAAGATTTATGATTGAGGAACCGGATAGCAATTCTTGTCCAATTTGCAAAGAAAAGTTGAAACCATTACTGTTTTTATCCATGTCATATAATGAAATACGGACAGAAAAAAAAAATCTTTTTCAGCGAATAACATTCCACCATGAGAGAGCCACGTAAAAGAGCTCTGTCGAAGAAATTTGTCCAAAATAAAGAATTTGACCGGTCGTCTTGACAAACTCACTCGCTACGTCAGATCAATACTGTAAATTAAGATCGTAATGCTATAATGTACATTCCGTATAACATTTAGTTACCTTTTTTCTAATTAAAGCACAAGGACACGAGGCAGTTGCTTTCTCCTCAGACTGATGAGCTAGTTATGGTACTTTTTTTTTTCTTGAAATATTCTATTGTTTTAGTCTCTCTCTCTCTCTCTCTCTCTCTCTCTCTCTCTCTCTCTCTCTCTCTCTCTCTCTATGTGAAAGGTTTTTTTCTCTCTTCTTCTTTTATCCTGAGAAAATCCCTCCAACCTTCACGTTCTTCGCTATTACATTTTGTTTCATTTAATTGTTTGTTTGTTTGTTTGTTTTGAGTTGTGTTGTTTTGTTTTGTTTTGTTTTGTTTTGTTTTGAAGACGTAAGACTGAATTTTAGGAGTGTGACAAAGCTGTCTCTTGCTTTCAGATTATATGCTATAGAAATCCCCACAAGAGCCAAGTCAGGGCCGTTTCCACACCCTTTGTTTCTTTCGATTTTTTTTTCTTTCTTTTTTTGTGGGGGGCGGGGGGGGGGGGGGGGGGGGGGGGGGGGGGGGGGGGGTGACGGGGGAGAGGGCGTGACATAGGAAGCTGGAGGGGGAACGCACTCTGAGAGGAGGAAGGG
>CM031607.1:58711709-58720406 GCA_018398815.1 Conus ventricosus | reverse complement strand
GATCCTCCCTCCACTTGGTTGCCTCGTATATCCCATTCCATTATCTTTACTTGTCGCTTTTAAATATCTAACGTGAATTTTTTCCTATATAAAATTAGAAGAAAAAAAAGTGGGGATTAAATTTCAGACCCCATAAAAATTCAGAGAACACCAACTGTGCCTGCTAGAATTAGTTACACAACCTAGGCCTGTTAGTTTGTGGTGGTTACCCCATTCGTTATGAGCCCACCTGTGGAAAATGAACGTTTGAATCGTTTCAGTTACCAGAGGACGTTACTGTTTATGGTTGCATAGAAAAAGAGAAAAAAAACAATGCAGTACATGACTAAAAAAAAGTTTTCCCTTTTCTGACATCTCGCTTCTACTTTTACGTTGTTCTTTTTTGATGATGAAGTGTTTTTTATACGGGAAAAGCTGAAACGGGAAACGGATTGTCTAACAACGGGGTTTTTTTTTTAAAGGACTGTTTTATTTAGTTTTGTTAATATTCATATCCCCAAAGTTTATCTAGGAAGCGCGGAGGGGAAAGGCGGGGCACACTAAACATAGAATACCCTCAACCACTTGTTGCACAAATATTGTAACCTGCTGTACCGAACGTCCCCCTCTCTCTCTCCTCCCCCTTTATCTCTCTCTTCTCTCTCTCTCCTCTCTCTCTCTCCCTACTCGGCCTCCTCCTCCTCCTCCTTCACGTCCTCTTCTCTTTGTACCTTATTGATGTTTTGAACACTGAACAATGATTTACACACAGGCTGTTCACACTTTTTTTTTTAATTCGCATCACGATCCCACCCAAGGCGGACAGAACCTTTAGGCAGCAGAAGTTACAGACTGCTTAGAAATGTGTAGGGACACCTTGACTACCACCCCACCACCCACCTACCCCCCCACCGCCTCCAGTGGAGTCTCTGTCTGTCTTTCTGTATTTGTCTGTCGTTCATTGTCTCTCTGTCAATTTTATCAGTCGCTTGTTTAAACAAATCTTTAAAAGTTTAAGTGATAGATGATTAGATGTCCGCCTGCAGTCGCCTCACTTTGCAATAACGCTAGTGTGTCGTTCAGGAAGTGTATTGCATGAGAGTTGAAACCAGTTTGAAGTTCGTCTTGGGCCACCATTTATTTGAAAATCAGCCCGTACTTAAAGACTGTGAGATTCATCATCACTGTTTATGAGCTGTGTGCTTTCTTTTGTTACCAGAGATTCTAGCAGTGTTCGACTCTTTTGCAAGAACTACTTTCAACTTCAAAACGAAAAAAAAACGAAAGCAAGCAAGAACTTATATACATTTTTACTCATGTCATTCATAAGTATGTTTTTTACGGTCTCATTCAGTGGTCACTGACTATACGCCTCGCTCGCCTCCAGCCCCTCCCCCATCCTTTCTCTCCCTCTCCCCATTATATCACCCCCTCCCTTCCTTTTCCCCTTTTCCCCCATACATTCGTGTGTCCCTCTAAAGTTCCAACACAAACACACGGAACATGCACTTGAAAAAAGATGCTGAAATGTCTGGCAAGTCGCGGCTGGAAACGGAAAGGAATTTGGCTCCGAGGCGACTACCGGGAAATGGACGCCGGTGCCGGACCCAGCCACTAAGGCACGTGCACTGACGCAGGGGAGTCAAGGTCACTCCGTCCTGATCTGCCAATTAGGTTTTTATTTGGATTGGCGTGTGCATGTGTTTGCTGCTCTGCCTCATCAGCTTGTTTTAATTCTCTCTCTCTCCTCCCTCTCACCCCTCTTTTCTCCTCTCTCTCTCACACACATTACACACACACACACACATCAAGTTCAAATTCCTTGAACGGTAATCCCGAAACCCTTTATGCGGCTGCGAATAAATTAATATTTGAAACCGTACAACATTCATTTCGACTCGAATCGATTTTAAACAGAGTGGTTTTGTAGTTGAGGTATGACCCTCTCATGCATTAGAACGATTCGTTTTAGAAAATTTGGCTTTCAAATATACGATTTGATTGTGATGGATTGGTTCTTCGTATCTCATTGGAGTCCCTCTAAACCCTTTTTGAAGTTGTTATCTACTCATGTTTTTTCATCTGCTTTCTGCTTAGATCAGGGAACCATTTTATCCCATGTTGTTAAACTACTCAATTTTTTTTTTTCATCTGCTTTCTGTTTAGATCAGGTAACATTGTATCCATGATTCAGTAGATCATGTATCCCCAAAAATTTGCGTTTTTTTTGACAGATTTTGTCAATGTCTGCCAGTTACCATGTAAACTGTCGTTATACTGTACATTTCAAAGCGCAGTATAAGCTATAGGCTTGATGTCGCTCTTTCAATGGATCTATTTTATGCCGTTATTTTCAATAACGTTGTTTAGACCAGAGCGGATTTCGAATTTTAAACGATTAAAGTCCTTTTTAGCTCTTTCCGTTTAACGTACTTCATCTTCCGTACAAACGTCTTAGAGTCCAGAGGGTCATTTTTGTCACCCACTAGTTCTGTCCCCGGGCACCAAAAAATTAACAACCACTGTTGGCCAGAGAAGCCCTCGACATTCAGGTTTCTGGTTCCGCAACCGTTGTATAGTGAGCACGTGACTGCACGTGGGAACCAATCCGACTGCGACCCCCTCGGTGTCGTGGGGCATTGTAGCTGTAGTCTGTGTTGATGCCCAAAAGGGTGGGAAGGCGGCCCGTGGATGATGTGAGGTCGCAGATTCTTTCGTGGTGTATGCAGAGAGTAGTTAGGGTGTGTGCAGTGTAAAAGCGGAATTTGGCCGTTCAGTTTGGTGTGGGAGATCAGGAGGCGATATTCGGAAAAAATGCAAGGGAGGTCATCTGTGTTGGAGGCTCGCGTTTTAGCGAAAGTGACCCCGCCGTATTTTTGGGACAGATGCCACTGTCGGGCACGTCTAAAGCAAGTTTGCTGCATCACTCAGCTTAGCAGCTGAATCAGAGAGAGAGAGAGAGAGAGAGAGAGAGAGAGGGGAGAGACAGAGAGAGAGGGGAGAGAGAGTGTTGTGTGTGTGTGTGTGTGTGTGTGTGTTGTGTGTGTGGAGAGAGAGAGAGAGATAAGAGTGAAGAGTACATAAATATATATATATAAAATAATATATATATATATAATTATATATATAAATATATATATAAAACCATGTATTTGGTCATAGAGGTGACCAGTGCACCTGCCCTGGTCAGTGTGACTGCAAATGCAGTCCCCTTTTCACCCGTTTACATTTTCTAGCAATCAGAATAATGGAAAAAGTTCTCCTCCCGAGGGCCCCGGGTTCCGCTTCCGCAGTGTATGTGAACACGTTACCAAAGGCGGTAACCAATCCATTTGCGACCCCTTGTGGGTGCGTCCGTCATTGCCGCCAAGACTGGCAGGCCAATAAATTTTCGCGGTGGATCGTGGACATTCCTGTGGTGTAGATAGAAGGAAGGATAGGGTGTGTTTGGCGTAGCTAACGGGAACGCCATGAATAATGGAAACAAACCTTGGCAGGGTGGCTGCTGCATAAATCTGTCGTCAAAGTAATCAGGAATCATTTAAAACTGATTACCGCATGTTGTCACAATCAAAATCGCCAAATCAACTCAACCGAACATCGAGTAGAGGCCACAGACCGAACAAAACAAAGAGAAATGTAGAAAATACAAAAATTGATCGAGACTTCGCGCACATAATAAGCACTCCCGAATCGTCCTGGAGAGTCAGCCCGGGTTGATCTAAATCGATTCCGGCTGCAAGTGAGAGATGAAGACGACCCTGACCTGCTGTAGTACGTAGCATATCACCGAGGTCCGCGCTGCGGGGATCACTTGTTATTTTTTGAACGTGTATTTCGTTTTGGGCCCCCCGAAAGCACAGAACGCATCAGCGACACGACGGGCGTGTTTGCGGTCGTGGGTTTGGACAACTACTTTATGTCTGAGTATTGTGTGGCCCGGTTCGCCTTGTCCTGCAGGGGGTGTCTTTCTCCGGTGGGTTTTTTTCTTTCTTTCTTTCTTTGTTTGTTGTTGTTGTTGTTATTGTTTTGCCCCATAGTGTCTCTGATTGTGTTTCTCTTGGTCTTTTGAGTTTCCCCGTGTTTCTGTGAAGTTTCAATGTCTGTGTTTCGCCCCTAGGTGTGTGTGTGTGTGTGTGTGTGACTGACAAATTTAAATGCATGCATCTGTACAGTGATAAAGTACCTGTGCAAATGCGTACATTCCCACAGACGCCCTAATGAACTCTTCTCCTCCCCCCCCCCCCCCCCTACACCACACACACGCACACACACACACACCGCACACGCACGTGTGTCTGTGTATTGACAACCCGACAGACGACGGGAAAGCAGGCAGAAAGATAGACAGACAAATAGACAGACAGACGGAGACATTGTGGGTTCAGCGCAATCCCGCACTTAATACTTTCAACCAATCACAGCAATGGAAAGCTTTCTCTTCTATTTGGAATTGAGCTTCTGTTTCCGGGGGCAGCATATGTGAGCACATGACAAGACGCGGGCCAACCAATCCAATCGCAGGGCCTCGGTGTGGTGTGCTTTGTAATTGCACCAAAGATTGGCAGGGCAGTAAATTTCCCTGTGGATTGCTGCGGTAGATAGTGGACAGATCTGGAGTGTTGGCAGATGGCGGGATAGGACGTGTCAGGCTTCAGCTGATAGTGACCTGACTCTGCGCTGTGTGCGATGGTCATCTGTTGAAGTGGTCCCTTCGGGTATGAATATTACAGCAGTTGATCTCTCGGTCTCGATCTCTGTATTTGTGTGTGTGTGTGCGCGCGCGCGCGCGCGTGTGTGTGTGTGTGTGTGTGTGTGTGTGTGTGTGTGTGTGTGTGTGTGTGTGTTTCTCTCGTTTTCTGTATTTCATCTCTCTTTCTCTCTCTCTCTCTCTCTCTCTCTCTCTCTCTCTCTTTCTCTCTCTCTCTCTCTCTCTCTCTCTCTCTCTCCCTCTCTCTCTCTCTCTCTCTCTCTCTCTCTCTCTCTCTCTCTCTCTCTCTCTCTCTCAGAGAATGTGATTCTCCCAACCCCACTCTTCCCCACTCCCCCTTTCTGTCTCTCCCCTCCTCTCTGCCCCCTCCCCCCCCCCCACCCCCTCCCATTGCATCTTTTATCTGTTTACTTTGCTTCAGACGAATAGGTGTTGTTTATCTCATAAAGCTCATTGCGCTATGTTTGTGTTAGATATAAGAGGGAAAACAAAAGCGGCTTTCAGATTCACGCATTTGTGAATGCGGAAATGGTATCGGTGGCGTCTGGATAAACCAAAGTGTTGGCAATGTTCACCAAGTTGTCCGTGCTTTTCCTCAACGTCTTATTTGGATTTGGATTTGGTAGATGGAAGGTATGGTATGACCATATTCACAGTCGTGACCTTACGCGGCTCTACCATCCAAGAGTTGAAGGTTCGAATCCAGGTAACGATTAATTAAAAGAAAAGGGGGGAGGGGGGGGGGGGGGTTGAGAGATCCTAGAAGGGCGTCCCTCAGTCATAACCTCGGTACGACCCAGTGTAAGTTGAGTGTAAGGACTTAGGGCCGAAACACTTGAATGAGAGGGAGGGAGGGGGGGGGGGGGGGGGGGGTCGGACGGAAAAGGGGTTCGTCTTGAAGACTGCCCGCTATCCTACTGTCCCCAGACTATTTCCTATTGTGTTGTATTAATGAAATACATTTGCGTCTCTACGTCGTGCTTGTTAGCTCCATTTCTGTTTCTTTGTTTCCCACTGTTTCTGTCTTGGTCTGTCTGTCGGTCAGTCTGTTTTCCTGTCTGTCTGTCTGTCTGTCTGTCTGTCTGTCTGTCTGTCTGTCTCTCTCTCTCTCTCTCTCTCTCTCTCTCTCTCTCTCTTCTCTCTCTCTCTCTCTCTCTCTCTCTCTAACACACACACACACACACACACACACACACACACACACACACATACACACACACACACACACACACACACACACACAACACACACCTGCAGGAAAGAGAGAGGAAGAGACTTTTTAAACACAGGTAAAAAACAGGTTGCCAATTTGAGATATAAACATCCTCCCGACTTCACGTTGAATAGGTGCTTCCGTGCGTGTGCGCGCGCGCGAGCATCTGTGTATGTGTGTGTGTGTGTGTGTGTGTGTGTGTCTGTGTCTGTGTCTGTGTGTTTAACAGATAAGTAGAAGGGGGAAAACAAGCGCAAGCGAATAACTCTTCCGTCAGTATGGTTGACAGATAGACAGGTAGGTAGGTAGGCGGAGAGGTAGGTAGGTAAATAGACAGATAGATTTATACATACATACATACATACATACATACATACATACATACATACATACATACATAGGTAAAAGCATATGTACGTGCGTGCATGCTTTTGTGTGTGTGTGTGTGTGTGTGTGTGTGTGTGTGTGTGTGTGGATAGATAAACATACATACATACATACATACATACATACATACATACATACATACATACATACATACACACACATACATACATACATACACTCATACATACATACATGTATACATACATGCAGAGAGCGGGGGGTGGGGGGGGGGGGTTGTAAACCACTATTTCTCTGAAATGTGTTGTGTTTTACACCTTCAACACCGGTGAGTGGATAGAAGCCCACGCCATAACAGCCCTCTCAGTTGCTGCATGCGTCAGGAGACGAACGCCAGACGGTTGGGGAAACTGGATAACATCCTAAGGTACTATGTCCGCGGGATGGATTTGACGCATGGCCGGGCGAGACCCGAGGCTTGCCTTGGAAAGCGTGAAATGTTTGGTTTCGAATCGTACTGAGTCACCTCCCGTGAAAACCTGGTGCTCCGTAGCAATGAGATACATTCAGCAGAACATGCCGTCTGGACGAAAACGTGAAGATTTTTGGCATCTGATCCTACATTTTCTTGATGTCTTTGCATCAGTCTTGGTCAGGGATGAGCAGAAGGAATTTGCTCCTAACTTGGAGACGGGTTTGTGGCTGATATATTTCTTATGTTGGCGGAATTTGCGTTACGTTAATGCAATACACTTGCATTTGCTCCTAACTTGAAGACGGGTTTGTGGCTGATAAATTTCTTATGTTGGCGGAATTTGCTTTACGTTAATGCAGTACACTTGCATTTGCTCCTAACTGAAGACGAATTGTGGCTGATATATTTCTTTGGCTGATAATTTCTTATGTTGGCGGAATTTGCGTTATAAACAAAATTTGATTGCTTGATTCTTCCCTCCCCCCCCCCCCCCCCCCCCCCCCCCCCCCCTCCCGCCTGCTCTTCTCGGATACTTATTGATGTCCGACACATTCCTATTTGCCCAACCCCCTCTTCCTCTCTCTCTCTCTCTCTCTCTCTCTCTCTCTCTCTCTCTCTCTCTCTCTCTCTCTCTCTCTCTCTTCCTCTCTCTGTCTCTCCCTCTCTCTCCCCCTCATCTCTCTCTCTCTCTCTCTCTCTCTCTCTCTCTCTCTCTCTCTCTCTTTAAAAAATTGCAGTCCAAGAAAAGGGTCACTGGAATTTGGCATAAGCGACCGACATCGGGAGGATGAAAGGGATTTGGCCGACATCTATAAAATGGAGTTGGTGCGCGTCGCTCATTGTTATTTTTGTTTGTTCGTTTATTCGCTTTTCTAAATACGAGTGTTTGAGAAAGGGTTTTTTTCCCGTCCGATTCTGTATTTATTTGACGCTTTTTTCAGAGAAAGGCAGACAGATAAAGAGCTAGAAAGACAAAATAAGCGAGAGAGACAGACAGACAGACAGACAGACAGACAGAGAAGGGGGGAGGGAGAGAAGGGCAGAGAGAGATCAGGGAAAATGGGCGAAAAAGGTGTTGGAGTATTGTTTCTCTCTCTCTCTCTCTCTCTCTCTCTCTCTCTCTTTCTCTCTCTCCTCTTCTCTCTCTCTCTCTTCTCTCTCTCTCTCTCTCTCGTTGAAAAAAAAAATCTAAAATGAAATTACTACCACTACGAAACTCAGCCTCATCTCAGCTTCCTCCGTTTCTAGCGCACAAAAAAAAGAAAGAAATCTTCCTGTCTTAAGAATCTTTTCTATTCCCATCTTGCTTGTTTGTCTGTTTCATTTGGAAAGGCGTATGCCTGCACGAGGAAACTGTCATTCCAATTAACGGTTTGGCGGAAAGGATGCGGGTCGAGCGGCTTTAATTATGTGTGGTTTTAGGAGGCGCTGCAACACCGGTGGCTGTCAGATCAGAGACAAAAAGGTGGAGAGGAGAAGAGGAGGGGTGGAGGAACAGGGAAGTGAGAGGGGGTGGGTGGGTGAGGGTTATGTCATGATTGAAGACGGGATTATAATGGATCAGATTCTGATGTTGACAGAATTTGCTTTCGAGAATGTCTTTGTTTCATTCTTTTTGGTAGTTGTTCGTTTCTCTGTGATTAATCTGAGATTGTGTGGTTTTCAGAGAAACAGACAAACAGAGCGACACACACACACACACACACACACACACACACACACACACACACACACACACACACACAGAGAGAGAGAGAGAGAGAGAGAGAGAGAGAGAGAGAAGGGCGAGGTCACCCTGTCTTGCAAAACAGGACATACGAGTGCCGTGTTTCCAGGCACACAAACAGGTGAAGGGCGACTTCATCAGCTATCAATCACAAGTGAATTTGCAGATTGTGGTGACTCACAGCTCCCAACACGTTTGTTGATATGGATCAATGAACGAGACGGAAACGAAAAAAAAAAATTCAGTTT
>CM031607.1:58699209-58701709 GCA_018398815.1 Conus ventricosus | reverse complement strand
CCTGTCCTTTGTCTGTGTTCATTGTGTCGTCCTGGTCATCTAGTGCATGTGCTCTCCAGGTCCCTCTGTCGCCCCCTCAGCCTCCTGTCCTTTGTCTGTGTTCATTTGAGTGTGTCGTCCTGGTCATCCAGTGCATGTGCTCTCCAGGTCCCTCTGTCGCCCCCTCAGCCTCCTGTCCTTTGTCTGTGTTCATTTGAGTGTGTCGTCCTGGTCATCCAGTGCAGGTGCTCTCCAGGTCCCTCTGTCGGCCCCTCAGCCTCCTGTCCTTTGTCTGTGTTCATTTGAGTGTGTCGTCCTGGTCATCCAGTGCAGGTGCTCTCCAGGTCCCTCTGTCGGCCCCTCAGCCTCCTGTCCTTTGTCTGTGTTCATTTGAGTGTGTCGTCCTGGTCATCCAGTGCAGGTGCTCTCCAGGTCCCTCTGTCGGCCCCTCAGCCTCCTGTCCTTTGTCTGTGTTCATTTGAGTGTGTCGTCCTGGTCATCCAATGCAGGTGCTCTCCAGGTCCCTCTGTCGGCCCCCTCAGCCTCCTGTCCTTTGTCTGTGTTCATTTGAGTGTGTCGTCCTGGTCATCCAGTGCAGGTGCTCTCCAGGTCCCTCTGTCGGCCCCCTCAGCCTCCTGTCCTTTGTCTGTGTTCATTTGAGTGTGTCGTCCTGGTCATCCAGTGCAGGTGCTCTCCAGGTCCCTCTGTCGGCCCCCTCAGCCTCCTGTCCTTTGTCTGTGTTCATTTGAGTGTGTCGTCCTGGTCATCCAGTGCAGGTGCTCTCCAGGTCCCTCTGTCGGCCCCCTCAGCCTCCTGTCCTTTGTCTGTGTTCATTTGAGTGTGTCGTCCTGGTCATCCAGTGCAGGTGCTCTCCAGGTCCCTCTGTCGGCCCCCTCAGCCTCCTGTCCTTTGTCTGTGTTCATTTGAGTGTGTCGTCCTGGTCATCCAGTGCAGGTGCTCTCCAGGTCCCTCTGTCGGCCCCTCAGCCTCCTGTCCTTTGTCTGTGTTCATTTGAGTGTGTCGTCCTGGTCATCCAGTGCAGGTGCTCTCCAGGTCCCTCTGTCGGCCCCCTCAGCCTCCTGTCCTTTGTCTGTGTTCATTTGAGTGTGTCGTCCTGGTCATCCAGTGCAGGTGCTCTCCAGGTCCCTCTGTCGGCCCCTCAGCCTCCTGTCCTTTGTCTGTGTTCATTTGAGTGTGTCGTCCTGGTCATCCAGTGCAGGTGCTCTCCAGGTCCCTCTGTCGGCCCCTCAGCCTCCTGTCCTTTGTCTGTGTTCATTTGAGTGTGTCGTCCTGGTCATCCAGTGCAGGTGCTCTCCAGGTCCCTCTGTCGCCCCCTCAGCCTCCTGTCCTTTGTCTGTGTTCATTTGAGTGTGTCGTCCTGGTCATCCAGTGCAGGTGCTCTCCAGGTCCCTCTGTCGGCCCCCTCAGCCTCCTGTCCTTTGTCTGTGTTCATTTGAGTGTGTCGTCCTGGTCATCCAGTGCAGGTGCTCTCCAGGTCCCTCTGTCGCCCCCTCAGCCTCCTGTCCTTTGTCTGTGTTCATTTGAGTGTGTCGTCCTGGTCATCCAGTGCAGGTGCTCTCCAGGTCCCTCTGTCGCCCCCTCAGCCTCCTGTCCTTTGTCTGTGTTCATTTGAGTGTGTCGTCCTGGTCATCCAGTGCAGGTGCTCTCCAGGTCCCTCTGTCGGCCCCTCAGCGTTTTGCCTCGAGTCTGTGACCTTGTTTGATCTCATTCCTGTCGTCTCCACTCCCAAGGTCCTGCCTCGTGTGGTATATGTGGTTTTATTGCCCTGGTCTCAGTCCTGAGGCCTGTGCTCCCTGGATCCCTATGTACCCCTTTCAACGTCCCGTTGTGTGTCTTTGTCCTCAATGTGTTGTCTTCATTACCCTCCAAGTCTGAACACCCTGGCTCCGTCTGTTCTTTCTTTAGCGTCCTGTCGCATTTCTGTGTCTCTCTGAGAGAGTATGGTTCCGGTGTCCTCAAAGTCGGAACTCCCTAGATTTGTATTCTCTTGGTCATGTATTTGTCCTTGCCCCTTCTGTGACTTCTGGACTGGAGGATGAGTCCTCAAACATTATGTGTGTGTGCCTGCGCGCGCGCGCGCGTGCGTGCGCGCGCGCGCGCGCGCGTGTGTGTGTGTGTGTGTGTGTGTGTGATATGTTAATATTTGTTTATTATTTCCTGTGTGACTGGTCATGACGTAGTTGACATTCTGCCTTTCTTTCTGTCCCTAAGTATATCATCAAATCCTTATTTCACATCTTTAATTTCATTTGGAAACTTTTTTTTTAATTTGCTAATAATCTTAAGGATATCATTATAATGCACTGTTTGTGTTTCATGATGTATTTAGACATGTAACTCTTTTTTTTTTCTATATCCTGCTATATATCAAGGTGTTTAATACATTACTTATGGTCCGGGGTCGTTTAGATGAAAGTAATGCGTGCTGCTCGCTGGTACGATATTAGGTATGGCCTTTAGAATCAGTACATGTGCTTGGTCAGTTTGATATGTGGAACAG
>CM031607.1:58679209-58691709 GCA_018398815.1 Conus ventricosus | reverse complement strand
ACTCTGTTCGACATGCTCACATACAAATTTCTACCTTCTCCTAGTCGTCACAACAGGCGTATCACTTTCCTATGTAGCTTGTCTGTCCCCCACTCCCATCCCTCCACCTGATTCCTTCTTCCATATAACTTTGCATTATCGTTTTGTTATGGATATCGGCAGACAAGCCTTGATCTCTCCTTTGAGTTCATTGTTGTCATATGGCGGTGACCAAAGTCAGTTCTTTCCATGCCAAATTCGGAATTTGCTCCCCGACAGTAGTGACAGAAATCAATTCTTTTCATGTTGTGAGCGCAATATGTTCCCGAAATGCTTTGATTAGGAATTAATATTTTCCAGACAAAAAAATAATTTCCAGTCTCTTCTTTTTCAACGCCATGTTATCTCTGCATCTTCCTATCCTTGTCGAGGTGATTTCTAATTTTTGTTCTTTGCCCTTTGAATTACACAGTTCAGAAACGTAAGATATAGATGGTTACAGGCAGTTGCAATGAACAAAAGTAATCGACATCAGGCAATCAGAAAAAAGAAAACAACAGATGAATGTTAACACTCGCACCTAACAAAGAGAACAACAACAACAACAACAACACACAACACAAACAGACACCTTCAAGCACTCGCAGCTAATAAACTCCATTGATACTCTAGCAAGGACAAAAAACTCATGCCAACTTTAGCATGCGTTTTTGTCGTCTATTCATGGAAGATCAATCTGATAAGTTATGATGTATCCACACACAAAAATGAAGCTGGGAGACGAAAATAGTAAATAACAAGTGAGAAAGATACCTTTCATTCCTTTGATGAGATGATTGCACGCCTGTAATTTCCGTAACGAAGGTTGATGATGGCACTAGTTCCGTTTGGCACAAATGCAGACACCGACGAGGCATGTACAGTTGTATGTTCTGTGTGCCCTGTGTCTGCATCTGTGCTAGGCGTTAAGGTGCCGTATGCAGCCTTCGCGTAGTGCTATGGGCGTGTAACTGCCTCATAAGGGAGCAAGTTGTCTTTCTTGTTTGTCACGTGTCAGTTTCGTAAATGGTCGAGAAACAAGGAACAGAAGAGAAAGAAGAAAAAGCGGGACAGATGGACACTTGGGAAGAAGAAAATAGAGGGTTTTTTTTTCTTTGTCTGATGAAGAAGCGTGTGATGCAGACGAAGTAGAGCGAAAACGGGGGTAGGGCAAAAGATGCTGCATGCACTGCATGAAACTTAGGGCTGCCCAATATTGACCTTCAAATGAATTTTGTCTTTCAAGTTCGGATGATTATCCTTTTTTTTTCTTCTTGTCATCACTCGATACCCAATAGTCCTGTTCCGGGGGGTGGGGGTGGGGGGGGGGGATCAGGGGAAGATAACGCCTGTCTTTCTATTGCAAGCAGATCTACAGCGTACATGGCTACACTGGTGCTCTCTGCGATCTAAAGATGGCTGACTAGAGCTGAGGCCAGATGATTCCGTCACTGGTGCAGCTTGAAACCAGTTGATTGCTGAATGGTGCTGCACATGAGATCCGTTGATGCCTCCATCGGGACCAGTTCATGGTGAAACTGGCGTTCCCTGAGACCAGATCATGGTTCTAGTGATGTTATCTGAGATCATTCATGGTTGTATTGGTGCCGTCTGAGATCATTCATGGTTCCACTGATCAGACGAATGGCTAAAGTGGTGCTTGTCTGAAATCAGTGGACGGCCGATATGGTGCTGTCTGAAATCAGTGGACGGCCGATATGGTGCTGTCTGAAATCAGTGGACGGCCGATATGGTGCTGTCTGAAATCAGTGGACGGCCGATATGGTGCTGTCTGAAATCAGTGGACGGCCGATATGGTGCTGTCTGAAATCAGTGGACGGCCGATATGGTGCTGTCTGAAATCAGTGGACGGCCGATATGGTGCTGTCTGAAATCAGTGGACGGCCGATATGGTGCTGTCTGAAATCAGTGGACGGCCGATATGGTGCTGTCTGAAATCAGTGGACGGCCGATATGGTGCTGTCTGAAATCAGTGGACGCCGATAGGTGCTGTCTGAAATCAGTGGACGGCCGATATGGTGCTGTCTGAAATCAGTGGACGGCCGATATGGTGCTGTCTGAAATCAGTGGACGGCCGATATGGTGCTGTCTGAAATCAGTGGACGGCCGATATGGTGCTGTCTGATACCAGGTCATCGCTACCACAGTGCTTTTTGTTACGCACAAAATTGTCACCTACCAAAAATGTCGCCGGCGATGTTGTTTGTTTGGGTGTTTTTTCAGGTGTGTCGCGTAAAACAAATTTGGTTGCTCAGAAAATGAATTATTGGGCTAAATTCGCTTCTGCAAGAATCTTACCTGAACACTGTCTCTTCTTCTTACTTTTGTGCAAGTCAGATGTGTGTCTGCCTGTCTGTTTCTCTCTCTCTCTCTCCTCTCCCTCTCTCTCTCTCCTCTCTCTCTCTCTCTCTCCTCTCTCTCTCTCTCTCTCTCTCTCTCTCTCTCTCTCTCTCTCTCTCTCATTCACTCCCTCATTCTCTCTCTCTCTCTCTCTCTCTCTCTCTCTCCCCTCTCTCTCTCTCTCTCTCTCTCTCTCTCTCTCTCTCTCTCTCTCTCAAGAAGACAGTGTATGTGTGTGGATGTGTGTCTGCGTGTCTCTTTACAGTGGCATTATACAGGCATGCCCACGATCAGTTATGGCCTTCACCCAGGCCCTAGCTCCCTGGATCAGGGGTGGGAGCGGCCCCTTTTCCCGCAGTCCTTTGCCCTCCCCTTTTCAGGCACGTATAGACAACGAGTGCACCGCCACGCCAGGTCTTCAAGAAACAGACTGTCAGGAAAAGGATGCGCAAGACCAAACTGTTGTGAGCTGCACGTGCATGGTGCTCACTGCCTTGAAATGCCTTGAAACAGATGTCCATCTCTCCGGGAAACTCTTATAATACTCTGTTATGAAACTGTCTGTGCATGTAGTCACACACACACACACACACACACACACACACACACACACACACACACACACACACACACACACACACGCACGCACGCATGCACGTGCGCACGCACGCACGCACGCGCGAACGCAAACCTTGATTTTTTTTTTTAATGAACCACCACATCGCCCATTGCAATTAGATTTAAGCAGTTTTGACTTACAAATCTTTTGACCAAAGTGTGACAATTTAGACTGAAGCAACTTGTCAGCATCAATCGTGACTTTGGCTACAATTTCGGGAACAAATGAAGGGTGAACTTTTTTTTGTCGCCGACAACAATTTTTGTTTCCCCTGCCATTTTGGGAACAAGGACAGCCAAAAATGTCGCAGCGACAAATTTTGGCAGGCGACAATTTGGAGCACGATCCGTGTTCCCTTTTCCCTGTCTTCGAATCCTGTCATGGAAGCTGAGGCCAGATCACTTTTATCTCCTCACACATGCAGCATGGAATAGGGTTGTTTCGTTTGTTTGTTTGCTTGCTTACTGGGGAGGGGAGGGGGAGAGGTGGTGGGCAGGACGGGGGAAAACTATAAAATGCAGTATAGGGGCTCTTGCCAGTTTCCGATGGCATGATGAGAATGGCGAAGGTAAGAGAGAAAATAGGGACGGCTGAATTTTTTTTAGGGCGGTGTTGGGAAGGTGTGTGTGTGTGTGTGTGTGTGTGTGTCTGTCTGTCTGTCTGTATGTGTAAGTGTGTCTCTATGTGTGTGTTCACTTGTGCGTGTGTGTGTGTGTGTGTGTTCAAGTGCGCGCGTGCATGCATATAAGCCAGTAGCATCCACATCGGGGAAATAAAAGGTCAAGCTGGCCTCTCGATCGTCCCAAACAACAGAATCGTGTTTGCTTCCTCTCCACTCCTACCCTCCAAAACCCCCCCACACCCCACCACCCATTCACCCTGCCGACCCCTTCCCCCCTTTCCTCCTAACTCACTCTCTCTCTCTCTCTCTCTCTCTCTCTCTCTCTCTCTTCTCTCTCTCTCTCTCTCTCTCTCTCCACACACTCACATTTCAACTCCTGGCTCAAGTTGTTTTGCGGAAGAGACTGCGATTACTCGACTAGGATAAACAGGTAGACTCGATGTCTAGCGGAGAAGGGGCAGGAAGACGTGAAGCTGGGAGTCGTTTGGGAGAGACATGGGAGATGGGGGTTGGGTGGGGGCAGGTTGGAGGGGTTGGGGGTTGAGAATCACGGGGGAAGAAGGAGAAGGAGTGAGGAATAGCATAGAACGAAATTTGTGAGAGACTCGCCATCGTGTGTGTGTGAGCTCGCGTGCTTGTACTTTTTTCTTTCTTTTCGCTGTAACTATCGAGAAAGAAAGAAGGAAAGAGAGAGAGGGAGTTATACGTGCGTGCAGTGGTGCGTGTGTGTGTGTGTGTGTGTGTGTGTGTGTGTGTGTGTGTGTGTGTGTGTGTGTGTGTGTGTAACATTCGAGTATCTCTGCGTGTGTGTGTGTGTGTGTGTGTGTGTGTGTGTGTGTGTGCACATTTTGTGTATTTTTCATGTATTTGTGCGTGATGTGAGTGTGTGTGTGTGAGTGCGCGCGCGTGCATGCGTGTGGTATAAATATGTGCGCTCTAATGTATCCTAAATGTGCGTGTCTATATATCTATGCGTATTTGAGAAGCCTGTGATTGGGCTTCAAGAGACCTAATGAAAGGGTGTATACAAGCCAGATACAGCAGTGGCTTTCGATGTTTATTCACAAGGGAAACAGCTCATGTCATCTCTATGTAACGGCGCAGTCTCCACCCAGACCCGGAACGAGTGAGGAAGCCGTGTTAGGTTCAGGTAAACTTCCCATTTTTATCCGCTGTTCCAGTATGGGAGATCAGTTGGTTCCAAATGTTGTACTTCATATTTTCTGATTTTTTTTTTCTTTACTTTTTTTTTTTTTTAAAGAGAATTCGTACATCATAAGATGTAATCTTCATGTGACGTTAGCTATTTGGGGATTTTTGTTTGCTTGTTTTTAGATATCACGTGATGACAGTAAAAAGGCAGGCGCGGATTTAAAAAAAAAAAAAAGTATTGATACCTTGCGCACGTGCACAGCCAGTTCCTGAAAAGCATTGCCGTATTTAGTCTCTTTACACACACGCGCACGCACACACACAGACACACACACACACACACACACACACACACACACACACACACACACACACACACACCGCACGCACGCACGCACGCACGCACGCGCGCACACACGCACGCACACACACACGCCTGCACGCAAGCACACACGCACGCGCGCACACACACACACACACACACACACACACACACACACACACACACACACACACACACACGCACGCACGCACGCACGCACGCGCACACACACACACACTCGCCTTTCTGGTGACAAAAGTTTAACGATTATATGTATTTGTTTCATGTGTTATCTCATGAACTCATGATATGAAAACCTCGGCGTTGAAGAGAATTCTGACAATCACGAATCTTGTCCTATTCATGGGCAGCATTGTTACACCTAGGAGCAAGTTTGAACAGGATGTCTTGAGGTTTTTCCTGTTATGTTACGTTACATTGTAGTGGTTTAGCCCGTAAATACCAGTACTTTGCCCATTTCAGTGGGATGTAATTTATCATTCCATTGGGGATTTTTAAAAAGAAACATTTTAAGTGAACAGTTTTAAAGTATTATGTCTTTTGAAACCACAACCGTGCTATACCTCTCTTCTGCCTTTTCTCTTTTTGTCCGCCCACTCATCTTTCTTCTGCCCATTTCTACCGGAAGCGCCAAGGTCGAGTGTGTATGTGTGTGTTTGTGCGCGCACTCACCTGTGTGTGTGTGTGTGTGTGTGTGTGTGTGTGTGTGTGTGTGTGTGTGTGTGTGTGTGTGTGTCTGTCTGCCTGTCTGTCTGTCTGTCTGTCTGTCGTGTCTGTCTGTGTATGTGTGTGTGGTATAAGTGCGTGCATGCTTGAGTTTGTGTGTGCTTGCGTGTAAGTGTGTGTATGCATGTGTGTGTTTTGGTGAGGATAATATGTTTGTGCACACGTGCGCGCGCGCGCGCGTGTGTGTGTGTGTGTGTGTGTGTGTGTGTGTGTGTGTGTGTGTGTTTAAATCTGTGTGATATGTATGTTTCTGTCTGTGTTTCTGTAAGTGTGGGTAGCGTGTGTGTGTGTGTGTGTGTGTGTGTGTGTGTGTGTGTGTGTGTGTGTGTGTTCGATTGGGCACCGCAGAGAAGTTCCGTTCAGTAACGGTGGGAGAGAGAGAGAGAGAGAGAGAGGCCGGATGTTACTTGCGTTCACCCATGTCTAACTCTGTTACAGTGTTTCCTCCTCCTCTTTCTTCAACGCTTCCTCCTCCTACAGCTCCGCACCCCCCCACCCCTTCCTTTCTTTCTCCTCTTTCTTACTCCTCACCCACCTCACCTTTTTCTGTCCTTCACGGCAACCTCGTCTACTTCCCCCTACACCTCCTCGTCTTTCTCTCTGCATCCATGTTTTAACCTAGTCTCTATCAACTCTGCCCCAGTCATGGTGGTAGCACCACAAGACGTATTGATGGAAGGGTGATGGATGGGTGGGTGGGGGGGGAGAAGGGGGGGGGGGGTTCGAGCCAGGCTAGCTTAGATCCCTTGATCCTAAGGACTAAACCGGTTAGCGTTATCTCCAGACAAAAGAGCTCTCTTGTCTTCTGCGTTTAAGCCTAGTCTGTTTAAAGCCTTACCCTCTGGGCCGACAGTGTAAGACTTATTTAGGAGGGTACATTCCAATTTGCTCTTCTTTTTTTTTTTACTTTGCCCTTTTCTCTTTATTTCACCCCGCACCATTCTTCCCCGCCCCCGTGTTTTGGGCGTCGTTTCGGTCTGAATCAGACATTCCGATGAAATAAGACAATATCAGGTTGTCATTTTGAACAGGAAATGTGTCTTTTTATTCGCCTCAAGGCGCATAAGACACGTGCATGTATGCACAAAAGTATTCGCTAACACACTCGTAGGCACACCTATGCACTCACGTGTGTGTACGCTTTGTACACGTGGCACACACATGATACGACAGGGGTGCAAATTCGTTCCGGATTAAACCGGAAATCGGGGTCAGAAAATCGAAAATTTCGTTTCTTGATCGGCGAGATTTTGTTGGGGTGTTTTCTGGCGCCTAGATATTTTGAGAAAAATCATATTTTCTCTTTTGTTCCTGTTGAATATAATTTATTTTGTTATGCATATTTGAAAACAGGCAAAAAAAAATGTCATGGAAAATAATTGAGGAGTTTAAACATCATCTGGTTAGCTCTGGTGGCGAAATCTTAAAACTGCTGTCTTGATTATCGCAAATCTTTAATCGGGAAGATACGGAAAAGTCTCAAATTGGTAAAGCCACTTCCTGTCAATTCAGACGCCGAAAGCAATGTCAATTCTTGAGGGAACATTCAGCAAAGCAAAATTTCTATAGCCTACATTGAATCGGCGAAACCCATGTGAACTCCACCACAACGAAATAAAAGTACGAAGAAACAAAGAGAAACTAGATTTGTCGGCGAGATAGCGGTTGTGTGTGTGTGTGTGTGTGTGTGTGTGTGTGTGTGTGTGTGTGTGTGTGTGTGTGTGATCGAATGGGACCCTCACCAAATGAGAAGGCAGGTAAAACGGAGGAGAGGAGGGGGGGGGGGAGAACAAAAGAGCGGGGTGAAGGGAGAGCGGGTGCTGGGGTAGGAAGGGTGGGGGCAGTGGGTGTGGACGTGGTTGAAAAGCTGAATTGATGCCATCCACCCATATCCAAACAGGGTAGTGAACGGTGAAAAAGTTCAAACTGATGCCATCCACCCATATCCAAACAGGGTAGTGAACGGTGAAAAAGTTCAAACTGATGCCATCCACCCATATCCAAACAGGGTAGTGAACGGTGAAAAAGTTCAAACTGATGCCATCCACCCATATCCAAACAGGGTAGTGAACGGTGAAAAAGTTCAAACTGATGCCATCCACCCATATCCAAACAGGGTAGTGAACGGTGAAAAAGTTCAAACTGATGCCATCCACCCATATCCAAACAGGGTAGTGAACGGTGAAAAAGTTCAAACTGATGCCATCCACCCATATCCAAACAGGGTAGTGAAAGGTGTAAAAAGCTAAAACTGATGCCATCCACCCATATCCAAACAGGGTAGTGAAAGGTGTAAAAAGCTCAAACTGATGCCATCCACCCATATCCAAACAGGGTAGTGAAAGGTGTAAAAGCTCAACTGATGCCATCCACCCATATCCAAACAGGGTAGTGAAAGGTGTAAAAAGCTCAAACTGATGCCATCCACCCATATCCAAACAGGGTAGTGAAAGGTGTAAAAAGCTCAAACTGATGCCATCCACCCATATCCAAACAGGGTAGTGAAAGGTGTAAAAAGCTCAAACTGATGCCATCCACCCATATCCAAACAGGGTAGTGAAAGGTGTAAAAAGCTCAAACTGATGCCATCCACCCATATCCAAACAGGGTAGTGAAAGGTGTAAAAAGCTCAAACTGATGCCATCCACCCATATCCAAACAGGGTAGAGAACGGTGAAAAAGTTCAAACTGGTACCATCCACCCATATCCAAACAGGGCAGTGAACGGTGAAAAAGTTCAAACTGGTACCATCCACCCATATCCAAACAGGGTAGTGAACGGTGAAAAAGTTCAAACTGATGCCATCCACCCATATCCAAACAGGGTAGTGAACGGTGAAAAAGTTCAAACTGATGCCATCCACCCATATCCAAACAGGGTAGTGAACGGTGAAAAAGTTCAAACTGGTACCATCCACCCATATCCAAACAGGGTAGTGAAAGGTGTAAAAAGCTCAAACTGATGCCATCCACCCATATCCAAACAGGGTAGTGAAAGGTGTAAAAAGCTCAAACTGATGCCATCCACCCATATCCAAACAGGGTAGTGAACGGTGAAAAAGTTCAAACTGGTACCATCCACCCATATCCAAACAGGGTAGTGAACGGTGAAAAAGTTCAAACTGGTACCATCCACCCATATCCAAACAGGGTAGTGAACGGTGAAAAAGTTCAAACTGATGCCATCCACCCATATCCAAACAGGGTAGTGAACGGTGAAAAAGTTCAAACTGATGCCATCCACCCATATCCAAACAGGGTAGTGAACGGTGAAAAACGTTCAAACTGATGCCATCCACCCATATCCAAACAGGGTAGTGAACGGTGAAAACGTTCAAACTGATGCCATCCACCCATATCCAAACAGGGTAGTGAACGGTGAAAAAGTTCAAACTGATGCCATCCACAGGGTAGTGAACGGTGAAAAAGTTCAAACTGATGCCATCCACCCATATCCAAACAGGGTAGTGAACGGTGAAAAAGTTCAAACTGATGCCATCCACCCATATCCAAACAGGGTAGTGAACGGTGAAAAAGTTCAAACTGATGCCATCCACCCATACTACTAAACAGGGTAGTGAAAGGTGTAAAAAGCTCAAACTGGTACCATCCACCCATATCTAAACATGGTAGGGAAAGGTGTAAAAAGCTCAAACTCATACCATCCACCCATATCTAAACATGGTAGGGAAAGGTGTAAAAAGCTCAAACTGATACCATCCACCCATATCTAAACATGGTAGGGAAAGGTGTAAAAAGCTCAAACTGATACCATCCACCCATATCTAAACATGGTAGAGAAAGGTGTAAATAGCTCAAACTGATACCATCCACCCATATCTAAACGTATGGTAGTGAAAGATGTAAAAAGCTCAAACTGATACCATCCACTCATATCTAAACATATGGTAGTGAAAGGTGTAAAAAGCTCAAACTGGTACCATCCACCCATATCTAAACATGGTAGTGAAAGGTGTAAAAAGCTCAAACTGGTACCATCCACCCATATCTAAACATGGTAGAGAAAGGTGTAAAAAGCTCAAACTGATGCCATCCACCCATATCTAAACAGGTTAGTAGAAGGTGAAAAAGCTTAAACTGTTACCATAATAATAATAATAATAATAATAATAATGAATACTTATATAGCGCCTATTCTCGGCTAGAGGCCAAGCTCAAAGCGCTTTACAATCGACACTCGTTTACACGACGGGCTGCCTACCTGGGTAGTGCCGACTGAAGAGATGCCAGCTGGCGCTTCATTCAGTCGTTTCCCGTGTCATCCAGTCAGTATCGTTCAATATCGATCACTCATTTAATTTTTCATTCTTTCCATTTCTCACGCAGGGTGCATGCTATGTGTAACGTGTCATCCATACCAACGGCCAAACTGGCCTACTCTTCCGAAAGTTGGTGATGGGATTTTACGTGTGTGCAAGATGTTATGCATGCGTTCACACGGAACCTCGGTTTATAGTCTCATTCGAAGGACTGTATGGGAAATGGAGTCAGAACCAATGTTAACTCCGAGGGAAAAATCCCCCTGTACCGAAACGCCCCGACGGAGGTTCGAACCCGCAACCCCAGGAACACCAAGATTACGAGTCAGGCGCTCTACCAACTGAGCTATTCCGGCTCCCATCCACCCATATCCAAACAGGATACTGAAAGGTGAAAAAGCTCAAACTGATACCATCCACCCATATCCAGACAGGGTAGTGAAAGGTGAAAATGCTCAAACTGATGCCATTCACCCATATATAAACAGGGTAGTAGGAGGTAAAAAAAAAAAAGCTCAAACTGATACCATCCACCCATATCTAAACAGGGTAATGAAAGGTGAAAAAGCTCAAACTGAGACCATCCACCCATATCTAAACAGGGTATTGAAAGGTGAAAAAGCTCAAACTGATACCATCCACCCATATCTAAACAGGGTAATGAAATGTGAAAAAGCTCAAACTGAGACCATCCACCCATATCTAAACAGGGTATTGAAAGGTGAAAAAGCTTAAACTGATGCCATCCACCCATATCTAAACAGGGTAGTGAACGGTTAAAAACCTCAGTGTCTCGTAGTTTAACGGATACCATCCACCCATATCTAAACATGGTAGTGAAAGGTGTAAAAAGCTCAAACTGATACATCCACCCATATCTAAACAGGTTAGTCAAAGGTTAAAAAGCTCAAAGTCTCTTAGTTTAACGGCTGTGGGGCAATGACGAGGTTCTCCCGTGTCTGCGACGCGACATCATGGAAAGCGGAGTTCACCCACTCTCTCCGCCACTTTACCTTTACCTGATCTGAATCAGGTCTCCATTTACTGCTGAATGGACAGAGAGGAATTTCAAACTGAGAAAAAAAAAAAGTGATCTTGCGAATGATGGTTTGAACTCACGGTCGTTGTAAGATAATCAGGCA
This sequence comes from Conus ventricosus, assembly GCA_018398815.1. Classification (NCBI taxonomy): domain Eukaryota; kingdom Metazoa; phylum Mollusca; class Gastropoda; order Neogastropoda; family Conidae; genus Conus; species Conus ventricosus. The sequence continues at coordinate 58,680,446 of CM031607.1, read as the reverse complement.
AACGCTTTAACCACCTGACTACGGATTCCCTCAGTACCGTGACCGTCATAGTGATGCCCCCTGACAAAGTGTGTTCGCCTCCTGTTCGTCGACGTTTTTGTTAGCATCAATGATGATGTGGACGAGGCAGTGGGCATCAAAGAGGCTGGGGGGGGGGGGGGGGGGGGGGCTCTTCAGTGACATCACTAGTTTTTTTTTCATTTAGGGAGGGGTAGAGAGGGAGGGAGGGTTGGGGATGGATTCTGGTTTGATGCTACTACTGTATAATTGCCTAACTGGATTAGTGCCCATCTCCTCCTCCTCGGAAAGCTTTTAGTCTGCTGAACTTTGTGGTCAGTCCCTGGGCTGGATGCGGAGACGCCACAGTACAAGCACTCTAACTCTGCAGTGATGAGAAATAGAGAACCGGAACGGGAGTGTGAAAAACTTCACTGCGGCAATCAATAAACGTTCGAAATTCTGATTTCAGCACATATTTCAAAAGCCAACCCTAACCCTGGTGGTGTAGTCACATTCTAACGCAAACCCCCAACCATTCGGACAGCCTTCCATAAACAACAACAACAAAACCATCCGAGAGTGACTTCTGATCATGGTATTTGCGCTTCTCACAGATCGTGCCCCTGGCCAGTCTTGCAGCCTTTAATCCTCGAAGTTAAACGGTTTGTAAGTTAAATACAATTTTAAAAAAGAGAGAAGGGGGATGGGGAATTTCACCACTGGATTACAAAAGCATGAAACTAAACATACAATCGGTGTAACGAGATAGCCATATGGACGAAATTACCAGACGTTTGGAGCCACAGGTTTGTCAGTGCTAAAGAAGGACCGATAAGCGAGCGGTAGTATTTGAAAAGGAGAGATTTAACTTAAAGGAGGGAGCAAGCGTAGAATTGTAAGTGGAAAGGGTGCGGAGTAAAACTCAAACTCAGTAGGACACAGATTGAGTGGAGGGGGGAAAGAGAAGAGTGGGGAGGATTTGGGGGAACGGGTGGAAGTGGTGGGGCTCGGGCTGGTGGAAGGTAAAACGTGTGTCAGTGAAGGTATGTGCACATTCGTATGTGTGTGGGCGTCCGTGAGGGTATATGAGTGCATGCATGCTTACAAGAGTGTGAATGTGCATAGGGGAGGGAGAGAAGAGAAGGGTTTTGGGGGCTGTGATCACGAGAGGGGAAGGGAGAGAGTGTGAGAGAGCGAGAGAGAGAGTGGGAGTAGGGCAGTATGTATGTAAAGTTGA